>CM062819.1:817696173-818896173 GCA_031772625.1 Pinus tabuliformis | reverse complement strand
TGTCATACCATGGGTTGGTTTTGCTATTTCTTTTATTACTTGAAAATTCAATTGAGAACTTGTTAATAGAATATGAGAGGGTTGTAGTAAAATTATGGTAGAGGTCTTCTATGTTGTTTATACTAGATAAAGGAAGAAAATTAGTTTTTAATTCATTTAGAAAGAGATCATTTTTGTTTCTATCAAAGATCAAGTTCTTTTGGCTATAAGGATTATCTTCTATGGGATCTCTATGAATGAAAAAATTGAGAGTTATAAGTAAAGGCCTATGATCAGAGTCAGGCTCATGGTCGTTTAAGGTGTCAAAATTTATTATTTCGTTATATAAAGGGAGATTGGAAATAACATATTCTACCACGCTGCTACCAAGCCCATGGATATAGGTCATCTGGCTAGTATTGGCCACTTCTTTAGGTCGTTGCAAATTATGAGATCCTGAGCACTATAGAGCTTGACTAGCTCCGACCTAAACAAATTCTCCTCGAGGTCTTCAAAACTCCTTTTGTACTGACTAGCCAGAGTAAGGTCTTCGTCTAACCAAAGAGGATTAGGGTTGAAATGATTGCTTATAAGAATAGCTTGGTTGCTTGAAGTTCGAGCATTAAAGTCACCCATTAAAAGGATACTACCTTAATTCTTTAGGCTAGAAATATCATTCTCTAAACCATTATAAGGACTATTTTTATCTAGATTATTTTTCTTATAGAAGTTAGTATTGATTTTATATTAAATTTGTGCCTGGTCAGAATAAATACCTAAAAGATTTGTTACATTTGTTCTTTTGACAACTTGTCCCTTTGTATGGTGACTTCTGATACATGTGATAGGCTACATATTACTTCAAATTTCATGACATGTCTATAGGAATACATCATATAGTAACTTCCTAACAAAAAACCAAAATTTGTAACAAGCATACATCAATTAGTATTATTAGTTTCCTCTTCTTGTGGTTAGTTGAGGTTTGGGATTGATCTCCATTCTTGCCTGCTTGTAGCACTAGGCTCCTTAAGGTTAAGGTGCAAAGTATATATTTGGTCCTCTAAAGCAATTAGCTGTTTATGTAGTGCCTTGGTTTCATCCATATCCATGGCCAACCTTACCTTCCAGTCTTGGACTTCCTCCATTGGATTAACTTTAGTTGCCAACTGTTCTTGTTGTTTCATATTCATTACTAACAAATCAAGTTGCATTGCATCCATTTTCTCAATTATCTATGTGACTGTCTTTGCACATTTGCAAATGTTGCACCTTTCTCTGCTACTGGTGCCACAATCACGTTCTGTGCCTGACCACATCACTTTCCACTCAGTCAAGATAGGATAACAATCGATTGTTGTATCTCTCAAAATCCTCCTTGTCCCTTGATGCTAAATGTTGTTTTCACAGGCATAGGGTTTAGTTGTATAGATCCAATTTGTTTTCCTTGCCCACTCAACTATTTGACCATGCCTTATTTTTTTAAATGTGCTTCTACCTTTAGTGTCTTATTTTTTCCCACTCTGGTTTATCCCTGGTACAACCTTCAAAATCACTTGCCACCCAATTTTACAAAGTAGCATTGGGTGAGGCCTTCAACAAATCTCATGGCATTGCCTAGTGGTAAAACCACTTGAATTCTATCTCATAAAGTTTCCAATTCAGTGGAAACACACCTTCTGGTTACACATATCTCAACTACCTCTTCACCCACTTACCCTATCCAAGGACCCCTTATGTAATTACAGAGCTTGAGATAGAGGAATTTACTAACCTGCAATTTTATTTCTCCTTGTGAGATAATTGGCTTATCAACATGGTTGAATTCACTACACAGGACTTACTAAACGCGCTTGAAAATTTCTCGGCTTACCAGGATGTGAGGTGGTGCCTTTGGCATTTCATAATTCATTCTCATACGACATGCACCTAACAGGTGATTGACATAATGTTTCATGAATTTCATCGGCTTGGATGTGATTATTGCCATGTGCAGGGGGGCCTATAACCAAATTTCATTGTGTCCTTCACATTGTGTTGTTTCGGCTAAGACAATATGGAGTTAAACCTCGTGCATGTGACAATATTACTTGGGGTGCCACGACATACCTCGGTTCCCCATTTTCATTTTGATTTCCAGTGTTTGGCTTATTATTATTCTGCCTATAAAATCCTACCCCCTATTGTAATGTACCATGGTTTTCTTCTTTAATATTGTTTGAATATTTAGAATTATGGGAGATTCCATCATCCAAGTTCCCCGTTAATTTCTAATTGCCATCCCTGGCGTTGACAAACTTGGCTTGCACATTTGTATGCTTCTTCATTTTGATTTTTGAGGATACGAAAGTAATTTTTTTTGGTGGAATGTCCTCTAAGATCCTTCATATTCTCTTTAATAGATTCTCGAATGCGTGTCTCTAGGAAGATTTCCTTTTAATAAATGTTGGATGTTGATGAACAAGCCCCCTAAGATTTTGATGTTTGTTACTTGTGAATTTTGGCTAATATAACTCCTTGTAGTAGTCCATGCATTTCTTATTGGTTATTTGTCTTCTGACCCGATCCCCATGCATACTTCTTAACTAGATTTCCTTCATGGTTATACAGATCCCCTCCCCTTCCTACCACCCATGATATTTTTTTTGAAGCTACATAAAAGTGAAGAATCCATCATTCCTCCTTTTCCCATTCTTGAAGTTCCTAGTCTATTAATGCTAAGTTCCATCATGTATCAACCTATGGGTCCTGTGTTTTAGTGACAATAATTCTTTTCCCTAGATCTACTAGTTTTCGAAGCCACTCTTGTTCCAACGAGTCAAAATTTTGATATAGTTTTCCTAGATTTTGACCTCCAAACTCTCCACACGTCATTAGTGCTTTCATGGTTGTTTATCTTAGTAGTTGATTATGATACTTAAATGTAGCATAGTTCCTATCTAGCTATATTTTCCAACATAGAAGTTTGGGAGGGCTTCCCAAAACCATTTAAGCCTAAGCTTGCTTGAGAACAAACCATTGTAAAATTTGGACCAAGATGAAAATAATACCAAAGGGTTATTGGGCCAATGGACTGTACTGTACAAAATAGAAAGGACCTCCACCTAAACTAGCTTGGCATATGGGAATTGCAAAAAAGGATGTGAGATCATTTCTTCTTGTTGTTTTCACTTTAGGCATCTAAAGGGTCCCTAGATTCCTCACTTCCAGAGGTTTTTAGATGTCAGGATTTTTTTATGTGCTAATAACTAGCAAAAGGTATTAAATTTTTAACTTGTATTAGTTTTCCATAATTTTTGCCATGGATGTGATTTTGGGGGTAATAGTGTTGTGAGCAAAAAATCCTCGTAGCCATCTTTGACAGTATATGAACACACTTTCCATCCCACCTGATCTTCCTCCTGTTGATTCCAAGGGGCACATCAAACTAGTTTATTTTCCAGAATCATAGCCAGATGTGCTATATGGATTGGTATACCACTGATGTTCCACCCCATCTAATGGTCATTTTCATCCCATAAAGACATATCCTCTAATGAACATTTCCTTCATGCATCTAGGATTTCCTTTAATGGAAGTAGTTCCATTGATCTGTCCAGAGGTGGCTTATCCATGATATGATCATTCTAGACATTCATTTTCATTCCATTTCTTGGGATCCGATAAAGATGTTTATTGACGATGGGTGCAAATGTTGTGAGAAGCTACCATATCTTCGATCCCTTTTGAATGGGATGCAATTTCCCAAGGTCTCTTTCACGCTCTGGCAGGAAATATTATTCTTTGAGAACCGATTTCCACCAATCTTCTTTCTATGTCACAAACCTCCATACTATTTTTTTCTATAATTTCTTTATTCACGAGGAGATGATATCTAATTCATAATCCATTGTGAGCTTTGGGTGCTCTATCAATGGCCCATTTAATCAAATGAAACTTCTTTGTGCTTGATTTACCTCCTTTCTAGAGAAACCTCCATATTTATTTAGCTAGATGATTCAAGACAATTTGTGGTGCCATAAGGGTGGAAAAATGATAAAGAGGGAGAGTGGAGTGGACAACTTTTATTAAGACAATTTGACTTGCTAGATTGAGCCACCTTGTTCCCCATGCACTAAATTTTTCCTTCACTTTTGAGAGAACCCCCACCTTCAAACCCCCACCTAGGCATGAATTGTGTGAGTTTTGAGGCAAAATTAGGATTCCCAAGTATTTAAATTCTTTCCATGTTTCTATTGGTTGGAATCCTAATATCACACCAATTTGCATCTTCTTAACTAATGAATTATTCTAGGAATATATTTGGGATTTGTCTGAGTTCATTTTTCCCTCCTAATGCAAGAAGGAAGTTATCCATTTTTACCTTGAATCTTATGGCTATGACCACTGATGCACCACCTAAGAGAAGCGTATCATTTACAATTGTGAATGATTTATGCTTCTAACTCCTCTTACATGTCTTATTCCTTAAAGGCACCTAATCCTTCTCTCATATTCTAGCCCATGAGTAAGGGTGTCAACCATTATTATATACAAAAAGGGGGAGAAAAGGCATCCTTGTCTAAGCCACCTAGATGCTTAAGAAAACCCCACCACCCTGCCATTAACTAGAGGGGATATTGACAGAGAGATAATAGACATATTTACCCATTGTATAAACCTTGGATGAAATTTGAGTTTAGTCATTACTTTAAAGAGAAAGTTATGTCAAACATGATCAAAGACATTTTCCTTTTCCAGTTTGATTGTCATTCCTTTATCCCCACACCTTTCCTCACGCCTCTAGTTGGAGTTGATCACTTCTTCTACCAAGACTATATTATCCAATATGTGTCTTTGAGGAATGAACCCACCCTAGTTTTCAAAGATGATATTTGGCAAGATTTTCTTGAGTATTCCAACTAAAATTTTGGAAATGACTTTGTAAGAAATATTGCATAGGGAAATTGGTTGGAAGTGAGACAATGAAGACAAATTATATTCTTTAGGGACCAAATCCAAGAAGGAGGTGTTGACTCCTCCTCCTATGCAACTATGTTTTAAAGAGTATCCCACAATCCTACATAGATTGGATTTGATCACTTCCTAGAAAAAATGGTAAAAATAAGCCAAGAACCCATCTCGTCATGTGGCTTTATTCGAATTGAAGGGGAACACTTTTCTCTTGATTTATTCTTCCATAGGAGGCTCCATTCACCATTAATTAGTTTCTACCGTAATTAATTCATCCACATGATCCAACAGATAGGTTTTGACCTCTACAAAAGTGGCCTTTGATTGACTATATAGAGCATGAAAATGACAAACCGCCTATTCTTTGATTTGTTGAAAATTGTTTATCAAGTTCCTCCTTGCCTTGATTTCTTGGATGATGTTCCTCTATTATCTAATTTTGGCTTGTTTAAGGAAGAAATTTATGTTCTTATCCCCTGGTTGAAGCCAGACACTTCGTGATTTTATTTGCCATGTTTCTTCCTCCTATTTCATAAGTGTATGGTATTTTGAAAATGTTTCCTTTTATTTTTGGAAGACTTCATTTGTAATTGGGTATTCTTCCATTGTAGACTGTGATTCTTCCATCTTTCCCTCATATTCCTAAATTTTCTTATGCCTTTATGTCATTAATGCATTAACCCATACCTTAGTCCTCTCTTTTAGTCGTTTGATTTTTTGTTCCTAGACCTTAATAGGGCTTCGTGTGACCCATTCTTTCCATGTTGATACCATTAGTATATGAATTTATGTTTCTGAATCCAAAATAGGATGAATCTGAAAGGTAGAGGACCATTATTTATACTTTCAGATATTTCCAACTTAATTGGTTGATGATTTGAGCCACTCTAAGGAAGAATGTGAGACCTAAATATGATTCTCTAAGACCGTTAGGGGATTTTTTAGGTCTAAAATGGGAATCCTAAGGAAATTATAAAATAATAGTGGAAATCGTAAAATAATATTAGATTACGTCATCAAATTTTAGAGGGAAAAAAGAAAAAAAACTATTTTTTTCAACTCATATTTTCAACTTATCTCCCAATGCGTTTACTCAAATTTAGAGAGGAAATACTTGTTGGATGAATAATCTGATTTATCATCCAAGGAGTACCCATATTGCATACTTTCGATGGACCCTACTACACGAAAACAAAGAAATATACGTAAAACGTAATTGTAATCACGGTTTTTCATGTATTTCTCATTTTTCGTGTAGAAGGGTCCACCAAAAGTATGCAACATGGGTACTCCCTGGATGAGGAATTAAATTTTGCATCCAATGAGTAGTCCTGCTCGAAATTTGAGTAAAACCTTAGGGAGATAAGTTGAAAATACGAGTGGAAAAAATAGTTTTATTATTTTTTAATCTTTATATTTTTTTACTCCAAAAATGGTGAACCATCTCCCATGGTTGACATCATCATCTTGAATCCTATTGGTTCTTATAAATTTTATTTTGGTTGTACATTTTTCTTAGGAGGTCCATTTTAGACCTCAAAATTCCCCTAATGAAAATGGAGTCTGAGATTATAAACTTGTCAAAGTAGGAAACAATATGTCTTTGCCCATACCTTATATTGTTCCACATGTACTTGTGTATGACTCGTTTTATATCAAGTAGCTGGAGTTCTTGAATGAGGCTTTCCATATTTTCTTAGAATTGGTCTATGATTTGGGGCCCCTTTTTTCCCACTTATGCTAGGAGGTGAAAGCACGAAGATGGGTTACACTTTTAGGCTAAATGTGGCAATTAAATTTCAAGTTTTTCCTCTTTTGTCGAATTGAAGCTCTCAAAATTCATATAAGCATTGTGAATTTTGATTCAAAATTAAAAGACGAGTTGTGGAGAATTATGTTGTTGTCCTAATGGTATTTTTTGCAAAAATATTTAGTGTTGTATAATATGTCAATTTCCCATTAAATGAAATGCTTGTCCTTTCAAATTTTCACACATTTTAAGAGATATGTGTGTGTTCACTTAGCATAACTTAGTCTAAAATGTGTGTGTGTGTATATGAGCATGATCTACACGGAGAAAGCTAAGTTTTTCATATTAAATTTTTATTTTTTTATGCAAAAATATATATTTTTTATTATTTTTCGAAGTTAGCGACATAATATTTCAATTGCATTTTGCAGCAAATGTGTTCATGTAAGATTTTTTTCAACTATTTAAATAAATTGAAAAACCAAAGTACACTTTTGAAGAGGACTCGTAAACGAAGATAGTGGTATTTTTTGAATTTTTTTCGTTGTGCATACTTTACAATATTGATTTTTTGTTCAACCTCTTTAAAACAGTTAAAAAAAAATCAAGAATTATGTTTAAAAAAATTAGATGAAACATATCATATGAATTCAAAAATGTCAAAATCATATGCCATTGGATAGAGGATTCCTTCATGAACCCAACGTGATCAACTCTGCTACCTAAGGACAAATTTAGCCCTAAGTCTGCTATGGTACAAAATAGAATTGCGGAAAATTTTATAGAAGGGTTGCTAAAATTGCTAATTTTAGGACTTAAGAGGCTCGATCGAGTGCTAAATTTAAAATTTAAATATCTCGATCGAGGGTTTCGTAAACCGTTGATTGAGCCATTTGTGTGGTTAACAAGGGCTCGCTCAAGCTATTATGCTCGGTCAAGCCTTTATACAAAAAAATTTGAATGATCTAAAATTAAAGGTTTACCTCATTTTAAAATTCCAAATTTTATTAGAATTTTTGTTATAATGTCATGTAAAAACCTTATTAAATTTAATATTATTATTAAAAGAATATTATTATTATTATTATTAATAAATTAAATGATGAAATGATATTAATATAAAAAAATTAATATTAATATATTTTAATGCTAACATTAAATTTATTAATTTTGGATTAATATAATATTATTAACTTTATTATAATATAAAATTTCTTATATTATAATACATACTAGCACAACCACATTAATAAATGTGGTTGATATACGTCATACGGATTCACATAAATTTCAGAGTTAATATTTAATTTTAATTATATGTAATTAAAATATATAATTGTTATTTTTTAAATTTTAATGTTAAGTGAGTCAATATAACAATACATTACATACAGTTTTATAGAAAGTTAACATTTTACAACATTGTTGTAACTTAACAATTATTTTTTAAAATCTATTTCATTTACATTACTTGAGAGTCATATGTATGTGGTATATAAATGAGTCAAACTAATAACAGTTACTTAGTTAAGCACGATTATGAATTATTCTAATCATAGTTTAAAAAGAAAACATTACATTATTTAAATTAAGATAAAAAAATAAATTTTTTTATTAATATAACTGTATACTTTTATAATATTTTTTTTCTAATTGTTTAAAGCATATTTGGATTATGATAAATGTGGTCTCATAACATATGCTATCCTATTTCTAATGACAAAGGAAAATTATGTTAAAGACCCCACACAATTCCCTTACACACAAGAGGATGAATTGCCCTAACAACTAATAACTAGTATAATGACATAAATTAAATGGTTGGTAAATATAAAGACACATCCAAACATTTTTCTCTAATCTCATATTGTGAAGATTAAAAAAATAGTGCAAATTAACTAAATCAACCTTATTTTAAATTATTATTATTATAGAAAGAATTAATATATGTGTTTTTAAAAAAACATGTAACAAGATTCTTAACCATACATCTCCATTTTACTATGGGATTCTTAATTGTAAATAGTATTTGTTACAATACCATTGACCAATATCATATATTACTAACACCACATGTCAAAAAAAACTATAAATCAAATTCATATAATACATGTTCATATAACATTTGTATTAAATTAATCAATTTAATTGAAAGGGAAAAAATGGCATAACTAGTTTTGGCATAAATATCAACCTTCAATCTATCACTATTACTAATAATAAGAATATTCTATAATATATTATAGAGGTTAAATCTCTACCATTCACTAATAATTATTGATAATTAAATTAAAATTATGAAAACTCTATTTTAAAAATGTAAAAAATAAACACACCTATCAACATTATATCTATATATATATATATGATGATGATGATGATGATGATGGTGATGGTTAACGTCCACTGAAACCAAACTTCGATCTATCAGACCTAAAGAAACAAATTATTTAGTTTGATTTAAGATTTTAATACTATGCTCAAAAAGCTTGGAGAGAAACCTCCCGAGCTCACTATAATTTTGACATCGTAAAAGGCTAGGAAGGTTAGTATTGCAACAAAGATTACGAAACTAAGATCTATTGTGGTTGTACGTGGGGCACTCTAAGAGGAAGTGATTTTCATCCTCAATGTTCATATTCTCACAGAGATGGCAGATTCTTTCCATCCATGGCGTTTTAGGAATTACCCAACAACCTGTTTCACTATGGAGCTCATGAGAGTTCGTTCCGATCTTGGCTATATTATTTTTCTTCTTTGATCTAGTTAAAACAGAGAGATACTTTTAATCTTGTAGGGTGGGGTTGATGACCTCCTTATAATATCTTAATTTTCTTTTAGCTGCTAAATCTTTCTCACACCACATCTTTTCTTTGAACTTAGAAGTAACAATATTTTTAATGTTATTAATATTTTTCAATGCAACATTCTCGTCGATCTCCCAATGGTTTAACCATGCCCTGGTGTCTTTATACCAACCTCGTTTGAGCCTTAGGTGGTTTTGGCTGGAATTTAAAGCTAGCTTAGGAAGTCTATGGTCTCCTATGTTATTGAGTTTGTGCTTGTACAATAGAAGCCTAGTCATAGCTAGGCTCTCAATAGGGGAAAGACCCACTTCTATAAGGAGAATAGGATAGGGTGTATTGCTTTTAATTTTGAGGTTATACGTTATAAAACGCTTCTGGATTTGCTCAATATTTCTCCAGGATTCTCTAGAGATGTTGCAACCCCAAACCTCGCATCCATATAAGATAACAAGAGTGACTAAAGTTTCAAAAAGGAACTTCTTTCTATCCCACATTACGAGTTTTGCCGTTTTACAATTATTTTCAAGACCAAAATAAGCTTTCCACCCTCCATTAATCCTTTTCTCAATGCTATAGTTCCAGTTGAGCTTGTAATGAATATCAATTCCTAGGTACTTGTAAGAAGACACTTCCTCCAAGTTACTATTATCATACATAAAATTACCGTAAGTGTGCTTCTTGGATTTGATAATCATAGCTTTTGTTTTGTCAGTGTTGATAGTCATACCCATGGTAGAGCAGAAATCCTTAAGAAGTCTAAGTTGCTTATCAAGATCAAAAGAGCACCTTACGAGAAGAACAATATCGTCAACATAGAGAAGAAGGATGATGACTATCCCAGCTAAGATCGTGCTAGCACAGCCTGCTTCCTCTAAAAAACCTTCTAGCTTGTTGATGTAAATTCCAAATAAGGTAGGGGAGAGGGGGAAACCTTGTTTAACTCCAATATTACACTTAATATCTTTCGACCACCCCTCATTTCTCTTTAACTTGGCAATTACATTCTCATATAACCTTATAGCGACAAATCTCAACTCGAAAGGAACCTTTTTCTCTTCTAATCTATTCCATAGGTTGTTTCTAGGAACCGTATCGATAGCCTTTCTAAAGTCCATAAAGCAACAAAAGAGATTGGATTTATCATTGCGGCATTCCTCCACAATGGTCCTAAGCATAACGAGGTGGTTCATTGTTGAGTGCTTCCTTCTAAAACCCACTTGGCCTTTAGCCCACTTACCTTCACTTTCAAGCCACATGCTCAACTTCTTTTCCAAAATAATACCATATAACTTGGCTAAGAGAGGGTTGATCATAATTGTTCGATAATTAGAAGGGTTATTTGTATCCCCACTTTTAAAAATAGGGATAATGAGGCTCTAAGTCCATGGTTTAGGGAACCCTTGCTTGACCACTTGATTGAAAAGCTTGTGGATGTCGAGGATGAGGATAAAACCTCCAATTTTTAAGATTTCTGCCTGGTAACCTTCAATGTCCATAGCTTTCCCATTTGCTAGGCGTTTAACACAAAAATCAATGTCTTCTGATGATAAAACTTCTTTCATTGCGAGCAGGGTTTCAAAGTCATCCATGACATTTGGATATTAATAAAGCTTTTTAAGATAGGAATTCCAGTCGTGTAAAGCAATTTTATTATTATCTTTAGTTTGTCTAGTTAGAATCTGCCTTTAGAATTTCTTAGGAGCTACCTTAGAGAGGTCTAAGAGATTCTCTTGTTACGAATATACAACCCTTTTTCCCTTTTAGTTAGGGCTTTGTATATTTTTATCTTGCCAATTTTAAGAGATTCATCAACAACTTCCTTAATTTCTCTCCTCACACTTTTACAATCTTTGTCATATTATGGGTTGGTTTTGCTATTTCTTTTATTACTTGAAACTTCAATTGAGAACTTGTTAATAGAATATGAGAGGGTTGTAGTAAAATTATGGTAGAGGTCTTCTATGTTGTTTATACTAGATAAAGGAAGAAAATTAGTTTTTAATTCATTTAGAAAGAGATCATTTTTATTTCTATCAAAGATCAAGTTCTTTTGGCTATAAGGATTATCTTCTATGAGATCTCTATGAATGACAAAATTGAGAGTTATAAGTAAAGGCCTATGATCAGAGTCAGGCTCATGGTCGTTTAAGGTGTCAAAATTTATTATTTCGTTATATAAAGGGAGATTGGAAATAACATATTCTACCACGCTGCTACCAAGCCCATGGATACAGGTCATCTGGCTAGCATTGGCTAGTTTTAGGACTTAAGAGGCTCGATCGAGCGCTAAATTTAAAATTTAAATATCTCGATCCAGGGTTTCGTAAACCCTTGATTGAGCCATTTATGTGGTTAACAAGGGCTCGCTCAAGCTATTATGCTCGATCAAGCCTTTATACAAAAAAAATTGAATGATCTAAAATTAAAGGTTTACCTCATTTTAAAATTCCAAATTTTATTAGAATTTTTGTTATAATGTCATGTAAAAACCTTATTAAATTTAATATTAATATTAAAAGAATATTATTATTATTATTATTAAATTAAATGATGAAATGATATTAATATAAAAAAATTAATATTAATATATTTTAATGCTAACATTAAATTTATTAATTTTGGATTAATATAATATTATTAACTTTATTATAATATAAAATTTCTTATATTATAATATATACTAGCACAACCACATTAATAAATGTGGTTGATATACGTCATACGGATCAACAAAAGAGTCATTAACACAAAGAAATTCATACAAGATGACTCAATATATGTTAATTTTATTTAACCTTTTTTTTAAACTCTAACATAATAAAATATATAATATTTTTAAAATCTTGAAGTAACCTATCGATGGTGCTGGACCCACCAACATGTTAGGGGATCTCTCCGGTAAGAAGTTCCAATTAGACCTTAGACCGTTTGTAGTAGGAGACCCAACAATGGGTAGTAAAGCAATTCCTTGATTGCGATAACGCAGAGAGATAAGTGTGATATCTTTGTCGGAAGAAAGTGTGACCTTGCAACGAGTCAAGTGAGATGCATGGGGGTTATATCACATGGAGGGGAGAAGGAAGTGTGTCCCTTATAAGCCTGTAATAGTACGCAACCCAAAGGGAACACACGAGTGGAATGACATCACGAGCTAGAAAGTAGAATAGTCCACAATCCAAAGTGACAGGGTAAACCAACAACACGTTTACAATGAGATTCATACAATTGCATACAAAATAGTTCATACACAAATACATAAGTTAAATAACATACATTGCTAAAGCAACTAGAATAGTCCAACTACAATAACAATGCATGCATGAAAATGTTATGGATTTTTTATATATATTAAGTGATAGTTCCATCCATACATACACCATTGACAGCCACTAGCCCCAATAGTGGAACATTACAGTCAACACCACCTACTCCTCCAAAGAGATGTACTCACTCTACACATTGGAGAAGCCAAGGCTTGTCACAATACTCTCCAAGCCTTCTCTAAGCAATTCCTAGCCAAAATCTTGGCTCCCAAAAGACTGTTCTGTGAGTTATGAGGTTCTATTTCTAACAAAGGGTGGGATGACCCATGACATTCCCCTTTGTGACTCTTTGACTACCCTCATGACTCTTCAAATTACATAGTGACTGCTTACATTCCACTAGTGACACTTGGAATTTCACTTACAACATGTTTACAATAATATATATTTTCCACATGTACCCATGTGAGACAAAATAGGCTAGAGACAACCTAACAAGACAACACACTATGACTCCGAGGTTTGGGGAAAGACCAACTCGGCAACACCCACTTGATGCTTCTCGGTCATGTACTGATGCCAAGCTTGGTGTTGTGTTGTGATGTCCCCAAACTGCTTGATGTTGTCTTGCTGAAAGCGGACTCTTGCCTCCATGGCATCCAAGCATGTGGTCTTGGAACCTATGTCCATCTCATCTTGAAGTATGCATTGCATTGTCCTGAGTGTGGCTCTACATGTTGTCTGCACTTAGATGCAATTCATCACTGGTGGCCTTGCGTATAAATTTCTCCATGTAGCTGTCGACCTTTGACCGAACATGGCTCTCATGCTTGACTTTGGTGAGGAAACCTGCATCTGTTCACTCTCTTCCTCAACTGCTGGCTATTCTGACTTATCAACCTGTATGGGGATTTTTCGCTATGTCATTGTACCTTGCCTTTGTTCTTCTTCCCGTTTCTTCTTCTCATCTCCTGTTCTTCCTTTGACTCTTGTTTTGCTTGTTATGATCTTAGTTTTGCTACCCACAAGCTCTGCTCTTCACTCTATTATATGTGTCCTCTGCTTCCTTTTTCTTTTGAAGTCAAAGATGACTACATGAATATTGAATTCAATTTCGCTCTGCAACTTTTTTCTCCCTTTGTTATGTCAAAAAATTTCTCTTTCCCTATTCCTATACTAGATTTATGCCTTCTACCACTACTATTGGTCTTGCTGCCATGTTAGTGTTGAGAATCTACATCTATTGGGAGGTAAATTGGCACTTGTTCAATTGCTTCCATGGTACTTCTTTTAGCAGTTGCTCTTGAAGGAAATCTCTTTGGTGCTATGGTACAACGATTGCTGGAGAGAAGCGCTTCATGAGTGTGGTACCTGTGGGACAAAAAAGGCACTAATGGGAAGCAAACATTAGCTTTTACAAATCCAGCTTCACAGCGTGATCAAGCAGTAATTAGGGCATCCGATGAGAGGAATTGCATAGTTTTGAATGATAGGGGTGACTGATTGACTATTGGAAATGCATGTTGTGCAGTCCCAACAGTTAGTGTGAAAGCTTGATGACTAGAGTTGCGCAATGCACAGTTCAGTTTGGGATAGGGCCTGGGAGAGATTGCGCATTGCACAGTCTCAGTGACCAAGTTGTGAGACTCGATCTTGGAGTTGCGTAGTGCGCAGTTGGAGCCAACCCATGACAGGCTTTACGCAATTCTAGAATCCAAGGAAGAGGCCTTGACTTACCAGATTGTGCAGTGCATGCAAGTGAATGTGAGATCTAGGCAGGGGGAGTCTAGATTTGTCCATAGGGAGTGTGCAAAGAGGCAGATTTGAAAGATGATGCAAGGATGAGTGCATATCTGGTTAAATGTAGATGTATGCATGTGAAACAACTATAGAAAATGATTAAATTGAAGGAACACGAATCATGCGAAGGGAGTCGCCGCAACGACGACTGTTGGTGCAAAAATGGGAAAACTCATTCGACACTTGAGAAAGGTAATCTATAACTTGGAACAACACTTCCACAAGTTAAAATACCAGTGGTCGTTCAACAAAACGAGTGAAACAACACTCTCACAAGCTAAACAGGCAAAAGCGACAAAAAAAGCAGTAAAAGGAAATAAAATCAAAACTCACCCCGAAAAGTGATGACAATGGTCTAAAGGCTCCTTGATCTCCCATGGAAGTTAGAGCTTGATGATCGAATTCATAATTGAGCTCTAATGGTGTCCATTACATATATTTGAGCAAATGGAGTTCATGACGTGTATGCTTAATATCAAGGACAACAACGACACTTAGCAGAAATTTCTGAAGATGGCAATGTGTCACCTTTGGGAAACTAACAATAGATCGCTACTTCCTAGGGATGCTTTTCCTTTTAGATTATTTCTTTTTGGGAAGGGTTTCCATGTACACATGGAGAAATTGTGCAGTTTTAGAGGGAACCGAGCAAATTTCTGGCACATGCATCATATAGCGACTAAAGGAATGCTTCTGCATAATTCTTAGGTTGTGTGGCTTTGGCTGCCTCTCATGCTCTACGCAATTTTCCAGCTGAAGACAAGTTGTTAGCTGGGCCTGTGAAGTTTAGAGCCTAAGCTCATTGCCAGGATGTTCTGTGCAATTTTGGAGAGAAAAGCCAACTGTTGGGCAACTCTGTGCAATTCTTGAGAGCAACACAGGCTGTTGGGCTGCTCTATGCAATTCTTGAGAGCATCGCAAGCTGTTGGATGCTCTGCACAATTCTTGAGAGCAAGGAAGTATGCCCTCTAGGACTGCGTAGTTTGTCAAGACAACGTAAGAACCAGATGCAAACCGAGTCATGAGGGTCAACTTGAGGTTAGTCAGCGAAGCAAGTAAGCGAACACAAGCTATAAATCGAAAGATGAATTCAAATGAAAACACAAGTACCTAAGCAGTTCAAGACAAGCTACTAAGATTTTGAAGGCAAAATTTTGGAGGTTGGTTGTAGCTGCTACAAAATAATTGTAACCTAAAGCTACCTTTAAAGAAATAAAACCTAAAAAGTTTCATTTGGAAGACATTAAGCGCTCTATGTATCTTTGATGGGGGTAGCTAGAACATTAATATTTTGGAGAATTTTAGGTAATATTTCCATGGAAAGTTATCATTTTCCCTCCATGTGAATGTACAACACACATTTGAAATCTTTCATTTTAAATATGTATTATATAAACAAATTAAATTTTTGTACGATATATATATATATATATATATATATATATATATATATATATATATATATAGATATATATATATATATTCAAACATAATATTTTAATCATAGAAAATTTTAGGGGCGAATGTTCGCCCTTTCGCGAATTTAAGGGGTTTTAAATTTTTAGCGGGCGAATATTTTGTATCATAGTACATTTTTACAAATCACCTCAAATAGCCCACCTTATTTTAAGGGAGAGGGTAAAAAAGGTAAATTTTGCCCTTGAAATTAGGAGTTACAACCTTCCATTCGCCCATTTTCAAGAATAGGTTTTATTTAAGTGAATCCTATGGGCCAAAGGCCCAAATATAAAAGAGGTATGGTAAATTAATAAAAATATAAATAAATGAAAGGTATGGTAAATAAATAAAACATTTTTTATATTTACTCCATAAGTCACCTTATATACCTGCACGGGTGTAAACAAATAAAAATATAAGTAAATTGGAGGTATGGTAAATAAATAAAACGTCTTTTTATACTTACTCAAAAGGTTTGGTAAATAAATAAAAATATAAATAAACTAGACGCATGGTAAATAAATAAAACCTCTTTTTATATTTAGTCCATAACCCTCGTTCTATTTATGAAGGCTCAAGAAAGAGGTTTTATTTAAGTGAATCCTATGGGCCAAATACCATATTTGTAAAAGAGGTATGGTAAATTAATAAAAATATAAATAAACGAGAGGTATGGTAAACAAATAAAACATTTTTTTATATGGGCAAAATACTATGGGACAAATACCATGGACTAGATTGTTATTAATACCATGCAAAAAAACATTATTAACCCTAATATTAGTATTAATAAAAATAAAAATGGCACATGGTATTGACCCATGGTATTCACCAAAATGGCACATGGTATTGACCCATGGTATTCACCTGGAATGTAGCCTATTTAAATGGGGGAATTAAACCAGCATAGATCCATCTTTACTCTGGATCTACTAACCCTCGAGAAGTATCAAATATCATGATATGAAAACTAGCATAGAGTGAAAAAATATTTGATCCGATCAAGAGTAAAAATAGATGTTGTAATTTAATGTGTGTTAAACATTTTAGCTTGGTTAAAATAAAAATCAACTATTAATTTTATTAATTTTTATAAATTACTAATAGTAATTTTTAAGCTCCAGGTTTATGATAACCCATGGTAATACCATGGTATTCATGTGAGCATAAACTATTTAAAGGGGAAATTCTATCATCTTAGATCCATCTTAATTCTGGGTCTACCAAGTTCTCAGAGGGATAAATAGATTTTATCCCCTAAGAGTGGTAGATGTGGAGTCAAGATGGATATAGGCTGGTTTTTATGATAACAAAGATATTAAATAGACTTAGGAAATTATATTTTAAAAACATCTTAAGGTGAATGGTTAAAGCATAGACATTGGACAAGTATATTTGTATACTTCTGTTTTAAACTAAAACAAATCCAGGGCTAAAAGGAATCAATTGATTGCACTAGTCATCCTTCTATAACTTTCCAACATATGTTGGAGTAAACAGATTGTAATTTGGGTAATTTTTCTAATTGCAAACAGGAACATACTTGTGTATTGGCAAGGTGGTTACAAGGTCCCTAGAAGTGATGAATTTGAGTTTTTCTTGGTTTTATATATAGTATTAGATTTTTTCTCATGCTTTCTGTGAATGGCATGGGTGAATTTTATCCTACACCCACTAGGTTATCGATATGTAATTTCGGTAATTTTGATTTCAAAAGATATTTTAAAGAAATGCAATGATTTCATTTGTGTATTCAATAAACACAAGATTTTATAATTGAGTAAAATAGTCGCCATTCCTCGTGAGAGATTCACCAAAAAATTATATATACATATCATATTATTGATAAAATCGCCTTCCATTTTTCCTATATACCATGGAGATTCGCCCATTTATTATACATGTAAATTTAGGGGGGTTCTTAAAATTTTCCCTAATTTTAATTTTCAAATTATTTTATTTTTTTTGAAATATAGAGTGAGAGAAGTGGGAGAGGGGTAAGAGAGAGAGAGGGGGACACGAAGATGGAGGGAGAGGAGGAGAGAGTCTCCGAGAAAGAGAGGGAGCTTGAGAGATGGGGTTGGAGGAAAAAATAAGGAAGAAGTTCAAGATGTAATGTCCCCTACTACTACTAATAATAAAAATAATAAATAAAATAATATAATATTAAAATATAAGCAAATAAATGATAAATAATAAAGAAAACATAATAACGGTAAATAAATAATAAAAAATTAAAGAAAAGATAATAATAGTGAATAATAAATAATGAAGAGAATATAATAATAATAAATAAATAAAATAGTATTGGAGTTCTAAATAAATATATATAAATCAAACTATAAAAATAGTAAAAATAAGTAAAGTTAACAAAAGGTAAAATAAAATATGAAAGAGTTAAATTAAGGGAACTATAAAAATAGTAAAAATAAGTAAAGTTATCAAAAAGTAAAAAGGAATAAAATAATAAATAATTAAATTAACAAAAATATTAAATAGTAAAACTTAAAATAAAAATAAAAAATAAAAAAAGTTGCATGTTGATACATGGAATGTGTGCATGCAAACCCCTTTCCATTGTTTGGTCTATTTAATAGACGATGAGGAAGATGAGATTCATCATTCCTTCCCCTATTATTTGAGGAGAAAAGTGTTGTGAGACAAAGGATTCCCTGACAGTAGTAAATTGATTGAGGGATTGGGGGTGACCAGTTGTAGAAAGATTATGTGCAGCCGAACCTACGATTGGGTGGAGAGTCGTCCCCAAAACTATGTTGCTGTTAGCGAGATTCAAATAGCATTCAACTCTGAAATTACAATAAGGAATATCATCGCTATAAGGAAGTTGTCTTTGCTCCTATTTCTCAAAAAATCTATTCTAATTAGTTAAATAGTTTGTGTGTTGATTATTAATCATATAATTATTTGTATATTTTAATTTTGGGGTTGTTACACAAGACATAGAGAGAGAGATAGAGAGAATGCTTGGGGGTGATATAGAAAGACAAAGAAGTACTCTAGATGGAGAGAAGGGGGAGAGAGAATGAGAGAGGGAGGGAGATAGTTAATAGATTTGTAGGATGAAGATTGAGAGAGAGAGAGAGAGTGAGTTACGCGGGGGAGAGACAAGGGGAGGTGGGAGAGAAAGGAGGAGAGAGAGGACTTGAGAGGGAGAGAAAGAGAGAGATGGAGTTCGAGTGACGCGGGGGAGAGACAAGGGGAGGTGGGAGAGAAAGGAAGAGAGAGAGGACTTGAAAGGGAGAGAAAGAGAGAGATGGAGTTGGAGGGGGAGAGAGAGGGATGTAAGAAGAAAGACATATAGAGAGAGAAAGGTGGAGAGAGAGAGAGCGAGTGGCAAGGGAGATGGAGAGAGAGAGGGGGAGTGAAAAGGGAGGTGGAGATAGAGGGAGAGAGGAGAGTAGGAGGGAAGAGAGATAAAAGGGGAGACAAAGGGAGAGAAGGGGAATATAGAGGGAGAGGGAGGGAGATATAGATAGATATGGAAAAACATTGTGTATGTTTATGGGGCGATATAGAGAGATGGTGAAGGAGAGATAGAGGGAGATACAGATCTAGATGGAATGAGGAGAGAGGGAAGAAGAGAGAGATAGAGGGAGGGAGGGAGAGATATATAGATATGAAGAGAGAGAGAGAGTGTGTGTTTCTTGGGGGGTGAGATAGAGATACAAAGAAGGAGAGATGGAGGGATATATCGATATAGATGGAGGGGGGAGAGAAAGGGAAGAAAATTTCTTGCACTAGATGCATTGATTTCAGTGTACAGATGTTGATTTCTAATCCTATTTGATTTTGCAAAGTAAATGCATTGATTTCTGTGTATATGTTGATTTCTAATTCTATTTCATTGCTTGCATTAGATGCATTCATTTCATTAAAGATGTTAATTTATAATCTTGTTTGGTTGAGCTTGCATTAGATGTAGTGATTTCAGTGTAGATGTTGATTCTTAATCCTATTTGATTGCTAGCACTAGATGCATTGATTTTAGTGTAGATGTTGATTTCTAATCCTATTTGATTGCTTGCAACATTAGATGCATTGATTTCATTGTAGATGTTGATTTCTAATTATCATATTTGATTGTTTGCATTAGATGCATTGATTTTAGTGTAAATGTTGATTTCTCATCCTATTTGATTTCTTGCATTAGATGCATTGATTTCAACGAAGATGTTGTTTTCTAATAAATGATGTAACTAGATATATGATGTACATTAATTTCAAGATAATTAGATTAACATTGTGCATTGATTTTAGTGTAAGCACAAAGAAGTATTGACGATGTATATTATGACTGAGCTTTTGTAAATAACCTCAAACAAAATAAAATCGAATAAAACTTGTATTTGTAACTTTTACATCTCCACATCTTTTAAAATTGAATATATAACTTATTTCAATCATATTTGAGTTTTTAAAAATTGAATAAAACTTAAATTTCCATCATAAGGAATTGATTGAAATACTTGGATAACTACTTGTAAATTTAGGAAAGTTGATAACATTATATAAAATTATAGAAATGTTGCCATATATTGTTGTTTGACCTATATATTAAATTTCAATACAATTGACTTATATCATGTTATGACTAAGCTCTTGTAGATAATATCAAAATAAATAATGCTGAATAAAACGTATTTGTTGTTTACATGACATCTTTTAATATTAAAATTGAATAAAACTTATTTCAATCATATTTGTGTTTTTTAATTGAACCTTGAGATAAGAAATTGATTGAAATACTTAATAAAGTTGCCCATGAAATGGTATATGGGAGGGTCACAATACACACACACACACACACACACATATGACTTTATAATTCAAATAATTTATTTTTAAAATTGAATTGTAATAACATACATGTTGATTGCACTAAAATATACTTTCTACAACCCAATATGAAGCATGATTGGAATTATTTCCATGTTAAATATTACATTGATACATGATATATTTTAGTTCATTTTAAGTATCAAAGTGACTTGCATCATAACTTAAGATTGTACTTATTTTCTTAGTCTGTGAAACTGGAAATCAAAATTGAACATATATTTTACTAATAAAAGTTATAGTATATAGAAAAATTATTAAATTAGTAAAATAATTTTAATAGGTCCATTTAAACTTAAAAAATTAATGAGAGTAAACAAGATTAATACAAATTCTTAAACTGAAATAGTGAATACATTTATCAATAAACTATCCATATGAAGATATATACAAATTACAAATATCACATGAACATCTATAAACTGAAATAATAAGCATCCATAAAATAAAATAATGTCCATGATGTACATCCATAAACTGTCCTTGTATGGAAATATACAAATTTTGTATCACATATGTGAATTCCCCTATGAAATGAGCCAAAAAATATACAAACTATGACACTCTAAGTACCACCATAACTCTTATGTGAGTTCTGCCACACAAAGTTGGTGCCCATAAGATGGTACTACAACATAACACATTCAAATTCAGACTAATTAGATCATTATTTGTACAAAATAAACAATATGGAAATAAATTATATTGAACCATGTTTTTAATTACATATACATGAATCTACTAACCTCAGTTGAGTCCAAATACAAGTCTGATAGGATGGGGGTATGATCATGAATCTAGGTTTGGTGCTCCCCTGCCTGTGGCTCGATAATTGGGGCCTGCATTGATGGACCTGCATCATCAATGCCTCTAAACCAAGCATCCAACTAATGTTTCCACATCATAGTGGCATCAATGACACTCTACATATGGGCATGTGTACAAAATGGAAAGGAAAAATTATAATTAGTCTATAGATTATTTAGCATATCTGTGTAACTTAAAAAAAGAAGAGCTACAGTCAGTCTCCGTAGCATTTGCTCCATAGTCTCAACCCATCGTTCCTCGCCTACGTTTCCTTTCCATCTGTCGACATTAACGGTTATCATGGAGGGTATGGAGCTCGATGCAGTGGATTACTCACTAGATCCTTACTTGAAATAGGCCATTTTTTGCAACCATAACCCTAAAATGACTCCCATTTCATCTGCACTGTCCAGCTCATTTCCGGTGCCGGTTGTCTCCCTCCCCGGGCATAAGGACTCCACTCTTCGCATTGGGTCCCTCTCCATTGACTCACCAGCTCTTGACTTCCCGTCGTTGTCTCCTAGCACCCTTAACCTGCTAGCTTCTTGTTCATCCCCTCTGTTCAACCCTGCGCCTCCTACAGACCACTGTTTCTCTTGAATTCCATCCTCCTGCCTCGGCCCCAAACCTGATGCAGATGCACAGACACAAAAGACCTCTGAACACCTTGGATCTTGTGAGAAAACACAAAACCCTACTCCTCCATCAGGTTGCTTCAACACCTCGGTAATCTGAGTTAGGTCGGCGGAGACTCATCCTGCAACAAATAAGCCCTCGAACCCTTTACAGGATCATCCTACTGCGCCGAGGACAGGGAAGAAGAAAACTAAGTGTGTCAAGGCATCTGGTAAGGATTACACCATTAAGTTCAGCGAAGGACTCACCATGGGGGAAGTTGCTGATAAAGCAGGGAAAGTGCTGGTGGGTAGGGTTCGTGGAAGAACATACACAACAGAACGATTGGGGTTATGGGTAAAAGAGATATGGGGACAAATCTTCATACAACTCCTGGAGCTTCAGATACTACCTTGTGGGTGGTTTGCACTCCACTTTGCACTTGAAGAATACACGGACCTGGCTCTGGCTCAATTCTGGCATATTGAAATGGCGCTGGTCCTGCTCAAAAGATGGAGCCCTATTTTCGATCCAGAAAGAGAGAAAATAGGAGTAGGACCACTTTGGGTGTGGTTACCAGGTTTGCCTCTCTAGTATTGGTCAGAAAAAGTGTTCGCAAGGATTGGAAATACCCTTGGCACCTTCTTGGACTATGAAAAATCCATCATTTAGTCCAGAAATCGAACCCTAGCCCACATTCTGGTGCATCTGGACACCCGGGAAGGTCTGGAAGAAAAAATTACCCTGCAATGGCGTAATTTCACCAGGGTTCAGATCTTAGATTATGAGGGTGTGCCTTTTAGATGTCGAAGGTGCCACAAGGTTGGGCACCTGTTTAAGGAATGCCCTCTGGTCTCGAAACCCCCAGAAGCAACAGTGGGACATGAAGCTGACAATGAAAAGGGAACCTCGGACAACCCCAAGAAGTACTCCTTGGTTGCTCTAGATCCACCTTGGAAGGCGATTCTATCCAGGACGGACCAACATTCCACAGGATACCCTTCGGGCCCTCCATCTCCTCCTCTGACTCGAGCTAGGGCAGCTACAGAAGCGACCCGTTCAACGGGTATTCCTCTTCCCTCTTCCCCTGTTCTATCTTCTGTTTATACATCATCTGTACATAGGATGTATAATGCATCATCACAGCATTGTTCCACCCCTCTTGCATCCATTTCCTGTCCCCTTCTCCCTCACCATCTGGTTTACTCCACTACCTCCCCTATTACTCATTCAGAGCTCATCTCTTCTCCATCTTCTACACCCCCGGCACCCCCTCACCCATATAACCTACGATCATACCCATCCATTGGGGAATCGCACCAATCAATCTCTGGCCTTGGCCTGACCCTCCCCTTGACATCCATAAAACCCCTCCGGGGGTGTAAATCATACCTCTCACATGTAATTATTCGAGCAGGCGCTGAGGTGATCTCGAGAAGACAAACCTCATTAGATCGGGTTCTTAGAGAAAAGAAAACCCTCTACATCGTTCCCCCATGAAATGCCTATCTTTTAACTACAAGGGATTGGATAGCTCTCCCAAAAAACTAGCCCTCCGCAGATTATTTACTACTGAGCTTGTAGATATTATCCTTCTACAAGAAACACTGGGGGAAGCTCATCACATCACTTGGGTTCTGTAGAGTATATTCCTGGGATGGAATTACATTTCTCTTGATGTTGTGGGTCGATCAGGTGGTCTGGCCTTGGGATATAATCCCCGATATATAAACCTTAAATCGACTTGGGGAGGAAAGGGGTTCATTGGTATAGATTTTTTCTTTGCGGAGATGGGCATGGAGTTCCATGTCATGAATGTGTATGGGCCCTGTCAAGGGTGGGAGGCCTTCTAGAATCATCTCCTTAATCTCTCCCTGACCACACCTGACAACTTCATCTTGGGAGGGGACCTCAATTTTTCCATTGGATATAGTGAGTCCTGGGGATCATCGGCACAGATTGATCCACTCTCTGATATCATGGAAAATATCCTCGAACAGGCTCACCTCAAAGATGTACCTATGAACATACCACTACCTACTTAGAAGAATAGAAGGGTTGGGAGGGCAGCCGTTGGCAGAAGACTGGATCGTTTCGTCATTAAAAATCCATTGATTCAACGATTATCTCATTACAGGCAGTGGGTTGGGTCCAGAGGCATCTCTAATCACTCGCCTATCTACCTGGAAATATCTGGTCTGCTAATCAAGCCCAAGGCCCCGTTCAAATTCAACTCATCCTGGCTACAAGATCCCTTGTTCAAAAATATGGTTACCAATTACTGGTCACAAAACCCTCCCTCACAGGGTCACACTTGGGTTGAGGGTTTTTGTCAAAATCTTCTTCAGCTCAAGAAGCTCAGTATAAAGTGGGCAAAGGAAAAACATCAAAGGGATTCCCATACCCTATCCTCTGTGGAATTAGCCTTGGCAGACCTTATGAATGAAAACAACAGGGGTTTCTTAAGTGCCGAAGCGAAATTAAACCTGATCGAGCTGGAAAATCAAAGAGCCAGAATTCTGAAGGAAAGAGAAGAAACCTGGAGACTCAAGAGTCGTTCAATCTAGCTTAAAGTTGGGGATGAGAACACTAGGTATTTCCAAAATTTTGCCAAGTTAACGAAAGCCTCCAATACCATCTTGCAAATGCCCATCCTAGAGGAAGGTATTGCAAAAACCTTTAATCAGTTATCACAGTTGGGCATCTCACACTTCCAACAACTATACAAGGAGCCTCCAGTTACAAACCTTGCTGAGATCATTCAAGTAGCAGGGCATTTCCCAAGATTTGTTGATTCAGAAGTGGCAGATGAGATTACCTCTCCAATCACCAAAGATGAACTTGAAGGGACTTTAAAATGGTTTCAGAAAGATAAAAGCCGTGGATCGGATGGTTGGCCCATTGAATTCTATTTAGCCTTTTTTGATCTCATTGGGAACGATCTAGTCAATTTCGTTGAAGAGTGTCATACCTCTGGAAGAATGTATGAGGCCATCAATGCCACCTTCATTGGTCTCATTCCAAAATCTGACTCCCCAGCATCCTTCAATGACTTCCGTCCCATCTTACTCTACAATACCCTTTACAAAATCATTGCAAATCGGCTTTGGCCCATACTCTCCCACCATATTTCCCCTGAGAAATTTTCCTTTCTCCATAACAGGCAGATCCATGAAGCCATAGGCATAGGCTAGGAAGCCATTCATTCTATTAAATCTAGGAATCTGAAAACCATAATCCTCAAGATTGATCTTGCTAAGGCATTTGATCGAGTAAACTGTCTCTTCATAAAGATGATCCTGATTCACTTAGGGTTCCCTCTAGTATTCACAGACTGGACTATCTACTGCATAACCACAACTTCCTTCAGTATTTTGATTAATGGCTCAGCATCCCAATTCTTTCATGCAGAACATGGGCTTCGGTAGGGATGCCCATTGTCTCCTCTTCTATTTCTATTAGTGATGGAAGGTCTCAGTAGGCTCATTGGCTCCGAAAAAAGGTAGGGAAGACTCAAAGGACTGAAAATGAATGAACTCTGCCACCTCACACATTTTCTCTTTGTAGATGATGTCATGATTTTCCTGGATGGAAGCATCAGGGATTCAGCCTCCTTCCATGATATTCTAATCCTCTTTGAAAAAGCTACAGGCATGGCTACAAACCAATCAAAATCTACTATTACTCTGTCATATACCACCCCACAGGAGGACAGAGTAGCCCATCAGTATTTTCATTACCAATCACACAACCTCTTGGATGGACTCAAATACTTGGGTTTTCGGATCAAACCCCACAGCTATTGGATTGCTAACTGGATCTGGTTAGTGATTAAAATTGAGAGGAGGTTGAAAATCTGGAACCATAGATTTCTTTCAAGAGCAGGGAGACTTGTCTTGATAAAATTAGTACTGGAAGCCACCCCAGTATATTGGATGTCACTCACTTGGATCCCTCGGGGAATTCTCAGCTGTATACAATAGTTATGCTGCCGATATCTATGGAATGGCCAAAAGGAAGGTAAAACATTTGCATGGGTAAGCTGGAAGAAAATTGATTTGCCAAAAAATTGGGGGGGGGGGGGGGTGGGGGTTAAAATATTTGCCTATTTTTGCCCAAGCTCTTGTAGCCAAGATGAGCTGGTCCCTTCTCACTGCACAAAATCTATGGACGACTGTGACATATCATAAATAAATTTGGCCGCAACAAACATTGGACTGGGTCCGTTTACAAGATTGGCCTCGTGGGGGCATATCCATAGTATGGAAAGAAATCCTACAAACGATGCCTTTCATCAGAGCAGGCTTGGATTGGCGCATCAACAATGGAACATCTGTTCGCTTAGGTATCGATCCATGGATAGGTGGGGGAAACAGATACCAATTGCATCCGGATCTCATTCATGATCTAAATCACAGGAATATCATGACGATTGCACAGGTTGTTGATTATGAACACAGTACCATATTTAGACAACTTTGGAGAACAACACATGATCTGGATATTCCTGTTCAATGGCATCCTACCTAGGAATCATATCTAGTGGCGTTGTCTGAAGCACATGTAACTCTCAATCAGGACCTTGATGTACTAGTATGGATCCCAACTAAGCACGGGAAATACACTCCAAAACTAGGCTATAACCATATTCTATTGGACCACAAGCCCACGCTCACTAATGCATGGTGGCTACAGATATGGAGACTGAAAAATCCCCCACGGACACGCCTCTTCATGGGGAGTGTTTTAAGTAATAAAACTCCTACAGGTGAAGCCCTAATGCATAGATCTATACACAACCCGATTTGGTGTGTATTATGCAAACAAGCATTTGAAACAAACGAGCACTTGTTCTTGCTCTGCCCATCTGTCACTAATTTCTGGCAAGTTGCTACACAACAACTCTCTATGCTGAATGCATGGTGGGGTTCTTCTATCCTCCAAGCATGGAACAATTGGATTACAACACACAAAGGAGCAAAGGCACAATGCCTACCTCTTATCATTTTCTGGACCTTATGGCTTACCTGGAACCACGTTATTTTTAAGAACGAATCCGCCCGTTGGCCACTTCTCATTGCAAAGGCAGTGGCTGTCTATCATGACATCCCAGAAGAGGCAAATCCACACACCCACAAAATCTCGGGCCTGGACGAATTGATAAATCATAGCCGTGGGTCTTATTTGATGGGGCTACCCAACCACATGGCTGTGGAGGGGGTTTCTTGTTATACCTCAAAGAACAACATTGCTACAAAGTCCAATTAGGACTAGGGGAGGGAACAAATAATTTTTCCGAGCTTATCACTCTCATACACTTGCTCATAACTGCACTACCATATAGATCTTTGGAGACTCACAAATCATGATCAATTGGTTCAACAACAAAAATCATTGTCATGCTATTTCACTACAAAATATTTTGGATGAAGTCTCCAATCTCAAAGCAGTTTTTAACACAGCCTCTTGTCATCATATATACAGGGAATACAATGAAGATGCTGATGGAATTTCCAAGGAGGGCTAGCTACTACCCCAAGGCTTGTGGATAATCGTTGAACAACGGGGATCAGAGTTCTATCAGTATCATCACAGGCCATATATAGATAAGGAATATTATAGGGTGGAAAGGCCATAATTATATTTATTTTGTTGTCAATATATAGCTAAAACAACATGTATATATTTATATTTCTGCTGATAAATAGACATATAGTCTGAACATTGTACAGGAAATGGCAAGGCCATCCATTTTGATACAGCTACATTTTTTTGACAAGGTCCTCGACCTACAATTATTGCATATGCCTTCGACATCTACTACATGTAATTTTTCCTCATAATGAAAGATTATGATTTTTCCTTTGGAAAAAACTTAAAAAAAGAAAATGCATTGGAATTATGGTGTTCATGGTTCTAGCTAGATGATGTTGGCATTGATCTCAACTCTATGCAGTCTAGCTGATGATTGGTTGCCTTCATATGTGTATAGTGGCAACTAGTTGAGTTGGCATTGATGTCAACTATATGATGTCACACTCTTATTCAGATGATGGCGTTGATGTAGCTTGTCGGCAACATGGTGTTCATGGAGGTGTTGCCTTGATTTTTATTGTGTTGGAAGTGATGATGATCTTATGTGATGGTGGTGACATGCTTTGTATGCATATCTTCGTATATTTGTGGTGGTTGTTCATGACCTAATGCGGGAACCGATGGTTAACTTGTTGAAGAAATGTGTTTGGCCTTATGAGGATGTTGTTGAGGTGCTACAATATGTTGTAGAGGTGTTTTAGGTATGTTCAGTGGTGTTGCAGCTTTTGCAGATGTTTGTTGGAAAGTGGAGGACTTGTTGACACTCTTACCAACCTTGATTGTTGGCCTTTTAGGTCAACCTGGAAGTGACATTTGGGAGACTTGTTTTGCCTACCTGCAGAGGTGTTACTAATATAAGCAGTGGTTTGGAGGTGAGTTCAAGAGCTGAAGAAGGTGATCCAATAGGTGGCAGAGGTTTTGAGCTGAGAGTTCAATGATTTTCCTTATGCTTTGTCCTAGTTGCATGGAGATAGGCTTATGCATGTGAATGAAAGGATCTAGTCACTAGGAGACAATAATGTGCATGTGACTGGAGGTCTCCAGTTGAGTTTAGCCAGTGTTTTACGTGTGATTGAGGTTTTTCATGAAAAATTCTCCACATTCCTCACAAAAACCGGATGAAAATTGGCATGGAAATTCCCAAAGACTTCTATAATAAGTTGTAAAGGTCGGGAATGATTTGAAAAAGTCCTCCAGTGATGTGAAAACCTTTATTGCACAAGTAGTGATGTTAGTGGATTGATTTGGTCCAATTTGTGCACCTTTGATCCCAACCCAAAGGTCAAATTTTCCCTCCATGTTTAATATACATCACTTTGGAGCTGAATATTGGTTGATTGAGGTAGTAGAGTGAATGAGAACATTGGAGAAGTGTTATAATGCTTCAAATCAAGTTGTAAGAAGTATTTCTTTAGTGTGTGGCTTCTAATGCCAGTATTGTAGTAGAATTTTGAAGCAAAGCATCAGTTTTCAGATCAAATTCATGGTTGCTATAGTAGAGTTTATTTAGAGGATATGGAGTAGGGTTTAGGCTACTAGATGATTGTAATATTTATGGTTGCATTTGTGCCACTATTTTTTGGTGTTGAGAGCATTATATTTGTGGTGGTTTTGTTTGGTTTATTGATGGCGTCTTATGTTGATATTTGGATTGAAGAGCTAAATTCTTGTTGAGCAGAGCATCTTGGATCTAGTTTGAAAATAGATGAAATGAGGTCCACATAATGTAGAGGAGTAGTGACTTCATGAGATTGGACCAGTGATATTGGAGCTTCAACAAAAGAAATAGTTTCTCCATCCAATCATAGTTGGATAACCTAATCGATGTTGGGCAAGGATCATTGATCGTGGTGGCCTTCAATGGATGGTAGTCTGTAGAACAGTGAGAGAATACAGTTTTTTGAGTTGATCAGTAGAATTGAGTCTCCTGGATGATTGGTGTTGGCCTATTGTATATGAGGTCAAGTCTCCAAACTAATCGAAGTCAACTAACTATGTAAAAGACAAATTGTTTGACATAATAGAGATTTAGAGTAGAGTAACAACAACAAGGGTGGTTTTTCTCCTGGAAGGGTTTACACCAGAAATCTTGTGTCTCATGTGTGATGATGATTTTGTGGTGTGATTTGATGTTTTCTTTTAGTATATGTTTCCTATATATTTACATGTTTATTTTTTACTCATTTGCTACTAACATATTGTGAGTTGTTGTAATAACAAGTGTGTGATTCAATCGAGAAGTAATAAAATGAAAAAATTGATAATAAGTCACACCACTAATTCACCCCCCCCCCCCACCCAGTAGTTCTCGAAGGTTTCCAACAACTGGTATTAGAGTGGGGATCTCAGTTGCAACTTGATTGTTGGAGAGTAGATCTGGGGTTTGTTGGCAGAAATTTGCATTTTTACTTTTATTTTTATTTTTATTTTTTATTTTATTTTTATTTATTTTATTATTATTATTATTATTTTATTTATTATTTATTTATTTATTTTATTTTATTTTATTTTATTTTTATTTTTATTTTATTTATTTATTTATTTATTATTATTATTATTATTATTATTTTTAGAATGAATTCTCAAGAAATACCTATTCTTATTGCTACAAATTTCAAAGTATGGCAAGAAAGTGTGAAATATAAATAGTTTTTTTGTGGATCTAACTTGTGGAAATTTTTTTGTGAAGGATTTGATGGAGATTCACCTTCATCTAAAGTATTGAAGAAAAATTCTCAAGCAAGGCGAATTATTTTTAAAAATATCCATAATGTAGACTTAGAGAAAGTTGGAGATTTGAAATATTCCAAAGAGGTTTGGGATATATTGCATATGTTATTTGGAGAAAGTTTCAATAGTAATGATGAAGAGGTTGACAAGAGAATAAAAAATAAGAAGAGATCCATGAACAAGGAAGCTCCGTTAAGCTATTTGTGCAAGAAGACAACATATTTGAAGGTATAAGCTACAATGATTTACTTTTGAGTTATATTTTTGATAGCGGTAATGATAATGATTTATATTTAGTTAGTGAAAAACATGATGATCAAAATTATATGCTCCTTAAGGCTAAATATGAATCTGGCATGACTATTATTGAAGAATTTTCTAGTGAAATTGGTAGACATATAGATGTATGCAAGGAGCATGAGAATAAATTGTAGGTTTGTAAGGAAAAGGAGAAAATTTTCAAGGAAGAGATCACTACCTTGAGTAAAAAACTGGAAGAATCCAAAAGAATAGAGAGGTCAATTGAAACAAGCAAAAGGATAGGAAGGGTTATGTTGAAGTGCTTGAAGGTGTGATTGACAAATTGAGGAAGGAACTTGAAGAAAAGAACCGGTAGTTTGAGAAAGTGAAGAGCACCACTGGAAACAATATTCAAAAGAGAGATACAAGTTTACATGCAGGAAAGAATAATAAAGAAGAACCAAAGAATCCCACAATAAATAATGTGACCAACAATAGCTAATAGCAGAAGTGTCCCCAGACACAAATTTTATTAATAAGGAAGAGAAAAATGACATAAAATCTGCAAGAGCTTACACATGATCACTCAACACTCTTTCAATTGGAGAAAAACAACCTTTAAATAAGCTAGTGTCCTAAAATAATTTTGTTATGGATCACTTATTTCATTTACAAGTGTCCATTTACATTTAATGCACTTTTAACAACACTCCTAATTATTTTCCTAAATTAGTTCCTAAGAAATGACACCTTTCTAGATGTCGTATCTTTTATAAAAAATAGATAGTCTAAGAAGACTCTAAAACTCTAAATAATTAATCTAAGAAAACTCTAAATAATTAAATACTATTTTATGTACTTTGGATCATACATCTAACATTCCCACCTTTGATCTAAAGGTACATTACAACAGATAGCAAGCTCTTCCCTGAACTTAGTAAATTTGATCCTGCCAAGTGGTTTTGTGAAAATATTTGAGATCTTATCTTCTGAAGGATAATAAATTGGCTTGATGAAATCCTTTGAAATGAATGTTATGATGTAATGATACTTTGTGTCCACATGCTTTGTTTTGGAATGGAAAATTGGATTTTTGGTAAGCTTTATGACTGGTTAGATGTTTATGAATAAAGATGTGGTTTCTGCTTGAGGAACAACTAAATCCTACAAAATTGCACAACAAAACAATCTCACATGCTGCTTCTCATGCTGATATATATTCTTCTTTTGCTGAAGAAGTGGCCACTGTAGCTTGCTTCTTGAAACTCCAAGAAACTGCAGTTTACACCATGTTCATTAAATAACCTGATGTTGAAGCCTGATCATCAATAATTCCAGTAAAATTTGCATCTGAGTATCCAACAAGTACAAAATTCTTAGTATTTTTGTAAAAAAGACCAAAATATTTTTTCCCTTGGATATATCTAAGGACCCTTTTTGTTGCATTTCTTTGGCTTTCCCTTGGTTCATGCATGAAGTGTGATAGAATAATGACTGCATAAGGTATGTCTGGATGAGTGGTTGTCAGATAGATCAGGCTGCCAATCAACTATCTATAAGTAGTATTGTTTACCAATTCCCCCTTTAAAATTTTGAAAGTTTTAAGTTTTGTTCCATTGGGGAGAGAACAGGCTTGCAATCTCACATTCCAAATATTTGAAGAACTTCATATGCATACTTTCTTTGACTAATGAAAATATTCTTTCGATTTTGGAATACTTCAACTCCAAGATAGTAGTGAAGTAAACCCAAATCAGTCATCTTAAATCCAACCTGCAACTCCTTCTTTACTTGCATAATATGATCATTATTGTTTCCAATAATGATCATGTCATCCACATACATAACTAGAATCACCATATTTTTACCCTGTTGGCGCACATATAAAGTATCATCATATTCATTTCGTTTAAATCCAACCTTGTAAAGGTACTCGTCTATTTTTTCATACCAAGATCGTGGAGCTTATTTCAATCCATATAAAGCCTTGATCAATTTGCATACTTTATGTTCCCACGTTCAATCTCAAAACTTAGAGATTGAGTCATATATACTTCTTCCTATAAGTCTCCATTGAGGAAGGCACTTTTAACAACCATCTGATGTACTTTCCATCCTTTTTTTGCTACTGATGCAAGTGCTAACCTGATGGTGTTCCATTTTGCTGTAGGTGCAAATGTTTCCTCATAGTTGATTCCTTCTTGTTGTGCAAAACCTTTGGAAACAAGATTTTCCTTGTAATTCTCAATGTATCCATTTGGCTTATACTTAATTTTACAAGCCCATTTGCATTCAATGGGTTTCACATTTTTAGGACAGTCAACAAGTGTGCAAGTTTTATTTTCCATCACTTCTTTGTATTCTTCAAATGTTTCCTTTTTCCATTCTATATGTTTGACTGCCTGTTCGCATGTGGAGGGCTCAGTAAAATTATTTGTTATTAAGGAAAAAATGTCTTCATTTCTTTGTGAACTTCTTGTTCCTATTTTTTTTCATCTTCCCTAACATCCTTCAAAAGTTGAAAAGCCCATTTAGGAAGTTGATGTTCACTTGTTTGTGGATCTGAATATTCACCATCATTATAAAGTGGATTGATATAAACTAATGTTGTTCAATCATCTAAAGGTTCAAGGGGTGGAGATTCACTGTCAGATGAGATATTGCTAGGAGATTCAGATGAACTTCCAGAAGATACTAGATGGTCTAGATGAAGTAGGTGAGCTGGATGAACCACTTTTTGATGAAGGCAATTCAATCACATACTAATGTTGTGTACTTGGTTGATTTTTCATTTTTTTTTTTGTCTCCCTTAGTTTCCGATTTATGTAGAAGACTTTCTATCTTTGTGGAACTCTTGCTTTCTGTTTCATCAAATATAACATCCCTGATGGCAATAAACTTTCCATTGGGAAAAACACGATATCCCTTGTTATCATCGGAATACCCAATAATTGTACACTTCAAACTTCATGAATCAAGCTTAGTTCTCTTTTATTTTGGAACTAAGGCATAGCATATTGAACCAAAAACTCTAAGTTGTTTAACTAGAGGTTTGAAACCAAACTATGCTTCATATGGTGTAATTCCATCCAAAGAAGTAGTAGGAGACCTATTACTTAAGTAGACTGATGTATGTATTGCTTCTGCCCAATATGAAGGACCTAAATTTTTGAAAGTTAGCATGGATCTTGCCATCCCTAACAAGGTGTGATTCATTCTCTCTGCTACTCCATTTTGTTGTGGAGTGTAAACATTTGTAAGTTGTCTTTTAATACCATTGTCCCTACAATAAGTTTGGAATTCATTGGAAGTGAATCCCCTTCCACTGTATGTCCTAAGAATGCCAATTTTCTCTTTAACTTCATTCTCAACCAATTGGTGGAAAGCCTTGAAATTTTCAAATGTTTCTGAATTTTGTTTCAAAAAATAAGCCCAGGTCATTCTACTAAAATCATCAACGAAGAGTAAAAAGTATCTATAACCTCCTAGAGAATTTTGTAGAGGTCCACAAATGTCACTGTGAAACAATTTCAAATGCCTATTTGCACGCCATGAAGTTGTTGGAAAAGTCTCTTGACTTTGTTTCTCGTAAATGAAGGATTCACATCTTGCATTTTATTTCTTAAAAGTTGGAATTCCTTTAACCATTCCTTGCTTTCGAAGTTGAGAGAGACTTTCAAAGTTTAAATGTTCATATCTAACATGCCACAACCTTATTGGTGAAATATTTGCACTTACAGCTCTTGCAAAATCACAATTTTGTGGAATGGATGTTCCTTTCATCCTTAAAATTTTTCCATCTTCATATCCTATCATGACTGTCTTCATATTCTATTTGATGGAATTGATTTTTACCAAACCATCCTCCCTAACAAATTGATCTCTTGCTTGTCGAATCATGACTAATCAAAGCAAATTCTTCTAGAAAGTTAGTACATACCAAACATTTGAAATTAGTTTTTCTCCAATGTCAGGAAGATAAAATTTTGCTACACCTTTTCCACAAGTATTGTATCTTGTATCATCTGCAAGAAAGATTGAATTGAGATGGAATTAATGAAAAGCCCAAAAGAAGTCACGTTGAAAAGCCATATGTTGTGTTGACCCTGTATCTAAGATCCAATTATCTTCATAATAACTTTTAAGCTGTGTGGAGACATGTAATGATGTTGATTCTGAACTTTGAAGTGTAGTGAAGACATATTCATAGCCATCATCTTCTTGATCATTACCAAATTGTGCCAAGTGTTGTTGAAACTTTGGAATTTTTTCAATAGAAGTTTGAAAATCTTCATCATGATGACCAACTTTGTTACATCTTCTACAAAAAACTTGATTGAAATATTTTCCTCTGCATTGATTCTATCCTCTGCCTCTTCTTTGTCCTCTACCTTGATTTTGTCCTCTACCTTGATTTTGTCCTCTGCCTTGACTTTGTCTCTTCCTTGACCGTTCCCTCTACCTTGACTGCTGCCTTTGCCTAGAGTGTTGCCTCTACCAAAATTGTTGCCTATGCTGAAGTTGTTCCCTCTGTCTTGACTTCTACCACAAAATTGTCCTCTATATTCTCCTTGATTTTGATTTTCATTCCCTCTTACTCCACGTCTAGAACTTTCAGTTGAATATTTACTAGCTCTAGCTTCTGTAAAGAAGACATCTTCTCCAACTTGTTTCTTCTTTCCAGAAGTTTTGTCATGTTGAGCTAACATTTCACTTAATTCATTAAATTTTAACTTCTCTAGATTTCCAATTACCTGTAAAGTTTCTAAGAAATGTGTATATGAAGAAGGAAAACCAACAATCAAAATAGTAGTCATGAAGCTATCATCCACTGCTTGAAATCCCTTTACTATTTCCTGCTTAATGTTATTAAGTATAGAAATGTACTCAAGTACATCTCCCCCTTCTGTCAATTTCTGTTGAAGCAACTTTAATTGAAGATTAACTCTCTTCGATTTTGTTTGTGTATCAAATAAATATTTAAATGTTTGCCGGACAGACCATGCATTAGAAGCTATTTCAATCTGAACAGACATTTCATCATTAACTGAATATTTAATTAATGCTAATGCTTTGGCATTTTTTATCTCCCATTTAGCTAGTGAGTCTGCATCTGTAGGTTTTTTGGTTTAACATCGCCATCACATACATATTTCCAAAGTTCATTGTAAATCAAAGTTCTTTCTATGTGTCTTTTCCATGTCTTGTAATTCTTTGAGCCTTCAAGTTTGTCAGACTCAGAAAATAAATTTACTGGCTTGGACATTGTAAAAGTAAATGTATACACAAGATGGATCATACACCACAAAAAGAATATGTACAACACACCATACACAGCACCACACACAAAATATGATATATCGGGGTTTGGCCTTCACCCTCATATAATCGTTTGAGGAGAAAAGTGATTGAGCTTTGCACTTGGCTCTAGTCAACTTCTCTAAAATTTACAATGAAACTTTCAAAATTTGACCTTTACAATTTTACTGCAATTTGAATTATTTGAACTGTAGACCCCTCGCCACCCCACCCCACTTCCCCCCCTCCCCCCGCGCTCAAAGTAAAAATTACTTTGAATTAGAGACTTATTTCCTTCAAAAGTTTACACCTTATCACTCCAAAATTATAAAATTCAAAATTACACCTTATTACTCCAAAAATACAATTTTTGATAAAATCGCACCTTATCTCTCTACTGAAATAAAAAATTAAAAATATAATTACACCTTATTTCTCCTTTAAAATTAAAAAAAATTAAATAAAAAACACACCTCTCTCCATTAGCGTTTAAACTTCCCAAAAAAGAATTTAAGATGTCACCTTTTAAAAGGTGAATTTACATTTCAAAAGTTAAAAATTGGTGTATGTTTGAAAAATATAAAGCATACCATGAAAAGTAATTCGTTGGAGAGAATTTTCAATGAGTTCAACTCATCTTTCCAATGATTCATATGTTGCATCTTGTGCTTCAAGGCATGGTCTTTGTATGGATCGATTTTACACGTGGAGTGGAGACAACAATCCAGATTTTGGCATAACGTTACTTGAGAATTTTTTTAGCACACAGTCCTTTATGTGGAACTCAATAACAACAATTTCAAGGTTCCAAGGAGGTTCTCCACGCTGCAACACACAAGTTTCCACTGGCTATCAAAATTCTCACTTGCACACAGGTCCACATAGGTCCAATGATCTTTCGTGTTGCATATCACACTATTCAGGTTCTTATGTAATGTAGGTCTATGTAGATCTTCAATGCATTTGTAATACATTTGGATGCTTACAGTTGGCTCTGAGGAGGGGGGGCCTTTGGCATTGCGGTTGGTTGTCCACTTCACAAACAAATATGCCTATGTCGTACCCACATGTACTTCATTCACTCCCATCGCCATGTTGATCGTCATACCATGTAACAAAGGTCGCCTTCTAGGCATTAGTAACAACTCATAAATCACAAAGCTCTTCAACATACACACAAGTCTTCTAAAATCAATACTAGAGCACTTACTTGATTTAAAATTGGAGTTACATGAAAACCCCAAATTCCAATATATTTGCTTGAATGGATAAGCTATAAGGGACAATTTATTGACTGATTCATATTTATCATACAATACTAAAACTATGTATAATTTTATTTCAAGTGATTGTAATGTTCAGATCTAAAAATCTGAAAAGATTTGCAAAATTCATTTCCTTAATAAAATCTGAGCAATTTGCATGCCAATTAATAGCTGACAAATTCAATGGAGTTTTCCAAAAACTTGCAAAGATGGAATCTCCTTCTTCAAACCATTTACATCATTGATGCTTTGGTACCACAATAATAGAAAAATTGTCCTCATACACAAATTTTATTAATAAGGAAAAAAAAATTAAATAAAATATGCAAGAGCTTACACACGATCACTCAATACTCATGCAAGTGGAGAGAAAAAAGCTTTAAATAAGCTGGTGTCCTAAACTAATTTTATTATGGATCACTTATTTCATTTACATTTACATGCACTTTTAACAACACTCCTAACTATTTTCCTAAATTAGTTCCTAAGAAACGACAACTTTCTAGATGTCATATATTTTATAACAAATAGATATAGGCTAAGAAGACTTTAAAACTCTAAATAATTAATCTAAGAAACCTCTAAATAATCAAATATTATTTTATGTACTTTGGATCATACATCTAACAATAGCAACAAGAAAGGAGAGAGAAAATGGATCCATCAGCAACAAAAAGAAGAGAACCAAGGAGACCATTCACTCCTAAGATTGATGGCGACTGATTTTAGAGGAGAAATCAAAACTCCTTTGTCCCCTTGATGGATCAGATCGAGTGTTTCAACTATAACAATTTTGGTCATGTGGCAGCTAATTGTAGGAGGAGATTACATACATCCATGAAACAATATAATCAACCTGGAAGATGACCTTCATTCAGGTATACAAGTTCTTTCAATGGTCATTTTTTTCTTGTAAAATTTTTGGGCATAAAGCCATTGATCGTAGATCTAGTGTGAGAAGATGGAGGTTTAGTATGAGCAGTAAGAGATCAGATCCTTTGGCTACATATCTTGGTCATATAGAGTGTTATGTGTGTCATAATTTTGGGCACATGGCCAAGGATTGTAAGATGCCTAGATCCTTGAGGCTTTCAGTTCAAAAGAAACAAACAAAAGAGAATGCACAACCAATGAACCGATCAAGGAACACATGGAAGAAGAAGGAGAAACAAATTGGAAGATGTGGCATTGCACTTTGTTCGCATGATGAGGATGACATGTGGTATATTGACAACAGATTCTCACACCATATGTCAGGAGATAGGAAAAAAAAATTATTAATAGAACCAAGATTGGCCATGTTGAGTTTGAAGGAAGAAACAAGAAGAGTGTTGGGAAACAGAAAATAAAATCTTGTTGAGAAAATGACAAATGCATATGATGTTTGGCTCATTCCAGAGGACTTCACTCAATGAAGCTATGACATATCACGTGTGTTCATGGCAAATTAAACAATACCCTTAATTTGACTACATATTGGAAAATACCTTTAAAAATCACATTATTTAACCCCCTACCAATACAAACCCAATACACCTTCCAAATTTAAAAAACCCATACTTTCACTAGATATTGTAGGTATCCATTTTTTCATTAATTTTTTTATACCCTTTTATATTTTTTCATTAACTTTGAGCTCCATTTTTTATACCTGCAAATATATAATCCCTTTACCCCCTATATATTCCCCAATATATCATGTCATTTTTTCATCTCAATAAATATCCCCCAATATGAACCCATGTGGTTTAGTATTGCTCCCCCATTGAAGTCCCCGTGGGCTCATTGAAGGTCTAAGGCATAATATTTTGAGTGTGAGCCAAATGATTGATGGAGGAAGGAAGTGATTTTCAACTCCAAAGGTTGCCTCATCTGGAAAGAAGGATCAAAGAGAGTGATTTCAAGAGGAGCCAAAACATCGGATAAAGTGTACATGTTGAAGGGAAGAGTGAAGAGTTAGAAGAGACCAAGGGAGTACTCTTCCTCGTCAGATTCAAAGTAGGAAATATTAGCCCCTACTATAGTCCATTCTTGCATGATAGATCTACTTGACTACAGAGGTACTTATGAGACTAGCATGGTCTCGAGGGGAGTGTTGGAAGCTTGAGGAGTACCAACAACAATGACTTTTTGATCAAGTTTAGCCATGCATATCCAGGTCCACAAGATCAACATGCTCATGAGGTATATTATGCTCAGGGGGAGTTATTTTTTTCAAGGATTTTTCTTAGTTTTTATTTGTTTTCACTCATTATTTTTGCAGCTGATGTATTTACCATGTATGAGTGGAAGAGACTTGTATATCAGCGTTGTTGTAGCATTCATTGATCATCTTTCAGCTATCCTAGCATGGAGACAGTATGGAAATGACATGCATATGTGACTTGACACTTGGACCAGCCCTATGTGGGATATTATGTTCAATTTATTATAGCCATGTATTTGCAATTGATTCATCATTTTATGTTGGTAGTGGGTCCAATCATTAGTAGATTGAGTTATTATGTTGATAGGCATGTTTTGGAGGAGTGTCATGGAGTATTATTGCAGCCACATGTATGGGATAATGATGATGTAATAGTCATGATGTATCATGTTTTTGAGTCATTGGTCCATAGGAGATGATGATAGCAACAATGCATTTCATTGTAAAATTCATGTAAAATACTCATGAGGTTATGTACTAGCATTGTGTTATTTTTGGGTCATCTAGTCATGGGTCATGAGGTCATGTTACGGTCATATAAGAGCCTGCATGAGGTCTTATATTCCCGCTAAAACCATGTATGCATAATGTATATTTCATTAGTCATGGTCATGTGGAGTCTTGGTCCATCTTGTGCTTCTTTCCTTTGGTGAGGAAGCAATGTTGCAGTGGAAGTGGGTCACTTCAGGATGGTTTGATGTTGGAGATGGCATGTATTTAGAGGGAGCATCTATCTGCTCCTGTTTATTTCATCCATTCATTGTTGACATCATGGTCTACTTGGAGGTGTTCATGATGTGCCTCATGCTATGCTATGATAGTTGGGGTTCTTGGATTCATATTATGTTCATAGATGTTTGGTGGTTGCAGCTATGTAGTTGTTATGGAGAAGTTAGTTGATGTATTGATGGGCATATTATGTGCATGTTGTTATTTGATGCTGCATATGATGCTTGTATGATTTCCTCATGTTGGAATATTGTCGTCACTACTAGATATTGTTTGATTGGAGATGTTTCTCTATATATTACTTGGTTATATTTGTTACTTGCTTCTATTGATATGAGAGGCTTGGATGTTGGTTGATATGCATAATTTTTCAGCCATGTAGAGATCTAGTTCCCCAGTGTTTCAATACTTTTGTTCTTGCTTCCTTATCAGATGGAGTTGACCCTTTTCCATTGATGTCAAAGGGGGAGTGATAAAGGATATTGGTCTGGAGGTTGTGTGTGGTTTCCATCAATGCCAAAGGGGGATATTATTGGCATTATGGTGTGCATGGTTATAGCTAGAAGATGTTGGCATTAATGTCAACTCTATGTAGTCTAGCTAATGATTGGATGCCTTCAAATGTGTATGGTTGCAACTAGTTGAGTTGGCATTGAGATGATTGTGTTGGCATTGATGTCAACATATGATGTCACACTCTTAGTAAGATGATGACATTGATGTAGCTTGTTGGTAGCATGGTGTTCATGGAGGTGTTGCCTTGAGTTGTCTTTTGTTAGTAGTGATGATGATCCTTTGTTATGGTCTCCACGTTTTATATACATCACTTTGGAGTTGAGTATTGGTTGGTTGAGGTAGTAGCATGAGTGAGAACATTGGAGAAGTGGTAGAATGCTACATATCAAGTTGTGAGAAGGATTGCTTCTGTGTGTAGCTTCTAATGCCAATATTGTAGCAGAATTTTGAAGCAAAGCATCAATTTTCACATCAAATTTGTGGCTGCTATAGAAGAGTTTATTTGGAGGGTATGGAGTAGATTTTAGGTTGCTGGATGATTGCATTATTGATGGTTGAGTTTGTGCCACTATTTTTTGGTGTTGAGAGCATGATATTTGTGGTTTTTTTGTTTGGTTTATTGATGGTATCTTATTGCTGAGACTTGGATTATAGAGATGAATTCTTGTTGAGTAGAGCGTCTTGGATCCAGTTTGAAAATAGATGAAATGAGGTCCACATAGTGTAGAGGGGTAATGAATTCATGAGAGTGGAGCAGTGATATCAAAGCTTCAGTGAAAGGAATAGTTTCTCCATCCAATTGGAGTTATCCAAGGAGCGTTTATTGTGGTGGCCTTGAGTAGATGGTAGTCCATAGATCTGTGAGAGAACATAGTTTTATGATCCGATCAGTAGAATCAAGTCTTTTGGTTGATTGGTGTTGGCCTATTGCATATGAGGTCAAGTCTCCAGACTTATTGGAGTCAGCTAACTATGTAAAAAACAAATTGCTTGACATAATAAATATTTAGAGCATAGCAACAAAAACAAGGGTGGTTTTCCTCCCGGAAGGGTTTCCACCAAAATCTTGTGTCTCATGTGTGATGATCATTTTTGTGGTTTTTCTTTGATGGTTTGCCTTTAGTATATGATTCTTATATGTTTATTGTTTACTCATACACTGCTAACATATTGTGATTTGTTGCAATAACAAGTGTGTGATTCATTTAAGAAGTAATAAAAGGAAAAAATTGATAATAATTCACACTACTGATTCACCCCCCCGCCCCCCTAGTAGTGCTCAAAGGTTTCCAACAAAAAGTTGAAATCTTACAAATAAAAAAGTTTACCTCAGTTGTTGGTCCATGTGGTTGTACATACTAACTCTCCTTCACATTCGTGAACATATAAGGTGGAGGAGAATCCATGGAAACATTATCTGTTCAAGGATGCCCTGGCTGATCAATTTCCCCCTCGAATGACCTCATAAGCTCATCCATGTAGCTGGGACATGTCTACATGTTGTCATGAACTTATTAATATAAAGGAAATCTCATACAAACTAGAAATTTTAATATAAATAATTATGCATAATTTGACAATAAGAGTCAAAAGTTTTGTATATATATGTACCTAGTTTATGTCATGTAGGCCATGCACCCTCCAAGTCTCACGAATGGAATCATGATACATACATGTATGTGTCAAAATCTAGTCAAAGGGTAAAATCGAAAGAAGTGCATCATCATTTAAGGGCATTGGTGGGTCATGAGGCAGTGGTGGTGGTCTCCTTATCCCTCCATCCAATGCAACACATGCACTAGCCAATGATGCCTGCATGATGTCTGCAGTAGTCTCTCGCATCTCACCACCGAGTTGTGACAACTCCTCTAGCTTTGTCGGTAATACCAAGCTCCGAGATGATAGTGGTAAGAATCTCGGAGGTGGTGATACTTGCCTAGGGTTCCTATGAGCCCCCTCATGCTCATAGGTACATCCCATGCTAGTACCATAAAAATGATATTCGGTATTAGTGTAATATGACCTCATATGTAACACAGACTCTGCATATAAATGCATAGAAAAATAAACGACGACCTCGTCATGGTTGGGGAACTTGTCCCAAGCTCCAATGAATCTATCATACACGAAAGGGGCTTCCTGAGCATTAATAAAATAGTTCAATGGGATCAAACCTTTATGTATAGCAAGGAGATTAAGAGGTATTTCAAACAACTCCCCATGAACATCAATGTCCTTGGTGGCCTCTTTCACCACCTCCCAAGAATATGGGCCTCTAACCTCATGCCTCCTCACCCTATGTATGAACTATAATATGTGGCTATGTGGGCCCTGTTATCACTCAGAATTTTCCTTAGAAGTTATCAGAAGGAGGAATAAACCGAGGTAACCACAAACCAAGCTTTTAGGCTTAGGCTGTAGCCAACCTAAGTCTAGAGAGGGCTCTCTCTATGTAATTTAGCTTTGTTTTTATGGGATTTTAGGCTAGTTCTTAATGTTCGTTGGGGTTTTTATTTTGAATTGAAGGTTGGGTGGTGGAATTATTGGAGCAAATGGATAGAGCTAGGTCTTCAAGCCATTGGGCTATGGAGTCAACAAATGGATAGCATCATTGGACCAGATCATTAAAGGGAATGTTCACAGGGTAGGCTAGCAAAGCAAAATGCAAATCTTTAGGCCAAATGGTTGAAGTAATTCTAACCAAGGTGAAAGGGCACTTAAGAATCCTTGGACCGGGATTAGAATGAAGAATAGAGGGTGATCATGAACAAATGGCAATTAAGAATCCTTTGCTATAGACCAAAGGAGAAACTACGGAAGCTAAGGAGTAGTTAAGAATTCCATAGCTAAGATAGTGTAGGCGAAAGCATTAAGAATGTATAACAGTCAAGACAAAGTGCATTTAAGCAATTTCTAAAATATCATTCCTGGCTATACATTTAGATTTTAGAAATTTACAGAAAAGATTATGGAAAAAACATAAGGAAAAACAACATTGAACATGGGAGAATACTTATTTGTATTTTTCTTTACACAAGAATCCTGTAAAATATCTGATCTTTATTCCTTGATCCAGCAAGCCAATCCAGTCATTGATACAATAGAACTTTGATTTGAGAGAAAAAGTCTATAGAAATGTCTTGGAATCCACCCTACATACTTCAAAATATGAAGTATTTATACAAAAATATTTACAAAATATCTCAAAACAACTTGAGACTTAATCTAGGGAATAAAATATCTTCTTGCATGAAGATAGAGACAAATGTTGAATTGCTTCATGCTGTCCCTTTTATTGTGGTGTTGCTGGTTGTTTCAGTTGAGTTGGAGCCCTTTAAGCTGGCTGATATTTGTAGCATTTCTACACTAGAATCTTCTTTACTTTCATATTTCAATTGATACTCTTTGACCCTGCTACTCTTTAACCTTGTTGTTCTGATTTTACCTTTTTCACCTGGCTGCCTTCATTTTTACTGGGTAGTAATTGTCTGTTGTAAATTTATCATAGTAAATTAGTTACATTCTCCCACCATTTTGCTTCTGGTAATTTTATCTTCATCATCCTTCTATAGATTTCATCTGCCTTTGTGTATTTAGCAAAATTTGGCTTGGTGAGGAACAAATGTTTGACCTCATGCTCCAGCAAAAACAAAATTTCAAATGTATCATATAACACTTTGCCTGTGGGAAAATCTTTAATAGCTAAAGAGCTGAGTTGTTCCTTGGCCAACTTCTTGAGTCTATCACTATAGTCCAACTATGTCATGAGTTGGTCGTTGATAACCATAGGACTGGGCAAACCTTTCCCTCTCAAAATATGGAATTTAGCCATGAACCTATCAATGGCTACTTGCATATTGTGGAAATTTTCTTCTAAATTGAGCATAAGGTTCCTCTTGGAAAGGACCTTCCTTATCTCCAAAATGGTCTCAGTCCTATCTTTTATGTTTAGCTCATGAAGCTCATATTTATTTTTGTTGTTGAGGAAGTGGATGAGTCGATTTGCATCCTCTGGTTTATCCCCCAGTTCTTCCTTTACTTTTTGGATAGCTTCTGTAGCTATCTTTACTAATTCTGTCTGTTCAAAGATTACTTGGATTGATGGCCAAATATCATTGACAGAGTCAATGATATTGGCCCACAACATTTCTTTAGTTTGTCCCAGTGGTTCCTGTAGTGTTAAATCCTTCTCCAGGATTTTGATTCTCTCACCCATTCTCTGGGCCTTCTGTGTTTCTTCTTTTTGCTGGAGTTGGGAAAGTTTGCAATCAGTTTCCAGACTTGCCACCTTTTCCTTTAATCTCTTCATCTCTATAGCCTGGATAGACATCTCTTCCATGGCTTTGACTAGTTCTGCTGCTTTATCTGCTGGTGTACCTGTTGTTGTTGTAGATTCTGCTATTACTGGCAATGCTATGGCAGGTGGAGCAGTGGGTGCCATGATGCTGCCAGTGTGGAAGGAACTGTTGTAGATACTGTGGGGATGACAGTTCTAGAAGTTGTGGCTAGGTCACTTTGCTTCAACTGAATTAAAGTGTCCAACTCCTTCTCTGTCTCCTTAAGTTGATAATTTAGCTTCAGGACCAAGTCCATCAATTCCTCATGTCTGGTTTGATTCTCTAAGACTTCTAGAGTTTGAGGATGATGCAACTGGGGTATTTTCAATTGCCTCTTAAGTGTAGCAATATCATCATTTTTCTTCTTAATCAGTTGTTCTGTAGCTTTTATATCCTTGGGATTGTGTCCCAATTCAATCACTAAGTCCTCTAAGGACTTGATCCTTGTATCCTTGGTCTATGAGGATGCCTTCTCCAACTGAAATTGTGTTGATATATTGTTCAGGGAGTTCTGTAATTGGTGGGCATAAATGGCCTTCCCTGTTAATGTGGAGTATATCATCTCCCTCGTTTGCTTGGGATGAATATCCCTTGCCAGTAATTCAAAATCCACCTTTTTGAAATCTGATGTTGCTCTTGGCTGCTGAGTGGTTGGCTTGATGAAAGTCATCTGCATTTTCCCCTCTTTGATATCAAAGGCTGACATTAGCCTTGATTTATTAGTGGGGGTCATCTTTAGATATTGGATATATGTTTGGGCCTTAAGCCTCTCATTCCTAGCCTTGATTTCTTTATATCTTTCCTTAATGTCTCGGTCCTTATCTGCAGGCATTCTATAGGAAGATACCTTAATACTTTGCTGCCTTTCCAACATCTGAGTTTGTGATGTGGAAGGCTCTAGCATGCCTCCAGATGGGGTGGCACACCTGCTCCTATATACTTTTGTACTAGTGACCTCTATTGTCTCCTCTGTGTATTCCTATTCAGAGACAGGATTCACTCTCTGTCTTTTGGCTTGGCTTGTTTCTACATCAGCTTGTGAAGTTGCTCTTGCTGAAGTGGTGGCCACTTCCCTATTTCTCTTTAGGATTTTGTCCTCATTTAGAGGAGTCTGTACAACTGGAGGGGTACTCATGGTTGTCTCTGGTTTGTCTGATTTCTCTAGTATGTCTGATTGGTTTGGCACCTTTGATTTCTCTGGCACCTCTGATTCCTCTGGCACCTGCAGGAAAGAAGCCTCATCAAGTTGTTTTTCTAGGTCAATGAGAGCATTCTCTATGTCTATTCTAGTGCTGTCTTGATCAATTAAGGTTCCTTCCACCCATTCTGATTGGTTGGAATAGGCTTCAATTTCAGGTATGGGATGATGAATAAAAGGTCCTAACTTGACCTTTTGTTTCTTCTTGATAATGAATTCCAAAGGGTCATACCTCCAAACAAAACTTCTTTGGGATTTCATGCTCTGCAATATTAAATCTACTTCTCGGCCTGCTTCCCTAGTGTTACATATGAAGGGGTCTAGTTGGTATTTTATTTTGAAGTTGGCCTTCTTCTTGGCATTGACAAAGTTAGTTTCATCTGCACTAGTAATATTCTTGTAGTACACTAAAGCAAATAACGTCATTGGGAGGTATTTTGGGAGCTTGTATGGAGCCAGCATGCAACCATAAATTCTGAACTCGGTATGGTTTTGGTATAAGTACCAATCACCTATCTTGGACTATTTCGACAATTGCAGGATCCTTTTTATGTTTGAACTGATTCTTGGAGGAGGGATTCCTATCAACATTGTCACAATTGGATGCACAAATAGGTCAATAAAGTCAGCATATGAATATGGGGAGTGATATTTGTGGATCAATGGGGTCCAAAAAATGACTGATCTGGGCTGACCTTTTGTGTCAAGCTTCTGAAGAGTGAATGGGAACTTATCTGACTGATAATATAGGAAAAGATGGTACAAAACAAAGAAATATTTGAAGACTCTCTCATTGTTCATTCTAAGAAACTGGTCATGCATCCTATCAGCTATAAACTGGGCATAGTCATAGATAACAGCAAGAGGCTGCCCTGGAGTATAGATGGACATGAAGGACAGGACAATCTCATCAATGTATTCATTGGTGGTATAACCTAAGACACTAGATATCATGGCTACAATGTTCTAACCCAGTGGGGAAAATATAGCAGCTATATATGGAGGAGGATCCTTTGGGATATGTCTTTCTTCTCTGATGAAGGTTTGGAACATCTCAACTATTTTTGCAATGGTAATCTTGGGGAACTGGTCTAATAAGCTTCCAATTGAAAGAGGAGTCAGGTTTTGCCCTGGTTGGAGTTGTAGCATTTCATTTACGGACTCAATAGTGATAGTGAAAAGTATAGCCTAGTTAGGGGACATGACTGCTCTTTGACTGGGGACATAGTTGACATGGCAGTAGTGGACAATTTCTGGGTAAATGTGGACTTTTGGGAATTGGTACTTAGGAAAATTGGACTCCCAAAGACCAATTTCATCTGCATGGTTCAAGTATCTATCCCTACTTCGACAGTATACTTTGAGCGGGGATTCTTGGACAGAGGTGTCCTTTATCTGGAAATCCTTATCAACTAAGGGAAGGTGGTTTAGGTCTAGATGGGGAGTGGTAACATGTCTTACATCCATGTCAATTGGGGTAGCCATCCTCAGTTCTTGTGGATTAAGTATGGGGGAGGTGATTTACAATGTTTTTAGGGCAATGGTGGTTCAACACATAGTAGGCTTCAGTTCTTTGATTTTCTTCAATTAATTTTTATCTTAACTAAGAATACTCAGTAATTAGTTTTGAAATTGACAGGGCTTTTCGGTGAATTGTAGCTTAAATACCTGGAATTGAGGTAAAATGGCTCTGAACAGGGCGCCTAGCAACTACAAATGGTCGAAAGGGCTCTATGTAGGCTGGAAAGCTAGCTGGGTGCTCTGTGGCGTCTTCGGAGTGAAATTGGACGTGGGTTGACGACTTCAATGTTCACAGGTGCATGCATGTGTTTTAGAGGTTTACAGTTGAAATTTTAGAGAAAACAAATGCTTTGGGGCTTTTTGGAGTTTATGCGCGAAAAATCAGTTTTGGTGGATACGGGGTGAATAGTGATCATTTTGTCATGTAGCGGGAGGGTAGTAAATGGTTTCTATCGCACCGATTTTGGGCACACGGTGGTATTGGGGAGAGGCTGCCCAATTCCACTCATTGAATGACACGTAGCATCGAGGGTCGGGCGAAAAACCACCTTTGTGGGTGGGTATTGTTCAGACGTCGAGTTGGCCTGATATGGATAAGGGCCATCAGATGTGGAGGGAGACGATCGCACGGTGATCGAGCGGAGAAGCTGCAGGAAGGCTAGTGGGGGGCCCGGTGGGCATTTAAGTGTGGCGGTATTAGGGTTAATGATAGATTAAGGTGGGATTAATGACCGAGGGCAGGATTTTAATATTTTTTGAGGGATAAGGGGTAGTAATATAGTTTATAACTAAACTAATGGATGGGGTTATTTAATATAGAGGAGTTAAATATATACAGGATAATGGGTTTTCAGGAATTAATATATAAAAGTTAGAAGTTATTATGAAAACGGCGGGAAAGGGACACAACACACTAAGTAAATTCTTTTTCGTGATTTTAAATGCTTTTCACATATTAACATTAATACTTAGGGTAATGTGTTTTGGTGGGTTTTTTGGGAAAAAGGGGTTTTTCATGGGGGTGATTACTTTCTCTAGGCCAATAGTGTTTTAACCTTAGGAAAAGGGGTTTTATTAGGGAAATTAGGGGGGATGAAGGAAGATGAATTTTTTATGAGGCGAGAATCTAGTACTTGTTGTCCTTAAGTCATTAAGTCGAGGGTCTGGTCCCTCCAAAAGTCAGAGAAATGCTTTGAGCCTCTTTGACTTAAAGGTTTAAGTACTTTGAACTTTATCTATGGGAAATTAGTAAAGTAAAGGGGTGAAATGAATGGAGGAAGTTAATTTATTGACTTTGTAAACCTTATGCATGCTTAACTACCCATTCACATTTGAAATACATGTTGAAAGATGATAAATGTGCTTTTGTCCAATCAATCATCATACTTCTGCAACCTTTCTCCTACTTACCCATCTGCTCATCCAACCATTTTTACTTCACTTTATTAAGGTGCATTTGAGCTAGCAAACCCTTATCAAATATTTTTCTTTTTCTTTACAATAGGAAACTAACTAAATCTAACCTTATTACATCCAAGGGCTCAGATTAAATAATTGAGCTCTTTTTATTTACTCTACCTATCTAATTATCTACCAAGGTTACACAGTTTGGCCAGATTTTTATTCTCTATCTATAGACATGAAATTGATACATGAAATAGCCAAATTTAAACATTTTGACTATCATGTATTGTGGCAAGAATCACAAGTTGCACACAATCTTTTATTATGCATAAAAGTAAAATAGGAGTGGCATTTTGGCTTGCTCACTTTCATGGCCTTTTTTCTTTTCTTGGGGTTCATATTTTTTCATCTTTTTTGACCCTTTTATGCTTTTTGTCCTTTGATTATTATTTTAGGACATAACCTCTTTACATTTTTTATTTTTTTGAATATGGAAAACATCTGAAAAAGGAAAGGTATGTACATATTACAAGTTTTAATCTCAGTCATTCAAAATTATGACTCCTATTGGTATAGGAACCTAACAGTGGCTCCACTTGGGGATGACATTTCCTGGTGAAATGTCAAGAACTTTATAGATCAATGGCCTTTTGAATTGCTGTGATATTACCCTGCAACATTTCCCTTTTATGCTTCTGCATTATTACTATTTATGATAGTAAACATTTTAAAGCTTAGGGCCTTCTCTCCGGGCTTCAACTTCAAAAATCACCATCCAATCAACTCTAGACTTTTTGAAAGTAAAGTATGTACAAATGATCAGTGAAATCAGTAACTAGGTTCAATATAGTGTTTAAGCATTCGACCATTCACTGGTCCTCCTTTTGCTTCTGTGCCATCCATTTCTCTGAGGAAGAAAACATTATTACCTCTGAAAGCATAAATGATATATGGGCCTTTCCATAGGAAATCAAATTTCCCATGTTTACCTTTATCTTCTCTCCTTGAATCCCATTTTAAAACTTTGTCCCCTAGGTAAAAATCTTCAGCCTTGGTCCTTTTATCAAAAATCTTCTTGATCCTTTCCTGCACAACCTGAGATTGGATGTACACTTCTTCCCTGGTTTGCTGCAAATGAATTGTTTGGTTGATTCTTCTTTGGATGTCATTTGGTTCAACCTGCAATTCTTGGAGCAGCTTCATCACTGGTGTTCCCAAGGAAGATGGGAAAATAGCTTCCATTCCATAAACTAATTGATAGGGAGAAGTACCAATTGATTTATTTGTGGTTAGCTTGTATGTCCATAAGGCATTTACTAGCTTTTTGTTCCATGTTTTCTTGTTATCCTCTAACAACTTTTTGATGATATTTACCAAAATTTTGTTTGAGGATTCTGCTAGTCCATTTCCTTGAGGGTAATAAGCTGTGGAATGGCCCAGGGTTATATGATACTTATTACAGAAATCAATCATTCTTCTGGATTTGAAAGTTGCTGCATTATCAGTGATGATCTTGGTTGGGCATCCAAATCTAGATAGGATGTTGGCCTCAAGGAAGGTTATTATAATAGTGTTAGTGGCTTGCCTTGATGGTATGGCTTCTATCCATTTTGTGAAATAGTCTGTAGCAGTGAGGATCCATTTGTGTTGGGCAGAGGAAGGTGGGTGGATTTCACCAATGAAGTCTAGACCCCATTGTTGAAAAGGTGCTTCAGCAAAGATTGGTTTTAGGGGTAAAGGTAAAATATTTTTCTTTCCTTCAAAATTTTGACACTTATGAGAGGAGGTTACATATTCTTTACATCAGAAAATAAAGTATGCCAATAGAAACCAGCTCTAAGAATTTTATCAGCAGTGGTTTTCCAGTAAAGATGTCCTCCACAGTCACCTGCATGAAACTCTTGTAACACTTTGTCAGATTCTTCTTTCAATAAATAGCTGAGAAGAATACCTTCATGATTCCTCCAAAACAAAACATTATCTACTATGCAAAATTTTAAGGATTTAATTTTTAAAACCCTGCTTTTGGTCCTAGATAATTCAGGAGCTTGTAGATTTAGTAAAACATATATGATATTAGCATACCATGGTGATTCAATAAAGGCCTGGCTGATTGGTGGAGTCGCCATCTCCTCTTCATTATCCATTTTTGCAATAAAATTTATATCTAAGGCCTGACAGTTCGATTCAGCCATGAGCTTGGCTAAACCTTGGCCTTTGATTAACTTTGTTGGTTTGATTTCTAGGTCATATTCCAATATAGTAGCGATCCATTTCCCTCTCTTTCCATCTGGACCTTCTTGAGTTAGGATGTCCTTGACTACTGAATTAGGGACATAGGCTACTATATGAGAATATAAAATGTAAACTCTGAAATCTTTGATAGCTTTGACCAAAGCAAAGGCTTGTTTTTTGATGAGCCTCATAAATGGGTAATTATATGGGTTCATTTTACCTCCTAACCTAGTCAAATCAACCATTATCTTAGCTTATTGTATGATTTTCTGATTATATTTATGCTTATAGGGTGAGTTGAGTTAGTTATTATACTATGTGGTCTAACATGTATTTAATGCAGATCATTGATGGATTTTGAGGTCAAAGTCAAGGATCTAGTGGTCAAACTGCAACAATAACTTGAAGTAGACAAAGGAGAGGACTTACAGGAGGGAACCGCCCTCATTTATTGCTCCTCACTTCGAATTCCCCTTCATTAATCTCGAAGTACAAGCAACCGAATCATGCACTAGAAGGTCATCGAGCAAGTGGAAGATGATTGTTAGTTATCTCGAGTTTTGGAAGCCAAGCCTCCCTGATTTTAAGTTGTTGGTAGCTTCAGATGTATAAGTAGAGAGGCCTAGGGCCTCACTAGTGTTGACTTTTTTCTTGTGTAAACTCTGCTCAAATTTCGAGCTTACTATTTTATAACAGTTTTATGTAATCTTGCTATTTTTTGATAATGAAGATGGAATCTTTTTTGAGCTAGCACTGAGTTACCTCAAAGGGCTAAAGCTCTTGGGTTAGGGCCCAATCCAACCAGCCAAGCTTCTCTTTACCTGTATTTGTATGCTTTACTTCAGTTTGTAGATTAGTTTGTTGTTAGATGTATTTCTCTTATGGTTAAGAATAGGTTGCTTTTGATGATTTAGTAGTTTGCTTCCATTTGTGATTTTTGTAGTAGGTTAAGCAGTGATTAGAGAAGATTCAAAAGGCTAGTAACAGTTCCTTGGCCTCTCTTCCTCCCTCTAGGACAATGACTTGAGGCAAAGACTCTCTTGCTGCCCCAAAAACATAGGTTTTCCTCATTCCTAGGACTTCTAGTGTTTGCAGCTCTCTAGTAGGGGGACAGTCCAGTTTTGCTTTGATTTAGATCTCCTTTATCATGTTCACTTCTTGATTTGCAATAGTCCTTTTGTATGCCTCCCTTTCTTACAGTATTTCACAGCATTTCCTTCTTTGCATAATAGTTTAGGCCATTTTAATGCAAAACTTTGCTTTTCCTAGGATGCACTCATTTCATTGGTTGTTTGATTTTATTGGTTGACTATCAGTTTCTATGCAGCAGAACTCTTCCAACAATAGGCCAGCTTACCAACAATCACACCCTCCATCTGATCCATGCCCTATAGGTCTCCCAAACCTCACCTCAATTCTGCCCTAGTTTCCTTCATTTTTCATAGAACTTCTTCCTCTCTCTTTGAGCAAACCCAATCATCTTTTGCTCTCTTGGTGATTCATGGTAGACCTTAGGTGCCCTAAAACCTCATTCCAACCCTCATCCACCTTTTCCACCCACTCTCACACCCTCAAAATAGCGAAAATTACTCTCGGCCTCCTCCTGTAGGTCTCCTGTAGTTTCCATGTTTTCCTCTTGTAGTTTTCCTGTGTCCTCCTGCAGTTTTTCCTAAAGGCTTTCTTTTGAAGGATGAGTGTGGGAAAAGCCTCCAAAAGGCCACCTAAGACCTCCTAGGACCCCTCCACACCATCCTACATCCTTCCAAGCTCCAAAAACGTCCTCTAACGCCACTTGTTCATTGCCACACTCACACACAATAAATTAGATGCATGATAAATTCACGTAAAAAAACATAAAAATCCAAAAATATGTTTTTTGCTTATTTACTTCCAGAAATAGCATGGTTAGATGTTGTTTACTTCCTTGATTAGGTAATGGCATTTCTTTCATGGTTTTCATAATGTTTTTGGTAAAAGTAGAATTAGCTTGTTAATTAGGGTTTACTAGGTTTTGCTTTACATTCCAGTCTTCCTCCTTTCTGCAGTTAGAATAGAATCTGTAGAGTAATATTTCTTTCCTTTCATCACACATAGAGCTTCTTTTAAATTATATAGAAGTTGGCTTGAGCTCCTAGTGATCTTGCACTAGCTGACCAAGTGACAACCTGCAGTGAGAACTAGTACTTGTGCATATAGCACCGACGCTTCCAAGTTTGTTACGAACTACTGGGTTGATAAAAGTAAAGTTGGAAGCCCAAGAGTTGCAGCATTCTTGCTGCAATACTGGTTCTCACCACTCTTTTTGGTGCCGTTTCCGGGGAAGCGTCAGAGTATTCTGTGATTACTTCTTTCTTCTATTTCCTATTGCAACATTTTTCTAATAGTTTATTTCGGCAAAAGTAGACTAATCATTTCTTTTCTTTTAGTTTTGCATTTGCTTGCTTTCCTTTTCAATTCTGCAAATTTCCATTTAGAAGGTTTGTTTCATCTAGTTGCAATTTGTTTTGTTCAATTCACAATTTCAGTTTTTGTAGGTACTTTTAGTGTGGGGAAAAAGAAACAAAAAAAAACCAACCAAAAATATTTCCTTTCATGCCTCGTAGGAATAGAGATAACTTAGGAAAATTTTTGCCCAACAACCCCACTGCTTCACACAACCAACCTTCTCTCTTCTTTGGTGGCTGCAATCAAGAAGAACCCTTAGAGGAACATCCAGACATATTTCAAGAACCTATAAGGTAAGAAGAAGAAGAAAACATTCCTTCGGAGCCAATGGATGAAAACATAAATGCTAGGGGGAATGGAGAGAGAATAGAGGGTACCTTCCCCATTTGGGAAACCAATGGGGACACCAAAATGAAGAATATAAGTCTTTCAGCCCTACCTCACTTCCATGGTCTGCCTATAGAAGATCCTGACACCTTCTTGTTCGAGTTTGTTGTCATCTGTCGAACTTATGACTATGCAGAAGACGAGCAAAAGTTGAGACTGTTCCCTTCTACTCTCAAGGATGCAAAATTGCGCTGGTTCATGGGATTACCTGGCAATAACATCACAACTTGGGCTCAGATGCAACAAGCCTTTAATGAAAAGTATTGAGACTATTGTAGGTCAAAAGATACTAAAGAAGAAATCTTCCGAATGACTATAGGAAGTGATGAGTCCTTGGAAAACTATGAAGAGAGGTTCCAACTCACTTACAAAAGGGCCAGGTGTACACTTGACCTTGAATCTTTGAAGTTGGTCCTGCTTATGGGAATTCGGGAAGACCTTTTAGACACCCTCCATCTACTGGCCGGGGGAGACATCTACCAACCAACCTATGAGGACATAAAGACTGTTTTTAGAAACCATTCTAAAGAAGCCAAAAAAAGATGGGGGGAGTCAACACATAGCCAGTACCCCTTCTTCCAATTCATCTATTAAAGGTGAAATTGGGCCGGAAGACATCAAGAGTGAGACGTTGCAGAATCTTTCCATGCAAATGGATACCTTACATATCAAAAGGAAACAAGAGGAAGCAGAGATGGATTTGGCCATTTTTTGCCCTAGATGCACCAGGAAGCATCCTAGGAAGGAATGCCCATTGAACTCTATAGAGGTGTGTTCAGTTTGTGAAGAAGATCATTTTACAGATAATTGCCCTTCCTTGCCTGGACTTAAAGCTATATACCAAGGGGCCAAAGGAGTCACTGAACAGATCTATTACATAAACCAAAGGAGGTCGCATGGACCTAGACCATACCAACAGGGGATGCAAGGGCCATCTCAGGCATACTACAACCCCAACCAAGTCACCTCCATACCTTCTTGGGGTCCCCTTGCTCATCCTTCTTGGTCCACGCCTCCTCCTTGGTCCTTCACATCTCAATATCATGCCCAACCAGCCACCCATTCATTTCAATCCTATGCTCAGCTGCAACCTCAGTGGAATGCATCTCATCAGGGGTGGAGGCCCCAATACAACTCTCTTCCTGCTCTTCTGCCTCCACCACCTGCCCAACCACAACCATTACCTTCTTCTCCACCAAGGCAACCCTAAATGCCTACCCAGCCAAATCCAAACCCGAACAATAGACAGGCTCAACAAGTGTATAGTGGGGAACCATCATGCCCAACTTATGCTATGGAGATTCAAGAAATTAACTTGCAATCCGGGAAAGTTCTCCCAGATATCATCCTCCACCCAAGGAGGTTGAGGAAGATAAAGAGGAAAGCGAACCTAAACCAAATCTACCCTTTCCTGGGAGACTATCCATGGCAATCCAGTCTACCCTAGAAGAGACCGAACTCCTGGGAGAATGGAAACATTTATGTGTGAAGATACCACTTCTCCAAGCCATAAAAGATGTACCTATCTACAATAGGTTGATCAAAGAGAAGTGCTTTAGGCATCCGGGAAGGCGCAAGAGAGATAGCCCAACCATCAATGTCAGAGGACAAATGTCTGACCTAATGTTGGTGCAGACAATCTATCCAAAATATCTAGACCCTTGAAGCCCAGTAGTTGATGTCCAAATCAATGGCACAACGGTCCCACATACCTTGATTGATCTAGGAGCTGCCATTAATGTGATGAAAAAGCACACAATGTTCAAACTTAACCTCCAGGGCTCCTTGAGGAAGACCACGACAGTGCTGCAGCTAGCAGACCACTCCACAATGACCCTTGCGGGGATTGTGGAAGATGTGATGGTCTCCATTGATTCTTGGGAGTACCTTGTTGATTTCTTAGTTCTCTAGTCAAAGGTAAAGCTCACTAGGTATCCTCTCATTCTGGGAAGACCCTGGTTGGTTCCAGTCGATGCCTACATCAGCTGCTGAGTTGGGAACATGACCATAAAGAATGGGCACATGTCCAAATAGTTAACCCTATATCCTCCTACCCAACCCTTGCTAGAACATGATCTACCTCTTTGGTTGGAGGAGGAGGATGAGGATGAATTTTATTTTGCACCACTTTGTACATTAGAAATCGCCATGGGGGGAAACTGCAAGATGAGGATGATATGATTGAAAATTTGATTCAGAATCCACCTCCCAGTGTATCACCATTAGAAGGCATAATAAGAGAAACGAAAAACAACCTCTCAACTGATCTCTGTGTGGCCGAACCCATTTCTCTCTGTGTTAAAAATATAGAGTTCGGCCCAGAAAGAACATTGAAAATCAATCCATCCCTATCTACTTCCCAGGAGAAAGAGCTATGTAGCATATTGAGAAAACATCTAGATGCCTTTGCCTGGAGTTATAAGGAGATGAAGGGAGTGCACCCTTCAGTATGTACTCATCATATATACATCAAGGAAGATTGCAAGCCAGTCAGGTAGCCTCAAAGGAGGATGAACCTAGCACTTAAAGATATTGTTAAGGAAGAATTGCAGAAATTGCTTGATGTAGGATTCATCTATCCCATCTCCGACATTGAATGGGTCTCTCCTTTGGTGCTAGTGCCAAAGAAAAGTGGTATGTGGAGAATCTGTGTCAACTATCAAGAATTGAAAAAAGCCACTAAAAAGGACCATTTTCCTTTACCTTTTGATAGATCAAGTGTTAGACGGTCTGGCAGGGCAAAAGTTTTTCTCCTTCCTAGATGGGTTTAGCGGGTACAATCAGATTCAAATCAACCCAGAAGACCAAAATAAGACCACTTTCACTTGTCCTTTGGGTGCCTTTGCATATCGGTCCTTCCTTTTGGTTTGTGCAACGCTCCAACCACTTTCCAAAGAGTAGTATTGAGTATATTTTCTGAACTGGTTCATGATGCAGTAGAAATATACATGGATGGTTTTAATCCTTATGGATCTGACTTTCAGGAAGCTTTATCTAACCTAGGAAAAGTTCTAGATAAGTGTATTGAGATGAACCTGTCCCTCAGTCCAGAAAAATGTCAAGAAGCCCTAGATACCTTGAAGAGCAAGCTAGTGACTACCCCAATTCTCAGAGGCCCAAACTGGACCCTATCCTTTCACATTCACACAGATGCCTCGAACAAAGCAATAAGAGAAGCCTTAGGACAAATTGATGGAAAGTTACCTTATGCCATCTACTTTATAAGCAAAAACTTGTCAAAGGCAGAGTTAAACTATACAGTGACCGAGAAGGAACTCCTAGCTGTCGTGCATTCCTTAAACAAATTCATACATTATATCACAGGCTATCAAACCTTTGTGCACACTGATCATGCTGCAATTAGATATTTAATGAATAAACTAGATGTAAATGCTCACATTATTAGATGGTTGCTTTTACTGCAGCAGTTTGATCTAACCATTATTGATAAGCCTGGTAAAGAGAATGTTGTTGCTAACTTTTTGTCTAGAGTAAATTTGCCTGCAGGTGAAGAAGGAATGGTGGATGACCAAATTCCAGATGAACACCTATTTTCTATATCAATACTCTCTCCATGGTTTTTTGATATAGCAAACTACTTGGTTTCAACACAGTTCCCACCACACCTATCCTCAAAAGAGAAGAGCAAGATAGTAAGGAAAAGCACCCCTTTCACTTGGATTGGAGGCAATCTCTTCAAACTTGGCCCAGATCAGATCTTGAGAAGATGTGTTAGGGAGGAGAAAGTCTTTGACATCCTCCTGACCTGTCATGACAAGCCTTGTGGAGGTCATTTTGCAACAAAAAGAACTACCTTCAAGATATTGCACGTAGGCTACTACTGGCTCACTCTTCATCAGGATGTGAGGAGATACACGAGCCAGTGTGATTGGTGTCAGAGGATGGGGAAACCCACTCCAAAAAATGAAATGCCCATTCAACCTCAAGTGACCTTTGAGCCATTTGAGAAGTGGGGCATGGACTTTATGGGGCCTATCAACCCCCCTTCAAAGCAGAAATAATACATCATTGTGTGCACCGACTACCTGACAAAGTGGGCGCAGACAAAAGCAATCAAAGCAGCAACAAAGGAAAAAGTAGCTGAGTTTTTGAGGGAAAACATATTCTAAAAGTTCGGGTATCCGAGAGAGTTGGTCACAGACCAAGGCAGTCAGTTCACTTCCAACCTGATTTGAGACCTGCTCACACATCATAAGATCAAGCACAGGACTTCCACCCCTTTCCATCCACAAGACAATGGGCAAGTGGAGGTCAATAACAAAGCATTAGAAGGGATCCTAACCAAGGTAGTGAGCGGCAGTAGAAAAGACTGGGTGGACAGATTAGTTGAGGCCACTTGGGCCTACAACACAACATGGAAGACCACCACCGAGTTCACACCCTATGAAATGGTCTATGGGAAGAAGGCTTTGATGTCAATAGAGTTTGAATTCAATACCCTAAGGATGGTAGCTCAGCTGGACCTAGACCTCAGCCATGCACAGAAGGAGAGATTACTTCAGCTCAATGGATTGGATGAATACAGATTGCAAGCCCTTCTCCATACAAAGGTAGTTCAGCTTCAGAGAAAGATATGGCATGACAAAAATATCAGGGAGAAGCAATTCCAAGAGGGAGATTGGGCACTACTCTATGATTCAAGATACAAGGATTTCAAAGGCAAGCTAAGGACAAGATGGTTGGGACCCTACACTGTGGAGAAATGCAATGACAATGGTTCAGTTCTGATCAGAACCATTGATGATGAAGCCATCCCCATGCTTGTCAATGGACATCGGTTGAAAGTCTACAAGAAACCCCTCTCCAAGCGAGAGTTTATTGAAGATTTGAATAAAATAGTGATGGTAATGGAGCATGTCTTAGCTTCCACTTCACCCACTCACTGAAGAAAAAAGAGAAAAAATAAGGACTCAAGTGAAAACCTCCATGAGGCGCTTGATTCCCGTCATTGGGTTGAAAACCTTTTCTGAGGCGGCCCAGTGATCTAAAAAAAGGGGGGAAGAATAAGATCCCTGGGTGAAAACCTCCCTCGGAGTCACCCAGGTCAGGAAATTAAGGTGAAAACCTCTCTGAGGTGCCCTAGTCATTTAAAAAAAGAAAGAGAGAGAGAAAGAAAAATTAATTTTTATTGCATTACAGGTTTGTAGGAGGACTACAGGGAGCAGAATAAGGTGCCAAGGGGACCCTGACATTCATACTAGCATCCATCTCATCTTCTACACACCTTCCTCCGTCATTCTTGGCATCTCTTTCACCCCACTATACATCTTCTTCCAAAACTGTGTTTTCTACAGGAGGCTCCTGTAGGAATTACAGAGAGCCAAAAGTGTCTACAGGAGGCATTTTGAGGGACAATAAAAGCTTCATAAGGAACCTATAATCCCTCTTACCATATTCAAACCTCCTTGCCATCATTTCCAAGCCTGCATCACACTCCAAGCATCATTATCATTTTTTTCCTTTCCAACCAAAAAACAAAGAAAAATAGTTTTTTAGTTTTGAAAAAAACAAAAAAAGAGGAAAGGGCACCATTAACTTTACCTAAAGCTTACCTACTATCCCTCCATCATTCATCTCCACCTTTGGCATCATTCTCGAGTTCCAAGCACAGGGAAATATCTGAAGTTTCAAGGGGAGAAGCAGCTACAGGAGCTCCTGTAGGAATTCCTGTAGCAGCTGATCCCATAGAAGTCTAGCACCAGCAGCAAGGGATAGCATAACTGAAGGTTGGAAAGGCACATGCAACTCAGCTCTAGCAAAAGAAGAACCTGCAAAAACACACAACAACACATTAGCAAGGAAAGACAGAATGCATGAGGGAAAATGAAAGCATGCAGCAGAGAAAGCCGAAGCACCTCACAGTCGATGGCAGCAAATACATTTGGATTACAGGTAAGTAGCTAAGTCACTCCTCTATCTGCATTTGTGTAATTAGGAATCATGTGAAGGCAACGAGATGGTTGAAATTGAAAGAGGGAAAGGTGGCTAGTTAACTTGGCCAACTTAATTTAGTTGACTCCACTTAACTGAGATACCACCCACACGTGCGCACAATCAACTCAAGCAAAAGATGCGAAGGACAGGTAGTGGGAGGAAGAGTTAACTTCGATGCAGTAATGAGGTGATGATTATGAGGGGGGTCATGATGACCAAGTAGGTGGGGACCAACGGTCCTAATCTGGGCAACGTACACCTTGCCAGCTCAGCACTCATAATCGAAAACAACCATAAAAGGTAATGAGCACTCCTCCCCACGCATTCTCACCACCTTTTCTTCAGTTTCTCCTAGTAACTCACCCACACCGTAGTCTTCTTATGCCCCCACAGCCTCGTATCCACCATCCTCCATTGATTTCCTCCATATTTTTTCTCTCGGCATTTTCTACAGGAGCACCTACAGGAAATCTACAAGAGGGACAACGGGCTTCTACAGGAGGGGTAGTGAGTCATTTTGAAGGGAGAAAACATAATTTTTGGCACGAATTTCAGTCTGAAGAGGTAGGGTTCATGAATTCCCTCTGTTGAATATCAAGATATGAAAGAGTTGGGTTCAAATTAAAGATTAAATGAGTCTTTAAGAGGGTAGAAAAACATTAAAAAAAAATTGTTTAAAAAAAAACACAGTCCCCTCTGGTTTTTTATTTCACTCAAAATTCTTTATCTCCACCTACATATCTGGTTTTCCAAAAGAAGTACAGGTAGTATGACAGGGGGGTTTATGAGAAAAGAGCCCACTAACTCCACCAAACTCCATGCACATCCTCAAGTGGTGGAAATATTTACAAGGGCAAACTGGATGAATTTCTTTGAGAAGTTTAGAGGGTTTGATGATGAAATTGCCCATGAATTTTCTCTCTATCTAGTCCCTCACACAAGAACTCATGCTACTGTAACCATTAGAGGCCTCTCCATTGAAATAACCCCTGAATTCATCAGTAGGATCACTACCCTTCCTTGTGGGCTACCTTGGAGTAAAGATGAGAAACCAATTGGCCAGGTTGCCAAGAGGAAATTTTTCCAAGATAATGAAACCCCTGTTGATCGGGCTAGCTACCAAGTGATCAAATACATTTCTTGTGAGGGGAGGCACAACATTGTTTATGGATATCATTTCATAATCCTCCAAGAATTGAGATATGGCATGGATACCCCAGTACATCAAAAGCTCAGTATCCCTTACTTTCTCCTTCAGTCCCTCATTGACTCCAGCACCAAGGTATAAGAAGGAAATTTACAGCAGCTAGCTCACCATGGCCTAATCAAGATCCTAGTAGAGGAAGCCCTCCATACCCTTACAATCCCTATAGCATGGGAAGTTTTCAGAAATATGACAATTGAGGATGACATCAAGGAATTAACCTATGATGTCAGTCCTTCTATTAGTGAAGAAGGAGAACAACAATGTGGAGAAGATGAAGCCAGTGGTGACATAGCAGAGCAAGAGGGGAAGGAGGAAAGAAAAGAAATAGAGGAGAGAGTTAAAGAGACAGAGAAGGAGGAGGAAAAGGAAACAGAAGAGGGAGACAAGGAGGCAGAGAGGGCAGAGCAAAGAGAAGAGTCCCCTGAAATTGTGGAAATAGAAGTAGCAGTTGCCCTCATTGCCCTCGGTACACCTGTCAAGCAGAAGTAGAAGAGGAAAATAAAAACCTCCATGTATTTTAGGGCAAGGAAGTGTACCATGATTGAAACAGACAAACCTTAGCCCTCATTAAAGACTCCCATTAACGTTGAAGATTCACCATCTGCCTAGGTGAAAGAATCTCCTTCCAAGACACCCATAACCTATGAAAGGAGGACTATAAGATCTTCTACATGGAATGGGAAAGCAATTATATAGGATACATTTCTACAGGAGACATTGTCCAAACTACAGGGGACACAAAAACTTGAGGAAAATATAGGAGGATACCAGAGGTGAAAGAGGATGCACAAGAGCTACAAGAACCTGACCCCTAGCCTAATCTTGACTCCTATTACAAACTACTTGAGGGAGGCAAGATAATCCCACAGAAATTTGCAATTCCACTATTTTTCGAATTGGAAAAAGAGAGAGTAAGAACACATAGGTGGATGTAGATAGCCAAGTCCAAAGGAGTTGAAGATATTGGCCACATGGAAGACAAACTCAAGGAAATGGGCAGGGAATTGAGTTCTCTTAGAGACAGAGAAGCCATTACAAGAAGCCACCTCGAGAATGAGAATGAATTACTAAGGTGGTAGCTGCAGGAGAAAGAGACTCATTTGGCATGCATGGCCAGCTTATCCATAGAAGCATTACAATGTAGAACACTAGCCAAATCTTATGGCCTCTATTTGAAATATCAATGGCTTTAATTCCAAATAAAGACTTTGGCACAAAGAGGCACAATGCCTTTCCAAGGCTACAGGCAGTTCATGGATTTGTGTGACCAAAGCACCTCCGAGGACAAAGCAAAGATGGTAGAGTTCTATCTACACAACATGGCCCTCACAGAACTGAATGCGTGGGACCTCAATGCCAAGCTAGGGGATCTGCCAATTAATGGACATGGCATCATGGATGAACCATCAAGAATTGAAGGCAGCAGAAATGAAAAGATTGTTAACAAAAGAGTAGAATGAACCATTGATGATAAGAGCTGAGCCATCAGATCCAATGGCACTCATCAGCACACACAACCTGCTTGCCAATGATCCTCAAATCACCCCTAAATATCTATCCAATCAGGAATAAGCCATTGTACACTTTGAAGATATGCTTAGGCTACTTGGGGATGATTGTGTGCATGCATGCACGAGAAGGTGGAACACCCTACCCCACAGCATGCAGATTAGAGAATACCATTCCCCCATGAGGTTGAGAGAGGCACTGAAAAGAGTGCCAATGTACAAGCACTCCATGCAAAGACTGAAGGTCAACTGGATTGGCCTCAAACTGAGTCCTCCACTCATATTAGGCATGCTGGAAGGCAGAAGAGAAGAAGAAGAGAAGGAGTAGTGGAAGGACATAAACAGAAAGGTAGGATTTTATGGAGAGCACGAGCAGACCACATCAGAAGCCTGTAATGCTAGGGAGGCCACCAGGGCCATGAAAGATCAATAGATTGACTAGGTTGCTCAGAGGATGAGCAACACTTTCAATAGTGGGGTGATGATGAGCCTCATAAATGGGTAATTATATGGGCTCATTTTACCTCCTAACCTAGTCAAATCAACCATTCTATTAGCTTATTGTATGATTTTGTAATTATATTTATGCTTATAGGGTGAGTTGAGTTAGTTATTATTCCATGTGGTCTAACATGTATTTAATGCAGATTATTGATGGATTTCGAGGTCAAAGTCAAGGATCTAGTTGTCAAATTTCAACAATAACTCGAAGTAGACAAAGGAGAGGACTTAGAGGAGGGAACCCCCCTCATTTATTGCTCCTCACTTCGAATTCCCCTTCATTCAACTCAGAGTACAAGCAGTCAAATCATGCACTAGAAGGCAACCAAGAAAGTGGAAGATGATTGTTAGTTATCTCGATTTTTGGGAGCCAAGCCTCCCTAGTTTTAAGGAAGTTATTGGTAGCTTTAGATGTATAAGTAGAGAGGCCGAGGGCCTCACTAGGGTAGACTTTTTTCTTGTGTAAACTCTGCTCAAATTTCGAGCTTACTATTTTATAACAGTTTTATGTAATCTTGCTATTTTTTGATAATGAAGATGGAATCCTTTTTGAGCTAGCACTGAGTTACCTCAGAGGGCTAAATCTCTTGGGTTAGGGCCCAATCCAAGCATCCAAGCTTCTCTTTACTTGTATTTGTATGCTTTACTTTAGTTTGTAGATTAGTTTGCTGTTAGATGTATTTCTCTTATGGTTAAGAATAACTTGCTTTTGATGATTTAGTAGTTTGCTTCCATTTGTGAATTTTGTAGTAGGTTAAGCAGTGATCAGAGAAGATTCAAAATGCTAGCAATAGTTCCTTGGCATCTCTTCCTCCCTCTGGGACCACGATTTGAGGCAAATACTCTCTTACTGCCCCAAAAACACAGATTTTCCTCATTCCTAGGACTTCTAGTGTTTGCAGCTCTCTAGTAGGGGGATAGTCCAGTTTTGCTTTGCTTTAGATCTCCTTTATCATGTTCACTTCCTGAATTGCAAGTCATTTTGTATGCTTCCTTTTCTTACAACATTTCCTAGCATTTCCTTCTATGCATCATAGTTTAGACCATTTTAATGCAAAACTCTATTTTTCCTAGGATGCACTCATTTCATTGGTTTGATTTTCTTGGTTGAATGTCAGTTTCTATGCAGTAGATCTCTTCCAACAGTAGGCTAGCTTACCAGCAATCAAACCCTCCATCTGATCCATGCCCTATAGGTCTCCCAAACCTCACCTCAATTCTGCCATAGGTTCCTTCATTTTTCATAGAACTTCTTCCTCTCTCCTTCAGCGAACCCAATCATCTTTCGCTCTCTTGGTGATTCATGGTAGACCTTAGGCGCCCTAAAACCTCATTCCAACCCTCATCCACCTTTTCCACCCACTCTCACCCTAAAAACAACGAAAATTTCTCTCGGCCTCCTCTTGTAGGCCTCCTGTAGTTTCCTTGTTTTCCTCCTGTAGTTTTCCTGTGTCCTCCTGTAGTTTTTCCTGTAGACTTTATTTTGAAGGCCAAGTGTGAGAAAAGCCTCCAGAAGGCCACCTAAGACCTCCTAGGACCCATACACACCATCCTACATCCTCCCAAGCTCCAAAACCTCCCTCTAACACCACCTGTTCGCTGCTACGCTCACACACAATAAATTAGATGCATGATAAATTCACATAAAAATACATAAAAATCCAAAAATATGTTTTTTGCTTATTTACTTCCAGAAATAGCATGGTTAGATGTTTTTTACTTCCTTGAGTAGGTAATGGCATTTCTTTCATGGATTTCATAATGTTTTTGGCAAAATTAGAATTAGCATGTTAATTAGGGTTTACTAGGTTTTGCTTTACATTCCAGTCTTCCTCCTTTTTGTAGTTAGAATAGCATATGTAGAGTAATCTTTCTTTCCTTTCATCACACATAGAGATTCTTCTGATTTCTATAGAAGTTGGCTTGAGCTCCTAGTGATCTTGTGCTAGCTGACCAAGTGACAGCCTGCAGTGAGTAGTAGTACTTGTGCATATAGCATTGACGCTTCCAAGATTGTTATGAACTACAAGATTGATAAAAGTAAAGTTGGAAGCCCAGAAGTTGCAGCATTCTTGCTGCAATATTGGTGCTCACCATTTTTCCATTATGTTGTATTTTAAGGGGGCATCCCTCAGGGCTTTGCTAAAAAAGGCAATAGGTTGTTCATAACCCTGATCATTTTTCTGCAGTAGAACTGCAGCAATTGTATGTTTTGAAGCAAAGGAAAATAAAATGAAATCTCTGTCAAATTTTGTACTGATCAAAACCGGTGTTTTAGTTAAGGCTAGCTTAATGTCTTAAAAGGGTTTCTTAGCCTCAATGGTCCATTTTATGGTCGAATCTTTTTTCAACATATTGTTCAATGATCTAATTAATTTTGCTAGGTTAGAAATAAATCTCCTAAGAAAGTTAATTTTCCCTAAAAAGGATTGCAATTTCCTAATGCTCCTAGGTTTTTTAATCTGCAAGATGGCTTCTATTCTTGCAGGATCTATTCAGATACCATATTTTGAGATTATATGCCCTAATAACTTTCCCTCTTCTAACCCAAATAAAGATTTCTTGGGATTTAAAGAAATTCCATACTTTCTGCATTTGATGAAAACCTGCCTTAGATGATCTAAGTGTTGTTTATTAGATTTTGAGAAATATAGTGATGTCATCTGAATATATTACTAGGAAGTCATGAATTTCCTTGGAAAAATCTATGTCCATGGCTCTTTGGAAAGTGGCCCTTGCATTCATTAATCCAAAAGGCATCTTCACATACATGAATGTGCCCCAAGGAGTAGTAAACGTAGTTTTGGCTTGGTCATCTGGGTGAACTAAAATCTAATTGTAACCATAAAACCCATCCAATAATGAGATTCTGGTTGACCCAGCTACCCTTTCTAAGATATGATCCATTTTAGGGAGAGGGTAATTGTCTTTGAGTGAAACTTTATTAAGATTTCTGAGATCAACACAAAGTCTAATCTCACTAGTTTTCTTCCTTGTTGGCACCAAATTTGAAACCCAATCAGAGAATTTGATTGGTGCTATTATCTTGGCCTCATACATCCTTCGGATTTCCTTTTCAATAGAAGGTAATAGAATGGGATTAATCCTCCTAAGATTTTGTCTGAAAGGTTTCTGGTTTTCTTTTACGGGGATGGTGTGTTGTATGATGTTGATGTCATAGGACTTGAGGTCCTCATAACTCCAAGAAAATACATCTTGGAATTCATTTAATAACTCAAGGTATTTCAATTTTTCGGTAGGAGGTAATGACTTTGAAAGTTTGATTAATTTTGGATTTTCCTTAGTGCCTATATTACACTCCTCTATATCAAATTTTAAAGGTTCTATCTTTGGTTTTCTAGGGACATCATTTGAGTCAAACAAGTCTTCCAAAGGGGTTAATCCTTTCGGAAAAAAGTTGTCTTTGAGACTAATGATTTCAGAGTCTCCATTAATTATCTCATCAATCTCAATTTCCTTTAGGTTTTCTACATCTGATCTTGCAAATTTAGTGGGATGAAATCTATCTTTTCATATTCTATTTCATTAATTTCTATTTCATTTCCAAAATCAGGATCTGATGTTATGTTAGTATCTATATTATTATTTACAAATTATTCTTCTAAGGTTAAAAAAGTGTTTATCTGTTTGTCATTAGCAAATACTTGCTAGTTTTTCAAGTAATATGGGACAACAGGTCTGTGCCTGACCTCAGCAGTATACTGATGGTTAGGTTGAAATGGTAACTTAACATTGCTAAACTATGAGCCTGCACATTATGTTTCCTTGGGATGACTGCAAGCTTAGTTTCTAGGAAAGTATTCATTATTTCTACAATTGTATCTCTATAAAAACTTAACCTAGGGTATTTGGTCATATATACAACATTAATTTGTTTTATAACTAACTCCAAGTCTCCCATGACAAAAACTCTTTTGGCTCCTAAATTCCTAACTAGTTTGAGACCGAGAATTAGAGCTTCATACTCAGCCATGTTGTTAGTGCATTTAAATTTCAGTCTATAAGCATGGCCCTCTGAGTGATCATTCTCTAGATTGTATATCCATACTCCTACTCCTGCTCCTAACTTATTTACTGATCCATCAAATTCAAGGTGCCATAATATCTCATGTTCATAATTTTCACTGTCTGGGGGAACAAAATTTTCATTGTTTGTTGTATTTTGATTATCTTGTTTATTGGAAAGATCTTGAGTTCAGACAGTTTCATTTTTAGCTATAACTGCAATTTCTTTTGGTTCCGAAACAATACTGTTTGAAGTAGTTTGTGGTGTTTGTTCAACATTATACAAAATAAAAGAATCAATGTCCGAAGGCATGGAGTATATTGGAAAGTTTTGAGGCCTATCCTAGCTACTCACCACATATTTCATTAGGGTCTCTCTGTATAGCTTTTTAGGTTGTCCAAAAACAAAGATTGTGGCATATGACATGTCAAGTTGTAAAGATCCTTAGACTTTTGCTCCCCATGATCTAGACAATAGCATGCCATATTTGGGTGGGATGTTAGCGACTACTATATCCACGAGAATTATTTTAGCAGTATATTGTACTAAGGTAACACATAGGTCTTTGATTAACCCTAGACACTTTACTTGACTTGAGTCAAATGAAAATAAGTCCTTGTAATGTCTTGTAATGTCTAAGTTTAATTTTTCCATAATTGATTTGGGCATTAAATTGTGTGAGGCCCCAGAATCTAACATTGTTTTGTGTAAGATTTTATCATGAATGCTAAGGCTAATATAAAAGAGTGGTATCCCTCCTTCTAGTGGTTTGCCATTAACATCAGGACCAAATATAAGTTCTGGCTGATCATCAAACAAGTTGACAGAATCTCCATTCTCAACAATGTTTAAGGTTTGGTTTATTTGAGACTTATAGGTTTCACTTTTAATCAATTTTTTTAAGGGAACTAAAATTTTTAGTTTAGCTACCTCTGCTCCCAAATTGAAAGGCAAAGGGGCTTTTTTTGTTTGAGGGCTTGGAATTTTCATATCAGGAATTGGAGTAGGTTGCTCTTCTTTTTCGGTATTTGGGGTCTTTTTATGTGGATTTTCTAATATGGTGTTTGGAGATTTTTCCACTGTTTCCTTGGAGGGGATTGAAGTGGATGGTTGATCATTAGGGGGTTGATTAGGGGTTATATCTACAATGGTGGGACCAGGAGGGTTCTGGTTTGGTCTAGGGAGGATTTGGAGAGTTTTAGTAATTGGACATGATTTGAATTTCTTGGGTTTGGCACTATTTTCTTGGTTTGGTTATTGGTATCAGTATTCTTTTTACTCCTTAAATTGTATTGTTTGTGTACTTCAAAGATGGAAGAATCATATCCTTGTTTATAATCAAATGATTCTTCAGATTGGGTCTGCAATTGCTGCAGCATATGCAGTTCCTGCTCATCTTGAGTCAAGAAGACAATTTCCTCATCATCCAATCCCATCAGGTTAATGTGTGTGCCTTGTTCAGGGTCATCTGAATGAGATGTTTCAACACAGTTTTCTTGAAAGGGAGGCCTAATATTCTGCTTAGGTCCATAGTTTCCAATATTTTGATTCTGATTCTTTCTAAAGTTTGGTTTTCTAATTGGAGGTGCCTGCTGATTATCCCATTGAGGTCTCCTCTCCATATTATCTATCCTATCCATAAGATTTTCCATACTCTTGGCCAGAACATCTACTTTAAGGTCAGAGGGTGAGGCTTCATCTTTTGCAGATCCTCTCCTTTCGCTCCTAACTCTAGCTCTTTTTGCTAGCAAATTGGCTTCTGCACTAACTGCTACTCTCTGCATGTCTTCTAAAGTTGGGGGATTTCCCTCTCTGAGTTGGAATTCCATATCAATATCAAACCCATCAGGAAATTTTATCAATGCTAAGTCAGGTGGGGGTCTAAGATTAACTGGTATTGCATTATATTATTGTTAAATTTGGTGCAATATTCTTGGACTGTTTCATTTGGTCCTCTTTTAAGATTTTCGTACTCTGAAAGGATCTGCAAAGGGTTCTTTTTCTTTTCCCATCTATTTAAAAATTGCTGATAAAATATATCTAGACTATCTATGCTATTAGCAGGTAACACTCTGAACCATTTCCTAACATCATCGGCTAGAGTCTGAGCAAAAAGTCTCATTTGAACATCTCCAATATCAATTTCATGCAATTCAAAGTAGTATGTCATTTTGTTTACATGATGTTGTGCTATATAAGGTGTTGAAAATAATACTGAGAGGGGGGGTGAATCAGTATTATCTAATTCTTTTAATCAATCTTCCTTATTTGTTCTTTGAATTATTTTTGCATGTCAGTACCATAAAATAATGAGCATGAGCAAAGAAAGATAGTCACACCAAAGAACACAAGATGTCAGGTGGAAACCCAATGTGGGTGAAAACCACCTGCTGCAATATGTCTCTATCTTCCTTCAAATTGGAAACTTCTTTTACAATGGTTTTGTACTGGTGCAGTCCTTTACCAGTACGCAGGCTGCAACCTGCAGAGAGCTACAACTCTCTCTCTCTCTCGTTTTCCAGTCTCTCCTGGAAGGGAGCTACAACCCCCTACTTCTTTCATAAAGCATCAAATGATCATCAAGTACATAAAAGTTACAGTCCACTACAGTCATCAGATCAGCAATAACAGATCTAACCCAGAACACCTTATCAACAGAAAAATTCAATCAACAGAACATTTTAATACAGATACGCAGTTTTCCCTTCTGTGGCCTGCGTCGCGACGCAGTTCACCTTCTGCTTTCCTGCGTATACCCGTAGGAATCCTTCTGCTGAACTGCGTGCCCACGCACTGTACCTTCAACCGCGCTGCGTATTATTCCTGCAGGGACGCACCCCAAAATACTATCGCGCCGCGTACGGACGCACCTGGAAATACTATCATGCCACGCACTTTTACTGCACGGACGCACCCGAACCTTAGTCGCTCTGTGTACCCACGCAGGTCTCCTTCTTCTGCTCTGCCTACCGACGCAGGTCTCCTGTTTCTGCTCTGCGTACCGACGCAGGTCTCCTGTTTCTGCTCTGTGTCCCCACGCAGATCTACTGTTTCTGCACTGCGTACCCACGCAGCTCTTCTGTTAAACACCTGCGTCCTTCTGATTAGGGCCGAATAGGCAGTCCACCAGAGTGGCATAGTTGCTCAGATTTGATCATGCGCTCGAGAGATCACCCTTCACAGATTCGCCTTCAACCTCCCTTTCATATAGATCAAGCTTTTAAAACCATAACCCAATATTTCAGATCTAAAGATATTCAATTGCAAAAGATGCTTAGCCAAGTGATCTCCTTTGCTTTATATAGGCAAGCTCCTCCTAAAATCATGGAACAATACCACGAGCCGACACCATAATAACCCAATACCGTCGGCTAAATACCAAGAGTAAAACATAAGAAACCCCACGTGTGCTTTTCTCTACCTTGAAATGTGTGCACTGGGGGACGCACCTCCTGAACGGCTGGCCTGCGTATCTGGATGCGGTCCCTGCATGGTGTACCTGCGGGTACGCACCTTCTGAACTGATTTCCTGCGTCCTTCTTAATTTTCAACAAATTGAGAGCCTTGCCACGGGAGTTGCCATCAAGTACAACATTTGTAACATATAGCCATACCAGAAACATAATGCCAACAATCTCCCCCTTTGGACTTGATGGCAACCTCACAATCTTCAGTCTTCAGCTTCATTCTCCCCCTTTGACATCAAGGGCAAAGGGGTATGCTCCCCCTAAGAACATGCTCCCCCTGAATATGAACCCGATCTGCAACAAAGAACCATAATCCACCATGAAAGAGATAGAGACATATTGCAGCTATTTCCAAGATCTCCTTCTGACCATCCTCCATAATGCCAACAATGCATTATATGCTCCCCCTGAACCTGTACCATCAATCAAAAAAGGTTCAACAATAAGATGATGCATCAACAACCCCCAACTTTTGCTTGAGGTATTCAAAAGTGTCCCTGGGCAAGGGTTTGGTGAGAATATCAGCAACTTGTTCCTTAGAAGGAACATACTCCAACTTGACCTTCTGTTCAAGCACTTGTTCCCGGAGAAAATGATACTTGATTGGTATGTGCTTGGTTTTTGAATGCATAATAGGATTTTTTGAGATGCTGATTGCACTTGTGTTATCACATAAGATGGGGATAGGTGGTGTACAAGTGATTTGAAAATCCTGCAAAGTCTGCATCATCCAAAGGAGTTGAGTGCAACAAGATGCAACAGCAACATATTCCGCTTCAGCTGTAGACAAGGCAATCGAACTCTGTTTCTTGCTGAACCAAGATACCAATCTGGAACCGATAAAGAACGCACCACCACTTGTGCTTTTCCTGTCATCCACGCTTCCGGCCCAATCTGCATCTGTATAAGCATGAAGTGTAAGATCTGTATCTCTAGGATACCATAAGCCATAATTTTGAGTCCCTTGAAGATATTTAAAAATTCTCTTCACTGCCTGAAGATGAGTCTCCTTCGGATTTGCCTGAAATCTTCCAACTATTCCAACTGCATGCATGATGTCTGGTCGGGTACCTGTCAAATAAAGTAAACTTCCAATCATAGATCTGTAGGTTGGTTGATGTACTGCTGCAGATTCATTATTTGCACTGAGGCTACATCCTGTGACCATGGGTGTACATACTGGTTTTGCATCTTCCATACCATATTTCTTCAAAATCTGTTTGAGATACTTGGTTTGAGATAAAAAGATTCCTCCTTCTTTTTGTTGGATTTGCAAACCAAGGAAATATGTCAGTTCTCCTAGCAAAGACATTTCAAATTCTTTCTGCATGATCGAGGCAAAGCTTTGACTTATAGCTTCTTCATTGCTCCCAAAAATAATGTCATCTACATACACAACAAGTATTAGCAATTTGTCATTTTCAACTTTTATATAAAGATTGCTATCTACTGATCCTTTTGAAAAACCTTGTTGATGAAGATATTTGTCCAAACGGTAGTACCAAGCCCTTGGAGCTTGTTTGAGACCATAGAGAGCCTTTTTCAATCTGCATACAAGATTTGGATCATTTCCAAGAATGAACCCATCTGGCTGTTCAATGTATACTTCTTCTTCCAGGTCTCCATTCAGAAAGGCTGATTTCACGTCCATTTGAAATACTTTGAAATTTTGAAAACTTGAGAGAGCAAGGAACATTCGGATGGCCTCAAGTCTTGCAACATGAGCAAAGGTTTCTTCAAAGTCTATTCCTTCTTGCTGCACATACCCTTTACAAACAAGTCTGGCTTTGTTTCTAATTACTTCTCCATTTTCATTCAATTTGTTTTTGAAGACCCATTTTGTTCCGATAACATTCTTATCCTTTGGTCTAGGAACCAGTTCCCAAGTGTTGTTCTTTTCGATTTGCTCAAGTTCTTCATCCATTGCTTTCACCCAACATTCATCTTTGCATGCCTCTTTCACACTTTGTGGTTCAGTAGAGGAGAGTAATGCCAAATAGCTTAAAGCTTCTGCAACTGTTCTTCTTGTTTGTACACCTGCTTCTTTCTGCCCCATAATCTGAGATTTTGGATGATTCTTCTGAACATATCTGGATGGAGTCTTTTCTTCTATTTTTGTCTGCTCCTCTGGTTCTTCTTGAGGTTCTTCTTCTTCATCATTCTGTCTTTGAGGGTAGCCTTCATCTTCTTCGATGTCTTCATGATGTACTTTCCTAGGAATGTATCCCTTCTCATCAACCACTACATCAATGCTGTCAACAATTCTGCCAAGTCTTTTATTGTAGCATTTGTATACTTTGCTATGTGGAGAGTAACCAAGAAGAATGCCTTCATCTACTCTAGGTTCAAGTTTGCCAAGCTGCTCATCAGTATTCTTGATATAGCATTTGCTCCCAAAGATTTTGAAGTGCTTTACCGAAGGAGTCTTACCACTCCAGAGCTCATGAGGAGTTTGAGTGTTGTTCACCCAGACATTTGTTTTGTTGAGAATAACAACCGCAGCATGTGCAGCTTCACCCCAGAAAGTTGCGGGAGTTCCTGATTCATCAAGCATAGCACGAGCCATTTGTTGGACTGTTCTGTTCATTCTTTCCACAACTCCATTTTGCTGAGGAGTTCTAGCTGTAGAGAATTCTCTTCTTATCCCATGTTCTTCACAGAAATCGAAAAATTCATTTGAGGTAAACTCCCCACCTCTGTCGGATCTGAGGCACTTAATTTTGTGACCTGATTCTTTTTCCACCAAGGCTTTGAAGGATTTGAATTTTTCGAATGCTTCATCTTTGTGCTTCATAAGTCCTAGCCAGACAAACCTGGAGAAATCGTCAATGAATAATATCAAGTATTCTTCTCCTCTAGGTGTTCTTTTCCTGAATGGACCGCATGTATCTGTATGTACTAGCTCAAGAGGCATGCTAGCTGATCCTTCCTTCTCTGCAAGTTAGTTCTGGTTTGTTTTCCAAACTGACATGATTTGCATATGGTGTTGTCAGGAATTTTGATATCTGGAAGATCGCGAACTGCCTGATATTTGCATGCTTTCCTTATTTGTGAAAAGCTTAGATGTCCCAACCTCCGATGCCATAACCAGTGCTCATCATCCTTGCTCAGATAGCATTGTTGTTGTCCTTCTTCAAATATGTACAGATTATTTGGAGTTCTTTTGCCTTTGATCACTGTTTTACCTGTATCAAGATCACGAACAAGACATCCATTTGATCTGAATATAACCTCGGTTCTTTGATCACACATCTGGCTGACACTTAGGAGATTATGCTTCAATCCATCAACATACAGAACATTTCCAGCCTTGACCTTTTGTTTTAACTGAGCAATGCCTTTTCCTTTTATAGTTGCAGGAGTATCATTTCCAAAAGAGACTTTCTTTCCCTTTTCTAGAGCAGAATAAGACTCAAGTTTTTCTTTATCACCTGTCATATGCTTCGAACATCCACTGTCAATGTACCATAGATTTTCCTGTCCCTCTGCATAAAATGCTATCCCACATCTTTCTGTTTGTGGTTCCTTTATTCTCCATGTTTTGGTGCTTGAGGCTTGTTCCTTTTTCTGCTGTAACCTGCTCCTGCATTCAGAGTCTTCATGACCAAAGTTATTGCAAATAGAGCATTCAACTTCATTTTCAAGAACCGAAAAGTTGTTATAGGTCCTTTTTGTAATTCCTGTCATACTTCTTTGTTTTTGAGCTTCCCTAGTCATGATCGTTTTATATGCAACACATTGAGCTGCTTTGTGACCAAAGTTATGGCAAGAAAAGCATTGTCCATTGAAGAAGCTTCTGAATCTACTAGCCAACTGATTGTAATTTCTATTTTCATCTATTCTTGAACCAAATTGAGAAGATTTTACCTGTGGCTGGTTGTAGCTTTTGTTCACCCTTAAGATGGATTGCCCCTGATAGTTTCTGTTTGTAATTCGTCCCTGCTTTACTTGATGATCTTCATTGTGCTTTTGCTCATTTCTTCTTGCTGCATCAAGATAACTTTTTGAGGTGGATGCTTGAGAAGTTTCTCCATTATAGCCCAGACCTGTCTTGTTTAGTGGAGACCGCTGCACATTGATAATCTCATCCAAAGTTTCAGATCCTTTGACAAACTTGAGATTAATAGCTTTTGTTTTCTCAATCTCTTTTCTAAGACCAACAATTTCGCCTTCTAATTTTTCAAGATGTTTTTCCTTTTCATCAATTTGAAATTGTAGAGTATCAATGATCATGTTCTTTTCTTCTATACATCTCTTGAGTCTAGTAATTTCATCATAAAGGTTATCCACATCTATAGCATCCATATAATCATCATCTTCAAATGCCATTAACAACTTATATTCATTACCTTGTTCATCTTCATCACTGTTTGATAGACCATCACTATCTTCATGAGTGTAGTAGCTTTTCTTATTTGCGTTCTGTTTCTTGTTCCATCTAGCAGGTTCCTTTCCTTTATCCTTGTAAGGACATTTTGCAGCATAATGACCTACTCTTCCACAAGCAAATCATTTAAAGGGTAACTTACCTCTGAACCTTCCAGAACCCCTTTGAATATTTCTGACAAAATTTGATTCTTCTTCCTCTTCTTCTGGGACGTGGCTTGCTTCATAATAATCTCCTTTGCCTGATGCCTTGAAAGCAGCTTCTCTTCGGTCTGATGGACCTCCCTTTCTCATTTCATAAGCAGTTAGAATTCCATGTAGCTGAGACATAGTAAGAATTCGTAGATTTTCCTTTTCTTCTATTGCAGATACTTTAGATTCAAACTTGGGGGACAATGATCTTAGGACCTTTTCAACCACAATAGCCTCTTTTATTTCTTCACCCAATTTTTCATACAATTAACAACCTCAGCTACCCGAAGAAAATAGTTAGCCACACTTTCATCATTATACATTTTGAGAGTCTCATACTGAATTCTGAGAGTTTGAAGTTTAGCACGTTTTACCTGTTCGTCTCCTTCATAGCTCGTGACAATTTTGTCCCATATCTCTTTTGCGGATTTATAGTGCATTACCTTCATGAATTCTGATTGAGATATACATCCTAATAGAGTACTGACTGCTTTCGCATTTGTTTCATACTTCTTTTTCTCGGCTGCATCTGTAGGAGTAGCTGAAGGAAAAGCATAGCCTATCTCTACGATGTCCCAAACTTCTGTACCAAGAGATTGAAGATAGGCAGTAACTCTTACCTTCCAATAATTGAAGTTTGTCCCATCAAAAACCGGTGGCCTGATTGATGCTTCTCTCTCGTAGTTGCTCATGATGAACGATCTACCTTCAAGCGATCAAGCTTCTCTGAAGGACCTGCTCCGATACCAATTGTTGAAAATAATACTGAGAGGGGGGGTGAATCAGTATTATCTAATTCTTTTAATCAATCTTCCTTATTTGTTCTTTGAATTATTTTTGCATGTCAGTACCATAAAATAATGAGCATGAGCAAAGAAAGATAGTCACACCAAAGAACACAAGATGTAAGGTGGAAACCCAATGTGGGTGAAAACCACCTGCTGCAATATGTCTCTATCTTCTTTCAAATTAGAAACTTCTTTTACAATGGTTTTGTACTGGTGCAGTCCTTTACCAGTACGTAGGCTGCAACCTGCAGAGAGCTACAACTCTCTCTCTCTTGTTTTCCAGTCTCTCCTGGAAGGAAGCTACAACCCCCTACTTCTTTTCATAAAGCATCAAATGATCATCAAGTACATAAAAGTTACAGTCCACTACAGTCATCAGATCAGCAATAACAGATCTAACCCAGAACACCTTATCAACAGAAAAATTCAATCAACAGAACATTTTAATACAGATACGCAGTTTTCCCTTCTGTGGCCTGCGTCGTGACGCAGTTCACCTTCTGCTTTCCTGCGTATACCCGCAGGAATCCTTCTGCCGAACTGCGTGCCCACGCACTGTACCTTCAACCGCGCTGCGTATTATTCCTGCAGGGACGGACCCCAAAATACTATCGCGCCGCGTACGGACGCACCTGGAAATACTATCGCGCCGCGTACTTTTACTGCACGGACGCACCTGAACCTTAGTCGCTCTACGTACCCACGCAGGTCTCCTTCTTCTGCTCTGCGTACCGACGCATGTCTCCTGTTTCTGCTCTGTGTACCGACGCAGGTCTCCTGTTTCTGCTCTGCGTCCCCACGCAGATCTCCTGTTTCTGCACTACGTACCCACGCAGCTCTTCTGTTAAACACCTGCGTCCTTCTGATTAGGGCCGAATAGGCAGTCCATCAGAGTGGCACAGTTGCTCAGATCTGATCATGCGCTCGAGAGATCACCCTTCACAGATTCGCCTTCAACCTCCCTTTCATATAGATCAAGCTTTTAAGACCATAACCCAATATTTCAGATCTAAAGATATTCAATTGCAAAAGATGCTTAGCCAAGTGATCTCCTTTGCTTTATATAGGCAAGCTCCTCCTAAAATCATGGAACAATACCACGAGCCGACACCATAATAACCCAATACCGTCGGCTAAATACCAAGAGTAAAACATAAGAAACCCCACGTGTGCTTTTCTCTGCCTTGAAATGTGTGCACTGGGGGGACGCACCTCCTGAACGGCTGGCCTGCGTATCTGGATGCGGTCCCTGCATGGTGTACCTGCGGGTACGCACCTTCTGAACTGATTTCCTGCGTCCTTCTTAATTTTCAACAAATTGAGAGCCTTGCCACGGGAGTTGCCATCAAGTACAACATTTGTAACATATAGCCATACCAGAAACATAATGCCAACATAAGGTCCCATGCCATCAAATTGGACAATTTTGTTTTGGTATTCTTGTGGCATGGCACCAAGTGGTAGGTAACACAAGAGGAGCATATCTATTTTCCATGGCTCTAAGTTGGGCAGGGCTAAGACGTGGGGTTGAGGTACTTGGAGATGATACAGTAGTTGATTGAGAACTAGGATTAATAGGTGATTGATGGGTAATGGTAGGTTGGTAGGGAAGTGAAGGTACAAATGGAGGTGGGGAATGAACTTCAGAGGTTGAAGGGAATAATGGTGAACTAAGAGTAATGGACACTGGTTTAGAAAGCTGGGGGATCTTAGTAGTAGTAAGGGATGATTGAGGGAATTTAGAATATACTCATCAATTGATTGGTTTTCCTTTTGGACTTTGAGATCTGCAATAAAATCTGGATCTAGAACTATGTCATCAAGTGCACTTTGAGACCTAGTTCTAAATAGGGAAAGGTCAAATGACACATCAAAGGGAAGGTCTTCTAAAAAAAACCACTCATTAGGGCATGAATCTGCTTTGATTAAAGGTGTTGGACTGACTAAACTTTCTTGTTTTTTGGGTCTTTTCGAAATCAGGATGGGATTATCCACTGTTGGGGCAGGGTTTGGATCTGGATTAGCCCTAATATAGTGAGTTCTCCTTGAAGCCAGAATTTCAAGCTTTTCTAATTACTTTCTTTTTTGTGAAATTTTGTAAATAACTTCTAATAAACTCTTCAAGAGGATTGAATTAAAGATTTGAAACTTTCTCAAAGGTTTATTAATACTGAGGATTTGAGGTCCCCAGTGGAGTCGCCACTATGTTATCACTTAGAATTTTCCGTAGAAATTATCAGAAGAAGGAATAAACCGAGGTAACCACAAACCAACCTTTTAGGCTTAGGCTCTAGCTAACTTAAGTCCAGAGAGGGCTCTCTCTATGTAATTTAGCTTTGTTTTTATGGGATTTTAGGCTAGTTCTTAATGTTCATTGGGGTTTTGATTTTGAATTGAAGGTTGGGTGGTGGAATTCTTGGAGTAGATGGATAGAGCTAGGTCTTCAAGCCATTGGGCTATGGACTTAAAAAATGGATAGCATAACTGGACTAGATCATTAAAGGGAATGTTCACAGGGCAAGCTAGCGAAGCAAAATTCAAATCTTCAGGCCAAATGGGTGAAGTAATTCTAACCAGGGTGAAAGGGCACTTAAGAATCCTTGGGCCGGGATTAGAATGAAGAACAGAGGGTGATCATGAACAAAGGGAAATTAAGAATCCTTTGCTATAGACCAGAGGAGAAACTATGAAAGCTAAGAAGCAGTTAAGAATTTCCTAGCTAAGATAGTGTAGGCAAAAACATTAAGAATGTATTACAGTCAAGGCAGAGTGCATTTAAGCAATTTATGAAATATCATTCCTGGCTATACATTTAGATTTTATAAATTTACACAAAATATTATGGAAAAAACATAAGTAAAAACAACATTGAACATGGGAGAATACTTATTTGTTTTTCGCTTTACACAAGAATCTTTTAAAATATATGATCTTTATTCCTTGATCCAGCAAGCCAATCCAGTCATTGATACAACAGAACTTTGATTTGAGAGAAAAAGTCTATAGTAATGTCTTGGAATCCACCCTACATACTTCGAAATGTGAAGTATTTATACAATAATATTTACAAAATATCTCAAAACAACTTGAGACTTAATCTAGGGAATAAAATATATTCTTGCATGAAGATAGAGACAGATGTTGAACTACTTCATGTTTTCCCTTTTATTGTGGTGTTACTGGATATTTCAGTTGAGTTGGAGCCCTTTAAGCTGGCTAATATTTGTAGCATTTCTACGTTGGAATCTTCTTTACTTTCGTTTTTCAACTGACACTCTTTGACCCTGCTACTCTTTGACCCTTCTGTTCTACTTTTACCTTTTTCACTTCGTTGCCTTCATTTTTACTGGCCAGTAACTGTCTGCTGTAAATTTATCATAGTAAATCAGTTACATTCTCCCACCATTTTGCTTCTGGTAATTTGCCTTTATCATCCTTCTATAGATTTCATCTGCCTCTGTGTATTTAGAAAAATTTGGCTTGGTGAGGAACAAATGTTTGACCTCATGCTCTAGGAAAAACAAATTTTCAAATGTATCATATAACACTTTGCCTGTGGGCAAAGCTTGAATAGCTGAAGAGCTGGCTTGTTCCTTGGCCAACTTCCTGAGTCTATCACTATAGTCCAACTGTGTCATGAGTTGGTCGTTGATAACCATAGGACTGAGCAGACCTTTCCCTCTCAAAATCTAGAATTTAGGCATGAATCTATCAATGGCTACTTGCATATTGTGGCATTTTTCTTCTAAATTGAGCCTAAGGTTCCTCTTGGAAAGGACCTTATCTCCAAAATGGTCTCAGTCCTATATTTGATGTTTAGCTCATGAAGCTCATATTTATTTTTGTTGTTGAGGAAGTGGATGAGTCAATTGGCATCCTCTGGTTTATCCCCCCAATCTTCCTTTACTTTTTGGATAGCTTCTGTAGCTATCTTTACTAATTATGTATGTTCAAAGATTACCTAGATCGATGGCCAAATATCGTTGAAAGAGTCAATGATATTGTCCCACAAAATTTCTTTAGTTTGTCCCAGTGGTTCGTGTAGAGTTAAATCCTTCTCCATGATTTTGATTCTCTCACCCATTCTTAGTTCCTTCCGTGTTTCTTCTTTCTGCTGGAGTTGGGTAAGTTTGCAATCAGTTTCTAGACTTGCCACCTTTTCCTTTAATCTCTTCATCTCTGTAGCCTGGATAGACATCTCTTTCATGGCTTTGACAAGTTTTGTTGCTTTATCTGCTGGTGTACCTGTTGTTGTTGTAGATTCTGCTATGCTATTACTGGCAATGCTGTGGCAGGTGGAGAAGTGGGTGCCAGTGATGTTGCCAGGGTGGAAGGAACTGCTGTAGATACTGTGGGGATGACAGTTCTAGAAGTTGTGGCTAGGTCACTTTGTTTCGACTGAATTAAAGTGTCCAACTCCTTCTCTGTCTCCTTAAGTTGATCATTTAGCTTCAGGACCAAGTCCATCAATTCCTCATGTCTGGTTTGATTCTCTAAGACTTCTAGAGTTTGAGGATGATGCAGCTGGGGTATTTTCAATTGCCTCTTAAGTGCAGTAATATCATCATTTTTCTTCTTAATTAGTTGTTCTGTAGCTTTTATATCCTTGGGATCGTGTCCCAATTCAATCACTAAGTCCTCTAAGGACTTGATCCTTGTATCCTTGGCCTATGACGAAACCTTCTCTAACTGAAATTGTGCTGATATATTGTTCAGGGAGTTTTGTAATTGGTGGGTAGCAATGGCCTTCCCTGTTAGTGTGGAGTATATCATCTCCCCTGTTTTCTTGTGAAGTTCAATCTGGTCAATGGGATGAATATCCCTTGCTAGTACTTCAAAATCCAACTTTTTGAAATCTGATGCTATTCTTGGCTATTGAGTGGTTGACTTGATGAAAGTCATCTGCATTTCCCCTCTTTGATATCAAAGGCTGACATTAGCCTTGATTGATCAGTGGGGGTCATCTTTAGATATTGGGCATATGTTTGGGCCTTGAGCCTCTCATTTATAGACTTGATTTCTTTGTGTCTTTCCTTAATGTCTTGGTCCTTATTTGTAGGCATTCTAAAGGAAGATACCTCAATACTTTGTTGCCTTTCCAATATCTGAGTTTATGATGTGAAATGCTCTGGCATGCCTCCATATGGGGTGGCAGGCCTTCTCCTATTTCCCTCTGTGCTAGTGGACTCTGCTGTCTCCTCTATGTATTCCTGTTCAGAGACAGGATTCACTCAATGTCTTTTGGCTTGGCTTGTTTCTGCATCAACTTGTGAATTTGCTCTTGCTGAAGTGGTGGCCCCTTCCCTATTTCTCTTTATGCTTTTCTCCTCATTTATAGGAGTCTGTACAACTGGAGGGGTACTCATGGTTGTCTCTGGTATGTATGATTGGTCTGGCACCTTTGATTTCCCTGGCACCTCTGGTTTCTCTGGAACCTGCAGGAAAGAACCATCATTAAGTTGTTTTTCTAGGTCAATGAGAGCATTCTCTATGTCTATTCTGGTGCTGTCTTGATCAATTAAGGTTCCTTCCACCCATTCTGATTGGTTGGCATAGGCTTCAATTTCAGGTATGGGATGATGAATAAAAGGTCCTAACTTGACCTTTTGTCTCTTCTTGGTAATGAATTCCAAAGGGTCATACCTCCAAACAAAACTTCTTTGGAATTTCATGCTCTGCAATATTAAATCTACTTCTCGGCCTGCTTCCCTAGAGTTACATATGAAGGGGCCTAGTTGGTCTTTTATTTTGAAGTTGGCCTTCTTCTTGGCATTGACAAAGTTAGTTTCATCTGCACTGATAATCTGCCTGTAGTACTCTAAATCAAATAACTTCATTGGGAGGTATATTGGGAGCTTGTATGGAGCCAACATGCAACCATAGATTCTGATCTCAGTATGGTTTTGGTATAAGTACCAATCACCTACCTTGGACTGTTTTGACAATTGCAGGATCCTTTTTATGTCTGAACTGATTCTTGGAGGAGGGATTCCTATCAACATTGTCACAATTGGATGCACAAATAGGTCAGCATATGAATATGGGGAGTGATATTTGTGGATCAATGGGGTCCAAAAAATGACTGATCTGGGCTGACCCTTTGTGTCAAGCTTATGAAGAGTGAATGGGAACTTATCTGACTGATAATATAGGAAAAGATGGTACAAAACAGATGGATATTTGAAGACTCTCTCATTGTTCATTCTAAGAAATTGGTCATGCATCCTATCACCTATAAACTAGGAATAGTCATAGATAACAATAGGAGGCTACCCTGGAGTATAGATGGACATGAAGGACAGGACAATCTCATCAATGTATTCACTGGTGGTATAACCTAAGACACTAGATATCATGGCTACAATGTTCTGACCCAGTGGGGAAAAAATTGTAGCTATATATGGAGGAGGATCCCTTGGGATATGTCTTTCTTCTCTAATGAAGGTTTGGAACATCTCAGCTAGTTTTGCATTAGTAAGCTTGGGGAACTGGTCTAATAAGCTTCCAATTGAAATAGGAGTCAGGTTTTTCCCTGGTTGGAGTTGTAGCATTTCATTTATAGACTCAACAATGATAATGAAAAGTATAGCCTGGTTAGGGGACAGACTGCTCTTTGACTAGGGACATAATTGGCATGGCAGTAGTGGACAATTTCTGGGAAAATGTGGACTTCTGGGAATTGGTACTTAGGAAAATTGGACTCTGAAAGACCAATTTCATCTGCATAGTTCAAGTATCTATCCATACATCGATAGTATACTTTGAGCGAGGATTCTTGGACAAAGGTGTCCTTTACCTGGAAATCCTTATCAGCTAAGGGAAGGTGGTCTAGGTCTAGATGGAGAGCGGTAACAGATCTTACATCCATGGAAATTGGGGTAGCCATCCTCAGTTCTTGTGGATTGAGTATGGGGGAGGTGATTTACAGTGTTTTTAGGGAAATGGTGGTTCAACACAGAGTAGGCTTGAGTTATTTGAGTTTCTTCAATTAATTTTTATCTTAACTAAGAATACTTAGTAACTAGTTTTTAAATTGACAGGGTTTTTCGGTGAATTGTGGCTTAAATACCTGGAATTGAGGTAAAATGGCTCTAAACAGGGTGACTGGCAACTGCAAATGGTCGAAAGAGCTCTGTGTAGGCTAGAAAGCTAATTGGGTGCTCTGTGGTGTCTTTGGAGTGTAATTGGACGTGGGTTGACGACTTCGATGTTCATAGGTGCGCTTTCGTTTCAGAGGTTTACAGTTGAAATGTTAGAGAAAACAAATGATTTGGGGCTTTTTGGCTTTTATGCGCAAAAAATCAGTTTTGGCGGGTATGGGGTGAATAGTGATCATTTTGTCGTGTAGCGGGAGGGTGGTAAACGGTTTCTGTTGCACCGATTTTGGGCACTTGGTGGTATTGTGGAGAGGCCGCCCGATTCCACTCATTGAGTGACACGTAGCATCGGGGGTCAGGTGGAAAACCACCTTTTCAGGTGGGTATCATTCAGACATCGGGTTGGCCTGATATAGATAAGGGTCGTCGGATGTCAAGGGAGATGATCGCACGGTGATCGGGCGGGGAAGCTGCACGGAGGCTAGTGGGGGATCTGACGGGCGTTTAAGTGTGGCAATATTGGGGTTAATGATGGATTAATGCGGGATTAATGATTGAGGGCGGGATTTTAATATTTTTTGAGTTATAAGGGGTAGTACTATAGTTTATAACTAAACTAATGGGTGGGGTTATTTAGTATAGAGGAGTTAAATATATACATGATAGTGGGTTTTCAGGAATTAATATATAAAAGTTAGAAGTTAATATGAAAACGGTTGGAAAGGGACAAAACACACTAAGCAAATGATTTTTTGTGATTTTAAATGCTTTTCACATATTAACATTAATACTTAGGGTAATGTGTTTTGGTGGGTTTTTTGGCAAAAAGGGGTTTTTCATGGGGTTGATTACTTTCCCTAGGCCAATAATGTTTTAACCTTAGGAAAAGGGGTTTTATTAGGGAAATGAGGGGGGATGAAGGGAGAAGAATTTTTTATGAGGGGGGAATCTAGTACTTGTTGTCCTTAAGTCATTAAGCCAAGGGTCTGATCCCTCCAAAATTCAAAGAAATTCTCTGAGCCTCTTTGACTTAAAGGTTTAAGTACTTTGAACTTTATTTATGGGAAATTAGTAAAGTAAAGGGGTGAAATGAATGGGAGAAGTTAGTTTATTGACTTTGTAAACCTTATGCATTTTTAATTTCCCATTCACATTTGAAATACATGTTGAAAGATGATAAATGTGCTTTTGTCCAATCAATCATCATACTTCTGCAACCTTTCTCCTACTTACCCATCTACTCATCCTACCATTTCTACTTCACTTTATTAGGGTGCATTTGAGCTAGCAAACCCTTATCAAATATTTTTAGTTTTCTTTACAATAGAAAAGTAGCTAAATCTAACCTTATTACATCCAAGGTCTTAGATTAAATAGTTGAGCTATTTTTATTTACTCTACCTATCTAATTATCTACCAAGGTTACACTGTTTGGCCATATTTTTATTCTCTATCTATAGACATGAAATTGATAGATGAAATAGCCAAATTTAAACATTTTGACTATCATGGATTGTGGCAAGGATCACAAGCTGCACACAATCTTTTATTATGCATAAAAGTAAAATAGGAGTGGCATTTTGGCTTGCTCACTTTCATGGTCTTTTTTCTTTTCTTGGGGTTCATATTTTTCATCTTTTTTGACCTTTTTGTTCTTTTTGTCCTTTGATTATTCTTTTAGGACATACCCTCTTTAGATTTTTTAATTTTTTGAATATGGAAAACATTTTCAAAAGAAAAGGTATGTACATATTACAAGTTTTAATCTCAGTCATTCAAAATTATGACTCTTATTGGTATAGGAACCTAACAGGCCTGACCTCCGGTATGTCTCGATCAACCTAGTCATGCTATCCAACATCAAATACAATGCAAGATGAGTTGGTAAATTGGTAGGGATCTTCTCTATCTCTATTGTGATCCATGTATGATGGGTCGTAACATCCTCTAATGTGATATGAGATATACAATCATCCCATAGAGTGATCGATGTTGCACTCTGATTCTTAGCTTCAGCTTGCTGAGGACCTGCAAATCATAAACATAATTTAACATATATATTAACAAACTAGAAGCATAATAACATATACATTAAATTCAAAAACATCAGTTGAAGACAATTTAAAAATTAAAGACAATTTCAAGACATCAACACATAAATTTTAAAGAGGATTTAAAAATGTAGGAGGTTGTTGTAGCGGCTACAACCACCCTCCAATTTTTTTCCTTAGCTTTGTTTTGGAGCCTCCCTTCCTTCTTTTCGCAGCAGCTTGCCTTGCTTCATCAAGTTCACAAGCTTCAGTGTTTTGCTTGCAAAAAGGAAACCTGTTGATCATAGCTTGATGCATTCCCCTCACAGGTTGATCACCCAAACTTGGTGCAGCTGCAAGCTAAGCAGCTCTCTCAAGAAATTGCGCAATTCTGGAGGGAAACCAGCCTTCCCTCTAGAAATTGTGCAATCCTGACTGGCATCTTGTTGGGATCCAAAATTGTGCAATTCTGTCAGTCAACATTCACAGTGAAAATTGTGCAAATTTCCCCAATAGGGCTGCTCAGCCTAGCATTTGTGCAAATTTGGGCAGCAGTCAGTTGCTCCGCTGAGAAATTGCGCAAATCTCCTGGGCAGCCAGCCCAGCTCCCAGCCAGCCCAGCTCCCAGCCAGAAATGCACATTTTCTCTCAGTAGTCAAGCATCCTCTTGCATGTGCAGTTGAGTTGCCCGGTTCGCTCCGGGACCGAGCAAAATATACTTGGATGCATGGGCTTCTTCTCTTAAGGCAACATTCAAAGGCATCCCTTGTTTCATGGATCTATGTTTAGCAGTAGGAGGTCACATGCAAAGGATCATTTAAGAAACCCCCCACCAAGTTTCGCTTTCCATAGATTTGTGGCATTCACGTCACAACCTTGATGTTATCAAAACTCATCAACCAGATGCTTCAAGGCTCATTCCTCACATTAACCTTGCAACTCTGACATCCCACATCGCATCTAGGAGTAGTCAGCACATTCATCTCAGTTGTTTTTGGGTAAGCCTGCTTTCCATGCCTTGTGTTTCATTTCTGTCACTTTTTGTGTTTTCTCTTTTGTGAGTACTATTTTCTTGATTTCTTTGAACATGTGCTCTCGTTTACATGTATACTAGCTTGTCCTAGTACTGTTTTAGTTTTCGTTGACGGTTCATGAAACTGTTTTTCATGAATGGTCGCCAATTCGGTGACTCGTCTCACTCACATGCATGTTGTTCTGTTTTTTGAATCTCTCATTCACCATTTTCATGCATGATCATTCACTTACGCTTACACTCAGTATCACCATGCATTCACATGCATATTTTCTTTCAGTTCCCCGTCGGTGAGTCTGGGCAGCCTTGGCCTATACTCTATCTCACCAAGAGCCTCACCAAGGCAGTATTGTGAAATCCTGAGAGGGAAGGCTCTGTCTTCCTCTCAAGAAATGTGAATTTCTTCCTAGTGACTATCCTCCATGATTTTTTTGCACATTTATGAAGGACATTGATTATTGGCCCAGAAAACTACGAATGCAGTCGCTGAGCTTGCAACCATTGCAAGCTAAGATTACGCATTGTGCAATTCTAGCAGTAAGTAACCAGACTGGAATGTGCATTCCGCAGTTCCAGTAGTCAGTCAGTTTCCTAGCAGCCCAGACTATGCCTTGTGTAGTCTTAGCAGTCAGTCTCCTGACCTCCCGGCCGAAATTGTGCAACCTTCATGATCAGTCACACAGGTATATTGCAAGTCAGTTCTCAAACTCATTTTGGTTTTTTACTGACAAATTGCTTGCCATGAGTGTTGCCATGTCTCCAGGTATTGCAGGTGTTCATCTACCTCTCAGTAGTGTAGGTACAATGGTTTCCAAGAGAGCAGATTCGAAGACACCATTCAGATCACACCTGGATATGTAGTCGATCAAATGTCTATGAGCTTGCCTACTCATGAGATATCAAATTATTTGTAGACAAGGACATCAAAATATGATAGTAGTAGCATCACATCGAGCAACATCGTGAACAACAGCTGACGGAAACATACTGAATGCAACAAATGCAAGGAATGCAAGAGGAAGGTTGTTGACAACATAGAGGTGGAACAATGTTGCAAGCTCAAGTAGATCCATGGATGATGAAAGCAACTTTGGAGACTCAGGCTATGAGGTGATGACACGACATGAAGATCGCACAAAGACAGAGAATGGAACAAAGAAGGAGTTGCATGTGCTGGAGAAACAACTCAAGGAATGACATGAAGCTACACAGACAGACGAATTAGTTGCAATAGGAATAGGAACAACAGTGGGCGCAACATGCACCCACGGAAGAAACTGTGCCCGTACAAGTTATAGATCTATCCCAACAACTGGTACGGAGCAGACATGGTGAGTAGTGTTGTTGATCGCATGCAAGGGATTTACCATGCATGCCATTGTGCGCACACATGCGATCCAACCCATTTAGCATACTTATCAAGGCGAAGACAAGAAGCAAGTCCAACTGGAGCTGAACATGTACTTCGGCAAGTTGATGTGCATGACCACCAACACACACTTGAAGATCAGAACGGACACTATGCATCAGTTTTTTTTTGGTTCAGCGACACCCAAGAAGACCATGCGCATGTTAGTAGACGATTTGGATGAAGGAGTCGAACCAATGCACCAGTTGAAACAGAGGCAAGAGTCTACTTCAGCAAGATGTCACCATGGGGTGCATGCACACCATTATAGACAACCAAGCTTGACATTAGATCACCACCTTCAACATCACAAGCACATTAAAGAGTTGGTCTCCCCTCAATGGACCAAGTGTCAGTGATGTCTTGCATGGCTTGCTCAAGCCATTTCGTCTCACATGAGCACATGTGCATTGTAATGTAACGTCATGTCAAGTGGAAGTCCAAGTGTCAATAAATGGATGTAACAATCATAGAGTAGATGAAGAGTCATGAGGGTAGATGAAATGTCACAAAGGGGAATGTCAAGGGTCACCCCACCCTTTGCTATAAATAGAACCTCATAACTCATTGTAAATGCTTGGTCATCCAAGCTTCCGATAAGACTATCTTGGAGAGAGCTTGGAGATTATTGTAACGCGCCTTGGCTTCTCCACTGCACAAAGCTAGTTCATCTCTTTGGAGGAGCAGGCGGATGTGGCTGTAACATTCCACTATTGGGTCTAGAAGGTTTACATGGATGTATTGTATGATTGGAACTTACACTTCTTTATATAATAAGAGCCAACACGTTTTATGCATATGTTTTATTGTATTCCAATTGTCTTGTTTACTCTAAATGGCATATGTATTTTCTTTCTTACGCATGCATGTATGGACTGTTTTGTATGATCATGTATGAATCTTTCTGAAATGTGTTGATTGGTTTAACCATCACTTTGGATTTCTAGCTGAATTTCTTTCCAACTTGTGATGCTTCTTCACTCGTGTGTTCCCTTCCCATTCGAGTACTGTTACAGGTTGCCAAGGGGTGCACTCATCTCAACCCACATGTGTTAGAACCTCTCATGCACCTTCCACGACTCACTACAGTTGTCACACCCTTGCTACCAACAGAGTTATCTTACTTGCCTCTGCGTGAAATCGCGGTCAAGGTATTGCTATACGACCCACTGCTGGGATTCCTACACCAAACGGTCTGAGATCTAATTGGGACTTCTTACCACGGGGAGATCCCCTTACATGTTGGCGGGTCTAGCACCGTCAAAATTTTGGTGCTAGAAGGAGGGAAAGATGACAATTTGAGTCCTCACATCTATTTTGAATCTCTACACATCTATCATGAATAAATATCGAGTTTCTCTTCCAGAATGTATGTCTTATGGAAACGATTTCATCATCTCGGAAAAGCTCTCCGATAAATTGTCTCATAAAACATTTGATGGTGGAGGCTACGTAGCCTTGGTTAGGCACATGGTCAGTGTTGTAGGCTCATGTGAAAGACAGGGATTCTTTGAAGAATACATGAGCTACACATTGTTCATCTACATGCTTCGAGGGCACCCCATGCACTATTGTGCCACGTTGCCCGAGAAATATATTCATTCTCTTGCTCATCTAGTCGCAAAGATAGACTATGGTTTCCATCACTTTAACTGGAAAGTGCTTGATCAAGAAATTCTGAAATTACGAAAAGCACCTGATGAATCCATTGATCAGTTTTACACACGCTTTTGTAATCTTGCATACCGATTCCCTGAAGGTGAAATTGATTGGGAATTTCTTTATGGAATATTTGAGTATCTTCTTCACATATCCTAACCCCACTCAACACACTTCAGTGATGGAGCTACGTAATCACAGGCAGGCACAGTTGTTGTCACAAGTGGCTGTCTGCGTTCACCTCATCAAACAACTCCACCACCGGGGAGTGATGTGGGAGATCATGCACACACCTCAGTTGAACTGTCACATCCTCCCACCCCACCTACTCTTGATATTTGCGTAGATTTGGTTTGCAAGCCCATTGGTTTTGACATGGAATTGTTCACTCGACCTCCGTTCTTGCGTTCTCTTGATCCTCTGGATTATACTGTTTTGTGTTCTCCCATTCCAGACTCCTCACTTGTTGTGAACGAGGATCAAGTTGTCAATAGAGTCGGTGTTATGCAACCAACCTGCGCCATCATTCATGATGAGTGTGTGTGGGAATCTAAAGAAGAACTTGTAGTGAAGTATGACTCCCTTCCAGCCGCACCTCACCCACTTCACCCTGACATCCCTTGTGATTCTGTCATTGCTGATTTCCCCTATGAAAACCCATTTCCAAATGTTTCTACTTCTGATCATTCATAGGACACGTCGGATGTCAGTCTATCATTACAGTGCAGAGAGGACACATCTTCCTTCGAAAATCCATTCAATCTGTGATTTTTCATTTTTGAAAACACAGAGGGTGAACATCTTTACTTCCCATCTACCCCTCTACCTGATTCATCAAATCATGAGGATGTCAACAAACATCTTGAATTTTCTGTTCTTGGTTGTCGTGATCTATCCACTTCCTCATTCGATTACGATGTTGATTCAAGAAGTGTTAATCTATATAAGGCACTGGTCTGCAATGATCTATCCGTCAATGAAGACAAAACCCCCCAGACTGTTGAGGCACTTCAGCCCAAGCTGATGGTTATGTCAGGTCCTCCCTGTCCTGAGGTTGGTTTCACTTCCGATTAGGAAATTGTTGAAACACTCAAGGCTCCTCATCACTCTCTGCTTTGCACTGAAGATCAACCAAACACCCATACTTCACTTCCTCCACTCGAACTACATGATCCCATCGCTCATGCATTAGAGGAATCTTACACAACAAGCACACATGCACAACACAAGTGGTCTACCTTTATCACGTTTGCTTACATGTCATAGTCAAGAGAATTCATACACTCAACATTTACACGTAGTGTAGTGCAACATCATGGCAGTTCCACAGCATTCACGTCATGTACTTTCACTCATCTTTGTTCTATGGTTACTTGTAAGCTCAGAGTGTGTTTGTCTTCACTCTTACATCTTTCTTGTTTGCTAGTTCATACAACTGCCTTGTTTGCAAACCATGCCTTCACTAAGATGGGTCAACCAATGCTCTGGTGGCTGCATTGGAAGTATCACTTCAGGTGAGATGACCCATGCACTGTTAGATTAGGAGTAGGAGTAGTGTTTTGTTTTGAGTTGTTTTCTTGCATGCTCATTTTCTTACTTGATTTGTTTGTTTGTTTGCCTTCTTTCTTGTTTGCTTACTTGCTTTGCTTACACTTTGGCTTCTTCTCTTTCTTTTCTTTGTTGTTTATTAGTTCGCTTGTTTCGTTTTGTAGGATAGTTTCGCATGAAACCATGTATGACTCTTGAAGCAAGCTAGGTAAAGTAAAAGAGGCCTTGTGCTACTATCACCACTTGGTTATATGTCATCCTGCCTCTGTATGAAGAACTTGTTACTTTTAGTCCATGATATGTCGAAGGAAAATACGTACTATTCAAAGTGAACCTTGGTGAAAACACAACGCTTGCACGCTAACTAGTGTCACCTACTCTAGTTGGTTATTTTTCGGTTAACCCTTGTCAGCTCAGTCAAGTAGAGTAAGGCGAGGGGGAAAACCTTAACATGCATGTTAGAGGTATAATAAACTACTTAATTTCAGGAAAAACCTCTTCTGCTCTCAATAAGTTAGGATCCCTCTTCCGCCTCTGAAATGAATAAGTGCTATGCATAATTACGAAAATAAAAAATGAAAAAATTGAAAAAAAAAAGTTTGAAAAAATGAAAAACGAGTAAGGCAAAAGAAGAGAAAGGCTTCCTACGTAGAGAGGTGATGCAAGTAACTCCACTGGGGTACTGACCATGCTCGCTGGCAATGGAGCCATGCTTGTGTTCCTATGTGACTCCATCAAGGTATTGTCCAGGCCTGCTGGCAGTGGAGCAACACCAAAGATGAAACTGAGACTCTAACGACTATACTGCTTGTGCACCAATATACCCCTCAACCCTAATCGAAACAACTATGTTTCCTTGGCTTGGAATGTGTGTCAATAGACCAAGATCTTGGTAGATGCTACATCTTACAATCAATCTAGTGTGGAAACCAAGAGGAGCTGAGAACTAAACAATACTTTTGGAGTTGTTAGACTTTCTCTTCACGAACAAGGTCCATTCAGAGAGCTGGAGTTCTACCAGTGTGTCGCCAAGTGTTGTAGTAGCTACAAACACCCTCCAAATTTTTTCCTTAACTTTGTTTTGGAGCCTCCCTTCCAACTTTTCACAGCATCTTGCCTTGCTTCGTCAAGTTCACAAGCTTCAGTGTTTTGCTTGCACAAAGGCAACATGTCGATCACAGCTCGATGCATTCCCCTCATAGGTTAATCACCCATACTTGGTCCAGTTGTAGACTGAGAAACTCCCCTAAGAAATTGCGCAATTCTGGAGGGAAACCAAACTTCCTTCCAGAAATTATGCAATCCTGACTGGCAGCCTGTTAGGCTCCAGAATTGCGCAATTCTGGCAGTCAACACTCATGGTGAAAATTGCGCAATTTTCCCCAGCAGGGATGCTCAGCCCAGAATTTGTACAAATATAGGTAGCAGTCAGTTTCTCTACCCAGAAATTGCACAAATCTCCTGGGGAACTAGCCCAGCTCCAAGCCAGAAATGTGCATTTTCTCCCAGCAGTTAAGCAACCTCTTGCATGTGCAGTTGAGTTGATCATTTCTCTCCATGACTGAGAAAAATGGACTTGCATGCATGGGATACTTCTCCCAAGGCATCATGCAAAGGCATCCATTGTTTCAGGGATCTATGTTTAGAAATTGGAGGTCACATGCAAGGATCATTTTGGAAACCTCCCACCAAGTGTCGCTTTCCCTAGATTTGTGGCATGCACGTCACAACCTCAATGTTATCAAAACTCATCAACTAGACACTGTAGAGCTCATTCCTTACATCAACCATGTAGCTCTGACATCCGACATCACATCTAGGAGTAGGCAGCACATTCAACTCAGTTGTTTTGGGGTAAGCCTGCTTTCCATGCCTTGTATTGCATTTATGTCGTTTTTTGTGTTTTGGCTTGTGTGAGTACTATTTTCTTTATTTCTTTGAACGCTTGTTGTCATTTACATGTATACTATCTTGTCCTAGTACAGTTCCAGTTTTCGTTGACGTTTCACTATTGTCGCATGCATGAAACTGTTTTTCATGAACAATCATCAATTTGGCGACTTGCCTCACCCACATGCATGTTGTTCCATTTTCAAAATTTTTCATTCACCATTTGCATGCATGATCATTCACTTATGCTTACACTCAGTATCACCATGCATTCGCGCTCATATTTTCTTTCAGTTCCCAGTCGGCGAGTCTGGGTAGCCTTGGCTCGGACTTTGCCTCACTAAGACCCTCACCAAGATAGCATTGTGTAATCCTGAGAGGGAAGGCTCTGTCTTCCTCTCAGGAAATGCACATTTTTGCCTAGTGACTATCCTGTAGGACTATTTTGCGCATTTTTGAAGGATTGTGACTATTGGCCCAAAAAATTGCGCAATGCAGTCACTGAGCCTGTAGTCATTGGTAGTTGAGATTGCGCATTGCACAATTCCAGTAGTCAATAGCTAGACTGGATTGTGCATTATACAATTCCAGTGGTCAGTAAGTCTCCCAGCAGCCCAGACTATGCCTTACACAGTCTTGGCAGTTAGTATCTCGACCTCCTGGCTGAAATTGCGCAATCTTCATGATTAGTTACATAAGTATGTTGTAAGTCAGTTCTCAAGTTCATTTTAGTTTTCAACTAACAGATTTATTGCCATGAGTGTTTCCATGTCTCTAGGTATTGCAGGTGTTCATATGCCTCTCATCAGTGTAGGTACAATGGTTTCCAAGAGAGCAGAGTCAAAGAAACCATTCAGAGCACACCTGGATATGCAGTCGATCAAATGTCTATGAGTTTTCCTACTCACGAGATATCAAGTTGTTCGTAGACAAGGACATCAAGATATGACAGTAGTAGAATAAAAATGAGCAAAATCATGAATAGCAGCTGACGACAGCATACCGAATGCAATGAATGCAACAAATGCAAGAGTAAGGTTGTTGACAATAAAGAGGCGGAACAAAGTTGCAAGCTCAAGAATATCCATTGATGATGAAAGCAACTTAGGAGACTCAGGCTATGAGGTGATGACACGACATGAAGATCACACGAAGATAGAGAATGGAAAAAAGAGGGAGTTGCATGTGCTGAAGCAGTAACTCAAGGAAGAACATGAAGCTGCATAGACAGACGAATCAATTGCAGTAGGAACAATAACAACAATGGGCGCAACATGCACTCATGGATGAAACTGCACTCGTACAAGTTATAGATCTATCCCAACAGTTTGCATGGAGCAGACATGGTGAATAGTGTTGTTGATCGCATGCAAGGGAATCAACATAATGCATGTCATTTTGCGCACATATGCGATCCAACCCATTCAGCACACTCACCAAGGCAACGACAAGAAACAAGTCCAACTGGAGCTGAACATGTACTTCGGCAAGTTGATGTGCATGACTACCAACACACACTTGAAGATCATCACGAACACTATGCATCAGTGTGTTGCCGATTTTTCCAAACCCAAGAAGACCATGCACATGTTAGCAGATGACTTGGATGAAGGAGCCGAACCAATGTATCAGTTGCAATAGAGGCAAGAGTTTGCTTCAGCAAGATGTCACCTTGGGGTGCATGCACACCATCATAGACGACCAAGCTTGGCATCAGCTTACCACCTTCAACATCACAAGCATGTCAAAGAGTTGGTCTCACCTCAATGGACCAAGTGTCAGTGATGTCTTGCATAGCTTGCTCAAGCCATTTCGTCTCACATGAGCACATGTGCATTGTAATGTAATGTCATGTCATGTGGAAGTTCAAATGTCAATAGTTGGATGTAACAGTCATAGAGTAGATGAAGAGTCAGGAGGGTAGATGAAATGTCACAAAGGGGAATGTCAAGGGTCACCCCACCCTTTGCTATAAATAGAAGATCATAACTCATTTTAAAGGCTTTGGTCAGCCAAGCTTCCGATAAGACTATCTTGGAAAGAGCTTGGACAGTATTGTAACGCACCTTGGCTTCTCCATTGCACGAAGCTAGTTCATCTCTTTTGAGGTGCAAGAAGATGTGGCTATAACATTCCACTATTGGGGCTAGTAGGTTTACATGGATGTATTGTATGATTGGAACTTACACTTCTTTATATAATAAGAGCCAACAAGTTTCATGCATATGTTGTATTGTATTCTAGTTGTCTTGTTTACTCTAAATGGCATATGTATTTGCTTTCTTACGCATGCATGTATGGTTTGTTCTGTATGAGAATGCATGAATCTTTTTGAAATGTGTTGATTGGTTTAACACTCACTTTGGATTTCCAGCTGACTTGTTTTCCATCTTGTGATGCATCTTCGCTCGTGTGTTCCCTTCCCATCCAAGTATTGTTACAGGTTGTCAAGGGGCGCACTCATCTCAACCCAAATGTGTTAGAACCTCTCATGCACCTTCCTTGACTCACTACAACTGTCTCACCCTTGCTACCAATAGAGTTATCTTACTTGCCTCTGTGTGAAATCACGATCAAGGCATTGATATATGACCCATTGTTGGGACTCCTACACCAAACAGTCTGAGGTCTAATTGGGACTTCTTACTAGGTAGCTCCCCTTACATGTTGGCAGGTCTAACACCGTCAATAGAGGTGTACCCAAAATGGGTGAAGAAGGTCCACTACATGTAGCATGGTCATCAACAGAGATAGAAACACTGCCTCTAACACTCTGATTGGCATCAGAGGCAGGCTCTACGAGGGGAACATGAACTCTCGGTGGGTTATGTGATCTATCACGAGCCCGACCACGTATAAAAAAACCTATGGAACTATGATGGCCTACAGTTGGGGCGTGTATATGGGATGCCTCACCATATTACATGTAATACATATAATACATATAAACTAATCCAATAATTTTTTTTGACAAAAAAACCATTTCTAAACTCAAGCAACATAATCTAGCTTGAATTCTTAAACTTTAGAGTCTATTTTTTGATAATTTATCAACCAAAGTACATTGAGTTCCATGTAAACACAATCGAAAGAAACGATGAAATCTACCCTCACACTTTTTCTCATTTCTAAATAATGCATTTTATTCATAGTGCATTAATATGTAAATATATATGTAAAAATTTGAAATAAACCTATTTACAAAACTATTAAAATTTTATAAAAACCAAGTACTACAATAGACTTTACATTTTTAATGTTTGACTTTGACATATGACATGTACTAGGTTCAAGCACATGAAGACAATGTTTCTTGTACAACACACTACATAATGAAACATTATAGTACAAATAAGAAAAGAGTCTAAATGCTTTTATTCGCTAGATCAAATGCACTTTTCATGATGGATTTAATGTATCTATCAATGATGCATTGTTGAAACACACACACACACACATGTTAAATAATTATGCTATGTTAAATGTTATAGTTATGCACAATGTACATGTTACACTATGGTAAATGTTATGAACTATGTTATGTTACACTATATGTGTGTGTGTGTGTGTTACATATGTTATTTCAAATAGCTTTATGTTGTGATAAATAGTTATAGAATTATCTTATGTTATAGATGTAGGACTATAATATATAGCTATATGATGTTATAGTATAATAGTTAAATTATATATCTAATTATATAATTACGTTATGAACTATCTAGTTATAGTTACATGTTATGTTATATATATATATATATATATATATATATATATATATATATATATATAACAAATTTTTTTGTTTTTAGATTTGTAACTTTAAGTATTAATATTTTATTTTTAAGACTAGAATCATACTATATTTATTATTAAAAAATATTTAAAATATAAATTAATTTAAATTTAAAATAATAAAATAAAGTAAAATTTCTTATTTTATAAATAGAGGTTTACTATGAGCAACCATATTCATCATGTCAATCTCAAGCTCCCAATTTATTTATTTATTGGTCATAGTTTCGTTGCTTTTTGATTTGGATTTTTTTTTGGTATATTTTTAGTCAAATTTGCTAGAAATTTAAAATGCATTTTGAATTGAAAAAAATTGAAAATTTATTTCACAAAATTCCTAAAGAAAAACTTTAAAACCTAAAATAATTAAAAGAAAAATGTTTTTACCATTCAAAATAAGAAACTATGCATTTAATACACAAAACATTGCAAGTAAGAAACAAATTTTAATCTTAAATTATAGTTATTTTTGGTGGTTTCAAATTGTTTTCTAGGTTGTTTTGAAGGGTATTTTTTTATGATTTTTAGGTTGGTTTTGTGGTTTTCTAAGTTTTTTTAAGATTTTTTTTTATGGTTTTCTTGGTTAGTTTTGTGATAGATTTTTTGAACGGTCTTTTTGTGGTTTTCATAGTTTTTGTATGGTTGGTTTTGTTTTTTGTTTTGTTTTTCTTTTCTTTTTTGTAAATTAATTTGTTACATTTAAAAAAATAAAATAAGAAAGACAAAGGATGGAGTACCTACCTTCGTTTGAGCCTTTGTGATGATGGCAGGGTGGTTGGTGAGATAGATTTGAACGCTCCATTGCTCGATTGAGCTCCAATAATCTCGGTCAAGCTACTCTCAAACAGTCAGTCGAGCTCTTGTGGTATGTGCAAATTGTGCACATAGATCATAGAAGTGGTATATATTAAAGAAAAAGGCTCAATCGAGCCATAGGGGCCCTAAGGCTCGATCGAGCATTATAGCTCAATCAAGGGTTAGTTTTTAACCCTCGATTAAGCCAATGTTTTTTCCACCCAAATGTGTCCTCTTTCACCAAAAAGTGTAACCCATCTCCTTGATTTTTCCCTTAGTGGTATTAATATCCCCTCCAAAAATACAATTTGAGTTGTAAATGGTGTATTCCAAGGTCATTAAGGAAGCCCAACAATCTCGCTTCTCGTGACATTGTACTAGCATATAAACATTTACAATTGAACATACCTGATTTGAGGGGAGATGAAAAAATTATTTTTCCAACCAATGGATTATTGAAGAATTGTTTAACTTTTGGAGTTGTTGGCAATTCCACTTTGTGCACAAGCCTCCAGAGTCTCGTCTTGAGTTGATTGATACTATCCTGCTTCCTTTCCATAAATGATGTTGTCTTTGAAGGAGCTCTTGGTCCTCCATTTTTTTTCCTGAAGAAGGGCCACTAAAGGCCTTTATTTTTAATCAGGTACTTTATATTACCATTCTTTGTTCTAACCCTAATCCCCTACAATTATAGGAGACCATTTTCATCCTTTACCTTGTGTATGGGTTTCCCCTTGGGATGGGGTGACACTATTTCCTTTCTTCGTGCTCTTGGGTCCTTGCATTTTATGGCCTAGTATTGCTTGAAGACCTAATCCATTCTCCTTTTTTATCTTTCACAACCATATCTCCATGTTATTTTTCCTTCTAGCTCTTTTATGTTTCCTTTCTTGTTCTAGATCTTTTTAAGCTTCTAATTTTTCATCTGCAGAACTAACAATGGTGGATCTATCTTTATCACCTCTTGGGGAATGAATTTAATACTTCCTTGTTGATGGATCTTCATGATTTAGTTGTTCCCGATCTTCTTCCAAGGGAAACGTATTTTCATCTATTTTCTCCATTCCTGCTTCTCTATGTGGTACTGGATCTAAAGAAGGAGGATATGATTACAGGATTTCACCTTCCCCAACCTCCACCTTTCTTGCTTCAAAGTTATTTCCTCTTTTCTCTTCACTTCCTAACTTGCTAGTGCATTTGTTGGGTGTATCAATTTTCTTTTTAAATTAGAACAATCGATTTGACTAACACATAATTTTTCATTTAGGGTAGGATTTTTGTTTCAAGGCCATTTTGAAAAATATATGCAAGAACAAATGACAATTAGTGCTAATAAAATCTCAAAACCAATAATTATAAGTATCACTTTTAGAAGTCCTACACACTTGTGGTTACACTCCAAACCTTTCTCACACTTCAAAAAGGAAAGAAACGCAGGTTGTTAAATAAATCACACTCTGTCACACAATCACTCTTATTCAAAAGAAACAACACTCTTGGAAACCATTCAAAACTCAAACAACTGATGTAACACTCATTAAATGAACAAACCAAAGAACTATAATAGTAATAAAAGAACCATCACACCTAATGAAGGGATTGGTCCAAGACCTAGCGACTATTACACAATGATAGAGGCTATAATCTTGCAAATATTCAAAGCATGCACAATATCTATAACAGTAATATTAAATCACACATAACTCAAAACTAAGAGGAAATAAATGTACTGCTACAATACCTCTCTAACCATTGATACCTACTAATAAGGAGGTCTCTTCCTCCTTAGCAGTGACTAGTGAATTACACAATACACAAGCTAATCAAGAAAGAGATATGGAGCCACAAATGGTAAAGAGTTACATTAATGAAATTTGAAATACAAGATTAAAATTTTGGTGCTTATCCCTTCTCTAATCTCTATCTATGCATACGTTGTGGGAAAAATGTACATTATTTTCTAGTTTCAAATTACATTCCTATTTTCTAAAAGTAGTATCATCATGAGAATCTCTTGATTCTCATGTGATCCAAATCAAGATTACACAAAAAATGTCTTATAACGCATTGTATTAATTGAAACAGAGTCGTAAAAACTTTTTGAATTATAATGATTTATCATTTGGAAATCCCAATTGTTTCAACTAAGTCAGTTGAATGATCAATGAATGTCTCTTGTCAATGGTCAAACTGGATATGACCGTATGTCTATCCTTGTTGATCTTTGTTGCTAATCATAAAAGAACATAGCATTCGAAATAAAATTGGTGTTGTAAAAACAATGTCAACAAAGTCTTGATTCCATATTTAATGAGGTAGAATTGGGGAGATATTTTCCTGTAACAACATCTCAATAAGCCATACCATCTAAAAAAAACCTTTGTCAATTCATTAATAAAATAGCCTAAAACAATTAGCTTTTATGTCTAACTATAAGTAAAACAAGATAGTAAGGATGACATGTAAAAGGGAACATACTTTAGTCAATAATGACTGATGAAGTGATAAAGCATTCCTTTTAAAGTCAAAATGGGAAGAAAAGATAGGGAAAATAGCTACAAAATAATTCCAATTCTACTTCCCATCATCTCCCCCCAAATTAAGCATTTGGATGCCCTCATGCAGACCTTTGTAACTAGTTTTTGATGTATTCTCAATGGAACTTTGAAAAATCGTATGCCCCTATTGTATCTTTAGTTCGTGCTCTGTATCCTTGGGAGAAAACAATTCCACTTCCCACAATCCATCATCTAACTAATATGGGTGATAATACTTGTAGATATGAAGCCAAATGAGTGGAAACCTAAACTTGAGTCCATACCAACCAGACTCACATTTCCATATACAATCCATATACTGAGGTACTCTATAAAGTGAACATACAAATTTTTGGAAACAACAGGAGTCCTTATTCCTCTATTCTTCTTTGCATATTTCCATCTAAGCCTACTTCCTTCCAATGCATCCTTTTTCAGCACCTTGATACTCCTAGAACAATGCTCCATGGACTTGTTCCTGAATTACAACAACAACTTTTTAGTTGTTGGATATTTCCACATCCTATTATATGCTATAAAAACTATATGAGCGGGCCTTGATTCATCTCGAATAAACAATTTCACATCTTCCTCAATTTTTGTTACAATATTACAAGCGATGTTCCAGCTGACCTATTTCTGCATAAATGACGTGAAGGCCCTTTGCTAAACATCTCCAACATAGGGTGTAATATTAAAATTCTTTTCTCTAAAACAAGCATGATCATGCAAATAAAACTCAAATAATAAATGTTGCTATGAAAATTTGGCCTTATGGAACATCTCCAGAAAGACTTAAACCTCTCTTATCACATATGGTCAATGCTCTTTTATTGCTATTAATTGGAAGAAGATTTTTTTTTCTTGTAGATAAAGAGGGTAGGAATGAGAAGGGGTTCTGCAACTCAACGCATTCTCTACAAGGTCATACATATAATCCTTCTCTTCCAGTAACAACTTTACTTTTTCTTGCAGTTCTCCTCCTCATGGTATTTCTTGCTTCCTTTCTTCCTTAATTTTTTCCAAATCCTGAACCAACAAATTTTCAATCCAATTTGTTTTAAGATTGTCAACAATCTCCTTATGTTTACATAGAGTGATAACCTCACTCTTCAATGAGATTGCCAACCTCTTCCATTTATCTAACTTCTCAAGAAAAACATTGATTTCAATGACTCTTCAGGTTCTGATTGAGTTGAATCTATTGCTATTATAGTAGAAAATTTAGCAGTTCCCTGCAATTATTCTTCATTTTCCTCCTTCTCCTACTACACTATCTTGACTGCTGGTTCTTGTGTGTGAGTAGTGTCATTGATAGGTTCTTGTGGGTCAGTAGTTTGATTTATTTTAGTATACTCTGTTTCAACTACTAGGTCTTATGGAGTAGCAATGCCATAAATATGTTCTTGTGTGATCCCAGTGGCTATTGGTGGCCACCCACATATTCCACCCAGACCTCTATTTGGTTTCATCATTTTCCTTGATTATAGCAGCATTTACTATTTTAGAAAATTTTCAGGTCCTAAACTTTCGAATCTATTTTAACCCCCTAAATGACATTTTTTTAGGTCAGCAACAAGCCCATATTTGCTGCAAATCCTGTAGTCCTTGGAGATACATTTTTAATGAGGTTTTGTAATCACCAAGCGGAGATCATATGACCAACTTACTACCCCGGGACATTGGCTTCCCAACTAACCCTAATGGGGCTCACAAACTCTTGTCGTTCCATCTCCTAGGGTTAGGGTTTTGGTTGTTTAGGTTTTCCATTTGTTGTTCAATAATAAAAAGTCCTCTGAGCCTCATTTTAACATAGTTTAGAGGCATGTAGTCATCACATCTCTTCTCAGAGATAAGCTACCATCACCCAAGCTAGTCTATTTCCATTCCATATGTAAGCATCTCTCAATTCTTTGATATTAATGAAATGAACATTTATTTATGCTACATCTATGTGTTTATTTTTATATTTGTATTTTGTTGCGTTCTCGCATAAGTCTAGATTAGTGGTATCAGAGTGGTATGCTCTTTCTCTATTTTTCCTTGCATGTCGCCAACAAGGTTAGGGTATAAGGAGTTAGGGCTCGAACTGGTTGAAACTTTGCAAGACTAGCCTCACAAACCCTGATAGTCTCCCATGGTGAAAAAAAAGAAAGATAAGGGAGAAGGATATCCCTTCAAAATATTGCTTGAAGAATCCCTTGAGCGACAAAGGAACATGATGATGGATAACTTTTCCCAAATGCTTCATTGGATGCCCACAAGTGACACATCTTGAGCTAGAAGCCACTATGGAGGCACCATTCCCTTCAAGGTACATGTCAACTTTGACATTCCCATATTTTAAGGCAAAATAGATGCATACGCCCAAGATAGATGGTTAAATTCGTTGGAAGGATATTTTCTAGTTCATGATTTTTCCAATAGGGAAAATATTAGATTGGTGGGAAACTTACAGTGAGTAGAGTCATGAGAGAGAACCTTCACCATTTTCCACCACACCCACTTGGAATTCTTTTTGAGATGCCATCAAGGAACAATACTACCCCATGGGGAGCTACAAGGACAAGTACATACAATGGACTACGTTGCAATATCAAAGGAATCAAAATTTTCCTAAGATGACGAATCTTTTCCATACCCTGCGCACAAAGTTGGGTATCAAATATTCTGAGAAACATCTATTGCTCAAGTACTGCAGTTGTTTGCACAAATACCTTTAGGAGGAAATGGAGTTCCTCAACATCTCCTTGATTAGTGCAGCATACTGGTATCCTACCAAGATTGTGTAGAAATTCAAGTAGAAGAAGCGAGACTTTGGATCGACGAACCCAAAGCAGAACAAAGGCACCCCCAAGCCATAGAGAAAAGGGAAGAGTCAGGTCATGACCCCCAAGGATAACACCTCGAAGCGAAAAGACAAGAATAATGAGAAGGTGAACAAAGACACCATAAAGTGGTGTGAGTTACATAAAACTCCCACTCACAACATGAACGAATGTCACGCGAAGCAGGGGCTGGTGGCCGGGCTGAAAGACATAGAGATAGATGCATGCTCTGACTCTGAGCTAGAACCCAATAAGGGAAAGAATATCATTGACATTAAAACCAATACAAGTGTAGCCACCACTAAGCTCCAAAAGGCAGAATTTTAAGATCCAGAGGAGGGGGAGTGGCTCTTCCATTCGCAAATGTGCATAAAGGGTTCACCAGTGTAGTTCACCATTGACAGCGAGAGCCAGAAGTACATGATCTCAGTCAAATTAATTATGAGAATGAAGATAGCAACAATGTTGCACCCACAACTGTACACCATCCAGTGGATCCCTCAAGGGTGAGATCTCTGTGTTAGCCAATAGTGTCATTTGCCTTATAACATCAAGCCCTTTGTAGATGAGGTATTGTGCGATGTTGCCCCTATGGAAATATATGATGATTTATTAAGTCAGCCATACCAATGGAATATTCATGCTATATATGAATCTATACCTCGTTCTATTATTATTACTTTGGGTGTAAAATTATACATGATACCAGAGGTAACACTGCCTATTTCCCTTTCTTTGATCTCTGCTAAACAATGTAGTAAGATCATTTCCTAGATCAGGAAATATTTCTTTCTTATGATTCACCCTCATAATAAGAGGAAGATTGTGGCCACATACACAACCTTTATATAAGGCTCATCTACATGTCATCAACAAATGGACAAGGTCATGGACGAGTACAGGGACATCTTCACCTCACCCACAGGGTTACCCCTACAATGTCAAGTCAAGAACTCCATCGATCTGACCCCGGATGCACCGCTACCTAATGGACCAATATAACAATTCTCTATTATGGAGAATGATGAGATCAAGAGGTAGATGTAACAACCTCCTCCCACATCCACCCAAGTAAACATGAGATGAAAGGCTACTATAATAAAATTCGACCTTCTATGTAATCGACGAAAACATCACAAACAATCATCCAACATCAACTTCAGAATCCTCAGGAGTCATGTTAGCCACTCAGACAGCCTATCCCTATGTCCCACTGATGCTCAGGATCTCTTAGGCCAAAGTCACTCTCATGCTATGGGCAAGGGCACAACCAGAAATCGAAAGTCGCTCTCACAAGTTTGCCTGCCAGTGACTAGAAATCAAAGTTACCAATTTTGTGCTAGCAACCCCAAGATTTAAGCCACTTTTTCAGGCTCGAAGCCTAGGTCTCTGCCCAGAATGGAGTGATATCTTAGAATGAGTAAAAGTATAGGGAACAAATGTTGCAAAAGAAATAAGCTGAACTAGACCATTACTAGACCCTTACTAGCCATGACAAGATTTTTTTCAAACATATCATTGACATGTAACCTACAAGTGTAAACAACATAATTAAGTATAGGGATATCATACCTATTTGAGAATCGTTATGAACCATTGTTCCCTCATGTCATTTGCTGCATTATCAACTATTAGGTCATAGATGCATTATCCATTCATATACAAGTAAAAACATGCTGAGAGCCATACATAGTTGTTGTCATAAAATATACATATAACTAGCATAATAGGAACAAAAATACCACAAACATATCAGCCATCAAAATCCATATACACATCAGTACATTTACACATGAAAATCAAGTTAATGAATTTCTCATTAATGAATGCAATGAACCAACTGGAGATGGAACTACCAAGTTCCACCTGACCATAGATTGACTAAGGCAAGTCTCTCTTCAATCAATCACCCCCATGCCATATTCCAAGCATGAATCCGGGACTCATAGAATACATCAAAACACCAATCAACATGGATTCCACCAGAGTTCTCCGTTTACACCATGAGGAATTTGAGTGCCTCCTAGCCTCTTAGGCTTTATCGCAATACAGAGTCTAATCCAGGGATCACTAGGCCCTACACTGAGACATAATCTCCAATATTTACCATGCATCCCATCCCGGGACAACTAGGCCCAACGGAGAGAAAATCCACCTCATGGCTTTACTGTACATCCCACCATTCATTGGCAAGGATTCCTAGGCCCACCGAGGCACACAATCTAGCTTTATTGCAACCCATAGCTTGGTTCAAGGGCTACAAGGCCATTGGCTTCGTGATCCACAGTCCGATTTAGGGACCACTAGACCATGTGTTTGTCAATTCAGAGATCCACCCTACTCAACTTCGAATCCAATCCACTCATCCCACATAAACTGAATGATAGAACCTATCTCATCAAATCTATCAAGAAATGGAAAGGCTAGGCTGAAAATACTGTCACATATGGAAAAACCCATGCCATGGTAGAAAATAAATGCATGCAATCCCATGCATGCCAAAGCTCGCAAGGAAAATACACATGCAAGTCGATACCTGCAATGAAGCCTATTGTAGCTGCTTGATCTTGACTTTCCTTGCTTGATCTTTTCTTCCTCTTGCCTTGTTTGCCTTTCTTGCTCCAATGCCAAAGTTGCTCCAAGAAACTCTAAGTGTCCAAGAGTAAGAGAGAGAGAATAATGAGAGAGCTCCAAAACTGAACTGATCAAGCTTCCAACTCATCTTCAAAAGCCTTTTTATTAATGAGGCCTCTTTTTTTTTTCATTTTACATCATTTTCCTTCAATTGCCTCCTCACATGCAACTTGTGACCTTTCACCTTCATTTTCTCCTAATTTCCATTATTTTCATAAATAATTGTGCCAAAAATTCCATTTTGCCTTTCCAAAGCCTTAGCCATTGCCTTTTCCATTTGCTTTTCCAATTTCTTTATCCATAAATGACCAAATGAACACCCACTACGATGTTTTTCCCAACATTAAGATTGGAATGCATTTCCCATCAACCATGGTCTTATATATTTTTACATGGAATTTCACCAGGGCTGTTATAGAACCATCCCCCTTGGGGGAACACCATCCTCAGTGTTCAATGACACCTATAACCAACAAGACTGTTGAAATAAAACATACTTCCCATGGAGCTTTATAACATATCTCGTTGCAGTATTTACAATGACCACATATACACATACACATTTACTTGAACCAACAAATAACCATATTGTCTGTTGAGCTTTATAAACCATCTCGATATAATATTTACAATAATACACACATATACACATTTAATCAACTAGAAAATAAAATGATATGATGCCTTCATCTGCAACAAGGGGATCCATAGACTCACACTTCCACACTCAAAGTAATACTAGGATTCACCTCCTTCCCAGGAAGTCCAGAATCCACTGCAAAATCAAATCTGCATCCAATATCCAACGCTATAATCTTGCACCACTTTTCCTCTCAGTGAACAGTTAATGCCTCATTTTTCCATAGAACACTCCAAATGTGCATCTAATTCCATTTGGGAATGCTAATGACCAAAACAAATCCATCCATGACCTTCCCTTTCTGCTACATAGTCCCTCGAGCAATTCGGTCAATCCATTCAATGTAGTCACTCACCTTCGACATTCTACTGGCATGCTCAGCCTGGGCAGTCCATCCCTTAGCAAGGCTTCCTCGCATTGGAAGATACAAAAACCAAGGCATATCCATGCCTTAGGTTGCTGGATGATTTCATTATTGATGGTTGAATTTGTGCCACTATTTGTTGGTGTTGAGAGCATGATATTTGTGGTTTTTTTGTTTGGTTTATTGATGGTATCTTGTTGTTGAGACTTGGATTATAGAGATGAATTCTTGTTGAGTAGAGAATTTTGGATCCAGTTTGAAAATACATGAAATGAGGTCCACATAGTGTAGAGGAGCAGTGACTTCATGAGAGTGGAGCAATGATATCGAAGCTTCAGTGAAAGGAATGGTTTCTCCATCTAATTGGAGTTGTGCAAGGATTGTTGATTGTGGCAGCCTTCAGTGGATGGTAGTCCATAGATCCATGAGAGAACATATTTTTCTAACCTGGTCAGTAGAATCGAGTCTTTTTTTTATTGGTGTTGGCCTATTGTATATGAGGTCAAGTCTCTAAGCTGATTGGAGTATGCTAACTACGTGAAAAACAAGTTGCTTGACATAATAAAGATTTAGAGCATAGAAACAACAACAAGGGTGGTTTTTCTCCCAGAAGGGTTTCCACCAAAATCTCGTGTCTCATGTGTGATGATCATTTTTGTGGTTGTTCTTTGATGGTTTTCTTTTAGTATATGTTGCTTATATGTTTACTGTTTACTCACACACTGCTAACATATTGTGAGTTGCTGCAATAACAAGTGGGTGATTCAGTTAAGAAGTAATAAAAGGAAAAAATTCATAATAAGTCACACTACTGATTCATGCCCCCCCCCACCCAGTAGTGCTCAAAGGTTTCCAACAAAATGTTGAAATCTTACAATAATTTTTTTTACCTCAATTATTGGTCCATGTTGCTGTACATACTGACTCTCCACATTCGTGAACATATAAGGTGGAGAAGAATCCATGGAAACATTATCTAGTCAAGGATGCCCTGGCTAATCAAATTCCCCCTCAGATGACCTCATAAGCTCATCCATGTAGCTGGGACATGTCTACATGTTATCATGAACTTATTAATATAAAGGAAATCTAATACAAACTAGAAATTTTAATATAAATAACTATGCATAATTTTACAATAAGAGTCAAAAGTTTCGTATATATATGTACCTAGTTTATGCCATGTAGGCCATGCACCCTCCAAGTCTCACGAATGGAATCACGATACATACATGTATGTGTCAAAATCTAGTCAAAAGGTAAAATCAAAAGAAATGCATCATCATGTAAGGGCACTAGTGGGTCATGAGGCAGCGATGGTGGTCTCCTAAAATCTCCATCTAATGCAACACGTGCACTAGCCAATGATGCCTACATGTTGTCTACAATAGTCTCTTGCATTGTTACAGATCCATTTGGGCACATCACTCCCAACATTCAGATCAATACTATTAGTGCTCATCAAACTCTAATTCAGTTGCTACATTCCCTAGACAAGTCATCACTTTGGATGCCTCCTTCCTTGAAAGTTTCCTAGCCTTAATCTCTCCAGAAATGCCTCCTTGAGGGACCAGCGCGACCTTGGTCAGGGATAAGTGCACTTCAGTGCAGGTAGGCCCATGTCAGGGTGCATTTCAAAGCATTTAGGCCCACTTTGACCTGCGCTGGGCTAGATTGAGAAAAATCCTCAAAGGGTTTTGGGAATATTCATATCTTTTGGAGCCTTCTAGAAGATTCACACACTTATCATATCCTATGAGCTCAAAATTGGATAGGGAATGAGTTAAGTAACTTCCTATCCTCTCATCCCTTCCTCCATGGAAACTAACTCTAAGTTTGGAAGGCCATTCAATACCCTCATTTATGACCAAACCACCACCATTTGCCTATAAATTGAGCACTCATCTAAGTGATCAAGGGCTAGACTTTGAGAATTTGTAAGGAGATATTGTTGGTGTGAGGTTTGAGATTATAAGCAAGTATTGTTATGCTACTAGAGTGTTGTGCTTTTGATGTGATGTTGGTTGGAACCCAAGCTGGAGGAGTGACATTAGATCGGACTTCATGGTTGTAACTCTTCCTTCTACTTAATAAATATGTTTACACCTTTTCCCATTTTCTTTTCTTTATGTATGATGATTATATGTGTAAATGCTTTCGATTCCATTGGCTTATAGTAGATAGATATTTTTCTTTGATTGATTTTTGTCCTCTATTTATGATTGCAAGTACTTATTGAGCGAATTAAGTTTGAGAAGGAGTGATGGGAGCCATACAAAGGGGACAAAGGGAAAGCGAAAGATAACAAGTAGGTCCCTTGTCTTATTTATCTTCTATAGAAAATGAATAAACACTTTAAATCTGTTGTTCTAGGTGTAGCTACCCACCTAGGGAAATTGTATTTATCCGTAGATGCAAAATTCCACATAACAAATTGGTGACTCCACTGGGGAAAAATCATCCTTCTAGTAGTTTACCTTCATCCTAGTACACCCTAGTAGACTTTACTTGCTTCCATTGATCTTGTTTCAGCCTTTTTGAAGTGTTTTTTGGTAAAAATTATGCTTGAAAGCCCCTAGGATGGCCTCTCTGGCACTAACGCATGCTTGGTCTAGAGACAGAGCACTGCAGAGCACCCTTGGCTTGAGGACAGTGCTCTGAAGTGCATTGTCTACCATTTAGGGCTGCGCTGATCCTCCTTAGGTAAAAAATTCCTCCTTTGACTTGATTTTTACCAAATTTCCTTATGTTTGTGCTTGTTAAAAGAATAATGATTGTTGTACTTCTGAAATCAATTTGTGTTTCCTTTGCTAGCCCTACTTTGGCCTCGATCATTTAGTATTTGTTAAATGATTTCTTTATCACTATCAATTCATTGTCAAAGTTAGTTTATAGTTGATTAATCTTTTTTCAAAAGAAAGTGTCGTAAAAGTATTCATTTCTTTCGAAAAGGAACTGTCGTAAAGTCTTCGTTCTTGCAAAAGATTGATTGATTGTATGTGAATTAGTTTCCTTTTATTCATCTCAACATTAAAGGAATTGAAAAGAAAAACTTGCATTGTGCATTGAAAATTTTTGAGTGTGCTCATAAGAATAGTTTAGGGAAATTGCATTAGATGTGCTCTGTGTTCTTTGATTAAAATAATATGATTGCTCTATCCCTACTAGCTAAGGTTTTCATTGTTAAAATTGAATGAAAATGATGCTTATCATATTAGTTGCATTCTAGGAATTTCAAATACATCACGTGGTGAACCTTGAAAGGCAAATTCTTAATCAAGATCAACTTAAAATTAACCTCAATTAACCTAATGGAGCATTGTCACTTAACACAAAACATTTAGAGGTTCTAGGCTAGAAACGTGTTCTGACGTCGTAAAACATAGCAGTTGTCGCTAACTTGTCTGCGATACATTCTGAGTGTGGTACCTCATTCCACGTACGTGAGTATATCGTAGCTCGTCCACATACCTTCGGTATATAGGGCAGTGTTACAATACGTAAATTATAAAGGAATGCTCTCACTGTGCGGTTTCGCATTAGACATCACTAATATGGATTGGGAATCCATGTACTTTTGGGTATATATGGAAGGACAACACTAGGTTACTATCCATCCTTAGGTAACCGAGTCGGTCGCCTTATACATTGTGATACATTGAACACAACATTCGGGGAGATGGCCTACCCGTACTTCTCGGTTCACCAGGAGGCTTATTTATCACAAAATAAAACAATTCATGGTGTTGTGGGATCAGCATAGGAACCCTCTCTCATCACATGTTTGGCCGCCTCGCTAGTTGCTTGGATGTTCCTAGGAGGAGGGGGTGTTTCTCCTCAATTTGTCCTAAGGCTGCCCCTATGGCTTTGTTCGAGGCATCAGTGTGGATGTGGAAAGGTAGGGCCCAGTTTGGACCTCTCAAGATCGGGGTGTTCATTTGGTTGTTTATGGCTAAGGAAATTGGCAAAGGCAATGACTAAGGCACTAAAAGGACTAGACTTGAAGCCATAAGAATGTTTCTTGCATTTTCCAGCTTTCATAAGGGTTGTGGGGGTGTTGTGAGGAGATTTTCGGGGGTCGGTCCTTGGTTGAGGGAACATTTACCCATTTATGTAACAGATCGTATGGTAGACCACAAATTGGGGGAATTTGCACTCTTTTCCCCCTTTTTGGTTCTTCCTTCCCTCCTTGTTTGTTGAGGAGGAGGAGCAGTAGTTGGAGCAGCTTGATTGCTCAGGAATCACAGTGTTCTGAACGATTCTGCTTCCTTACCATCAATAGGAGCCTTTGGGAATTTCGTTGTCTTTCCTTGGCTGGGAGAGTGTGGCTCTGAGCCTTCCCTGTTGCTCCATTCTGTTGATGAGTCTCCCGCTACAGAGGAAATTCCCCGAAATTTCCCCTTGACCTGTGAGAAACCACGCGCTCGGGGCTAAGGTCAAAGGGGGTCACTTTGTCAGCTTTAGGAGGAAAAAAGGTTGGGGAGAATTCTACTGAGTTTGCAATGATATATAAGAAGGGGTAATTTCTATCAAGGAGGAGAATGAATTAAATGTCTCAAGTTGCCTAGGGTTTTCTTCAAACCCGTTTACAATGTCTTTACACACGCCTAATATGCCAAAGAATGATCTGACCGGTGAATGGAATAACCCAACCCGACTCAGTCATGGTGATGGAGTGAAAGTGTCATGTTCAAGAGCGACCTGCTGGAGCCACTTTTCAGCGGGTCATGTCATATGCTTTCCACGACATCAAACATGTCATCGAGGTTTATTTCTTTTTTGTAATAAAATCAATCAGCAATTATGGAGGAACATCAACCCTTACCCTATCATTCATGGAGGACAACGATTAAATTTCCTTTACTGCACGAAGCTACGCCCATCTGGTCAAGACGGTCTTGTTTGACTGAATCTAGTACTTCACAAACTTTTGGTTCTTCATCTGAATTACCAAAAACACCTATACCGGTAAGCACTGTGACCCCAGTTACTCCAATAGTTACTGGTACATCTATTACTGAAGTGGAATATCCACAGTTACCTGAGGACACTAGGACTGAATCTAGTGAAACGGTAACCCGAGTTGTCCAACAACAAGTTTATTCTCAAACCGAAGTTGTTCAACAAGAAATTACTTCTGAACCTGAATATGTTCAACTAGAAGTGGATCCTAAACCTATCACCATTCAATCAGAAGTTACTTCTGAACCAGAAGTTGTTTAAGAAGCCCAACCTGAACTTGTTCTTTTACCAGAACACTTGGATCTGGAGGTTTAACAATCAGAATTTGTTACCATACTAGAAGAAGATCGGCTGGTACATCCTCAGACATCCGTAACTATCGAGACTTCCTCTTTACCTCAAGAACAAATATTGTAAATATACTATGAACCTGACAGTGAAATCCTTCCACCTGGTTTGATTTTGATAGAAGAGGAACCTAAGGTAGAAACACCCATAACTCCATTCCACTTTGGAACTAGAACTTTATATGTATCCTCATATTCCTAATTTTACTGCTCCTTTTGATCCTGATTACTTTCAGACACCCGTTGATTCATTAGGAAATTTATTTGGACATTTGACTATGGCAAAGTCAACATCCAAGACTGTATCATCTGTTACAACTACGGTAGAATCTTCTGTCGCAACCTCTTCGATGTTTACGATGACACCTAAGTCACACATGTATGGTGTTCCATCCATCCCATCAGGTTACCAATCTTTATCTAGAACCCACTCAGGTGTTGCTTCTAGCCCTTGGTCTTCACTAGTGTCCTCTAATGGAATTCTATGTAGTTCATCATTAATGGATACCGAACAGATAGACCCATAAAGTCAATATCAAGTTGGTTCATTTAGTTACCTTCCTATGTATCCTATTTATACTGGACTACCCCCATACGGAGAACAATATTCACAATATCATATCCTCCATTTTCTGGGGGGCAACCATATGTCGGTATGCCATCATCTTTAGGTCAGCCTAGAATGGTTGTCTGTCAGTGGCAACCAACAATACCCGTTCAACCTAGGCTTGTGTATCCATCACAACCTATGCAATCTATCTCATCCATACCTACTATGCCTGTTGTTACAGATTTACTGCAGTCACAATCTTAGACTGTTGTATCTCAACCTGTGCAAGCTAGTCCTTCAAACTCAAACCCCCAAGTTTCAGGTTTACAGATTCAGCCTTCTCAGGCAATTTTACAAGAACCACTTGTGCCTGGAGTCCAACAACCTCAGGCAAGTTTACCTTTTACTGGAATGAATTAGACTTACACTGGTTTAGTGTATTCACAACCTAGTCAAGCTTACATTGGTGGGCAAAAACCGTTAAATCAACAACCGTTGTATCAACAACAACAACAGTTGCTTCAACAGCCTTGGAAGCCCCAATATCAACAACAACAATTCCAGCAATACCAACCTCATCCTGAACTTGGTCAACAAGCCTATGCTAGTTTTGGTCAACAACAAGTTTACCCAGGTCTTGATCAACAATCCTATGCTTGGTTTGGACAACAACAAATGTATCCTAGTGCTCAACAACAACCTTACACCAGATTTTCTCAACAAACTTACCCTTATAATGGTTACCAACAACAGATGCCTTATGCCAGTATGAAAAGGCCTATTGCCCAGGCAATCCTATCTTACCCTGGATATGATCAAACTGACCTCAATAGACAATTGCCTTTTGTTGTAACACTTGAATTACTAGATCTAAATTGGCTCACTAATGACCCAATTCTTTATGCACCTTAGTTGCCAGTGATTCCTCACAAATTACCTTCCGATATTCCGAAATTCAATGGAAACCCTGGAGAAGACCCATCCAACCATGTCATGACTTTTCATTTATGGTGTTCATAAAACTCCTTGAATGATGATTTAGTTAGACTACATCTTTTCCAAAGAATGCTTACTGGTCCAGCTACGAAGTGGTACATTGAGTTACCACGAGCTTCTTTTGATAACTTTACAAACTTAGCTACCACATTTTTAACCCACTTCTAGTTACCCATACGATATGAAACTGGAATGGAACTATTAACCAATTTTAAATAGACTACTGCTACCCATATCTCTAATCATATTCATGAGTGGCATCGTCATCGTCGAATGGTTAAAACTTATGTTCCTGATCAACTTTTAGCTGAGTGGTTTATAAAATCGTTGTTGCCATCTATCATCGAGGATGTGGCGAAAGGTGGAGTTGTCACTAAAGAGCAAGTAATTGCTCATGCCCAATATTTGGACTTGATTTATACACAATCTGGCATGCTCTATGAGAATATCTCAAATGCACCTCGACCAACTTTCACTGTTCCGCCACCACCATTGAGTAAGGAATCTCATGCCGGTGACGGTGTGATTGGTTCTTTGAGCACACAAACCGGAGGTAGACTATCTGGTCAAACACTTGCCATTTCCAATCAAACTTCAAATGCATCTGATAACACTCTTGCTTCAGAAATCAATGCCGTGTCATCTGACAAAGGCAAGAATGAAAAGCAACCAGGAAGCAAGAAGAAGGGGAAAAATAAGAAGAAACAAAATAATTCCCCTCAAGAGAAATCATCTGATTCCTCTTCTTTGGCTAGGAAACCTTGTTACCCATGTTTGATCTGTAATGATGAGCACTTTACGTGAGATTATCCTTACTGATCTAAAGTCTCAAAGCTTCTTAAGACTTCTAATACATCTATGGTTTTGACTGATCCTTTTCCAAAATTGGAGACAAATATGGTTGCTACAGACCATGCTTCCACTTCCCAAGTGCTTATTCTATCCGCCTCTAAGCCTAAAATTGAAGTTTTGGTGTCAACACGAAGTAAATGTTATGGAAATCAACCGCTATGTTTGAATAACTAGGATAATCAACCTAATCCTTCGACTTCGACTTCATCTGATCCTATTCCACCGCCTATTGCACCAGAGTTAACAATAAAACTACCTAAGGGAGTTGTACATAAATCAACATTTAACCCTCGAGCTTGAGCTACATAGAAATATAACATAGTAGAAGATTTGGTTGAGTCACCTTCTACTATGTCAATGCTCGAGGTGCTTCAAAATTGTCCCTCCCAAAAGCAAGCTTTATTGTCACCAATTGGTGGAATCGATCTAACTGATTCCAATCTTGTGGTTTTCAACCATGCGGGTTATATGCCATACTTACTAGCGCAATTAACATTCTTGATTCAAGTAAATGCCTTGAATAAACTTATTCACCGAACTATTATTGATGAGGGGGAATCTGCTTGCATTATGTCTATGAATTGCTAGAAAACACTTGGCTCACTGCCTTTGTCACATTCACCAATAGTGTTAAGAGATTTTTACGGTCGCACATATACGACTTGTGGAATATTGAGTAATCTGCAAATTGAATTAGGGGGAAAAATAGTAACTGTTGAGGTTGAGGTTGTTGACAAACCCCTTGACTATAAAATTTTGCTAGGAAGATCATGGGTTTATGCTATGGCTGCTTTGGTTTCGACATACTTTCATACAATTGCATTCCCTCATAAGGGCGGAATCACAATTATCGACCAATTCGCCTTCTTCGCCTCTAGTTCACAGACTACTGGAAGCATTCCGTTAGTACACAGACTCCCGCTATCTCTTCAAAACATTGGTGTAGGTCTCTTCAAGGATTCTTCCCTAATGGGTACTTTTTCACTACCGCCACCATCAAACATGGCAGAAGTGGCAAAAGTTGAGACTTGCAACATGATATCTTCCACTTCATCTGACTTAAGGAAGATTACCAATAGTTCTGAAGTTGATAGTAGTAATGAAATCATGTCGCTAAGCCCTATTGAGCTTGCATAACAATCAATATTTTTGGCTTGCACGGCGAACCCAAATCCATCTTCACCAATTATATGGGTAGATCGTTCATTAGAATATGGTACTTCCTCCGATCTTTTTTCACGTATATTTTCTATTGATGAAGGAATCATCCAATCAATGATGATGGAAGAAGAACCATGGGAAGATTATCATCATCGTTCCCATCTTCCAGATTACATAGAAGATTTTTCAAATGAGCTTAATCACCCTTCAGTTGTTGTTTTTCTTTTGAATTTTGTTTTCATAGATATAATAGATTCCGAGCGAAACTTGTTAAATATCAAAGAATTTCTATCAATATTTCGACCAAACCTAAAGTTGTAGAAAACATTCATGTTGGAAAATCTTATTCTCCATCAGACCTTGATATTTACTATGCTCTCTTTCATGAATTCCTAGATATATTTGCATGGTCATATGAGGAGATGCTAGGTATTGACTCTAATATAGTTGAGCAAGAAATCAAAATGTATCCTGATGTCAAACCAGTGCGACAACGCCTCCATCCTGTTCATCCAAAGAAGGCTGCTACCATTAAAATAGAAGTTGAAAAACTTTTGCATGCTAGTTTCATATACCTTGTTCCTCTTACTGATTGGGTTTCCAATATTGTTCCTATCATGAAGAAATAAGGGACAATACGAGTGTGCGTCGATTATAGGGATGTTAATCAGGCTTGTCCAAAAGACAATTATCCCACTCCCTTTATCGACCAGATTATTGATGAATGTGCTGGATGTGAAATATTCTCATTTATGGATGGTTTTTCCAGCTATAATCAGATCAATATCCACCCAGAGGACCAATCAAAAATTGCTTTTATTTGTCCATGGGGCACATTCGCGTACAAGAAACTTCCTTTTGGTTTGAAGAATGTAGGGGAAAATTTTCAGAGGGAAATGAACTATGCCTTCCATGACATCAAACATATTGTTCAACCATATCTTGATGATTTACCTGCTCATTCACGAAAACAGACTGATCACCCGCAACATTTGAGAGCTATATTTTTACAGTGTAGACACTACAAAATACGACTCAATCCACACAAATGTGTGTTTTGTGTTGGTTTTGGTCATTTTCTTGGTTTTGTAGTGTCTAAGGAAGGAATTCCACTTGACCCACTTAAGGTTCAGGCAATTCTTGACTTGCCTCCACCATCGAATCTACTACAATTACAGAGACTCCAGGGGAAGGCTAACTTTCTAAGGAGGTTCATTCCCAGTTATAATGAAATGGATAAAGGATTTAATCATCTTTTGAAAAATGGGATACCCTTCCATTAGGATCAGGTTATGCAAGCTTCCTTTGATGCTCTTAAAGATACCTTGATTTGAGCCTCATTAATGTATTCCCCGAAGTATCAAAACGACTATTTCCTGTATCTCGTCACTGTAGATACAACCATTTACTGGTTTTAGTCCAAGAGGAAGATGGGATTGAACATCCGATATATTATTTGAGCCGCAATCTCAATGATACAGAAATTAAGTACTCTTACGTCGAAAAGCTAGCTTTGGTTGTTGTTCAAGTTGTACATATATTTGGCCACTATATCTTGCGCTGAAAGACCACTGTCATTTTGGATTGCAACCCTATGACATATATTTTGTCACATCAATTGATGGGGGGAAAATACTCAAAATGGAGCGTCATTTTTTAGGAATTTGATTTGGAATTCATCAAATCCAAATCAAAGAAATATCTTGTTTTTGCTGAGCTTCTTTGTGACCTTCCCTCGAATACCATTGATTCAACATCAGAACCATCAATTTTGGATGAGTCTCTATTCTTGATTTCGTCATCTGACCCGTGATATGGAGATATACTGATTTATCTATAGACCCAAACTTTTTGGCCTAATACCTCTCGCTCGCAACAACAAAATATCTGATACCAAGCCAAAGATTATCTAATCATTGGCGACACTCTTTACCATCGTGGTATCGATACAGTTTTACGGAGGTGCCTCACACATGAGGAAGCCGAGAAAGTTTTGAATGATTTCCATTCAGGTGCTTGTGGTGGACACTTATCTGGTTATGCTACTGCACAGAGGATTCTCCGTGTTGGTTACTTTTGGCCTACCATATTCAAAGATTGCATTATTTCCGTCAGAAGCTGTCATGCATGCCTGATATATGATCGTAAAGCTAGATTACCACCTGCACCACTACATCCTCTCGTCGTTGTTGGACCATTCGCCAAATGGGGCATTGACTTCATGACATGTAACCCTCACTCGGCTGGGGGGCATGGGTACATTATAGTCGCCATTGACTATTTCACAAAATGGGCCGAGGCGATGCCTACATTAAACAACAGTGGTGAGATAGCTGCACTTTTCTTTTTCAACCATGTGGTTGCCCGGTTTGGTGTACCACAGGCTATAGTTACAGATCATGGGTCACATTTTCGTAATCACATGATGACTAAGTTAACTACCAAGTTAGGACTTTCACATGATAGTTATACGCCTTATTATCCGCAAGCTAATGGAAAATTTGAGAACATCAACAAAGTCCTGAAGCGATTGCTTCAAAGAATGATAGGGGTTCATAAACGAAACTGGCATTTAATCATGTACTCTGCTTTGTGGGCATATCGAACCTCGGTAAGGAATGCAACTGGACTCACACCCTTTCAATTGGTGTATGGTCTAGAGGGAATCTTGTCGATACAATGTGAAATTTCATCTCTTAAACTCGCAATTGACCAGTTACCCGACACTTCTGATGAAGAAGTGTGTTTCTTAGAACTCATCCATCTGTATGAAACCCATCGTGAAGTCACATTAGCTAATGAAGCACATAACAAATGAATCAAGGTGCAATATAATAGAAATGACAAGCCTCACATTTTCTTGGAAGGATACCTGGTCTTGCTTTATGATCAAGAAGCTGATAAAACTGGAGCAGGAAAATTTGAGCCACTATGGATGGGCCCTTATATTGTCAAGCGTGTTTTGGCAAAAGGTGCCATGAGTTGGTGGATTATGATGGAATTCCATTATCGCAGCCCCAAAATGGGTTGTACCTCAAACGTTACTATGCTTAATTGAGTGTAGTAAAATCACTGTATATATGCTTTAATTGCATGTGTGTATTAGTGTGTGTTTTAGAATTTTTATGGGGTTAAGTAATTTGCTTTGCATTTGTTGCAAATGTCGAAATATTTGGAACCATTTTTTGGTTACACTGATGGTCCTAATCGTAGTACACAAAAACTATCTTTTGCAGCATTGGCCATTTTCGCTCCAAGTGGCGAGTTAGTGAGTTTTTAAGGGATTTGTATCGGTTTTTCTACGAACAATATCACTAAGTATAGTGTGTTGATCAAACTTCTCTCTGATGCCATTTCACTTGGCATTCGCTGAATCATCGTTAGGCTGGACTCACAACTCGTTGTACTACAACTAACAAATGTTTATACCATCCGAAACCCAACAATTCTTCATATGTTCCTTAGAGTTCGTATTTTGGAAATACATTTTGAGTACATTCAATATCAATATATTTCCAGAAACTTTAACACATTAACTGATTCATTAGAGAACTATGTGTTAAACAGACATTTGCGACACATGTAAAAGTAAATTTTCAATTCACATCATTAGTTGAATAGGATTGCACATAACCATATATATAAAAACTATGAAAGTAAAAATAGATATATGTTTTAAAGTTTTTACAAAATTTTTGTCCAAGACATGTTTGGTCATTTGAACTAAAAACTCAAAATGCATACAAAAATCATCCTATGTAGACCTAGTGATGCTCATGATAATGGGTCACAACCTAAGCTATCATGCATAATAGCCGCATCCAACGGCCAGGAACACCAATAGTATGGTGTTGTAGCCTCATAGGTAACTCCTCGATCCGGATATTCAGAATACTGAGGTTTAACCCCTCTACATGATCCTGCAACTCTGCCAGTGTCTCGGTCAAATCCAAATCCTGGAGAACTGCCCTCCCGACATTTCTCCGTGTTGGTCCACCTGCCTCCTATTGGTGTCCCATAGGTTGAATAGTACCAACATTTATATGCACGAGAATGATTTTAGTTTAGTCTTGGAAACATCGAAAACACAAAAACATGTAGAAACTTAAAAAACAAAAACATTTGGTCTAAAACAATTTACCTATAGCACCCCTTTGTGCGCCCACTAGTAAACTCAACTCTGGATCTCCACAAAAATCATCCCTGCATATGGATGCTCCTTGATGAAAATGTGTTGTTGATCGAGCCAACTAAAGAATGCAATAGAAAATGTAATCGATGACTAACCAGCATGTATAGCCATCAATTTGACCCACCTCTACATCCGTGGATCTCTAGGACCAGCTACACCCAGTGTTACATGCTAAGGTTGCATAAATGGAATTCTCTCTAAGGTAAAAGTGATTAAGAGTGATCCATATCTAAAATTCTCCGTCTTACCACTCTTTACCTTTTTCAGCTGCTCTTTTGGTGAAGAAAGTACAACCTCACAACAGTTGAATGGAGTTGGCTCAAGACACTCAAGTGCATAATGCATGTATGATCTGTTTGCCAGATGAAGTGTCACACTGCCTGCCAACTTTGCGATAGTGAAAAGGATTGTTCTTAAAGGAAAATAATGAATATATTTGATGATTATCTTTCTGTCCTTGCTAGGTTCTGTACCTAGCTGATTGAATTGTCGAACATAGTCCCTCATTGATTCACCTCCATGGGAAGAACTTGAAAGAGAAATGGGGGCGCCATGTCTCGACAACCCTGTAAGAACGTAAACATCATCTATCATAATAGGAACCACTTTTTCCATTATGTGAAAAGCCTGATCCATTGGATCCCATGCATGAACTAGGAACTGCAATATTTCTGATTGTTGCCTCATCCCAGACAACCTAAAGTATTTGAGAAACCCACAGTTTCTGAGGGCCTCAATAGTACTTAGATCATTTAGGGCCATGTCTTGTTCTTCATGCTCTATTTCTCGCCAAGTAATAGACATTTTGATTTGATGAAACCCTGAAATCAAACCATAAGCTTAGTTAGGATCCTTTTCATGAAAAAATAAATGGAGAAATTTTGGGCCAAACAGGTGAAACAAGTTCGAAAAACTCGCCCAGCGTAGCCCAGGCAAGGAGACAATGTGCTACAAAGCAGCTACCCTTCTGTTTGGGTGCTCCGCAACGTAGTTTTTGACATGGAAGGTTGTGTTGATCCCAGGGTGACATATTCTAACCCCAGGGGCCCTAAAAACCCTAAAAACTTGCATGAAATTGTAAAATAATGACATGAAAAGAAAGAGGAGGGGTAAAATAATGAAATGTATCATGAATATTGTAAGACTATTCTTTGGTTGTTTGTTATTTTCATATACACTAAAGAAATCAAACTATTTCATTTCCTTTTGGTACTTATTTTGTAGAATATGTGTTGTATTTTGTTTAATGATCATTGTGTCTACGTGAACTACTTCGCTAGATAACTATCAAAAATTTCCTTTCTCTTGTGCGCCCCTCTTAGGATAGTATTATTAATTTCCTTCTATAGATTCACTCTTGTCTCCCCTCTCATGAAGGCCTCCTTTTACACATTGCAATTGGAGTTTCACAATGTCAACTTACTTTGTTTTTTGAGGGTTATGTGTATAATCTCTTATGTTATCCATTGAAACCAAGGCAAACCTTATAGTTATGGTGGTCGGGTGGATACTCTAGATAGGGATACTACTCCAATCAGTGTGAGGTCTAATTGGGACTTCACACTGGGGAGAACCCATGTATGTTGGCGGTATTCAGTATTGTCAACATTCTGATGCTATAAGGAGGTCCATATCACAAGTTGTTCCCATTGAGTCTATTTTGAATCTCTTATCTTAAATGGATCTTCCCCAAATCATACTCCTGATATGTTTTTATAATATATCTATTTTTATTCTTTTAATCGTCGACGAACCTTTAAATAACTTGTCTCAATTAAAGTTTGATGGTGAGGGTGATATATCCATAGCCAAGCATGCATCTCTTTTCTCATATTTTGTGAATCTTGTAGAATAGATTGTGAATATGTTTCTTATGTTCTTTTCTTCCTCACTCATGAAGGCCAAGTTAAACGATGATGTCATACCTTTCCACCTACTTCTATTCATTCTTTTGAACACTTCATCAAGGAGCTTCATCAAGCCTTTGATAAGTATGATTACTGAGATGTTTATAAATAAATTAATCAACTTAGGATGAAGTATGATGAGTCAATTGAGGATTTTTAATAATATATTCCTTCACATATGTTATGAGTTTCTTGAAGAAGATATGGATTGGTATTTATTTAAATAAAATTTTTAACATTTGATTCAAATCTCTTTGAAACATTGTGAATCTAAACCCCCGGATGATCTTTCTCTCTCAACTTTTGCAAACCAAGAGACACCTCTAATTTCAGAGGAGGAACTTACTACTCCTTTTGTTCCTTTTTTTCCTCCTTTATTAGTACCAATTTGGGTGCTTCCTGGTGATGATGTTGCAGTTGGGAAATTCGTAAATCAAATTATTGATCCATCTCTTCAACCTTCATCCCCTTTCCATGATCTAGATCTGATGGAGAAAAGCTTAGAATGGTTCATGGAGCCTAGGGTGAAGACTAAGCCCTCCATTCCTCAAGATGGTATTAACACTGATAGCTTCAGTCTTGAATCTAATTTGGACATCTGTCATCCTCTATCATCTCTTTCCATGATCCCTTTCCACTTGATCTATTTGATCAGTCTCTTCCAAATCTAAGTAGTGAGCAGGTGCAAGGCAATCGCATTTCACAAGCAAAGGAGTAGAAAGGTGAATAATCTTTCGATCTCTTTTCTTTTTTTCAAATTCCTCTATGTCAAATAGTGTTCCTCCATCCCTAGCTGATTTAGAACCTACTAATCTCGGTACTCAATAAAATGAAGTTAATCTTCCTAAACAACCTAAAGTCTTGGGAAACCATCATGTTGATGATGATGAATCCATTGATGTATATAAGGATGAATTCTCAAGTGAACCAAATTATCTTTCAGTTTCTCAAGAATATTCTATTTCTAAAGATTTAGATCTTAAATATGATTCGGTCAAGGACGATTCTCTTATGAACACTTCTTCTTTAGCCCAATGTCTTTTGTGTCCTAATGTTTGTAATGAATTAACTTGTATGCCATGCTTTTCAGATTCAGATTCTGATGATTTTAATTTTGAATTGACACAAGAAAGTGAGATCAATTATGGTGAAGAAGAGTGTAATCAAATCGTTAAAGGTCCATCCCCTACTTTGCAAATTCCAGTCTTGCATCAAGATAACCCTATAATTCATATTGCTCATAGATTTTCTCCGATCTATACATCTTTAGATGCACAATTAGAAGAACCTTATGACTTGGGTAATATTTTTGTTAAGGATGTCAAATATGATTAAACCAGTGATGTAGATGGTTGTCATCTGGATAGTAGTGATTTTGTTAATTTAACTGATAGTATCTATCCACATGCAATTTGTGATCTAACTGTTGGGTAATTTAATTATGAGTTAAATTACTTACATTAAATTTCAATCTAGGTTTGTATACTTGTGAAGTACACTTGCACAATATCTACTAGGCAATTAGCTCTCAATCAAAAAGGATGTTCTAATCTATTGAAATAAATTGCAAGACTGAAATAAAACCTATTCATGAAAAATGTCTAATATGAGTATTCACAAACTTTCTTTTTCAAAAGTATAAAATTCAGAACTTGGAAAACAATCTTTTAATCTGTGAAATTGAAATGAAAATTGACATGAAAGCAAACTTTACTCTATTGAAATGAAAATAAATATATTATAGTGACATGAAAGTACATCTATATTATCAATCAGAAAGTAAATCTATTCTAATGACTTGAAAGTAAATACTTGAAATTAAATTTAATCTAGAAAGTAGAAAAACTTATACTAAGAAAGCATTGAATTCTTAAGCTATGAAATTTAAAGGCAACCTATTCTAAAAATAGTGAGAGATCAATTGAAATTATTGATGTGTGCATTGTCAAATTTGAATCATTCATGATTATCTATGAATTAAAAAAAAAAAAAAACAAAAACAAAAATAAACAAAAAACAAAAAACAAAAAAACAAATTGAAAATAAATGAATCTTTAACATGAATTGAAAAGCAATGAATTTATGAAATTAAGGAAATAAAGTAAATATTTTTCATTGTTTTTGGTTTTAATCAAGCGCTTGATTCATAAGATGGCCATCCTAAAGTTCATGGGAGGTGGAAATTTCAGGAAGCCATTTGATCAAACACCATATCTCATCATGAAAGATTAACCATACTCAAAGTATTGTATTCATAACATCAATAGTATTCAAACATGAAGCATAAGCATAGCCAATCTTTAGAATTCTTAACACATCAAGCATAAGCATATCTTTAGCATTCCCAAACCTAACAAACTCTTGAGAGGAGAATACATTCCTATTTATACAAAAACTAAGATAACTAATTCATAAATGTATATCCACAAATATCTCATGTGGTTACAACCATGTGTTAACATCTAGCAACTAGCATCTCTTCATATCCTCTCACAAATATCTCATAGCTTTGATAGGAGACACTTATGAAGACTTCCATGATTCTTCTTCATTGTTGAAAATAATACTGAGAGGGGGGGTGAATCAGTATTATCTAATTCTTTTAATCAATCTTCCTTATTTGTTCTTTGAATTATTTTTGCATGTCAGTACCATAAAATAATGAGCATGAGCAAGGAAAAACAGATAGTCACACCAAAGAACACAAGATGTAAGGTGGAAACCCAATGTGGGTGAAAACCACCTGCTGCAATATGTCTCTATCTTCTTTCAAATTAGAAACTTCTTTTACAATGGTTTTGTACTGGTGCAGTCCTTTACCAGTACGCAGGCTGCAACCTGCAGAGAGCTACAACTCTCTCTCTCTCGTTTTCCAGTCTCTCCTGGAAGGGAGCTACAACCCCCTACTTCTTTTCATAAAACATCAAATGATCATCAAGTACATAAAAGTTACAGTCCACTACAGTTATCAGATCAACAATAACAGAACTAACCCAGAACACCTTATCAACAGAAAAATTCAGTCAACAGAATATTTTAAGACAGATACGCAGTTTTCCCTTCTGTGGCCTGCGTCACTACGCAGTTCACCTTCTGCTTTCCTGCGTATACCCGCAGGGATCCTTCTGCCGAACTGCGTGCCCACGCACTGTTCCTTGAACCGAGCTGCGTATTATTACTGCAGGGATGCACCCAGAGACATTATCGCGCCGCGTACTGTTACTGCTTGGACGCACCTGAAAACACTATCGCGCCGCGTACTTTTACTGCACGGACGCACCTGAACCTTAGCCGCTCTGCGTACCCACACAGTTCTCCTTCTTCTATTCTGCGTACCCACGCAGTTCTCCTTCTTCTGTTCTGCGTACCGACGCAGGTCTCCTGTATCTTCTCTGCGTCCCGACGCAGATCTCCTGTTTCTGCACTGCGTCCCGACGCAGATCTCCTGTTTCTGCACTGCGTACCCACGCAGCTCTTCTGTTAAACACCTGCGTCCTTCTGATTAGGGCCGAATAGGCAGTCCACCAGAGTGGCACAGTTGCTCAGATCTGATCATGCGCTCGAGAGATCACCCTTCACAGATTCGCCTTCAACTTCCCTTTCATATAGATCAAGCTTTTAAGACCATAACCCAAGATCTCAGATCTAAAGATATTCAATTGCAAAAGATGCTTAGCCAAGTGATCTCCTTTGCTTTATATAGGCAAGCTCCTCCTCAAATCATGGAACAATACCACGAGCCGACACCATAATAACACAATACCGTCGGCTAGATACCAAGAGTAAAACATAAGAAACCCCCACGTGTGCTTTTCTCTGCCTTGAAATGTGTGCACTGGGGGTACGCACCTCCTGAACGGCTGGCCTGCGTATCTGGACGCGGTCCCTGCATGGTGTACCTACGGGTACGCACCTTCTGAACTGATTTCCTGCGTACTTCTTAATTTTCAATAAATTGAGAGCCTTGCCACGGGAGTTGCCATCAAGTACAACATCTGTAACATATAGCCATACCAGAAACATAATGCCAACAATCTCCCCCTTTGGACTTGATGGCAACCTCACAAACTTCAGCTTCATTCTCCCCCTTTGACATCAAGGGCAAAGGGGTATGCTCCCCCTAAGGACATGCTCCCCCTGAATATGAACCAGATCTGCAACAAAGAACCATAATCCACCATGAAAGAGATAGAGACATATTGCAGCTATTTCCAAGATCTCCTTCTGACCATCCTCCATAATGCCAACAATGCATTATATGCTCCCCCTGAACCTGTACCATCAATCAGAAGAGGTTCAGCAATAAGATGATGCATCAACAACCCCCAGCTTTTGCCTGAGGTATTCAAAAGTGTCCCTGGGCAATGGTTTGGTGAGAATATCAGCAACTTGTTCCTTAGAAGGAACATACTCCAACTTGACCTTCTGTTCAAGCACTTGTTCCCGGAGAAAATGGTACTTGATTTGTATGTGCTTGGTTTTTGAATGCATAACAGGATTCTTTGAGATGCTGATAGCACTTGTGTTATCACATAAGATGGGGATTGGTGGTGTACAAGTGATTTGAAAATCCTGCAAAGTCTGCATCATCCAAAGGAGTTGGGTGCAACAAGATGCAGCAGCAACATATTCCGCTTCAGCTGTAGACAAGGCAATTGAACTCTGTTTCTTGTTGAACCAAGATACCAGTCTGGAACCCATAAAGAACGCACCACCACTTGTGCTTTTCTTGTCATCCACGCTTCCGGCCCAATCTGCATCTGTATAAGCATGAAGTGTAAGATCTGTATCTCTAGGATACCATAAGCCATAATTTTGAGTCCCTTGAAGATATTTGAAAATTCTCTTCACTGCCTGAAGATGAGTCTCCTTCGGATTTGCCTGAAATCTTCCAACTATTCCAACTGCATGCATGATGTCCGGTCGGGTACCTGTCAAATAAAGTAAACTTCCAATCATAGATCTGTAGGTTGGTTGATGTACTGCTGCAGATTCATCATTTGCACTAAGGCTACATCCTGTGACCATGGGTGTACATACTGGTTTTGCATCTTCCATACCGTATTTCTTCAAAATCTGTTTGAGATACTTGGTTTGAGATAGAAAGATTCCTCCTTCTTTTTGTTGGATTTGCAAACCAAGGAAATATGTCAGTTCTCCTAGCAAGGACATTTCAAATTCTTTCTGCATGATCGAGGCAAAACTTTGACTCATAGCTTCTTCATTGCTCCCAAAAATAATGTCATCTACATACACAACAAGTATTAGCAATTTGTCATTTTCAACTTTTATATAAAGATTGCTATCTGCTGATCCTTTTGAAAAACCTTGTTGATGAAGATATTTGTCCAAACGATAGTACCAAGCCCTTGGAGCTTGTTTGAGACCATAGAGAGCCTTTTTCAATCTGCATACAAGATTTGGATCATTTCCAAGAATGAACCCATCTGGCTGTTCAATGTATACTTCTTCTTCCAAGTCTCCATTTAGAAAAGCTGATTTCACGTCCATTTGAAATACTTTAAAGTTTTGAAAACTTGAGAGAGCAAGGAACATTCGGATGGCCTCAAGTCTTGAAACAGGAGCAAAGGTTTCTTCAAAGTCTATTCCTTCTTGCTGCGCATACCCTTTACAAACAAGTCTGGCTTTGTTTCTAATTACTTCTCCATTTTCATTCAATTTATTTTTGAAGACCCATTTTGTTCCGATAACATTCTTATCCTTTGGTCTAGGAACCAGCTCCCAAGTGTTGTTCTTTTCGATCTGCTCAAGTTCTTCATCCATTTCTTTCACCCAACATTCATCTTTGCATGCCTCTTTCACATTTTGTGGTTCAGTGGAGGAGAGTAATGCCAAATAGCTTGAGGCTTCTGCAACTGTTCTTCTTGTTTGTACACCTGCTTCTTTCTGCCCCACAATCTGAGATTCTGGATGATTCTTCTGAACATATCTGGATGGGGTTTTCTCTTATATTCTTGTCTGCTCCTCTGGTTCTTCTTGTTCATCATTCTGTCTTTGAGTGTAGCCTTCATCTTCTTCGATGTCTTCATGATGTACTTGCCTAGGAATGTATCCCTTCTCATCAACCACTACATCGATGCTGTCAACAATTCTGCCAAGTCTTTTATTGTAGCATTTGTATGCTTTGCTATGTGGAGAGTAACCAAGAAGAATGCCTTCATCTGCTCTAGGTTCAAGTTTGCCAAGCTGCTCATCAGTATTCTTGATATAGCATTTGCTCCCAAAGATTTTGAAGTGCTTTACCGAAGGAGTCTTACCACTCTAGAGCTCATGAGGAGTTTGAGTGCTGTTCACCCAGACATTTGTTTTGTTGAGAATAACAACCGCAGCATGTGCAGCTTCACCCCAGAAAGTTGCGGGAGTTCCTGATTCATCAAGCATAGCATGAGCCATTTGTTGGACTGTTCTGTTCATTCTTTCCACAACTCCATTTTGCTGAGGAGTTCTAGCTGTAGAGAATTCTCTTCTTATCCCATGTTCTTCACAGAAATCGAAAAATTCATTTGAGGTAAACTCCCCACCTCTGTCGGATCTGAGGCACTTAATTTTGTGACCTGATTCATTTTCAACCAAGGCTTTGAAGGATTTGAATTTTTCGAATGCTTCATCTTTGTGCTTCATAAGTCCTAGCCAGACAAACCTGGAGAAATCGTCAATGAATAATATCAAGTATTCTTCTCCTCTAGGTGTTCTTTTCCTGAATGGACCGCATGTATCTGTATGTACTAGCTCAAGAGGCATGCTAGCTGATCCTTCCTTCTCTGGAAAGTTAGTTCTGGTTTGTTTTCCAAACTTACATGATTTGCATATGGTGTTGTCAGGAATTTTGATATCTGGAAGATCGCGAACTGCCTGATATTTGCATGCTTTCCTTATTTGTGAAAAGCTTAGATGCCCCAACCTCCGATGCCATAACCAGTGCTCATCATCCTTGCTCAGATAGCATTGTTGTTTTCCTTCTTCAAATATGTACAGATTATTTGGAGTTCTTTTGCCTTTGATCACTGTTTTACCTGTATCAAGATCACGAACAAGACATCCATTTGATCTGAATATAACCTCGGTTCTTTGATCACACATCTGGTTGACACTTAGAAGATTATGCTTCAATCCATCAACATACAAAACATTTCCAGCCTTGACCTTTTCTTTTAACTGAGCAATGCCTTTTCCTTTTATAGTTGCAGGAGTATCATTTCCAAAAGAGACTTTCTTTCCCTTTTCTAGAGCAGAATAAGACTCAAGTTTTTCTTTATCACCTGTCATATGCTTCGAACATCCACTGTCAATGTACCATAGATTTTCCTGTCCCTTTGCATAGAATGCTATCCCACATCTTTCTGTTTGAGGTTCCTTTATTCTCCATGTCTTGGTGCTTGAGGCTTGTTCCTTTTTCTGCTGAAATCTGCTCCTGCATTCAGAGTCTTCATGACCAAAGTTATTGCAAATAGAACATTCAACTTCATTTTCAAGAACCGAAAAGTTTTTATAGGTCCTTTTTGTAATCCCTGTCATACTTCTTTGTTTTTGAGCTTCCCTAGTCATGATCGTCTTATATGCAACACATTGAGCTGCTTTGTGACCAAAGTTATGGCAAGAAAAGCATTGTCCATTGAAAAAACTTCTGCGGTTATTGAATCTACCAGCCTGTTAGCGCTTGGAATTCACCTAGGCTGAGATAGACAAACTCTCAAGGCTACATCAAACCATTTCACCTCGTAGCTAGCCCTACGAGGTATGAGAAGGCTCTCTCGGGTCAGATTCGATAGATCTTTCAATATGATTAGGCTGACCAATTAATAATAAAGATTTTAGGCTAGTAAATTGATAAGGGGGTTGATTTAATGATTTTTGGGGTTTTTGGTGGCAATTGGTGGAAGTGCAATTCAAGGTGCGGGGATTGAGCACAGTTTTCACAGGGGGATCTAAGGGGCAAGGTAGGAATGAGTGCTGATGCCTTAATCTGAGATGGATGATCAGAGATGATAGAGGAGAAGCTAAAGAGGGCAAACACACAATTCAAATCCTCTCTAGACAGTAGAAAACATTAAAATTGAACAAACTAAAAAGCTGAGCATGTCAAAACATGAGTTCAAACTTTACCACTTCATCTGTCCAATTTAGAAGCATAAGAGAGATGTGAAACACATAAACAAACTTACAAGAACATGTAGAGAACACACCATCAACAATCAGATCCACAAGAATCCTCAAAGATGTCTGTAAAACCCTGGCTTTCCTTGCCTTCAATTGCAGAAATAGATGCACAATATACAATAAAGCTTCCTTACACAAGAGTCCAACCATGAAAATGAGAAGGAGAGAGCATAATATAGACCATCTAGACCATCTAACTCCTTTCCCCACCTCTAGGGGTCGAGCTCAGCTTCCTAGGAGCAGTTTGAACTAATTCTAAACTAAGAACTAGAAAATAGGCAGCCCAACAACTTGCCTCTATTACTTAGTTAACTCATCCATGCATTAATTTTTCACTTTTTACATCATGGAAGCTTCTAGAAGGGTAAAGAAAGATAAAAACTACCAAAGTGCCATGAAAATATTACATTTATCCTTCATCTACAAGTAAAAATAGTCAACCATAGTCAAAACAGTGTTTTTTGACCAAAAATGTGAATTCTGGCAAATCTGGAAGTTCTGGTCGCGCCCCTGGAAGTTCTGGTCACGCCCCTTCACAACTGTTTTTAAGTGGGTTCCACTGGTCCAAATCAGGTGCAAGATGGCTCATTGGAAAGCTTGGCGTGTCTACTTTCCATCCCAAGTGGAATTTCTGAATTTGGTGTTGATTTGACCCCTCAAAAACCATTTCTCCCAAGGTCACTTTCTGCAACTCAAAAAGTGGGCAGAAAGTCATTTTTTTGATGTATTTTGAGCTTTTGGAGGCTCAAAACTCAAAATCAGGCTTCTCCCAAGTATTGGTAATTTTTCTTTTTGAATGCCCTTACCAAAAATGCCAAGTTTTCAAAATTCCGAGCAGCCCTTCAAACTGGTCTCACCCGGGGTGAGACCAGTTCTTGGGAAAAACCTGTAATTTTCACAAAAAATTCACAAATGACAAAATTTTCTCCAAATTTCTTGAAATTTGGGCTGGGAGTCCCCAATCAAGTACCATGCTGAGTCAAAGAGGCTTTGGCCAAAGTTTGGAGTGGATCGGGCGTTTTCCTTCGTTTTTGTGCTTTGGCCAACCGTCCTTGGAGCACCTTTGTTCTTGCCGGTATTTTTGACATTTCTCTCAAACCATGACACCTGTGTAAAAAGTGAAAAAGGATTTTCTTCCTTGGCATGTTGTGGACAAAAACCTCTCTCAGTTTTGCAAAATTCATCTTTGATTGCTTTGGAACATCATTTGAGTGCGACTTGTCCCGATGTGTGAAGCAAGGAATTTTGTCGAAATCGAGCGAGATGAAGGGGATAGGGGGCTTATAAATTCTTGGGGAAATTTTTGGGAGTGGGGAAGGATGTTAGGAAACAGGGGAAAGTGGAATCTCAGTGATTGAGTGAGGGGAAGGGGTCAAAAAGGGCAAAACACAGGCCAAACCTAGAAAATTGCCAGATTGTAGCTAGAAACTAGGGTTTGTGCAAAAATGAGGAATTTGGCGGATCTAAGGGATGTTTGATAAGGTACTTTAAGGATAGGGGAAGGTGTATGAACATCAGGAAACAAGTTTTGCCGGTGATTTGACCATCCAAGAGAAATGGGCTTCAAAACCCTGGGAGAGGGAAATGACCTTGCCTGGGTGGCAACTGAAGCATGAACAAGGTGTGAAATGACTCATTAGACACTAAGATGACAATGAAAACCCTCTGAATGATGATAGGCTCAGCTGAATGATGACATGGACTGACTTTTGGGCAAAGCCTAGACCTAATGCCTAGTGACCAAATTTTGCTTGAAGACTCACTGAAATGACAAAATTTGACCTTGACACTTCAAAATCACTATGTAAGAGCACATTTGATCACTGGAGGAAGGCTGTAAAGACTGACACTAACATTGGCTCCAATGGGGATGGTAGCTCCTTGGAGGTGCCAAGAACCTTAGACCTCTGGGAGAGCAGACCAGTGCTTTATTCATTGGGCAATGGAGTCATTATTTCGGCAAACGACACAAGACTTTGACTCATTTATTGAATGAAAACTTGACTGAAAACTGACTGAAACTTAACTGGAACTTGACTCAAACCGACTTGATGGCAAACTGAAATAACTTGAAAAAACTCACTCAACAGACCAAACACAAATGACTCATGACCGACTTAACTAAAACAAGAACTTACAAAGCTTTTTGAAGGGCAGCAGTCCATCAAGATTTGGAATCATGATGAAAACCACCGGTATTTCTTACAAGACTATATACATCAAACTATATCATAATGCCAATGCAACCAATCAAGCAAATGCCTTCTTGACTGATTCTCCCAATCAGATCTCATGATCAACAGTACAAGCCTATAACTGAGCATCCAAAAACATAGCTGACCATGATCTTCTTCATCACTGAACACTGCAATAAACACTATCACTGCTGGCTGCAACAAACTTGCTAGAGGATCGTGAAGAACATGAAGATTTGCCACTGCCACCTCCTGCTGAAAGAACAAGGTGTCTTTTGTTTCAAATTCTGATCTGCCTTCCTCATGTGCTTCGGTGAAAGTATGCTCATGGGCTTCAAAAAAATCCGAACAAATGGATGAGCAGATCTCTTCTTGGAAAAATATTTCAGCACATGAAACATATGAAGAATCTGAATGGAAATCCTGAATGCTATGATCTTCTATGGTGTGAATGTGCTGTAGGTCATCTTCATATGATATCACAACCAAATTATCAAGTTCCTTATTACATTCTTCAATCATAAGGAAAGAAACTTCAGCTGATTCTTGAGGTGCAAAAATGACAGTTCTATCATCTACCACAAATTCATCCAAAGGAACTGTTTCACTTACTTGAATGAAGATCTCATCTTGATTTTCATGACTTGACTGAATTACCTCCACATGCAGGCCCTGTTCTGATGGCATGAGAACATTTGGATCAAAAGCTTTGTCTATGGTCTCAACAACAAAACCTTCTTTTTCAGAAGAGGAAGAAGGTCCACCATCATCTTCTTGACCATGTGCACACTGCATTTCTACGTTGACTTGAGCTGGAACAAGACCTCTCAAAAGTAGATCTATCTCATCTTCAGATAGAGGAGATAATACCTTTTGTTTTCTTTTGTTCAAACAGTGATTGTCTTCATATGACATGGCAATCAAATTATCATTTCCCACTGAGTTATCAAAAGAAAATTTCTCACTTACCTGAACATAGATCCCATCTTGTTGTCCATGAAATGACGAGATTACCTCCTCATGAAGGCTTTGTTCTAATGATGGTTTGACAGTATGATTGAGAACATGTGGATCCATTACTGTGTTTTCTACATTCCAGATCTCTTCAACAGCTGATTTCTCTTTGATGGGCTTCAACATAAGATATGCTTGGTCATCACAATCTGAATGTAGATCTAAAACAGTTGACTGGTCATTATCAAAATCTGCAAATGAAACTTGAGTTCTCGGCATGCTGTCGTCTTCTATGGACAGATCTGAAACAACATTTGCTCTTTCCTCATTTTCAGCCATATGGAAATCTTCAGCCTGCTGATCTTGACAAGTATCCTCTAAGATTTCGGTGTACTGCTGAAATGGATTCTCATACAGAACCTCCATGATCTCATAATCCATAAAATTATCATCTTCATAATATTTCTCAAGGCTTTCGATAAAACTATAAGCATGCTTGCAGCAGTCATGAACCAAATTTAATGATGGATAAGAAACTTGATATCTTTCAATGAACAAGGCATGAAAATCCTTTAAACAGTAAATACAAGCAGGCGGCAAACCTTCATACCAAGATTGGGCTGCACCTTCCAGAGTGGCCAAGAATATCTTCATCAAGCAATCTTCCGGAAAATCCACCTTCAACTTGCGAATATGCATATGAAATCTGATTAGATGAAGAGCAGCATCTTTCTTACCATCATCATTAAATATAGGCAGATTCCTTGACCAATCTACCTTTGGAATTTTATTCGGAAAACCTGGGATGTGATCTCGGCTCAGGGGAGCATATCTTCTTGCAATTAGGTCCATCATGAAAATCTCACAGCTACTGATCTTCCTGCAGTGAAGTCACCATGAAGCATAGGTTGCTGGATTCCTCAGTGAAAGGAGTCGCCAAGTGAATGATTCAGCCTTTCAAGTGTCTGATCGTTGTCCACTATCAACAATCAGATCTGAACTTGATACATGTACTGGGGTAAAGTGTCAATGAAGCGCTACGTTCACAAATCCCACGGAGATAGACTGAAGCAGCGTTTATCTACTAACGCTGATGTAAAACAAGAGCGTTTTCGAAGGCTCCTGGCGTAACTTCAGGCTCCGTCTAAGACTTATGAAATAACACGACAATGAGCAAACAATTTTGTTCTTCCCCAGTATGGTCGCCAATATGTTAGCGCTTGGAATTCACCTAGGCTGAGATAGACAAACTCTCAAGGCTACATCAAACCATTTCACCTCGTAGCTAGCCCTACGAGGTATGAGAAGGCTCTCTCGGGTCAGATTCGATAGATCTTTCAATATGATTAGGCTGACCAATTAATAATAAAGATTTTAGGCTAGTAAATTGATAAGGGGGTTGATTTAATGATTTTTGGGGTTTTTGGTGGCAATTGGTGGAAGTGCAATTCAAGGTGCGGGGATTGAGCACAGTTTTCACAGGGGGATCTAAGGGGCAATGTAGGAATGAGTGCTGATGCCTTAATCTGAGATGGATGATCAGAGATGATAGAGGAGAAGCCAAAGAGGGCAAACACACAATTCGAATCCTCTCTAGACAGTAGAAAACATTAAAATTGAACAAACTAAAAAGCTGAGCATGTCAAAACATGAGTTCAAACTTTACCACTTCATCTGTCCAATTTAGAAGCATAAGAGAGATGTGAAACACATAAACAAACTTACAAGAACATGTAGAGAACACACCATCAACAATCAGATCCACAAGAATCCTCAAAGATGTCTGTAAAACCCTGGCTTTCCTTGCCTTCAATTGCAGAAATAGATGCACAATATACAATAAAGCTTCTTTACACAAGAGTCCAACCATGAAAATGAGAAGGAGAGAGCATAATATAGACCATCTAGACCATCTAACTCCTTTCCCCACCTCTAGGGGTCGAGCTCATCTTCCTAGGAGCAGTTTGAACTAATTCTAAACTAAGAACTAGAAAATAGGCAGCCCAACAACTTGCCTCTATTACTTAGTTAACTCATCCATGCATTAATTTTTCACTTTTTACATCATGGAAGCTTCTAGAAGGGTAAAGAAAGATAAAAACTACCAAAGTGCCATGAAAATATTACATTTATCCTTCATCTACAAGTAAAAATAGTCAACCATAGTCAAAACAGTGTTTTTTGACCAAAAATGTGAATTCTGGCAAATCTGGAAGTTCTGGTCGCGCCCCTGGAAGTTCTGGTCGCGCCCCTTCACAGCTGTTTTTGAGTGGGTTCCACTGGTCCAAATCAGGCGCAAGATGGCTCATTGGAAAGCTTGGCCTGTCTACTTTCCATCCCAAGTGGAATTTCTGAATTTGGTGTTGATTTGACCCCTCAAAAACCATTTCTCCCAAGGTCACTTTCTGCAACTCAAAAAGTGGGCAGAAAGTCATTTTTTTGATGTATTTTGAGCTTTTGGAGGCTCAAAACTCAAAATCAGGCTTCTCCCAAGTATTGGTAATTTTTCTTTTTGAATGCCCTTTCCAAAAATGCCAAGTTTTCAAAATTCCGAGCAGCCCTTCAAACTGGTCTCACCCGGGGTGAGACTAGTTCTTGGGAGAAACCTGTAATTTTCACAAAAAATTCACAAATGAAAAAATTTTCTCCAAATTTCTTGATATTTGGGCTGGGAGTCCCCAATCAAGTACCATGCTGAGTCAAAGAGGCTTTGGCCAAAGTTTGGAGTGGATCGGGCGTTTTCCTTCGTTTTTGTGCTTTGGCCAACCGTCCTTGGAGCACCTTTGTTCTCGCCGGTATTTTTGACATTTCTCTCAAACCATGACACCTGTGTAAAAAGTGAAAGAGGCTTTTCTTCCTTGGCATGTTGTGGACAAAAACCTCTCTCAGTTTTGCAAAATTCATCTTTGATTGCTCTGGAACATCATTTGAGTGCGACTTGTCCCGATGTGTGAAGCAAGGAATTTTGTCGAAATGGAGCGAGATGAAGGGGATAAGTGGCTTATAAATTCTTGGGGAAATTTTTGGGAGTGGGGAAGGATGTTAGGAAACAGGGGAAAGTGGAATCTCAGTGATTGAGTGAGAGGAAGGGGTCGAAAAGGGCAAAACACAGGCCAAACCTAGAAAATTGCCAGATTGTAGCTAGAAACTAGGGTTTGTGCAAAAATGAGGAATTTGGCGGATCTAAGGGATGGGAAGTGTTTGATAAGGAAATTTAAGGATAGGGGAAGGTGTATGAACATCAGGAAACAAGTTTTGCCGGTGATTTGACCATCCAAGAGAAATGGGCTTCAAAACCCTAGGAGAGGGAAATGACCTCGCCTGGGTGGCAACTGAAGCATGAACAAGGTGTGAAATGACTCATTAGACACTAAGATGACAATGAAAACCCTCTGAATGATGATAGGCTCAGCTGAATGATGACATGGACTGACTTTTGGGCAAAGCCTAGACCTAATGCCTAGTGACCAAATTTTGCTTGAAGACTCACTGAAATGACAAAATTTGACCTTGACACTTCAAAATCACTATGTAAGAGCACATTTGATCACTGGAGGAAGGCTGTAAAGACTGACACTAACATTGGCTCCAATGGGGATGGTAGCTCCTTGGAGGTGCCAAGAACCTTAGACCTCTGGGAGAGCAGACCAGTGCTTTATTCATTGGGCAATGGAGTCATTATTTCGGCAAACGACACAAGACTTTGACTCATTTATTGAATGAAAACTTGACTGAAAACTGACTGAAACTTAACTGGAACTTGACTCAAACCGACTCGATGGCAAACTGAAATAACTTGAAAAAACTCACTCAACAGACCAAACACAAATGACTCATGACCGACTTAACTAAAACAAGAACTTACAAAGCTTTTTGAAGGGCAGCAGTCCATCAAGATTTGGAATCATGATGACAACCACCGGTATTTCTTACAAGACTATATACATCAAACTATATCATAATGCCAATGCAACCAATCAAGCAAATGCCTTCTTGACTGATTCTCCCAATCAGATCTCATGATCAACAGTACAAGCCTATAACTGAGCATCCAAAAACATAGCTGACCATGATCTTCTTCATCACTGAACACTGCAATAAACACTATCACTGCTGGCTGCAACAAACTTGCTAGAGGATCGTGAAGAACATGAAGATTTGCCACTGCCACCTCCTGCTGAAAGAACAAGGTGTCTTTTGTTTCAAATTCTGATCTGCCTTCCTCATGTGCTTCGGTGAAAGTATGCTCATGGGCTTCAAAAAACTCCAAACAAATGGATGAGCAGATCTCTTCTTGGAAAAACATTTCAGCACATGAAACATATGAAGAATCTGAATGGAAATCCTGAATGCTATGATCTTCTATGGTGTGAATGTGCTGTAGGTCATCTTCATATGATATCACAACCAAATTATCAAGTTCCTTATTACATTCTTCAATCATAAGGAAAGAAACTTCAGCTGATTCTTGAGGTGCAAAAATGACAGTTCTATCATCTACCACAAATTCATCCAAAGGAACTGTTTCACTTACTTGAATGAAGATCTCATCTTGATTTTCATGACTTGACTGAATTACCTCCACATGCAGGCCCTGTTCTGATGGCATGAGAACATTTGGATCAAAAGCTTTGTCTATGGTCTCAACAACAAAACCTTCTTTTTCAGAAGAGGAAGAAGGTCCACCATCATCTTCTTGACCATGTGCACACTGCATTTCTACGTTGACTTGAGCTGGAACAAGACCTCTCAAAAGTAGATCTATCTCATCTTCAGATAGAGGAGATAATACCTTTTGTTTTCTTTTGTTCAAACAGTGATTGTCTTCATATGACATGGCAATCAAATTATCATTTCCCACTGAGTTATCAAAAGAAAATTTCTCACTTACCTGAACATAGATCCCATCTTGTTGTCCATGAAATGACGAGATTACCTCCTCATGAAGGCTTTGTTCTAATGATGGTTTGACAGTATGATTGAGAACATGTGGATCCATTACTGTGTTTTCTACATTCCAGATCTCTTCAACAGCTGATTTCTCTTTGATGGGCTTCAACATAAGATATGCTTGGTCATCACAATCTGAATGTAGATCTAAAACAGTTGACTGGTCATTATCAAAATCTGCAAATGAAACTTGAGTTCTCGGCATGCTGTCGTCTTCTATGGACAGATCTGAAACAACATTTGCTCTTTCCTCATTTTCAGCCATATGGAAATCTTCAGCCTGCTGATCTTGACAAGTATCCTCTAAGATTTCGGTGTACTGCTGAAATGGATTCTCATACAGAACCTCCATGATCTCATAATCCATAAAATTATCATCTTCATAATATTTCTCAAGGCTTTCGATAAAACTATAAGCATGCTTGCAGCAGTCATGAACCAAATTTAATGATGGATAAGAAACTTGATATCTTTCAATGAACAAGGCATGAAAATCCTTTAAACAGTAAATACAAGCAGGCGGCAAACCTTCATACCAAGATTGGGCTGCACCTTCCAGAGTGGCCAAGAATATCTTCATCAAGCAATCTTCCGGAAAATCCACCTTCAACTTGCGAATATGCATATGAAATCTGATTAGATGAAGAGCAGCATCTTTCTTACCATCATCATTAAATATAGGCAGATTCCTTGACCAATCTACCTTTGGAATTTTATTCGGAAAACCTGGGATGTGATCTCGGCTCAGGGGAGCATATCTTCTTGCAATTAGGTCCATCATGAAAATCTCACAGCTACTGATCTTCCTGCAGTGAAGTCACCATGAAGCATAGGTTGCTGGATTCTTTAGTGAAAGGAGTCGCCAAGTGAATGATTCAGCCTTTCAAGTGTCTGATCGTTGTCCACTATCAACAATCAGATCTGAACTTGATACATGTACTGGGGTAAAGTGTCAATGAAGCGCTACGTTCACAAATCCCACGGAGATAGACTGAAGCAGCGTTTATCTACTAACGCTGATGTAAAACAAGAGCGTTTTCGAAGGCTCCTGGCGTAACTTCAGGCTCCGTCTAAGACTTATGAAATAACACGACAATGAGCAAACAATTTTTTTCTTCCCCAGTATGGTCGCCAATATGTTAGCGCTTGGAATTCACCTAGGCTGAGATAGACAAACTCTCAAGGCTACATCAAACCATTTCACCTCGTAGCTAGCCCTACGAGGTATGAGAAGGCTCTCTCGGGTCAGATTCGATAGATCTTTCAATATGATTAGGCTGACCAATTAATAATAAAGATTTTAGGCTAGTAAATTGATAAGGGGGTTGATTTAATGATTTTTGGGGTTTTTGGTGGCAATTGGTGGAAGTGCAATTCAAGGTGCGGGGATTGAGCACAGTTTTCACAGGGGGATCTAAGGGGCAAGGTAGGAATGAGTGCTGATGCCTTAATCTGAGATGGATGATCAGAGATGATAGAGGAGAAGCTAAAGAGGGAAAACACACAATTCGAATCCTCTCTAGACAGTAGAAAACATTAAAATTGAACAAACTAAAAAGCTGAGCATGTCAAAACATGAGTTCAAACTTTACCACTTCATCTGTCCAATTTAGAAGCATAAGAGAGATGTGAAACACATAAACAAACTTACAAGAACATGTAGAGAACACACCATCAACAATTAGATCCACAAGAATCCTCAAAGATGTCTGTAAAACCCTGGCTTTCCTTGCCTTCAATTGCAGAAATACATGCACAATATACAATAAAGCTTCCTTACACAAGAGTCCAACCATGAAAATGAGAAGGAGAGAGCATAATATAGACCATCTAGACCATCTAACTCCTTTCCCCACCTCTAGGGGTCGAGCTCAGCTTCCTAGGAGCAGTTTGAACTAATTCTAAACTAAGAACTAGAAAATAGGCAGCCCAACAACTTGCCTCTATTACTTAGTTAACTCATCCATGCATTAATTTTTCACTTTTTACATCATGGAAGCTTCTAGAAGGGTAAAGAAAGATAAAAACTACCAAAGTGCCATGAAAATATTACATTTATCCTTCATCTACAAGTAAAAATAGTCAACCATAGTCAAAACAATGTTTTTTGACAAAAAATGTGAATTCTGGCAAATCTGGAAGTTCTGGTCGCGCCCCTGGAAGTTCTGGTCGCGCCCCTTCACAGCTGTTTTTGAGTGGGTTCCACTGGTCCAAATCAGGTGCAAGATGGCTCATTGGAAAGCTTGGCCTGTCTACTTTCCATCCCAAGTGGAATTTCTGAATTTGGTGTTGATTTGACCCCTCAAAAACCATTTCTCCCAAGGTCACTTTCTGCAACTCAAAAAGTGGGCAGAAATTCATTTTTTTGATGTATTTTGAGCTTTTGGAGGCTCAAAACTCAAAATCAGGCTTCTCCCAAGTATTGGTAATTTTTATTTTTGAATGCCCTTTCCAAAAATTCCAAGTTTTCAAAATTCCAAGCAGCCCTTCAAACTGGTCTCACCCGGGGTGAGACCAGTTCTTGGGAAAAACCTGTAATTTTCACAAAAAATTCACAAATGACAAAATTTTCTCCAAATTTCTTGAAATTTGGGCTGGGAGTCCCCAATCAAGTACCATGCTGAGTCAAAGAGGCTTTGGCCAAAGTTTGGAGTGGATCGGGCGTTTTCCTTCGTTTTTGTGCTTTGGCCAACTGTCCTTGGAGCACCTTTGTTCTCGCCGGTATTTTTGACATTTCTCTCAAACCATGACACCTGTGTAAAAAGTGAAAGAGGCTTTTCTTCCTTGGCATGTTGTGGACAAAAACCTCTCTCAGTTTTGCAAAATGCATCTTTGATTGCTCTGGAACATCATTTGAGTGCGACTTGTCCCGATGTGTGAAGCAAGGAATTTTGTCGAAATGGAGCGAGATGAAGGGGATAGGGGGCTTCTAAATTCTTGGGGAAATTTTTGGGAGTGGGGAAGGATGTTAGGAAACAGGGGAAAGTGGAATCTCAGTGATTGAGTGAGGAGAAGGGGTCGAAAAGGGCAAAACACAGGCCAAACCTAGAAAATTGCCAGATTGTAGCTAGAAACTAGGGTTTGTGCAAAAATGAGGAATTTGGCGGATCTAAGGGATGGGAAGTGTTTGATAAGGTACTTTAAGGATAGGGTAAGGTGTATGAACATCAGGAAACAAGGTTTTCCGGTGATTTGACCATCCAAGAGAAATAGGCTTCAAAACCCTAGGAGAGGGAAATGACCTTGCCTGGGTGGCAACTGAAGCATGAACAAGGTGTGAAATGACTCATTAGACACTAAGATGACAATGAAAACCCTCTGAATGATGATAGGCTCAGCTGAATGATGACATGGACTGACTTTTGGGCAAAGCCTAGACCTAATGCCTAGTGACCAAATTTTGCTTGAAGACTCACTGAAATGACAAAATTTGACCTTGACACTTCAAAATCACTATGTAAGAGCACATTTGATCACTGGAGGAAGGCTGTAAAGACTGACACTAACACAGCCAACTGATTGTAATTTTTATTTTCATCTATTCTTGAACCAAATTGAGAAGATTTTACCTGTGGCTGGTTGTAGCTTTTGTTCACCCTTAAGATGGATTGCCCTTGATAGTTTCTGTTTGTAATCCGTCCCTGCTTTACCTGTTGATCTTCATTGTTCTTTTGCTCATTTCTTCTTGCTGCATCAAGATAACTTTTTGAGGTGGATGCTTGAGAAGTTTCTCCATTATAGCCCAGACCTGTCTTGTTTAGAGGAGACCGCTGCACATTGATAATCTCATCCAAAGTTTCAGATCCTTTGACAAACTTGAGATTAATAGCTTTTGTTTTCTCAATCTCTTTTCTAAGACCAACAATTTCACCTTCTAGTTTTTCAAGATGTTTTTCCTTTTCATCAATTTGAAATTGTAGAGTATCAATGATCATGTTCTTTTCTTCTATACATCTCTTGAGTCTAGTAATTTCATCATACAGGTTATCCACATCTACAGCATCCATATAATCATCATCTTCAAATGCCATTAACAACTTATATTCATTACCTTGTTCATCTTCATCACTGTTTGATAGACCATCACTATCTTCATGAGTGTAGTAGCTTTTCTTATTCGCGTTCTGTTTTTTGTTCCATCTAGCAGGTTCCTTTCCTTTATCCTTATAAGGACATTTTGCAGCATAATGACCTACTCTTCCACAAGCAAAGCATTTAAAAGGTAACTTACCTCTGAACCTTCCAGAACCCCTTTGAAGATTTCTGACAAAATTTGATTCTTCTTCCTCTTCTTCTGGGATGTGGCTTGCTTCATAATAATCTCCTTTGCCTGATGCCTTGAAAGCAGCTTCTCTTCTGTCTGATGGACCTCCCTTTCTCATTTCATAAGCAGTTAGAATTCCATGTAGCTGAGACATAGTAAGAATTTGTAGATTTTCCTTTTCTTCTATTGCAGATACTTTAGATTCAAACTTGGGGGACAATGATCTTAGGACCTTTTCAACCACAATAGCCTCTTTTATTTCTTCACCCAAATTTTTCATACAATTAACAACCTCATCTACCCGAAGAAAATATTTAGCCACACTTTCATCATTATACATTTTGAGAGTCTCATACTGAATTCTGAGAGTTTGAAGTTTAGCACGCTTTACCTGTTCGTCTCCTTCATAGCTTGTGACAATTTTGTCCCATATCTCTTTTGCGGATTTATAGTGCATTACCTTCATGAATTCTGATTGAGATATACATCCTAATAGAGTACTGACTGATTTCGCATTTGTTTCATACTTCTTTTTCTCGACTGCATCTGTAGGAGTAGCTGAAGGAAAAGCATAGCCTGTCTCTACGATGTCACAAACTTCTGTACCAAGAGATTGAAGATAGGCAGTAACTCTTACCTTCCAATAATTGAAGTTTGTCCCATCAAAAACCGGTGGCCTAATTGATGCTTCTCTCTCGTAGTTGCTCATGATGAACGATCTACCTTCAAGCGATCAAGCTTCTCTGAAGGACCTGCTCTGATACCAATTGTTGAAAATAATACTGAGAGGGGGGGTGAATCAATATTATCTAATTCTTTTAATCAATCTTCCTTATTTGTTCTTTGAATTATTTTTGCATGTCAGTACCATAAAATAATGAGCATGAGCAAGGAAAAACAGATAGTCACACCAAAGAACACAAGATGTAAGGTGGAAACCCCATGTGGGTGAAAACCACCTGCTGCAATATGTCTCTATCTTCTTTCAAATTAGAAACTTCTTTTACAATGGTTTTGTACTGGTGCAGTCCTTTACCAGTACACAGGCTGCAACCTGCAGAGAGCTACAACTCTCTCTCTCTCATTTTCCAGTCTCTCCTGGAAGGGAGCTACAACCCCCTACTTCTTTTCATAAAGCATCAAATGATCATCAAGTACATAAAAGTTACAGTCCACTACAGTTATCAGATCAGCAATAACAGAACTAACCCAGAACACCTTATCAACAGAAAAATTCAGTCAACAGAATATTTTAAGACAGATACGCAGTTTTCCCTTCTGTGGCCTGCGTCGCTACGCAGTTCACCTTCTGCTTTCCTGCGTATACCCGCAGGGATCCTTCTGCCGAACTGCGTGCCCACGCACTGTTCCTTGAACCGAGCTGCGTATTATTACTGCAGGGACGCACCCAGAGACATTATCGCGCCGCGTACTGTTACTGCTCGGACGCACCTGAAAATACTATCGCGCCGCGTACTTTTACTGCACGGACGCACCTGAACCTTAGTCGCTCTGCGTACCCACGCAGTTCTCCTTCTTCTGTTCTGCGTACCGACGCAGGTCTCCTGTATCTTCTCTGCGTCCCGACGCAGATCTCCTGTTTCTGCACTGCGTCCCGACGCAGATCTCCTGTTTCTGCACTGCGTACCCACGCAGCTCTTCTGTTAAACACCTGCGTCCTTCTGATTAGGGCCGAATAGGCAGTCCACCAGAGTGGCACAGTTGCTCAGATCTGATCATGCGCTCGAGATATCACCCTTCACAGATTCGTCTTCAACTTCCCTTTCATATAGATCAAGCTTTTAAGACCATAACCCAAGATCTCAGTCTAAAGATATTCAATTGCAAAAGATGGTTAGCCAAGTGATCTCCTTTGCTTTATATAGGCAAGCTCCTCCTCAAATCATGGAACAATACCACGAGCCGACACCATAATAACACAATACCGTCGGCTAGATACCAAGAGTAAAACATAAGAAACCCCCACGTGTGCTTTTCTCTGCCTTGAAATGTGTGCACTGGGGGTACGCACCTCCTGAACGGCTGGCCTGCGTATCTGGACGCGGTCCCTGCATGGTGTACCTGCGGGTACGCACCTTCTGAACTGATTTCCTGCGTACTTCTTAATTTTCAATAAATTGAGAGCCTTGCCACGGGAGTTGCCATCAAGTACAACATCTGTAACATATAGCCATACCAGAAACATAATGCCAACATTCATGACATGTGCTTGATCAATGATCTTAAATATTCATCAAATCTTCAAGATTTTGAAGAGGAAATTCGAATTTGAGATTTAGAGGCCAAATATGACTGTGCTAGAATCTTCAAATATGCCTGCACACATCACAAAACTCATCCAACTTTTATAGATATGTGAGTACATGTTATTTCTCTAATATTTAGCCATAAATTCACTCAAAATACCAAAATTAATGTATTGGAAAATAATATGTCTAAACCCATATTTAATCATGAAGATGGTCTTAGTGCATTGTTATTGGAGTTGCGGGAAGTGGTAAATTCTGAAGGAAAATGAAAGAAAAGAGAGTGAAATGAATGACATTTTGGAGACCCAACATTCCCCCTAACTGAAGATGTTGCATGTCCTCATGCAAATTTGCATTGATTGTAGTTTCTTTTCTAGAGCCTTGAGGTATGCAAGATTTGTTAACAAGTCATTTTGTGACTTTGAGATACCTCCAAGACTTGCAAAGTATTCTTCAGTTATTTTTTTCACAAGATCTTGATATTGCGGGGAAGCTTCTTTATATGAAAGATATCTAAGGGGGAAATCTTGTGGTTAGTTCTTGGGTAGCAACCATACGTATTTCGAGTGTTGGTTCTTGTGTAGCAGCACTTTCCTTTTATTCTTCTTCTTGTTGCAACCAATAATGCTTTGAAATGAATTCAAAAGGATGAACCATTCATATATATCAACTGATCCTTGCTCATAATTTGAATATTTTAAAAAAATATCCATATTTGAACCAAAGAGAAACAAAATTTAGTTGGGAGAAGCATGTTGGTCAAGAATGTACGAGGTTATGTAATATGGAAATGAAAAATGGTAATGAATATCCCCCGAAACTGAAGGTGTTTTTTATCTTTTGAAAAGGAGGAAAGTAATGCGACATGAGGAAATTTTCCAAATACATGTATTTTAGCATTCAAAGAATTAATTATTAAATATGAGAAAAAAGCATGCATTCACCTACTTGAAAAGTCAAGAAGCTATGCATTTGTGAGATATTGGTTGTTATTGTTGGTGTATTGGTGTGTTTGTTGACTATGGCTCCCAAAAACACTTTCCTTGGAGTTGGTTGTTTCCTAAAAGGAAAATATAACATTTTGATGTTGTTAGTGGACAAACATGGATAAACAAAGCATTTAAAGTAATGAAATCAATGCATGAACAAAGATAAATAAAAACTATACTAAATAACACATAAACAAACTTAACGAAGCAAAACACAACAACAAATGTATAGGAAAATGATCCTCTTTATTCATTTTTGATGGTAGAAGTGTTAGAATAGAAGTATCAAAGACACTCTAAGAGAATTGTTTGAGAAATTGTGCTAAAAATCTCTCAAAAAGTATTTCCCTTTCTCAATCTCTTTTGAAAGCTCTTTCTCTCTTAAAGAAGCATAGAAGACACTCTCAATGGTGGAACTCCCCTCACAATGGTATGATTGATTTCTGGGGAGGAATTATGGTAGCATAAAAATGCATTACTTTTTGTTGTTTTTGGCTCTCCATGAACTTGTATTTATAGAATGTTTTGGGCACTCCTTCCCTCCTTTGGCTCATCAATTTGGTTCTTTTCCTCATAAATGAGATGAGAGCTACCATATCCTTGCCTTTAAGGAATTTTTGGGCTCAAGGATTGAATTTGTTAGCCCATCATATCAAGATTTGGAGTGTTCCTTAAGAAATTTCATGACTTGATGTACTAACTGGGATTTTTTGCGACACGTGGCTATCAAACAAAAGTCCACATGGTTGTTAATTTCTAGCAGTGTTTCACCCACGCGAGTCAATTTTTTAACTTGAACCTTAGGAAATATTTTGATTTTTGGTCTTCGTGATGCTTTCAGTTGAAAAAATAACCTCTGTGTATGTTGATCACTAACTCTGAGTGTCTTAAGGTGCATACAGATGAGTCTACAATTTTCTCATGATAACAATTTCCCACAAATGTTTGAGGTTAGGAGCAAGCGTATAGTCGAAATACATCACGTTTTTGCTGATATGACTGAGAGTCTTACTAACTTCTTAAGGGATAGAGAAACATAATACAAAGATGATTAGGGAAGGATCCTTGATTGAGAACCAAAGAGAACCATGCTTTGAAGAAAAATTTACAAAAGTGTCTACACAAGACGGGCATATCCCATTCTTGTTATGATAACTATAACTAAGTTTTATAATCATAGAGGAAATAGTCCTGGAAAGTCAGTGTTGATGTGGTTGGTATGTTGCTGGCTGAAGAAAATAACTACTTTCACTCTTAGGGGAATCTATGAAAATATATATTAGACTAGGTGCCCTCATGCATTAAATTTAAAGTACTGTTGAATGAGGTGCTATGAGATGCATGAGTCTTTGACTAAATGAGAGAGCTACAATGGTCACAAAGTATGGTACTACACTGACATGAAAAACTTATGCTAGTGTCAAATGTTAGGGAGAACGATGACATCAATAAGCGATAATAATTCCTATTGTGCCATCTGAGGTTGTCCATTAAAGGGGGGAGCAACCAAGGTACTACTTCAATCCTGGAAGATGAGTGTTGATGTCAACAGGAAACGAACACAAGCTGCTCAAAAAACTGGTTCAGGGAATATATGTGAAAGTAAATAAGATGGTTGTAATATGATGGGTAATAAAGACACGATAGTGATAACTGACGGTATGAGTGGATACGGAAAACTGCCCAAGGTTGGAGCTTGTAATACGAGTGGCGTCAATTAAAAGAAATTTTGGGGTAAATTCCCTTGGAGTCGATAGGACGCCCAAGGTGGGTGTGAGAATGTTACAAATGTCATGTTAGGTAATGAGTAAATAATGAGTATTGTGGGTGGAAAAAATGACCTCCAACCAAGGGAAAATAAGGAATGTCATCGGGTAACTAACACAAAAATATGGGTGAGAATCCTTTTCCTTAAAAAATCTTTGTACACTTGCCAAAAGAATGTAAAAATGGTTTGGGATGTACAAACATGAAGATGGGTGCCCCAAGAAAATGGTAGCCTATGTGATGGTGCAGGTGGGTTTTTTTCTAAGGGTGGGGGCCCCATTGGTTGGTCTCAATGTGAGGTTGATGAGGCAGATGAAGTGACACAGATGGGATATTTCCATATGGAGGAGTGGTAGGCCAAATGTAGAATGCAGGTGTGCATTCGATTCAATCCAACAATGAGTAAAAATGGTGGCTAGGGTGTGTGGTTGGTAAGCAGTGAGAAAAGAAGAGAAGCATGAGGCTGATATTCTATAAATGCATATGAAGTGGCTCCTGGACCTGGGGGAATGGTCATGGATACCAATAGTGTGATGGGGGACTATAAAATGTGGTAATCCATGTAGGGGAAGTGTTATCAACCGACGTGGACATTTTCCATGCGGAGATGGAAGGTGATGGTAAACGTGGTCGAGATGGTGGATCTTGTGGTTTATTTAAGAGAAATGATGTTATGATATGAAAATATTTGGGGGAAGCCTATCATGTTAGGTGAAGAATGATACCTTATTTGTTAATTAGAGATAGGGGGATGTTCTTATTTGGGAAATTCTAAGAAACCTACAACTTCAAAAATCAATACCCCCAGTGAAAATATCTTGATGAAATAATATGCAAACTAAAATGTGATGAGCAAGATGAACCAAAAAACACGGAAAGGAAAACTTGATGGGTACTATGAAATGTAAAACAAGCCCAAAAATGAGTATGTTGGTGAAATGAAACAAAGGGTATTGTAATGTAGGTGAGGATACCCTGAGCTTAATGTTGTTGATGGTTTTGTGGAATGAGGTCGAGAGCTCTTGAACAGGCCTATGGAAGAATGATAGAAAGGGAAATATATAAGGGTGAGGGGCCCACATTTCCACTTCATTTGTACTTGCTAACGTGGAATTCAAAACAAAGACTACAAGTTATTTCAGTTGTAGCAGTTACCTAGATAAGCTAGGTAGCACGCGAGGCAAGACTACTAAGAGGTTATGTCCCATCCTTTGTGAATTCAGTAGCCTCAGGCCATGCGAGATGGGATATACGGGCCCTTTTAGGAAAAAATATAGGAAACTATGTGGGAGACTATGTGACAGTCGCGAGAAGATGTGCAGGTAAAAGAAACATAGTTGCACGATGGGCACGACTATGAGAGAAACAATCATGAGTTTTTTGGGTTGAAAACCTCGCGATAAAGGAGTGATAGTGACGTGAGGCACACAACTATATGGGAAACAGTTGTGCAAATCACGCGACTGTATGGAATACAGGCATGAGGGACCTTGATTGAGGTCCTCGTGGGTAGGGAGATGATAGTCGCATGGTGGACGGGACTGTATAGGGAGAATATGCACAATAGCACATGTTTATTTTAGTAAAAAACACATGGTCGTGTAAATTTTTTGAGAGCAGACACACGGTGCTAATGAAATTCAAATATTTTGGCCATGGGGCTGATTTTTGGTTTTCTTTACTTTTGGGTAGGATGGTGGTGACATGGCATGAGAAATATTGGGATCTCTTGTGTACTATAGTGGTTGGTGAAGCTCAGACTCGAGCGTAGGTAGATAGATGGGGGTTATCGAAGTTCATTTAGAACCCTTTGCTGAGGTCACAGGAAGACTTCCTACAATTTGTGGTTAGTCAATGGCCGCCAAATAGGCAGGTCTTTGATATTTGAGGCAGAGAATTGTCATTCACTACAGAGGTAGATGTGTACTTTGTTATAGGGTTGGTACCTTGAGGTAAGGTGCTACCGATGAAGATCCCATCTTGATGGATGGTGCTGTTGGATTAGGCTCGACAACACTACAAGGATGATCCATTCTAGGAGTGGTATATCTATATCACATCTATTTTGGACCTGGAAATGCAAGCAGCTGAAGTTATGATAGTATGGTTGGTGTGGTCATCGAACCCAAACTGTATTTTAGGTCCACAGATTGTAGTTATAGAGAGGATGCATGCAAGCATCTTCTTTGATTGGACTGGCTTCCTCCATCAGAGGATGATGATGCAGCGATCATAGGTCGTTCAGGGTGAGGTGAGTAGATTTCATTATGACAACGTGGTGTGTAGCATAATTTACGAGAGATTAGTGATGTTGTGGCCAGTGATAGTAGTGGTGCTTGAGCCACCAAGAGAGCCTCATATTTGGCATTGGGCCCCTTTGATGTCGTGGGTAGGTGACTGGGAGGTAAGGTGATACTAGATGTCCATAGTTGAGGGTTGGTTTGAGCCCAAATCTCACCTAATCCTTGAGTTACCTTATGCTAGCATGGATTTGAGAGGAGATTTAGAGATGGGCTTTCCCCCAAGCGATGCTTAGGCCTAGTAGGTACATGAGTATGATTTCAACATTTTATGATTTGTATATGTGCCTTTTTATGATGTATCTCTATGTTGACACCTTGCATGATTTATTATAGATGTTGGACCTTGCGGGCACCCTTTGGGAAAGTTGGTGGGTGTAGATCCTCAGCGTCCTAGTGAGGCAGGTGTTTTTTTAGGGTAACAATGTCGAAGGGATGCCAGAGTAGACGAGGTTCCTAAGAGGCCAGTGTAGAGAACGCATTTGGAGATAGGTGGCCCCTATAAGGAGGGGAGGCTGGAACCCTTCGGGCAGAGGTTGAGAGGTTATAGTGCAAGTATATGTTGCTAAGGATGCTTGGGATTGTGTGGTAGATCTACTCTGGGGGATGCATGATGCTGGATGGGCGATGTTGGGGAAGGAGGTCATCGAGAGGATGATGGCATGGATTAGGGAATGATGCCTAGTCCTCTGCCAGCTAGAAGTAGCAGCGACTACTACTTGAATGATCTTGGATCCAACAATGCGTGATGCAAGAGGGCCTCCTACAGGTGGCACAAGTGGTGTAGGGGGCATTGGGCCCCAATCCTAGATGTACGAGATGCATGTACCAAGGGAAGAACCCATTATGAAGATTCTCCCCTTTTTGATGACTTATTTTTCTGGCTATGACCAGCAGATGTACATATATTTTTTAGATGATATATATATATATATATATATATATATATATATATATATATATATATATATATATATATATATATATATATATATATAGTTTATTTTTTGTGGCTCTTATGGTTTTTCTATATGGTATGCTTTTATATATGTGATGTATTTTGCATTTATTGATGGATATGTTCATTATGCTTTACGTGGCTTGATGATGATGTAGATGTGATGTGTGCCAATCTAGGATTTGATTAGTGATATGAACAACTACATGAGTTTGACTTCTTGGTATATGTGTAAATGTAATATGATAAAAACAACGTGAGAACCTTTGTGCATGCAAGAATTTCGGAAAGAGGCAAGAGTCACGTACCATGAAGGTTTTGTTTAACTATGATATAACAAGCTAGGAGTCAAGGAGCACATGCAGGTCACTAATACCTAGGTGGGAGGCATCAAACAAGAGGCATATGATGACATTGTATTTAGCTTGATTAATTGTGGCTAACCCAATGCAAAGCCCATTCTAGTGGAGGGGCATGAGTTCAGGGGACTATATGGCCCAGACTATTGTAGTGAGATTTTGTGACCATCAAGAAGCACCAACTGTGAGCTCATGATGGTAGGCTGGAAAATGATCCATCTACGACACATGATGAGAGTATGGTTTTAGAGTACATTTGTGATGAAGTGATCGTCATAAAAAAAAGTCAAGGTGCATGCATCTACAACATAACGTTGAATTGAGAGTTATGGATAAATTTTTTTGAGGTAGAGCCAGTTGACGAGGTCCTTAAGGTAGGTCTTGTCTGGATCTACTAACATGTAGGAATATTTGAGAAGGAAATGTTTAATGATGTATGGAACTTTCCATAAATTTTTGAACTTTACTAGTCCTAAAGCTTCTATGGAAACATCGTAGCGAAGGACTAGGTCCCCCTTGGTGAATGAACGAGGGGTGATGTTGTGATTAAAGAAGGATTTCATCCTATTCTTGTGGGTTTCATTATGTTGGAAAGATTCTCACCAAATTTTGTCAACGTATTCTAACTGCACTAGTGTCTGTTCCATTGGTGATTTTTCTGGGAGAAGCTCGATGGTTATGTGTAAGGTAGGGATCTCACACTCAATGGGGAGTATGACCTTGACCTTGTCTACCAAACAGAAAGGTGTGAACCCGTGGATATTTTTATCGATGTGCAATATTCTCATAGGGCGGAGAAAGGCATGTGATGCCAATTGGTTTTATGGTTGTTCACCATATGCTACAACATTGTTTTAAGGACGTTGTTAATAACTTATACCTGACCATTATAATGGGGATAGTATGGAGAAGAGAACTCATGGGAAAAGTCAAGGAGTTGGGATAATTCTTGAAAAATATCATTCTCAAAGGATTTACCATGATCCAAGACGAAATCCATGGGAACGCCAAACCACGTCATGACATGGTTAAAGAAAAATCGTGCAGCGGCATCAACGATGTTGCTATAAGTAGGAATGGATTCCACTCACTTGGTAAAGTAGTTGACTATGACCACAATATACTTATGTCTACCTTATGACTATGGGTTGTAGGTCATGAATTTTATGCCCCACTTTCAAAGGCTCTACGACAATTACCAAATGTAAAGGAGTAGGTGGCGCTCGGGCTTTACGGGCATAAATTTGGCATCACTTGCACTGCTTGATGGCAACAATGTAGTCACAAAAGAGAGTAGGCCAAAAATAACCAACACAAAGGATATTTAGGGAAGTGGCCATTCCTAAGAGGTGGCCACTACAAGATCTGCTATGAAAGTCATTTAAGACCTGTTTAGTTTCTTCAATTTCAAGGCAGCGACGTAATATTGTGTTCAATCCGCAACGATATAAAACATATCCTATGAGGAGATAATGAGGGGCTTGGTGGCGAATGCATCATTAATCATCGCGTGAGCAATTTTGGTTGAACTTTTGAGTTCTAAGGAAGAGGAGGATGTCGCCATACCAGGGGTCATCTGTGGATATAAAAAATAAGTGTTCATCTGGGAAAGAATCATTAACAGGAGACGCTTGGGATTTCGTAGGGAGATAAGCTATGAACTCTGCGAGAATACGAGCTTTATTTATTTTGGGGGAAGAAAATTGTAAGTCAACCCTTGTAAAATAAATAACCATTAGGCATACTTGTGGTTCATCATACGACAAGTGGAAAAGTATCTTATGGGGTTAATGCTCATGATTACAGTGGTAGTCCATAAGATGATGTAATACTAAATATTTTGTACAAAGTGTACAAGGGTTAGGGTAATTTTTTCTACTGGCTCATACTTGAACGTAAGCCAAGAGAGGTTCTTTCTTATGTAATAGATGACATTTTCTCTATTATAATTTACTTCTTAGACTAATACCCCTGCAATGGCTACCTCTTATGATGATAGATAAAGGGTATATTCCTTGGTGTTGTCACGTGGGCTAATCAGGGGTGCCTGCGATAATGTATATTTCAAGGCCTCAAATGTTTTATGAGCTTATGCATCCCACTGGAATGAGATGTCCTGATGAAGAAGGAACAAGGAACTATGCTCATAAGTTGCATAATAAGGGACAAAGCGACATAAGAGGTTGGCCTTACCTTTTAGGCTTTGTGATTACTTCAAATTTCTCGGATGGCTTGGACCTTCAGAGGATCGACCCATAATGCCATGTTGGGAAACAACAAATCCTAGTAGCTTCCCTCTGAAAACATGGAAGACACACTTGATGGGGTTCAAGTGTAGGTTATATTGCCAACACCTTTGAAAAACTAGGCGAAGGTCTTCAAAATGGTTTGAGTGCTTCTTGGACCTTAATGTGAGGGCATCCAAATAGGCTAGGATGAGATGAGCCAAGTTATGGAAGATATAATTCATGGCCCGTTGGAAGCTGGTGCCAATAATTTTAAGGCCAAAGGGCATGATACGATAGGTAAACATGCCCCATGGGGTAGTAAAGGCTATTTTATACTGATCAGTATATCATATCTAAATCTGATTATACCCTGAGAAACCATCCATAAATGATAAGGGTTCATGTTCGACTCAAGCATTGATAACTTGATCGATGAAGGGTGTAGGATAATTGTATTTGGGACATGACCTATTTAGATATATGAACTCGATACAAACTTGAATGGTGCCTTGTTTCTTCATGGTGAGTACACAGTTAGAAACCCAAGATGTGCAAGTGATAGTACAGATGAAACCGACCTTATGAAGTTTGTTGATTTTTTGTTTAATCTCTTCTTATTTGGAAGGGTAGAGATGATGTTGATTTTTCCTTAATGGGTGAGCATCCAACCATGTGTCAATGTGCTGCTCCATAATTGTAGGACTAATGCCTGACATTTATGAATAAAGCAATGCAAACATATCCCTATATTCTTGAAATAGGGCTTTGTATGAAGCCACTTTTGCTAGAGAGCAGGATGCCCCCAACGAGATTTATTTGATTATGTCAGGCTTTGTGGGAATATATACCTTGACTGTAGGTGAGATATTGTACATGTTCCCTTCCTCAAATGCATATGGTGCAGGGATGGTATTTTTGAACCAATCTACTTGTCATGGTGGTAGGAAGTCCTTTGTCTCTACTATGAAAATATTATGGCTTGGTGCATCAATAGATGAGAATGCTTTCTCAGGTAAAAAGAAAGAGCGATGATGCATGGCATCCCAAGGAAATTTTGGTTCTGTCATGGCCTTTAGAATATCTTTATTAAAATGAAAAAAAGTGTTTAATGGTGCTAGAGGTTGAGGGAGGTCATGAGGATGGAATTGGTATGCGGTGGTGTTGGTTGACAAACAAGAAAATGAATCAATGCTTGTTGTCATAGAACCCAAATATGTTGACAATGTGCATATTGCATGGACCTACATAGTTGGGGGTGGTGCAACCTTCTTAATGGGTGAAGTAGTCTCGACACCAAGAAATGATGAGAAGACAATGCGAATCAGGGTTCCTACAGATGAGGAAATTAATGGTATGTGGTTTTGGGTGTCATGAACACCAGGTGGTGGGATAATTTCCATGATGGTAGCTTGATGATGAGGGAGAAGTCTTGTGAGAGAATTTCAACATCCTAGGAGCCAAGGAATCTTCCTCTATGGGAGGAGGTTGCTCAGGAATTATACGAAGTGGACGTCATTAGTTGCTGAGCTATCTAAATATATGCAACATTGGACATGTCTTTGAATTATGAAAGGTGTTGATGCAAATGTCTCAAGGGTGAACTACATATAATGCAGGCTCTATGCCAATGTAATAGATGGTTTGTGAAACAACATCTCTTATAGTTGGTGACGATGATGGATGATGGGCATAATGAGGTGGAGAACTTGTTAAAGGTGCATGCCACCTATTTGTGGTCTTGACATCAGTTTTCCACAAGGCTGATCTTACTGCTCAAAATAGCGGGAGGTATTGGAAATTTTTCATATGGTGAAGTTGGGAACAAATGCAACAATGGTTACACTTGCATCTAGGATGGTTTGAGTGAATAGGTTGAGGAAGGTAGACCAATGAGAGAGAAAGGTCTATGATTTTTCTCAACTCGTGACATTGGTTAATCAAGTGGCATGGTTTTTAACATAGGGAGTAGGAGTAGGAAGGCTTTGGCAGTGCAGAGGTAGGTCTCTTTGCCATCCTATTGGAGACTGATATCGGGCAAGAGTTAGAATGACAATGGGCATAAGTATGAAGCAAGCATGACGCTTTTTCATAGAAAAGACAATAAATGGTTTTGGATACGTCATCTGCCATTAACGTGTTGCGAAGCAATGGTGTCACAGTATGAGCTTGAGTAAGGGCTGCCAACGCATCTCGATAATGATGTTGGGTGTGGAGCCTGATTATCTTCTATATTCAAAGGTATCGCCACATTGGACCCCAGTTCGAAATGGGGGTGGCAACGCCGCCCGTAAAATATTCATTGCAGGGGGGGTCCAGGGGGGGCGGCTGCGACCTTTAGGGAGCCCCCCCCCCCCCCCCTGGCGGGGGGTTTCGAGGGCAGCGCCCCTGAAGCTAAGAATAGATGTAAAATTGCCTTGTAAAAGTATAGTAATTTCTAGTCAATCTGGGTCCTTCATTAGGCAGAGTTCTGATGGTAGAAGTTATGTTTAATTTAGGGTTTTTTGCCCTAGAAGGCAACCCATCACTTTATATGAGGGAATTGTATTGCGTCTATGTAGGTCTGTATTCTGAGTGAGAAAAAGAGAGGAGATTTAGAGCGAAGAGGGTGTTACAACGGATCTGCTGTAGGTTGTATCTCTTCAGTTTGCTGGATAACATAAAAGGAAGGATTGGTTGTTTCTCCGTGGACGTAGCCCAAACTGGGTGAACCACGTATATCTATGTCTCTCTTGTTTTATGCGTATTTTGTGTTTATATTTCTGCAATATTTTATGTGTTCCATTGCTCCGTAATATATAATTTTCTAACAACTAGTATCAGAGCCGAAGGTCTATTTGGCTGATAAACTCACAAGAAAGAAGGGTTCCTCGTTCGAGTGGGAGCAATGGCAGAAGATGGTAAGTTTAGGGTCGAGAAATTTAACGGCCAAAACTTCTCACTGTGGAAGATGCAGATGGAAGATTATCTGTATCAGAAAGATCTATACCTACCATTGGGCGAAAAAACAAAGTTGCTGATGGGTATGGCAAATGAAGAATGGAACCTTCTCAATAGAAAGGCACTCAGAACAGTATGGTTGTGCCTCGCAGTGTCGGTCGCCTTCAACATTTCGAAGGAAACAATGATAGAGGGTTTGATTAAGGCATTGGTGAAAATATATGAAAAACCCCCGACCTCAAACAAGGTATTTCTTATGAAATGGTTATTTAATATGAAGATGTCGAAAGGTGGATCTGTTGGAGACCATTTAAATGATTTTAATACTATTACAAGTCAGTTAAGTTCTGTAGGGGTAAAATTTGATGATGAAGTTAGAGCTCTATTATTCTTGTGCTCATTGCCAAAAAGTTGGAATGGTTTAGTAATGGCCATTAGTAACTCTGTTTCTGGATCTAGTAATTTAAAGTTTGTTGATGTTGTCGATGCCATCCTTAGTGAGGAAATGTGACGGAAAAGCTATGGTGAGACATCGGGTAATGCTTTGAGTGTAGAGTCTAGGGGAATAAAAATGGAAAGAGGAAAGAGCTCAGGATATCGTAGTAAATCAAGGAAAGGCAGATCCAAGTCCAGATCGGGGATAGTCTACTGGAAATGCGGAAAGAAAGGACACCTAAAGAAGGACTGTAGATCTTGGAAGGGAAAAGAAGGAGATGCACATCAAGAAAAAAATCATGAAGCAAATGTGACAGGTGAGGTGCTACACGATGCTTTTATTCTTTCTTTCGAAACTATTACTGATTCCTGGGTGATAGATTCAGGGGCCTCATTCCATGCCACACCTGATAAGAAATATTTTCATGACTATGTTCAAGGAGATTTTGGACAAGTTCGTTTGGGTGATGATAAACCCTATAAAATTTTTGGAATGGGTAAGGTTCTTGTAAAACAGCAGAATGGAAACCAATGGCTACTAAAGGATGTAAGGCATCTTCCAGATCTGAAGAATAATCTGATTTGAATAGGGCAGTTAGGCAGTGAAGGTTGTGTGACAACTTTCACAGATAAAGCTTGGAAGGTCACCAAAGGAGCCCTGGTAATAGAAAAAGCTGAAAAGGTTGGTACATTGTATTTATGCAATGGTATTTCTAACTCTGTTAATGCTTTAACTTCCAAAGGAGAAGATGCAGCATTATGGCATCATAGGCTTGGACACATGAGTGAGAAGGGGATGAAGGTCCTTCACTCAAGGAATTTGTTGCCGGGTTTGAAGAATGTTGATTTGGACTTCTGTGAGAATTGCATTTATGGAAAAAAGAAGAGAGTCAGATTTCTCAGAGTTGGGAAAGAAAAGAAGAGTGAAAAATTAGAGCTTGTGCACACAGACGTATGGGGACTTGCTCAGGTATCATCTCTTGGTGGCTCTCGTTATTATGTTACTTTTATTGATGATGCAACTAGAAAATCTTGGATTTATTGTATTAAGAATAAATCTGATGTATTTGATACTTTCAAGAAATGGAAAGCTTTGGTTGAGATTGAGACATGAAAGAAATTAAAGTGTCTCAGATCAGACAATGGAGGTAAATATTGCAGCAACGAGTTTTATAGGTACTGTTCAGAGCATGGAATTCACAGAGAGAAGACAGTTCCAAGAACACCATAAGAAAATGGTGTGTCAGAAAGGATGAACAAAAAAATCATGGAGCGTGCAAGGTGCATGAGATTGCATGCAGGATTGCCTTTACCATTTTGGGCAGATACTGTAGATACTGTTGTTTATCTAATAAATAGAGGGCCTTCAAGTTCCTTGGATGGTGGTGTTCCAGAGGAAGCATAGACAGGTAAAAAGGTAAACTACTCCTTTTTAAAGCCTTTTGGTTGTGAGACCTTTGTCCATATTAATAAAGAAAATAGAACAAAGCTTGAGGCAAAATCAAAGAAATGTACCTTTATTGGATATGGTGTTAATGATTTTGGTTATTGCTTATATGATTATGAAAATCACAAAACCATTAGGAGCAGAGATATAATATTCAATGAAAAAGTCTTGTATAAGAATCAGTTGCAGGAAAAGAAACAAGAAAAAGAAAACAAGGAATACACAATTCTTGATGAGATCACTGAAAAAGTAAAGGTGCCTGAAAATAATAATAATAATCAACAACCACAACAACAACAACTACCACAATAGAAACAGGCACCCCAAACACCTGAAAGTGGTGTTAGAATATCTACCAGGATAAGTAGACCCCCTGAACAATACTCTCCTTCATTATATTATTTATTGTTGACTGATTCTGGTGAACCCAAATGTTATGAAGAAATAATGCAGGTTGAATGCAGGAAGAAGTGGGAGCTAGCCATGGAAGAAGAGATGGACTCCTTAATGCATAACTAGACTTGGGACTTAGTCAGGTTACCTGCAGGTAAAACTACATTGTAGAATAAATGGGTTTACAGGCTGAAGGAAGAAGATGGAGGAAAATAGAGGTACAAAGCTAGACTTGTGGTGAAGGGGTTTGCACAGAAGAAAGGTATTGATTTTGATGAAATATTTTCTCCTGTTGTTAAAATGGCTTCAATTAGAACTATTCTAAGTCTAGTAGCAGTTGAAGATTTGCATCTTGAGCAATTAGATGTAAAGACAACCTTTCTCCATGGGGATTTGGAGGAAGAGATATATATGCAGCAACCACAAGGATATGAGGTAAAAGGGAAGTAGAAACTAGTGTGCAGGTTGAAGAAGAGCTTGTATGAATTAAAACAGGCTCCAAGGCAGTGGTATCTAAAATTTGACAAGTTTATGTTTGAACAAGGCTATACTAGAAGTCACTCTGATCATTGTGTTTATCTGAAAAAGAAAAATGATGGCAGCTATATTATATTGTTATTGTATGTGGATGCCATGCTTGTTGCAGGGTCTAACATGCAGGAAATAAATGTGCTCAAAAGAAAATTGGCAAATTCATTTGCAATGAAGGATTTGGGAGCTGCAAAACAAATCCTTGGTATGAGAATAACTAGAGACAGAAAAAATCACAAATTAACATTGTCTCAGAATGAGTACATACAAAGGGTGTTGAAAAGATTTAATATGCACAATGCAAAACCAGTCAGTACACCTTTGCTAGCCATTTTAAACTTAGTAAGGAAATGTGCCCAAAGACCCAAGAAGACATGGATTATATGTCTAAAGTTCCATATGCATCAGCAGTTGGAAGTTTAATGTATGCAATGGTCCGCACAAGGGTTGATATTGCACATGCAGTGGGAGTCGTAAGCAGGTACATGAACAATCCAAGAAAGGAACATTAGATGGTAGTGAAATGGATTCTCAGATATTTGAAAGGTACCACAAATCAAGCATTATGCTTTGGTGGTTCAAACATTTCTCTACAGGGATATGTTGATGCAGATATGGCAGGTGACAGAGATAACAGGGGGAGCACTACAGGATATGTATTTAATATAGGTGGAATAGCTGTTAGTTGGGTTTCAAAAATCCAAAGTGTTATTGCACTTTCAACAAAAGAAGCAGAGTATGTTGCTGCTACAGAGGCTAGTAAAGAAATGATTTGGTTACAAAGGTTTATGGGTGAATTGGGTAAGGAGCATGATATGGGAATGTTATACAGTGATAGCCAAAGTGCCATTCATCTTGCAAAGAACTCAGCATTTCATTCTAGGACTAAACACATACAGCTCAAGTACCATTTCATACGATCAATGTTGGAAGATGGAGAGTTGAAGTTGGAAAAGATACACACTAGCCAGAATCCTGCAGATATGCTAACAAAAGTTGTAACCAGGAAGAAACTGAGAATATGTTCAGTTTCAATTGGTCTTCAAGTATGATGAAGAAGATGAGAAACAGCCAAGTCCAAAAGAGGAGTCATTGTCCAGCAAATGAAGCAGCGGTGGAGTTGCTATAATTAGTCTCCAAGAGGGAGATTGTTGGGTGTGGAGCTTGATTATCTTCTATATTCAAAGGTATCGCCACATTGGATCCTAGTTAGAAATGGGGGCGGCAACATCGCCCGTAAAATATTCGCTGTAGGGGGGTCCAGGGGGGGCGACTGCGCCTTTGGGGAGCCCCCCCCTGGCGGGGGGTTTCGGAGGCAGCGCCCCTGAAGCTAAGAATAGATGTGAAATTGCCTTGTAAAAGTATAGTAATTTCTAGTCAATATGAGCCGTTAATTAGGCGGAGATCTGACGGTAGAAGTTATGTTTAATTTAGGTTTTTTTACCCTAGAAGGAAACCCCTCACTATATATGAGGGAATTGTATTGCGTATATGTAGATCTGTATTCTAAGTGAGAAAGAGAGAGGAGATTGAGAGTGAAGAGGGTGTTACAGCGGATCTACTGTAGGTTGTATCTCTTCAGTTTTCTGGATAATATAAAAGGAAGGACTGGTTGTTTCTCCGTGGACGTAACCCAAACTGGGTGAACCACGTATATCTGTGTCTCTCTTGTTTTATGTGTTTTCTATGTTTATATTTCTACAATATTTTATGTGTTCCATTGCTCCGTAATATATAATTTTCTAACAAATGAGGAATTTTCAGGCAGTGGTGAATGTAGTGTCTGTATTACACACATATAGTGCATGGATGGTTGGTACATAACTCCTTATAATGTGTTGATTTGGCCTTGTCTCTTGAAGGTGGATGTGGAGCTACTGGTGCTTATGGGGTATGAAGAAGGGATTTTAACTCTAACTCTAGTCATAGGTTGGAAGGGTGCCCAAATACTTCACATAATGCACAGGATGATGGTACCTTGGAAGAGAAGGTGGTTAAGGTTTCAACCTTCTTACCTTTTTATTTGTCCCTTTTGGCAGCACCTGCTAGTGTTGACGTAGGTAGGTATAACTTGTTGTCGGGTGAATTTTCAAGGAGCGGCCAAAGGAATGTTGCCTGTCAAGGTAATCCCTAAATTTGCTGACATGGCCAATGGGGCCAAATACCTAATAGGTATTGTGAGAGCCATGTTTAGCAATGTAAATTTTTCCATGACTTGGTGCAAGGCAAAACTAGGTGGGGGATACAAGAAAGGTGTTTGAGTGATTGTGTATGGAAAGAATGTTGAGTTAGTAGTTACAACACTAGGGGTGTCGGGAACTAGTTCCTTAGACTGGGGTCTGTTGGACGAACTCATCATACACACTAGGGCTATGGGCACAAACTCAATTAAAGGTGGGTCTCCTAGATATGTACCAAGGAGTGATGATGCCTTGAACATCCTTGGACTTGCTTCAGTGAAAGATGGGACCAACTCTTTGTGGGATCTTATGAAGGGTAATACACCATCAGGGGTGGTGGATATCTTTTTCTCATAGCATGTGGGTTGATATATTATAATTAGCTTCCCATGATGGGGCAAAATCATGATACAGAATACTAAAGGTGCTACTATGGTCATCGAATACATGTAGCTACAACCTAACAGGATATTTTAATCCAGTTGGGCATCGAGGAAATTGATATCTATGAGAACTTTTTTGCTGGCAAGCTCTACTAGAACGTCCTAAAAAAGTCCTACGGGGGCCAATGGGCACCTGTCGTATGCCCTGAATGTAATTGATGGAACAATGAGTTCGAGGGATCCTAGTTTCTACCAAATGGATTTGGACATGATACAATTAGATGCCCCCTCATCAACGATGCAATTATGGATGTTGATATTCCATATGGTGACTGAAATCTGGAAGGTGACTATTGATGGAAGGCATGGTGTAGCATTATCCAAATCAAAAGCCATCAAACACGAATTGGAAGGGTTGATTGTGCCTAATTCGGAAAGAAGCGGTTTCCACTAGGTTGGGAAGATTTGAAAAACCTTTGTATTGACATAGTTGATGGGGATTGAGCTAGATCAATAAAAATTCTACAATTGTGAGCTACCTTTGAATTATGCCCTACATGACATAGAGGCATTTTGATCATTCGTGGGATAGTTGATGTAGTGGTAACACTAGTTGATGTGGAAGGATTGGTTTCCATAGGGGTTCCATAATCTAAGTTTGTGTTTGTAGAAGAATATCTTCTCCCACCATGAAGATGTCACAATTGGTTAGGTTACTAAAACTTCCCCCATTTCAATTTTGATACTGATGGGGGCGGGTTCAAGTTAGGTGTTCACTACTCCCTCGTGTGTGAAATGATTCTGCATGACTGAAGGTTGTTGATTTGTCCCTATTTCCCCCCTAACTTATTCTTTAACTTGGGGAGTTGAGGGAAATGATTGGTGTAATGCCCATATTCCCCACAAATAGCACAAGCATGATTAGCCCTTAGAATCAAGTTCTTTTTTTTCTTTTGTGGGTTGTTATTGTTTTGATTTTGGTTCTAGTTTCGGTTAGGGGGATTTCCCCCAACAGGTGTTCATGGTGGTTTTTGTTGGTTATTTCCCCCTTGACTAGGTTCCCCTTTTTGTTTGTTATTTCATTTTTTATTGTTGTCATTTGGAGGGTTTGTCGTGTTTAGCTTTTCAAAGGAATTTTGTTGTTGTGTAAAAGAAGGTTGCACAAAATTAACCCCAACGTTAGGTTGAGCCATTGGGCAGGTATGTCAGGATGTTTGGAAAGGGTAGTAAGGGTTCCTTTGTCCTGGGTTAGTGTAAGCAATTTGGGAGGTGGACATCACCTTTGTGGAACATGGAGGGTACTGGATACCCTGGATGGGAGGGTATTGGTTACTTTGAATGGTAGGGTTTTGATACTGAGGTTCCAATCAAAACATCTGCAACACTTGATGCTCTTGGTTTATCATATCCAAATCATTTTAATCAAGGGGAATTAGGTATAAAGTAGTAAAGGTACCCCGACTGAGTGTAGACGAGCTCAAATTATTGAGCTTTGCGGATAGCTTATTCTTTCGTTTGTGGCATCATTGTGGCCACATATTTTTCTATTGCTAGAAAGAGGGATTTTAGAAAGATGTCTAGGTAGAGGTCCTCTGTTACGTTCACTTTGCATAGGCTACAACGCTTACGCCACTCATGGACATGGGCTGAGATATGTGTGGAAGTGGTTTCCGAAAGTGAGTGAGTAGCTCTAAACCATTATCATAGAGAATTGGGAGCTAAAAGAGGGTGAGAAATTACCTAGATATGGAGTCAAAGATCCTAAGGGAACCTCAAGCTTCACTTACGTACCATTTCGTAACAGGTCCTATGACGGTGTGTTGAAAGAGTCTTAATCGAACTAATTCATCTATGATGCTATTGGATGAGATCCATAAATGAAAGGTCATAATATGGTTGCCATGATCCTCTCCCTGTTTCCCTTCCAAATTTCATATATCAAAAGGTAGTTTGGTTGGCATAGGAGGCCAATTGACATTATGTGTAATGGGATCATTTGTAAGCTTGCTTAAATCTAGGAGATTCAAGGAAGCAAGAAACATGATGTGAATGGTATTCTCCATTGTAAAATGATTTTGAAATGCAGTGTGCAAAGTGGTCCCCTGTGGGTAACTGTGAGAAGGACTACCCGAGGGGGTAGTATGTGGACTCCCCTGAGGGATGGTATGTGCACTCCCCTAAGGGGTAGTGAAAGGGGTACCTTGAGGGGGAGGGATCCCAATCAAGGTTTCTCCAGCAAAATATGAACCAGTCACAATGGTTGTGTGATGTCTTCTACGAAGAAATGGTGAGAGACATGACACACCTCCCGATAAATGGGGCAGGTTTTGAAAATGCCTAGAGCGACGGGGTACCATGGGGTTCCCTATGGTGTTTGATGGAGTATGTGCTACTTCTATAGTGAGGGGGAACTTTTTATCGAATCATGTAAATCACATACATAAAAAAATCGAAAAATAAATGGTTACTTTCCCTTTAAGGTATGCTATGTGATCAATCAAAAATTAAAAAGGTTCTGTTTGTTTGCATATGATAAGAATCCTAAAAATACATATGCTTCATGTCCGCTCTCAAAGTAACTGGGCCATGCGATCATATATTTTTTACGAGTACTTGGGCCACGTCCAAAAATTATTGACGATGTTTCTAGCAGACACCAACCAAACAAGGTAAGCAAGAGGCCTTAGTGCTTCTCACATCTCCACCTATAGGGAAATATGCCCTAAAATTTTGGCTAGTAGGATACCTTCATTCCACAGGGGAAGTCGAGTCTTGAGCTTATTGGCAGTGTTCCAATTAATGTGGAGCACTATACAAGTTAGGTAGCCTTGTATAGTACCGTACACACTGATACCTAAGCCTAACCACCTCTTAATTGGGTTTCTCGCATGCCTAGGTATTCTTTTTTGTGGGATGATGAAGGATTTTAAGCGCCCTAAAAAACAACTACTATGTTTCAAAGATGTAAAATGACTAAGGGGGATTATGGGATGCCTACCCCCAATGGTCCTAACCTAAACTATAAATTATTTTGTGGTCCCTATGGAGAATTTAATGTGTTCAAGTTATGATTTCCTTTAGAGAGTCTCGATTCACTTTAGAATGTGAAAAATGTAAGCTAAAATAAACTAAGTACGAAAAATTCGGAATGTGGATTGTCTTTGTAAAAAGTTTAAAATAGATTAGTATGTGTAGTGAAAAGTGTGTGCAAGTGAAATAGTGAGAGTATACAAAGTGTAGAGTGATGTGGATATGTGATGATCCTTTACAAACTCCCCTAATTACACTATGTATTTGTTATTTGCAAGAAAAGAAATAATGTGTGGATAATGGGCCACTTACTTCCTTCCTATTTACATTATGTGAGCTTAAGGGAATATGAAAAATTGGGGTGTTTTGAGAAAGCTTTCAGATGCAAGCCTAGGATTGTCACAAGGACACAAGGGATGCAAGGACTACTCCCTTTCCTTAATAACACTCAATCCTAGTGCCTATACTACTTTGAAATGGAGTAAAAGCTTTGGCTAGTAAAAAAAATATGTGGATTGAAGGCCACTTACTTTCCTCCTAATTAAGCTATGTTTTAATACAAATTTTCAAAGTAAAACATAAGCAATTTCCCTACTAATAGTGGTTATTTAAGCAATTAAACAACCTATCTAAACTGTAAAAATTTGTAGAAGTGTAGGAAGTTCACTAAAGGCTTCCCAACACTCAGGAAAGAGAAATTACAATGAAATTTTGAGTTTTCAGTGTATTGCGCAGGTTATGTGCTTCCCAAACCTGCGGGCCGTGTGTCTCTTTGTGGTAAAACTCAAGCAACCAACGCAAAAATTTAAACAAATATTATTTTCAAGCCAAGAACGGGTCCTAAAGGGCCTGCAAAATTTGAGAGACAACATGAAGTGTAAATGCAAAGAGAAATGTCCTACAAAATAACCAATTAGACAAAGAAAGGAAACAACTAGAGTTGAAATTTTGTATTGGTGTATTTGTTTACTATGGGTCCCAAAAACACCTTCCTTGGAGTTTCTTGTTACCTACAAGGAAAATACAAACAATTAGATGTTGTTAGTAGAAAAACATGGATAAACAAAGCATTGAAAGTAATGGAAGCAATGCATGAACAAAGCTAAATTAAAACTGCACTAAATAACACATAAACAAGCTTAACGAAGAAAAAAAAATCAAAAAAGGCATAGGAAAATGATCCTCTTTATTGATTGCTGATGGTAGAAGAGTTACAATAGAAGTATCAAAGACACTTGAAGAGAATTGTTTGAGAAATGGTGCTCAAAAACTCTCAGCAAGGATTTCCCTTTCTCAATCTCTTTTGCAAGCTCTCTCTTTCTCAAAGAAGCATAGAAGACACTCTGAATGGCAAAACTCTCCTCACAATGGCATGCTTGAATGCTAGGGAGTAAGTTTGACAGCATAACAATGCATTACTTCTTCTTGTTTTTGGCTCTCCATGAACTTGTTATAGAGTTTTTTGGATACTCCTCCCCTCCTTTGGCACATCAATGTGGAAGTTTCCCTCATAAATGAAATGAGAGCTACCACCTCCTTACTTTTAAGGTTTCTTCGGGCTCAAGGCTTGAATTTTTCAGCCCATCATATCAAGAGTTGGAGTGTTTCTTAAGCAAGTTCATGACCTGAGGTGATGATTGGGATTTTTTGCGACTGCGCAACTATCAAAGAAAGTCTTCTAGATTGTTAATTTCCAGCAGTGGTGCATCCGCACGGTTCAATTTAACTTGAACCTTAGGAAAGATTTTGATTTTTGGTCTTCATGATGTTTTCAGCTGAAAATGTAACCTCCGTGTGTGTCGATCATTGACTCTAAGTATCTTCAGGTACGTACAGATGAGTGTATGATTTTCTCAAGATAACAGGTGGATCATGAAATGTGAAGTGAAATAATCTAATCTACTTCTTTTTTCTTGGTTGTATGAGTGGCGGATGAAATATGAAATTGGAATTGTTTTTCCTTCTCATTGTTGGAATTAAGCTATTATTGCTGAAATATGAACTTGAATCTTGATTTATTAGAAAATTGCTGCAAATTGTTGAAATCATATAGCCTTCATTCATATTTGCACCATGGCATGATTCTTATCTATACGAATAAATTTTACTGATGTCAAACATAGAAAGAAATTTTTGGATTACCGGTCACTAATGAATGTCATTAACCAACATGAGACTACTAATCATTAATGCCAATGAGAGTTAAGATGCCAAAGAACATATTACTAGGTACAAATAAATGGGTTGAAGTTGAGTCACTTAGAAGGTCCGACAAATAGGGGACAATAATGTATTCCAATTGTTTATTGGCAAGACAACTTTCCATTAGTGCATGCAAGCCTTAACATACAAAAAATATATCTAGTCTCGAACCGAGATAATGTGCTGAAGTAGATGGATCAAGATTTGTAAGAAGGGAGACCTCAATGAACCCCCATCATCTAATGCGAGCGTAAAGTAATGTTGAAGAAGACAATAGATGAAAGAATTGCATTTATGAAGCAAGTTTTATTTTGCAAAAGGAAAGAAGACAATGGGGTAAATCAACATTGTAGTGAGTTGAATGACTTTATTCACGGATTAGGGATGAAATGTAGGTGGGGTAGGAAATTATGAAGCTTGCAAAGGGAGAACATGTTTGAAGTCATGATTTGGTAGTGATACTAAGATGGGAACTTGGAATTCAACATGGATGGACTATAAGCTTAGAGGGAGGAAACTGAATGAGTACACCATGACATAATTGGATTCAGGGAGGCTTATTTTGATAGAAATGGCATGATGGATGTGATTTGAGATGGACTTGCACTTGAATTCTTGGTGATTCCATTGAAACATGCTTCTTCTAAAAATAAGTTGGCTTTTGAAAACCACTTATGCATAGATTGATCTTCTTTGATCATCCTAAAACCTGCAAAAACTTAGCATTAATATGCAATAAAACATAAAATTCTCGAAGGAGAGAGGTGATCAATGTCTCTTCATATGATATATATGCAACAAATTCATAAGTAGTGCTAATAAAACAAATTCAAGGAAGATAAATAAAAATGAAATAAACTTTTCCCTGTCGGAAAGCAGTGCACCTTGGACTACCCATCGATGTTTTACTGATAATTTCTTTGTTTGATATCTGATTTGAGTGATTCAAAAACTAGGTTAAAGAAAATTCATATTAAAAACATGTTTTTAATAATTTGATGATTTTTCAAATTCAATTACTGCAAAATCCATAAAAAAATGATTTTTTTTTATTGTCTCACATAGTGATGAAAATTATCCCATCACGTAGAGTTGATTGAGATCCATTCATTGCACTTCACACATCCATTTTTTTTTTTTTGTAAGCTAGTGCGGTACTCTATTTGTATTACTATAAAAACATTGAAACTGTTACAACCAGGACAATTCATCGCCTGCCCTTAAGGGAAACCAGGCTTACCATCTGAAATGTTTGAAAGCCATCCAAAAACAAAAAATAACCAGTCTCTCTATCCATGCGATATACACAGCTAGATTAACTACCAAGTGACAGTCTTTGCCTTTTAGCATACAGATAAACAAAACATGAAAGAACCAACCAGATAAAAAAAGCAACTTCGCTGCTACACTGCTGCGGACATGGCTGCTGATACTGGGTCTATTTCGGTGGAGCCTCCTGCGCCTCCGTCTGCAACCCCTCCTTCTCCAACTTAACCTCCAAACCACCCGCCTGTAACAGCTGCACAATATCATCCATTTTCTTTTCTTGCATCATAAGAATAAGCTGGATATTTTTCAACTCCTTCTTCATGGTGGGAATGCCCTGAATCAGCTCTGCCATCTCAAGAGCCACCTGTTCCATGGCTTTAGCAAGTAGCCTCTTCATCCCCCAATATACATGCAACGATTGTTTATAAAGTGACATTCTGCCACGGGTATGACCAGGATCTGGTAAGTATTGTTCCCAGTCATCCATCTCCGGCTCAGAATAACCCTGCAGAGCTTCATCTTCCAGTTGCTCGATCATCTTGCGAATGTTGGGATGAGTATCGATAACATACGCGGCTTCGGCCTCCTGCAGCCGTTTCCTTATATCCTTCTTACCTCGCTTATGTCCTCGACCCTCAGGTGCAACCTCCTCCCCTGAATCCTCAAACTGGGTTGTATATCTACGTCCCCGACCACCACGGCCTGCTGGCCTGCCTCTCCCGCGTTGAGAACCTCTTCCACGCATTGCCCCACGACAACCTCGTTCAGCAGCACGCCAATCTTGACTATCATCCTCACTATTCTCCTCAGGCCACAATGGTGGTTTTCCGAAACCGACCTTACCTTTCCCTCCTCCACGATATGCACCCTCTGCAACACTCCTCGGCTCTGCCAATTCCTCATCCGAATCCCCCTGAATGTCAAAAAACGGTTTCTTCATGGTATCCCCTACAGGGCTCTTACCCTTCTCCATAAAGATCGCCGTTTGGCTGCGCGTAAGCCTACCACTGCGCCTGTCTTGATACTCCATCAATATACAGACTCTGTACTGATAGAATTGAACTACAAAATGGCTACCCGTAATATACTGTAGCTGGATTATCAATAAGCTGCATGCAATAGTTGAGGGTTCAAGATCCTGCCACCTTGCATACCAAACACAGCACGATCTACCGGAATCATTAATTGTTCTGCCTAAAACATCACCAGTAAACAAAGATAATGGGGGTACGTCGCCGTCATAATACTCATTTCGCCTTGGTAGCGTAACCCAACTTCCACTTGGGAATCGCAATTTCCCCCTGGATGGCATGCTCGCCTGATGACTGTCATTAACTCTATGAAATCTAAAGGCTGGATTGTATGATCGTTTCATAAGTATTGTATCCTTCCACCTACAGCATATCCTATCCGTATGTGTGAGAGAACCTTTGGTAAACCGTTGTAACATCATATCCGAAGGAAAATAGAATTATAGCGCTGTGCGCCGCTGCCAATCAACCACATCAGCATAATCTTGATGTAGGATGGTGTTTAAGGCATGCCAACTAAATAATGCAACTAATAATAATAATGCAACTAAATATTTATTGAATTCAAACTCGACCAATCCAAAAAAAAACAAGATATATAGAGCAAATTTACCACCAAATTCTACAAATTACCATTGTTGAGCGCAAAGTCCAGTGGTTTTTTAACCAATTTTTTATTTTTTATTTTTTATTCGCAGGTTTGATCGTCGCCGAAACTCAAGTGGCAGAAGACATACCAGATTGGAGGCAGTACCAATGCTCCTTCTCGGCCCTTATTCATTGTTTTATTAACGCTCACTCTCATCCCTTGTTTTTCACCGGCGCCATATATGTTATTCGCAATTTCATTTCGACCCTTATTTGCTTTTTAATTATTTTATTTCTAACGAGTTTTTAACCCACGAGTTTTATGTATGTTTTTTTTTAAATGTATTTTGTGGTTTTTAAGTTTTTCTATTTGATGTTTTTATTATTATTATTATTAATTTGTTGGTTTTCATGCATGGCCTTTTAGTATATGGGCCCTGGGTTTTCATGGGTGTGGTTTGTTTTTATTATTTGTTTTCTTAATTGTTTTATATTTTTTAATATATGTTTTTGTATTTTGATCATATGTTTTGTTATTTTATCTTTTATTGTTTTTTTCACTATATTATTTTAGTGTTTATTTTTGTATTTTATTTGTTTTTACTGTTTTTTTTTAATGTGTTTTGTTTTTGGTTTTTATGTATTTTTTAAAATTTCTTTATTTAATTAAAAAAATAGAATTATATAAAGTTTTAGGAAAACTAATTAAGATTTTTTTTTTTTTTCTCTTTCTTTATAATTTTTTTTTTAATAAATAAAGAAAAATAAATTGTTTTAATAAGATTTAAGACAAAAGAAATTGAGATGGAAATCAAAATTTAGGTTATTTTTTATTTATAAAATGAATAATCAATTTATATTTCCTAAACATTTTTTCAGATCTATGACTTTTGTTGTGAAATTTCAAAGCTAACTTATCCAATTTTCCTTTTTGATCTTCGAGGTCGCAACAAGGCGTAAGATAAGAGCATACTCAGGATTATCACTTTTTTTTATTCATTTGAAATCTGAAATTTGAAAAGTAAAGTAATAATAATTGATCTCAAAACTCAAATTCTTAGTTCTCAAAACTCATTCTCTTCCTTCACAAACATCCATTTTCTTGTAGATCTTCTTGCCAATGGTTAGTGAATGAGTTGTTCTTATTGCACCACCAAATTAAAATTTTCAAGAAATAAATGAAATCAAACTTCAAAAACAAAAACAAAAATTCCACCAAGCTTGGTTTTATTCGTTGACTCTATCCTACTCTATTTTGAAAAAGAAAATATTTTTGTCAAGTGTATGAGTATTTCTAATGAAGCCATTTATGGATCAAGTCTCTAGTATGCTCACATCCAATTTTGAAAGATATACCTCAATGTTTATCTAGATATGAGAAACCAATTGTACATATAGATTTGGTGCCAGGATTTGTTGAAGCATGGAGGAATGTTGTGGTGTAATCATAGTTTGGAACTGATCTTCAATGTAGTCCTTTCTCTCCAAGAAATGTTTGATCATCATTCTAGATATCCTATCCATAAATCGATTAGTGTGGAAACTCTTATAGTAGAAAAATAGATTTAAATTCATGCATCCTATTTATCATGCTTTACATATGCAGTTAAAAATGAGATTGAAAGAAAAAAATGCATTCTAGATTGAAAGCTAATGCCTATGTATACTTTCCCGAAAATGACACCAAAATGTTGGGTAATTTAATTGAGTTAAATTACTTGCGTTAAAGGTCAATCCAGATTTGTATACTTTTGAAGTACATTTGCACAATATATGTTAGGCAATTAACTCTCAATAAAAAAGGAAATTATAATATATTGAAAGAAGTTACATGATTGAAATAAAACCTATTCAAGAAAAATGTTTAAGATGAATATGCCCATACTTTTTTTTTTCAAAAGTATCAAATTCAGAATTCGGAAAGCAATATTTTAATGTACGAAATTAAAATGAAAATTGATGTGAAAGTAAACTTTACTCTATTGACATGAAAATAAATCAATTCTAGTGACATGAAAGTAAATATATATTATAAACAAGAAATTAAATCTATTCTAATGACTTGAAAGTAAATACTCGAAAGTAAATTCAATCTCGAAAGCAACAAATCTTATACTAAGAAAGCATTGAATTCTTAAGCTATGAAATTTAAAGGCAACTTATTTTGAAAGCAGTGAGATATCAATTGAAATGATTGATGTATACAGTGTCAAATTAGAATCATTCATGATTATCTATGAATCTAAAAAAAAACAAATTGAAAAGCAATGAATCTTTAACATGAATTGGAAAACAATGAATCTATGAAATTAAAACAATAAAGTAAAACTTTTTTGTTGTTTTTGGTTTTACTCAAGTGCTTGATTCATCAGGCGGCCATCCTAAAGTGCATGAGAGGTGGAATGTTTAGGAAGGCATTTGATCAAACGCCATATCTCATCATGGAAGTTTAACCATACTCTAAGGATTGTGTTCATAACATCAATAGTATTCATACATGAAGCATAAACATAGATTTAGCATTCCCAAACTTAACACACCCTTAAGAGGAGAAGACACTCCTATTTATACAAAAACTAAGATAACTAATTCATAAATTTAGATCCACAAATCTCTCCTAGATACACCAATATCTCATGTGGTTACAACCATGTGTTAGCATCTAGCAACTAGCATCTCTTCATATCCTCTCACAAATCTCTTATAGGTTTGATAGGAGACACTTATGAAGAATTCCATGATTCTTCTCCATGAAATGTGCTTGATCAATGATCTCAAATCTTCCTCAAACCTTCAAGAGTTTGAAGAGTAAATTCGAATTTGAGGTTTAAAGGCCAAATATGATTGTGCTAAAATCTTCAAATATGCCTACACACATCACAAAACTCATTTAACTTTTATATATAAGTGAATACATGTTATTTTTCTAATATTTAACCATAAATTAACTCAAAATTCCAAAACAAATGTCTTGGAAAATAATATGTCTAAATCCATATTTAATCATGAAGATGGTCTTAGTGCATGGTTAATGGAGCTGTAAAATGTGGTAAATTCTGAAGGAAAATAAAAGAAAATAGGGTGGAACGGATGAAATTTTGGAGACATAACATTAACTCAATTCCCAAAATGTAGTTACTCATATTTTCAAAGTTTTGGATTTTTTTAGGGAGTCGAGGCACTTCAACTTTCGTTAATGGTTATGTTAGGTTCTCGCAATCCTAATGAGGTCCCCAAACCATGTTAGATTTTTATTTCCTTGCAAAACTCTTTCCTTCATATTATTTCACCGGATGTAAACTTGTTCTTGATGGATTTTGGGATTTTTCAACATAATTTTTCTATTTCTCAAGGTCAGGTTTCTAATTAGATAAAGGTCTCTATTGTAGTTAATTCATCTCCATGTAGACCTCTTGTATCTAACTTGGGTCTGGAATGTATAACTCTCATGGATGCACAAAGCTATGAAGTTGATCATTCTAAAGATTATCATTGGATGAAAGATTCATATATACTAAGTGCTTTGGTGAACAATCAAATCCTAATATTTGTTGTGAATGTCGTGAACATGATCAATTTTGTTTTAGCCCAATCAATCCTTCTAGGTAGCATTCATTGTTTGAACCATTTAGTGGATCAAAACCCTCATGTTGATATGGATATGGATATTGATTTGACATGCCCTCCTAAATTTTTGTTAGCATGTTTTTCTCCTTATGATGCAGATGTGTTAATTGAAAGTCCATTCTCTTAAGAGTTTTAGGGTTTTCAAAATTATTTTTTTGGATTTCATGACCGAATTTATGATTGGATGGAAACATCTTACTTAGGAAACCCCATTGTTAATAATAATATTCGATATTTCTTGATGTTCACAAAGGAGGACAACATAGATTTAGGGACATCCATAAGAAGTTTTCAAGGTTTGTTTGATTATTCTTCTAATAAAAAAGGAAAGGTGCAGGTTGGTTAGAGTTAGTTGCTATAACATATCTTTCTGCTTATAAGAAAGACCTTCAATCTTTTGTGCAAGATGTTCAATTTCTTATCTCCTCTTTTTAATATTATTATATACCGGTTTTAATCACTTGTATCTTTGTGATTGCAGGTAAGGAACAACTTCAGTGGTTGCATTGGAAATTCCATTACACTTGACCCTGACCTTTTAGCTAGTTAGGTTATGAGTAGGTCTTCTAGTTTCCTTTTACACTCATCCTGCACTTTCTCTCCTTTAGTCCTTCCTTTTTTTTCTTACGTTTTCCTCCCATGTTGCTTTCTAGTTTAGTCCTCCATTTTCTTTATTCTTTTGATCTTTTTCTTTTGTTTCCTTGTTTTGTTAAGCCTTTTCTTTTGTGTTTGGTTGAATAAGGCTTTGCATGAAAATTGTTCTTGTTTGGATCAAAAGACAATGTGGAAAAGATTTGAAATGTGGTTGTGTTGACGAACAATTTTTGGCTAATCTATTTCCCTCTCTCTATTTGAGTTTACATATCTTTAAAGTCTATGATGTCTGAATGGAAAATACAATTTGATCCAAGTTGAAAGCCTTTGGCAAAAATAGGAAGCCCGTATCTATTAAAGGTCCTCATTTATGACTCAACCTTATATTGTGTGGTGTTTTGACCTGTCAAGTCAACCGAGTAGAGAAGGGAAGGGAGAAAAATTTAAATGAGCATATCAATTTCAATTATCTTTCAAATCCATTAAGTAAGGAACAACCTCTCTTACTCTCAATAAGTCAGGGTCTCTCTTCCACCCATGCTATAAATGTTCAATAAATTCTTCAAGAATATCATTCAACGAAAAATAAAGGGTGAAGAAGATAAATGCTTCTTGCACAGAGAGGTGAAGAAAGGAAGTTCATCGGGGTACTGAACATGCCTACTAGTAGCAAAGGGATGCTTATGACTCCTTGAGGTGACTCTATCAGGGTACTAAATAGGCTCGCTAGTAGTGGAGAAACACTATGGAATGTTCTTAAATATGATTATCAAAAGCTTAATACACTTATTATCCTTCCTCCTTATCGAAACAATTGAGGTGTGATTAGTCTTATTAATGTGTTTGAAGCTGAGAAAGGAAAATAGGAGACTATATCTATAATTGGTTTAAATGGGGAAGCCAAGGTAATCTACATGGAAAGTAAATACCTCCTAAGAGACTGAGACCTTGGACTTAAGGGTGAAACCTAAATAGAGAAGCTGGAGTTCTACTAGTGTGTCGACAATTATTGTTGCTGCAACAAACACCCTCCAAAATTTTTCCTACACTAGAATTTTCGAGCCTAATGAGGATCTTGTGATATGTTGTTCCATAGTCACGTCATGGACGATTGATGTTTTTCTAAGTGTTTAAGTCTTATTCTTAGATTCCAAGTGTCAAACTCACTTTCTCACACATGCTAAGTTCTTGAAAAATCCATAAGGAAACTTCCTTTAGGCAAGCTTGAATAGGCATAGAGAAATTTTTGAAGATAAGGCTTGCACAACTTATGTGAATAGTTCCTGCACAATGTTTAGTTGCAAGGCTTTCAAAATCACTATTGACATTGATTGCGCACCCCATAAGCACAATACACTACTCATTCCTCGTCGATAGTCAATGTTTACTCTCCATCAACAGTCTCCCTCTCACTTTGGTTGCAATTGTACTTCTATTTCAATGCGTTTTCTCAACTGTCGCTTTCACGCACTTTTAATTTCATAAGTGTCCCTTTCACTTTCATGGTTGTCGTTTCTTCTTGTTTTCACGTCAAGAAGTGTTATTTTCATGTTATCTTTACTCTAGCATATGTAACTTTCACTTTCTTTAGCTTTGTCAAGTTTCATTTTTACTTTTGCTTATCGTCACAAGTGTCACACTCAACCATTATTCACTCATGTATGTGTCACACATTTGCACACCACTAGAGGAAGATGTAGTGCACTCTTCTACATTATATGGTCCTACATTTCATAAGATTATTCCCTATATACATTCCTACGACTTAGCACACTTTCTAGTCACAGTCGAGACTCGTGTTACAAATTGTGTTCTAAGTGTTGCAATGTGGCATTTCAACTATCGCACTTAGAAATAAGTGTCGCTTGGCTGTCATTTCAAGGTGTGATTTATGATCATAAATCTTGTGCATTTTCATGTCTTGTATTGATGTAATTCATGTGTGTGCTCCATGTTTGAGTCTTGTTCATATGCTTTTCCCTCTCATACTCCACTAGTCCTACATGTATCCATTCTAGAGCTCTTCTTGTTCCTCCTTCCCAGTAAAAGTTATGAAAAAATCAATCCTTCACCATTTGATGAGAAATACTTAATCATGAGCCTCACTAATAAAATATCACCCTCCCATACTTGTGCACATTAAGAACCTTTAAAGCATAGTCACTGACCCTTGTTGCATGCACTGACTCATTGCACTAAGATTTGAGAAAATATGCCTTGTATAGCACATGAAGCATTTCTAGTGGCCCTTTTCAAAATCAAACTCCACCATGCAAAGGTCCTCCTCCCTTCTCAGTGCAATGAACACTCCCTGGGTAAAGTGGGTTATATTATGTTATTTTCCTTAGTCAATTGCGTAATTTTCCTTCCCAATGAGCCTTCCTTAATGCAAGTCACATTTCTAGTGGACAACCATCCAATGCAGAAGAAAATTGTGCTAGCATAATAACCTTCCCTCAAGCCTCGCACATGTCATAGTTACAATGCCTAGTCTTATATTCTTTGTTCACTGGAACCCCTCACTACATGATTACCATGTTTTTCTCTCCTTCATGTAGCATTTCATATTTCTAGTGGACATTGGAGCCTTTCCTAGATCACTACTAAATAAAACTACACTCTTCCTTAAGCCTGACTATCAGGTACAACACATGTGACAATTTTAGTCAGCAAGCCATTAACCCTTGTCCACTAGACTCCTTCATTGCATAATTATTGAGTTATGCCCTACCTCCCTAGCTCATGTTGTAGTTCTACTCCACAGTTAGGGCCTCCCTCAGTCATTGTGAAGCTCAATTGCACTATCACTATCTCCTCCTCCCTTGATCCCTCTTCATGTCATAGTTTCAGTCAACAAGTTCATCACATTGTCTCTTCCACTTTCCCATTGTGCTGGACCTTAAAGAGCTCCTCGTCATATCGCATGACATAGTTCTAGTGAGAAATGGTTCCCTCCTTCATCCACTACTGAGCTCAATTGTTCCATCCTCAACAAGTCTTCCTCCTCAGTCCTTACACAAGCCCTTCGTAAGCAACTTCTTTCGTGAGCAAAGTAGGGATAGAATGGATGATTTCAGGAGTAACCTTGGCTTGTCATGAGTGAGATTCATTGGCAGGTGTATCACCTCAACATGGCCAGGTATTTCTCATGGAATATGTCAAGGAGAATGGACAAAGAATCACTTTCAAAGAAGAAGCACAAAGAAGAACCATAATGAAGAAATGCAGATATCCTAGACCATGACAGAATGAAGACATTTCATGATAACTCAAATGATTCCAATACTATTCCAAGACCCTTTTGGAGGTTGAAGATGAAGATCAAAGCAAACATCTCATGAATATTGAAGAAAAAGTAGCAAATAGATTAGCTTGGCATTGCCACATCATCATGAAGTTCCATGCCATCAATGCCAAGTCATGACATGTACAAGTGCCATCACAATGTCAAATGTGTCAATGTGTCTTATCACATGATGTGGAATGTAATTATGTACTATCAAAAGAAAAATGACAAAATGTAAATGTGTGGAAGTTTAGGAGTCACATGTGGAATATGAAAAGTCACATGAGGACCAAAGAATTAGTAGAATTCCAAAGTTCATTAGGATTCGAAGAATCATGAGGGTAAATCAAGAGTCATAGGGGATATTAAAGGTCATTCCTCTTGTTATAAAAAGATCCTCATAACTCAATAAAAATGCTTTTAGAGGCTTAGGATTTGGAGAGCTAGCCTTGGCTTCTCTAAGTTGACATAAGAGAGAAGGCTATTATTTGGAGAAGCAAGAAGTGACTTAATGTTCCACTACTAGAGCTAGTGGCTCACCATTGTAACTATATAATTAGGTCTTTCACTTAATAATTGAAGCTCATTGAACCAACACATTTTCATGCATGCACCATGAATATTGTAATACTATTCTTTGGATGTTTGCGGTATATGTTATTTTCATATGCACTAAATAAATTGAACTATTTCATTGGCTTTGATGCTTATCTTGTTGAATGTGTGTTTTATTTTCTTCAATGGTCGTTGTGTCTATGTGAAATACTTCGCTAGATATCTAAAAAATATTTTATTACTCTCACGTGCCTATCTTAGGATAGTACTATTACTTTCCATCTAGAAACTCACTCTTCTCTCCCCTCTTGTGAAGGCCTCCTTTTACACATTACAATTGGTGTTTCACAATGTTAACTTACTTGTTTTTTCAAAGGTTATATGTATAACATCTTATGTTATCTATTAAAACCAAAACAAAACTTAGAGTTATGGTGGCCGAGTCGATACTCTAGATGGGGCTCCTACTCCAAATGGTGTGAGTTCTAATAAGGACTTCACATCGAGGAGATCACCTATATGTTGGCAGTATCCAGCACTAACAACACCCCCAATGTATTTTTCAACAACCTCTTCCCTATTTTTGTTTGTAGAGGTGTTTCTTTCTTAGGTACTTCTTCCTCAAGTTCCTATTCCTTAAGTGCCTCTTCCTCAACTAGGCATCCATACCCAACACTTTCAGACTAACCACTAGATACAACCACCAATTCTTTAGTATGTGCCCTTTTCCCCTAGTAGGTGTGTCAATAGTGGTATTTAAAAAACACCTACTTTGGAGAATTTTCTAATGAGGCCTAGGATATGTAACTGCCCTTGCTTCCAACCCTGTTTCAACACTTCCCTCCTATTCCTCAACTTCACTCCTTTCCTCCTAAGGGGCTGGTACAAACGATTCTACTAGTAAACTAGTGCATGTGCTCCCTTGATATTACAATGTGTTAATTATAATGAATTTAATTAACATGTGGTTAGTTATCCAGGTTTTAGGATGCTTCACCATGCATACAACATCTACCATATGTTGTAAAACCTTTAACAAATGATAAGGAATATTGATTATATACCCGTTGCGTAGACTTGCTAACCACTAAAAGTGCTAATGAAACACAATACCAAAATTACCTTCACAGGTTATAAATTTATTAATAAGATAAGCCACACCATCCTAAGGATGAGGAATGGATGTTATGTCAACCCCTCTTTCCTTATGCCTGACCTCCTTGCCTTCCTGCAGAAATGTTGCTTTGGATGTTGGGACTGCTTTTTTTTGGTAGAACCAATGCATTCCAATCCAAGGCATACATGTCGCCCTAACAACTACTTCCTCTATAACAACAACCCTAATTCCTCTAACCACTAATCCTTGTTCATTCAATGCCTGTGAAAACTCTAGGAAAATTTTCTCATTAAATCCATGTAGCTTCTCAATTTAGGCAAGCTTTCCCATATTATGAAATAATTCTAGGGCCTCCTAATGGTGAACAAAGCATCAATAGAATCAAGTTCATGGCAGATTGTTTTTCCTCCCACGACTACTGAAAATAATGTTACAAGGTTGACACTTGGTTCATGAAAATGTTTGTTAGAGAAACGAATGTTGATCTGCTATAATTGGAAATTTTTACCCTTTTGATGGTTTTATACCATAATTGACAAGTATTGGGAATAATTCAAGGTAGTCACATTAGTTTTTTAGGAGTAACAATGACTATGGTGTTATGCATAGTATGATAGATATGATTCCCCCCCCGACAAAAAAAATAAAAATAAAATAATGATAAGAGTTGTCCTCAGTGCATGTGATAGATGGTCATGTCAACCTTAAATCTAGAGATTCAAGTAAATGAAAAAAATCATACTTGTTGTTGACTTACCATTATGCTGATGTGGAAACTATGTAAGTGATATTAACTTGATCGATGTTGTGCAACATATGATTCATGGCATATTTCTAGTTGTGAAGTGTTCTATTATAATGATGCAATGACAAAGACCTATTATTCAACAAAATCAAGTATATTAGTACAAAGGTGTATCTTTCCAACCATGAAAATCCAATAACACATATGTCATCTTGTGATGGTGAACAAATGAAAATGCCTATGATTTGTATCAGTGGAACTATGTGAAGCTATAAAATTGGCTTGCAAATGTACAAAGTTTTATCAACAAAACTATGTAAGGTTGTATCATTAAAAGTTATTGAATACTTTAAAATATTTCAACAGTGGCAAACCTATGATGAGTGTAGAAACTTGTGATAATTAATTAATATTAAGCCCGTAAAATAAACAATTTTAAACACTAAACCATTGACAAAAAGAGAAGATAATATATCATAACATTGTTACAAAAGAACAAAGATATGTGTTGGCCACCAACAAGCTGATTTTCAGTCGCCACATTCATCCAATAGAACCCCAGAGGGATTTCCACCATTAGACATTTTTATTTTTATTTTTCTCTCTTTTTTTTTAAATAATAAAAAGACTAATTTCCTAGCAGTGCAAGAAACAAATTCCACGTCCCAACAACTTCAAGGTCTTAATATGCATTTGGGACGATTTTGAGAAATGAATCCTTAGAACTAGGCTTATGATACAACCACATATGATGTCCATTAACAAGAAAATATGTGTGAGACCCATCAATGGTTTTCAATTTCACAATCCTGTTGTCAAAGACTATATCTAGTGCATAAATTCCCTTCAAAATATTTAAATATGAAGTCATATAATAGAGCCCAATCACCCTTCTGAAACACCTTCCTTTCAATAAATTTATCATGCTACTTGGCATGCTAATGTTGGATGATATCTATTCATTGCAGAATAGCCAAGCGTTTCTCACCTTACTCATTCAATTGTTCTAGTTGATGTTTCTAAGATGCATTCAAGTCTAAATTCACCTCCAAAGAAGTTCTGAGTGTCTTTATCTCAAATTCAATGGGAAATATAGGACTCTTACCAAATACCAACTCATAGGGAGAGAATATTGTAGTATTCCTCCAAGTAGTTCTATAAGCCCATAACACTTCTGGAAGTCTCTCAACCCAGTCTCTTCGATGGCCTACCACAATATTCATGAGAATAGCTTCAAGCACCTTATTGTTACTTTCCACTTTCCCATTTTCCTATGGGTGGTAAGGTGAAGTGACTCGGTGATGAATTATATACTTTCTAACAAGTTCTTGTATCAGTCAAGAAGTAAATTGTGCTCCTCCATCTATAACTATCTCCTTTGGCACTCCATATTGAGCAAAAATGTATTCATCAAAGAAGTCTAAAACATCACGCTCAGTTTCTCTATTAAGTTCTCTTGCCTCCACCCAGTTGGTGACATATTTTGTGCATACCAAAATATAATTCTTCTGCTGATATGGGAGATGAATTCATCCCACAAAATCTATATACCATCTCTCAAATGGCTCCATCACCAATTGAGGTTGTAATCAAATTTCATCTTATTGAGTAAGATGACCCATTCTCTGACATTTGTCACACCCCTACAAATATTTCCTTGCATCTCACAATATAATAGGAAAAAAATAGCCCATTTGAGGCAACTTATGGCCAGTTCTTACGTATGTAAATGTCCTGCACAAGGATCATCATGAAAATCCTTGAGAATATCATGGATATCATCCTCCCTCACGTACCTTCTAATCTACTGATTAAAACTAGTGTGGAAGGGATATGCATCCAACCAAAATTACCGGGCACTTTGCTGAACAATTTTTCTCTTCTCTTTGGGAAAAAGGTGATGGGGAACCTTTCTTGTAGCAAGGTAATTGGAAATGTTTGCATACCAAGATGAATGAGTGAATATTGTAGAGAGACACTCAATTGGGAAAGATTTTTTAACAAGTAGATTATCAGTAACATTTGTTAATGTAGAAAGAAAATATGCAACAACATTATATTTCCTAGGTTTATCTAAAATGGTAATATCAAATTATTGGAGTAACAACAACCACCTAGTAACCTTGGCATTAGTAACTAGTTTATTCATTAAAAAATGTTTATTTGTAGCTCAGGGTCAAATTCCCTCTGGAAAATCTTCCTTGTCAAGAAAGACCCCTCCTAGCCCTAGGAAAAATTAAATTTGGGTAAGGAAAAAATGTATTTTTAATATGGAAACCCACATGTGCACAAGAGTACAAGTCGACCTTAAAAAGAAATTGGGGATCCTTGGAAGCATATAAATAAAATTCAAGTGACCCTAATTTGGACATCATGATCAAGAATTTTCTTCTTCTCTCTTCTTTGGTTTGGCTTGCACAAGTTTGAGATTGGTTTGTGGAAGTGGTTCGTATATGTTTGAAATTGCAGGGTCCAAGCTCGCACGCGTGAAAAATAAAAATTTGATCTGGGGCCATAGGGTTGGAATAGGGAAATCAAGGTTGTAGCTACATCCATATAGGGCACTCCATGTGATTGGAGAGTTTCAGGCACACTAATGATCACTAGCTTTGTGCAACTAGGAACTAGGGTGTTTTGACAATTGACCATAGAATTTGACCGTTGACCATAAGACTGAGAACTTTGATTCTGATCATTATTGTTGTTGGGCTCATCTCTTGGATATTGTTTGGTTAGTTTTGTTGGATAGTTTTTTGATTGAAGAATTAGATCACTGTACTCTCTTTGAATATTTTATGACATTATGAAAATAAGAAGAATTTGAAAGGTTTTCCCCCTTGTCAATTTTCCCCCAGTCTATGACCAAATCCTTGTGCCTTTTGTTATTGTTCTTGATTGTCTATTGTCTATTGGAATTTTTTTATCTACAATTTCTATTTAACATTGGAATATTAAATTTTATTGAAATATTGCTAATTAAAGATAAAAATTGGGCTAAAGTAATAGTAACATCATAAAACAGTGGAAAATTAACATGGTATCAAAGCTAAGGTGAATTCAAGCCCAAGGAGACAAGATACAAGAGAAATCATCTTTGAAAGAAGCTAAATGAGAATATTTGGTTTGGTCATGCTGTCTACCTCTTTAATGATAATGAGAAGCTTGGTGACTCATTTAGCGTTTATGCTTATAAGATTGAGATGGAAGTTATATTAGATGACAACAATGTTTTGGAATATGTGCAAAGAAAAGTACCTGAACCTCCGACAAATTCTTCTGCTACTATCAAGTCTAGGTACAAGAAAGGTGACCTCAAAGCTAAGAAAATTCTCATTGATGGTTTGTAGGATCATTTACTTGTTTATGTTGGTAATTTGAAGAGTTCTAAAGACATTTATGATAAGTTGGTTTTGGATGTATCAAGTCAACAATTTGAATCATATCCACTCCTTGAATAATAAGCTCAAGGAATTAAAAATAAATAATGGAAAACTTGTGCAATCCTATATTATGAGGGTATCTCAACTAAGGGATCAATTGTAGACTACTGGTGACATTATATATGATAGAAAGTTGGTGATGATCACTCTTTAAGGTCTTCCTCCCATTTGGGAAACTGGCATTACTACTATAAGAAACACCAATAGACTTCCAACATTTGATGAGCTTGTTGGATAATGCACTCAAGAAGAAACCAACATGATTTCCTGGGGAAGGTTTCAAAATCATGAGGAAGGAGAGTCCTCTACATTTGTTACTCAAGACAAGTGAAAGAAAGGTAAATGGAGACCATCCAATTTAATAAATTTCTCTCCCAAATCAAAAGACTCCAAAATAAGATTGAGAAAATACATGCCTCAAGTTGAATGCCTCAATTGCTACAAGTATGGTCATTATGCCTGAGACTATCCAAGAAAGAGAGATGCTCCAAGATCTAACCAAGGCTACAACAACAAATACAATGATAGAAGAAGAAATGATGATAGAATAAGAGGAGATGATGAAAGAAGAAGGGATCATGAGAGGAGAAGAGATACTCCAAATGACTATGAAGAAGGCCATCATTCTCAAAAGAGAACAATAAATTACATATATGAAAAAATGCAGTTGCTAGTCAATATGAATATATTCTTATTTCCTCTCTTTCTAGTTCTTCTCCTCTAGATTCGTATGATATTTGGTTAGTAGATAGTGGGGCTTCTTGACATATCTTTGGGTACAAGGAATTCCTCTCTAACCTAGTTGAGAGGGAGACAATTTTGAAAATCATTATTGGAGCTAACTCTACTCATCCTGTGAAGGGTTTTGTTTCTGTCAAATTTCATTTGAAATTTGGTGAATCCATTCTTCTTCATGATGTGATGTACGTTCTAGGTTTAAAGAAGAACTTAGTATCTATTTCTTCTTTAGAAGACAAGGGCATGATAGTAGCTTTTATAAATGGAAAAGTCCTCACTTGGCCTAAGGAATTCCATATGAGGGATGCATTCACCTTGGGATGTAGACTTGAAGGACTCTATAGAGTCAATGGAAGACCTCTTATGGAAATGTTACATGATACTAATCATAAAAGTGAGCTATGGCACTAAAGGTTAACACATCTACATTATGAAGCCCTACCAAAATTGAAGAAGATAGTCTCTGGGATGCTTGATGTTCAAGCTAGTCATGATGGAGTTTTTCTAGGATGTTCTAGTGGTAAGAAAATAAGGGGACCATTCCCCCCTAGCAAGAACAAGACCGATGATACTCTACAACTTATTCATTCTGACTTATGTTGACCCATGCATGTGCACTCTATTGGTGGACATCTCTAATACATAATATTCATTTATGATTCCCCCTGGAAAACGTTGGATATACTACTTAAAGCACAAGGATGAGTCTTTTGATATGTTCAAAGAATTCAAAGTGTTGATAGAAAATCAAATAGGGAAGAATATCAAAGTCTTTCGATACGATAATGATGGAGAGTACATTTCGAATGAGTTCATTGAATCTTGCAAGAAAGATGGAATCAAGAAGATAACTATTGTACCTTACAACCCAAGAAAAATGGAGTGGTCGAAAGATAGAATAGGTCCATCGTAGAAGTTGTCTGAGCTATGCTACACGATGAATTTTCCAAAATTCCTTTAGTGAGAAGCTACAAATTCAATGATATATGTTCGTAACAGGGTTCCTCATCAATCATTGGACAACAATACTCCCAAAGAAGTATTCATAGGTGTGAAGCCCGACATTGGACATCTCAGGATATTTGGTTTCTTTGTATACTTTCATGTGTCGAAGGACAAGAGAAATAAGCTAGAAGCCACTGAAAAGAAAGGTATATTTGTTGGTTATTATGAAAATTATAAAGTATTTGTAATATACATGTTGGGTCAAAGGAAGATCAAGTTTATGAGGGATGTAACTCTCAGTGAAGATGTCACTCTTGGAAAAGCAAGGGACCTTCCTCTTGTTGAGAAGAAAGATGATGATGACATACTAGAAGGTCCGTCTATACCTGAATCTAAGAAGGACATAGTTGATGATCCCATAGAACCTATGGACCCCTTGGATCCTCCTCTAAGTGATCCCCCTGCCAAGTAGAGACCACCATGGCTTCGTGATACTCTACAAGATGATGAGAGACATGTTCCTACCAAAAGGACCTTTAGAGAGAGTAAGAAGCCATGCTTATATTAAGGATACATTGCAGCTATGAGCACTATGATCGATGTTGAGCCTTATACATTTGAAGAATATATCAAAGAATAGGTTTGGAAGGATGCCATGGCCGAAGTGTATGAATCAATTATGAAGAATGATGTATGGGATGTTGTGTCGAGACCTAAGGGAAAGTTTTTCATAACTTAAAAATGGCTATATAAGATCAAAGATGGTGCATATGGAAGCATTGAAAAGTATAAAGAAAGGTTCATGGCTTGAGGTTTCTCTCAGAAAGAGGGAGAAGACAATGATGATATATTTTCCCTCGTTTCCTATTACATTACCATTAGATCGATTGTTTCTCTTGCCTCTAAAAAAGGATGGACACCACCTGATGGATGTAAAGACAATGTTTATTCATGGTATACTACAAGAAGAAGTATACGTTGAGAAACCTAAGGGATTTAAAATAAAATATAGGAATACTCATGTCTACAGTTTGAAGAAAGAATTATATGGTTTGAAGCAAGCTCCCTGATCCTGGTATGCTCATATTGATAATTACCTAGTGAAGCTTGGAGTCACAAGAAGTAGTGTCAATCTGAAGCTCTATTTCAAAGTGGTCTAAGTTATGCCTTTGATTTTGGTTTTATATGTTAACAACCTATTCTTGATAGGTATCAAGCCCCTGATGATCAAATATAAGAGGGAGCTAACATCCAAATTCGAAATGAAGGATCTTGGTATGATGCATTACTTTATGGGACTAGAGGTTTGGAAGATACCTGAAGAAATTTTCCTTTCTCAAGGAAAGTGTGTTGTGAAACTATTGGAAAGATTTGGAATGATTGAATGTAAGTCCCTAGCCACACTAATGGAGATGAATTTTAAGAAGTTATGGGGAGGCACTGCTAGACCTGACTTGGTAGACCCCTTTGAGTACCAACAGTTGATTAGGGCATTGACGTTCCTTGTGTATACCCATCCAGATATATGATTTGTAGTGAACACTTTGAGTAAATTCATGAAAAATCCCTTTCATGCACATTTGGATGCTTCCAAACAAATTCTAGTATATTTTCATGGGGCGATCAATCTTGGTTTGATATATACTTCCAGATATGTGAGACTACATGGATACACTCATGTTGATTGGGATGGAAACATCATTGACAGGAAGAGAACATCTAAGTGTTGTTTTTATACAATAAAATGCCTCCTCATAAACTTAGAGGAGAAGATCTAATACTTGGATAGAAGGAACCCTAATTTCATGCTCATTTTGAGTTATAACACTCCCTGTTAGACTATTTAGGGTGTTATAATGTGGCCCTAGAATCGAAAACCCGCATTACCCTAGAAAGTAACACTTTGCATCTCCACTAGGCCCGTGTTACTATAATTTCACGTAGCCATGAGAAAAAAATCACGAGTTAACTCACTATGACTCTGTCATTTACTCAAAGTTGACTCTAAAAATCTAGACGGGATCACCTCAAACTCATATATGGATGTTTCCTATCATGATTGAGACAACTAAAGAAGGAGAATGCATTAAAACAAGGAGACATCTTCCATTATTTTTGTGTTTTTCCCAAACTGAACTGGTGAAGGTTTTGGTACCTTTCTTAGCCTCCCAATGTCTATATATTGGAGGCTATTCCACTGAGGTCTGGATAACAATTCATGTATTGTTATGCTGCCAAGACACTGATTGAGAGAGTGATTGAGGAGCTAGGAGCTGAAGGAAGGCTTGTTGCAACATATCATGGTTGTAATCTTCCTTCGTTTGATTTAATAATATAGATATACTTCTATTCTATCTATATCATGGTTTAATGCTTACATTTTACATGCTTATGCTTCTATGATCTAGACTAATGGTGTAATATTGATGCATTCAACACTTATGTGTTGTTATATGTTAGTAGTTGAATTAATAGGGTTTATATATGTTGTGTAGATCGCTTGTTTTGTGTCTTTTATGTAGGTCTCCCTCTTGGAGTTGGATGAGGACTCTTTCTTTGTCGCACTGACTGCTCCAATAGAGCTGTGTGAAAGATAAACATGTTTTTACTCACTTCTACTTTGTCAATTCTAGACTAGCATTAGTATTGTTGAATATTTCTTCCCTTGACAGCCTTAGATCCCTTGATCCTTCCATCTTAGGTTCCAGGAAAACCTAAGAAGATTTCTTGTTCATAGATCCGCGCACTAATATCTATAGCAAAATTAACGACTCCATTAAGGATCATTTTTTTATTCCCGGTTAGTATATCCTAGATCCTAAATCTCTGGTCTTCTCTTGTCTTATCTGTTCTTTTCAAGTTTGGATTCTCATCATTTTTCCTACTTGAATGCTAATGTTTTTAGTCTTAGCCTTTCCTTGACCCAAATTTCCTTATTTTCTATGTAAGACCTTTGTAATGCACCTTCCCAATGCCTTTCAATGCATTATAATGTGTTTCTCCTTTTAGCACAGAGCGTTACCCTAGATGATAATGCCATGTGTAGCCTTGAGACCTGTGTTATAGTGCCAAACCTCTGTTCTCCACCTAGTTCTATGGATTTCCTTGTTTCAAGGTTTTACCTATTGGTTGATCCATGAGTCTATTCGACTTGGCTTTGCTTTCGTTGGTTGAATGCATGTATTTGTTTCTTTTGAAAAAGTAGCTTAATTGCATTATTTTGGAAAAAGAAAAGATTTTTTTTTTCTTTCTATCATTTTAACTAGTTTGTTCAAAGTTTACTTTGGGATTATTATCTTAGTATTGTATGTTTTCATCTATTTCTTTGTGTTAGAGATGCATGAAGATTGTTTTGTGTTGGAAAATACGTTTAGTTAGTCTCTCCTTGTAGAAACCCATTCTCATCGAACCGAAATTGAAAAAAATATTTTATGCATTGTTTGATTCAGGTCTCACAAACTTCATATGTCAACACTTATCTTTTGAAGACATTAATCAAGTACCTTTAAAATTAATCTCGTAATAAAATTGATCAACTACTCTTTTCTAGGATATGCACATATTAGTTTAGGCTAGGGTCTAGGGTTAGGTTGTGTAAGTCAACTCTCCAAGAATGCAATACCAAACTAGTGTCATTAAAGAGAGAAAATCTCGTTGCACTCACTTCAACTAGGACCGCTCATATAACACAAGAGTTAAGAGCGAGGAAACATTGAAGTGTGAGAGAAGGTAGCCTACCTTCAATTGCATTTCAGTGGGTTAATATTATATTGTATTGAGGATTCTTTTGGGGATATCGAAGATGAGTCGGGGAATCATGTATCCTACCCACACAATGTACTGCCCATCATTGTGATCCACCTGGTGGTTTCTATTAGTTGAGGTGAACTTAGTGGCCATACTTATAGGGAGTTACAAAAGGTGATTGGGGCGGGATGCCCTAGTACTTAGACAGATGAACCTACTTCATATTTGGTTTTTGGAAGGTACTCGAATTCACGAGAGTGGTTAGTCCCTTCTTACCAAGGTTCGATTGAAGCTTAGGAGTAATTGTAATTGTCAATTTATACTATCTCTCTCTTATATCCATTTGATACTTGGCTGCATCTCTAGCTAGTTGTGGCTATCAGAGAGAGTTTTTGTCTACTTGCCAAGGCTTTCCCCCACTTTCTGTGGAGGGATTTTCGAGTGAATCAGATTCCCCCACTACAAAAGGGAATCAGTCTCTAGTATCAAACATTGAATCACACAACACTTCCCAGGAGTCTCTTTTAACAAAGGATTGTTTTATTGAAGGTTCCAAACCTCTTTTTAATCCTCCACTTATCAACCCTCTTGGGCCTGTTTTTGTTCTGGTTGCACCTTTCCTTGTTATGCCTTCATCATTTTCCACTCCAAATGTCCTGATGAATGCTAGTGGGTCATGCTATTTTTTGGAAAAAAATTCTCCAAAACCACTTACCCTACCTACAACTATCTCAAAACAATTGATTATTTATCCTACTATTCAAACTATGCCTAGTCTAGGAATCCCTACTACACTTGCTATGGGTGGAGTTCAACACTTTCTTACCCATACCCCTTTTGTGTCGGCTCTTGGACCTCCGACTATCACCCTCATGGGTGCTATTAGTTTGACTATATTCAAAATCCTATTTGGTTTGAACCCTTTGCTAAGTTCTAACCCCCAAACAATTATGACTTGGGGCAATGTTTCCAGCATGCACATACTCGTTGGAGGCATGTTAGCTTGTATACCTTATACGATACAATATAATCCACCAATCGATACTTTTCCTTCGATTGGTTATAGTGTCAGTGGTGTTCGTGAACCCAATGTACCTTATGTGTCCAACAATATCCCTCATCTTCATCCTGGTGCATCTCTTTAGGGCCTCTCTGCTCAACAACCATTGAATCAAGGAGGAAACTTCTATCATGGGGGAAACCAATTCTCTGGTAATCACCCTCAAGCTGAGAGTGTGCCTTATGGACCACCAATTTATATGACCCCACCTCCATTGCAAGGAAACTACTATCCTTCACAATCTATGTGCCCTACTAGAAACACATTGATGGGTGGACCTTCTAGTCCCTCAAGTCATCCTGCTCTGCCCTAGTCAAATTCAAGGGCACCTACACCTCTTTCATTCTTGTCTACTCTTGATATCCTAGATATTTACAAGTTAATGAATGACCCCATCAACCATAACTTACTTTGGCTTCTGATCCCACATACAATTCTTGCCGACATTCCAAAGTTTGAAGTCAAACAAGGATATGACCCATCAACACATGTCACAACATACCACCTTTGGTGTCTATAAAACTCAATGATTGATGATATTATCTGGCTCATACTCTTCCCCCACACCTTTACTAGAAACACAACCAAGTGGTATATAGAGTTACCACAAAGTTCTGTGAATAATCTCAAAACCCTCACCATGGAATTCTTAAAGCACTTCAAGTTACCTATCCACTATGAAACCGAAATGAAACTTCTAACTAAACTATGCTAGGACACCCCCACCCACATCTCCAATCATATCTATGAATGGAGAAATCAACAGATGCTCGTAAAGGCCTCCATTTTAGATTACCTCTTAGCAAATTGGTTCTACAAATCTCTTCCACCTACCATCATGAAGGACATTTCCATGTCTGGCACGATTACTGAAGATAACTATATTCATCATGCTCAACATTTAGATCTATCTTATTCACAATTTGACATGCTTTATGATTTGATCCCTAATGCCCCTAGAACTTCAATACTTCTTGTCCTCAGTAACCTAGTGCTCATGTCGATGGTCGCATTGGCACTACCACTGGAATTGTTGTAAAAAAATTGAGTAGGAAATTTTCCTAGTTGAATGTTACTACCGATCCCTTTCCTACTACCCACTCTACTACTCCTCCAACCGTTGCAATCAACTCGGTGAAATCTACACAAAAGCCCAACGTTAAGAAAAAGATCGCTCCTTCTAAAGAGTAGTAGATGACCGAGAACAACCCAAATCAGAAAGTGTCTGCTAATGCTAAATCTAAGAAAGTTAAATAAAAAGTTGTCAAGTTCCCTTGCAAGATATGCATTGAGGACCAATTAACATATAAATTTCCTCATCTCCAAGAGTGCATATACTTCCTTACACAAAATGACACTGGTTGAACCCTTATGGTCCTTAATAACCCCTTTCCTACTCAGAATTAGTAGCAACATATTGTATTGAACCCACCACCACCTCCGCATGGGGGCAATGTATATTCACATCCCCATCCCCTTGGAGAAGGGTCATCGATTGTTTACAACTTTGATATTGTTGATTTTCAAACATGAGAAAAGAACTATGGGAACTGTGTCTCAAATGCTTTAGACACTTCCTCAAGTTCCATTACATTGCTTCCTATCAATATACATATTTCTTATGGTTCCTAGAGACAACCCCTAGGTTGAGCAGAGGTAAGTGCCTAGGATATCTTAATATTTCTTTAAAGATAGGTTTTTTCTGCTTAAGAATTAGATATAATTTGATCAAATCTAGTTCAATTACCCTACTTAGAGGAAAATTCAACTTGTATACAAACACCATGTCATTCCAAAGAGTTAATGCTCAGATATGGTGGCCAAAACACAAAGAGTGCAGTTTATTGCTTGTTGCAATATAGGTGAGAGAGGAAATATAAGAGAATAAACCCAATGTAGAGGGCTATTTATAGACTCTTATACACCAAATTCTAGTAGAATCGTGAAAAAGACCAAGGAAATGAAATAAATAAATCATGGAGCGCATTTTAAGGATTTTAATCCAACATATCATAGGTACAATTTTCCATAATATAACATAGGTAGATATGTTATTTAAGATTGAATCTTGTAGCTACAATTACATAATTTCTGAAGAAGAAAAACACATATGAAATTATAAACAGAGAAGAATCACATACTACACATCTCAATGCTTGGAATCACCAGAAAATTTCTTCATTAATATTCAAGAATGATATACATCTCATACGCCCCAAAAATTAAAAAACTTGCAGACAATTACAACCTCTAGAACAAAAATTTAAACCCTTACTAATGAGTCTTTCTTCCCTTTTATAGGGAGAATCAAAACAAGAACAATTTACAAAAACATCTTGGAATGTTATAGCCATCTAAACTACTCAACTATCTGATCATGCAACTAGTCCAACTGTCTTAATTAATACATAAACAACCTTGATTCCTTTCTTGAAAATGAAATATTTACAAAATTTCATAAATGAGATGAATGTGTTGTGTTGGCTAAATAAAATATCTTCATTGCTGATTCCATTTATCTCTTGAGATGGAACCAAGCTCCATTGTTCAGACTCGTGGTGGGTTGATGGAATTGTCAAACTTTTTCCATAATTTTGGGTCTATTGTAGGGGTGTGAATAAGAGCATTATAGGCTACCCTCATATTTGTAAGCTCAATGTAATTACGCTTTGCAACAAATAGGGTTTTCACCAACCAAAGTAGTTGAAAATCTCTTTATAGATAATTTACTATGGTTCTTCCCTTGAGAGTGGCAATGCTATTTTGTGAAGAATCCACCTTAATATTAGCCCCAACCAATAGCTTCTCATATTGTTCCCATGGTAGCAGGTTCCCTTTAAAGTCCCAACAACTAGGAAATCTTGCAATAGGTCTCTGATCAAAATTAGAACTAAATGTTGCTACCAACTTTTCCAAATCATTTACACATTCCTTAGCCCTATCCCTTGATGATTTTCTCTAAATCATTTTTGAACCTTCAATAACTACCCCTATCCTATCACTAATATCCATTTCTCTCAGGCCATCAACTGGGTTTTCATTGAGGCACCTGATGAATTTATCTGTAGTCTTGGCATTTTAGCATCCTCATCCTTGGATGATAGGATGGAGAATTTTGTGGTATTAACTGTAGCATTTTGTTCTGCCACTAATTTCATATGCTCCCATATCTTCTTCATTTTAGAAATAATATCATCCCATATTATTTTCCTAGCTTCAATGAGGGACATATTACCTTTCAACCTATTCTTTAGCACTTTGATTTCATCTTGTGCAACCTAAAATTTATTGTTGATTTGTTCCATACTTCCCTAGGTGGACTCAAGTTGTTTCTCCTTATTTCTAGGTAGGTATTTGGTGTTTTCTAGGTCAATCTGTATTTTCTTGATCTTGCTATCTGACAGCCAGTAAATGGAGATGGTTAAAAACAATGGGTGAGAGGGGGCCTATATTGGTCATCAGTCAGGTGAATGGGGTGCCTGTATGGGGTCGGGAACAAGGTTCGACCCCCCATAATTAATCATGACCATCTATCCATAGTGCTTCACATTTTTTACTTTTACCTTCTAGGAGGTAGGTGTCGGCTTAATGGTTGTGATCCTTACCCCACCTGAGTCTCTCAGGGATCGGGTGGCTTCGAGATTGATAGCGATATGCATGATAAATGCCCATTTCTTAACCGTTAGATATGAAATGAAGGGGGAGGACCACATTGTCCTGTCATTTCTCCTTTCCATTTTTCTTCTTTTCTCTCTTCTTTTAATCTTCCTCTATTTTTTGTTTTTCTAAATTTTTCCAATTGCTCACTATATTAAAAAACAAGTCTTCCTATGTAACAAGAACACTGAGAGGAACAACGAGGAGGGTACAAGATCGGCTACAATTGGGGATAGTGCCTTCCTGGCAAGGAACTGAAACCTGCAGATTAATGTCTTCAACTTGTGCACGGAGCCAAAATATGTACAAAACTAAAAATTAAAGAAAACACTCTGGTACTTACAATGGATTGTTGGCATTGTGGTGTTGGCATTGATGTCAACAAGTTGGAGATGCAGCTTCTCATGTGCAGGTGCGATGGATGCTTGGCTTGATGGTCTTGATAGTTGGAATTGATGTCAACTTTCTTGTGACATGATGTTGTTACTATTGAGTAGAGATGGTATCAACATGTGATGATTGGTTTGAGTTTGGCATTTTATGATGATTGGAGATGTTGTTGCTGTAGGAGGTTTAAGTGTTGCATATGTATCTACATGGATTAGAAAAACTAGATATGCTTCTACGTGTGTTGGGTTGTGGTTTCTTGCGTTGAGGTGATTTTACCAGTATTGAACGTAGTTGATGACATGATTTTGTTGTTGTAGGAACTTAGAGATGTTGCTATAGGTGTTGGAGATGTTTAGAGAGGTTGTGGTTTCTCCTTGAGAAGTTGGAGGTCTTGGTCTTGGTACTAAGGTTGGAAGAATAGGTATTGCATGTCATTGACTTGTTCTTAACCTATTTCATCATTTGTAGACTTGACACATATGTTTGCATGTGTCATAAGGAGCTGAGGAAGGTGTTCCATTAGTTGGTAGAGGTTCTGGACTGAAGATCGATTGGTTTTCTTCATCTTTAGCCTTAGTCGCACGGAGACATGCTCATCAGAGCGGCTCAAAATCTCTAGTCGTATGGAGATAGGCATATGGGATAGATTGTGATGTTCTAGTCACATGGATACAATTTCATGCTTGCGACCGAGAATTTTCACAAGTTTTTCTCCATGTTTCTTGTGCTGATCAACTATTTTTTGCATTGTGGTGACATTCGTGTTTGGAACTTTTCGGTTTATGGTCTAAAAAGTTCATGGGACCTCCAAAAGTTTATTAAAGTTGAAAATATAAAAAAGGCAAGTGGATTTAGTGGTTGATCAAGTCAATGAGCCAAATCCGGATCAGATCAAGCATATGAACATAGTTGTGATAACTAGTAGTTCTCAGTGATTATTGATTTGAGCACTTGAGTTCATCTACATATTGGAGGAATCTCATTGTTAGCATGGTTGATTATCTAGTTGTGTTGAGTGAGTGTGTGTGTTGAGAAGAGAGTGCAAGATGCATGAATTGTGTAGTGTAATATTTTCTTATGTAGTTTGTAGTTGTAGCAGTAAATAATTGAAGTATGTTTAAGCCATTATCTTTGTGAAGTGAGTAGAATATGGAGTGTGGATTGGAGAAGTGATTGGTGAGATTATGTGGTAGCTAGTGGAGTATTTGGAGATTTTTTTCTCCTATTATATTCTTCATATTTATTTGTATCTTTGATTCAGAATAATGGTTTTGTTTTGATTTTCAAGTTGGGCAAATTGGGAGTCCAATCTGAAAATATATGAAACGAGGCTCACATGGAGGAAGTGAAGGCAATGAGGCTTCAGAGTATACAGTGATTTGGCAGATTCGGTAGAGGGAAGAGATTTATTCATCTAATAGGAGTTGGATAATCCAATAGGAGTTGGGCGAGAATCGTTGATCGTGAGAACCTTCAATGGATGGTAGTTCGTAGATCCGAGAGAGAAATTTTTTCCTATTTAATAGATGCCAACATACTGTGAAGGAAGCCCAATCTTTCAGCTTATGGTTGTAAGTTGTGTTAGTGTCAGTCTTTCCAGCCTTCCTCCAGTGATCAAATATGCTCTTACAAAGTGGTCTTAGAGTGTCAAGGTCAAATTTTGTCATTTCAAAGAGTTTTCAAGCAAAATTTGGTCACTAGGCATTTGGTCTAGGGTTTGCTCTCACTCTTTTCAAAGTTGCCCAAATGCCAATCCATGTCATCATTCAGCTGAGTCTATCATCATTCATAGGGTTTTCATTATCATGTCAGTGTCTAATGAGTCATTTTACATCTTGTTCATGCTTCAGTTGCGCCTAGGTAAGGTCATTTCCCTCTCCTAGGGTTTTGAAGGCAATTTCTCTTGGACGGTCAAATCATCGACAAAACTTGTATCCTAATGTTCATACACCTTCCCCTATCCTTAAAGTACCTTATCAAACACTTCCCATCCCTTAGATCCGCCAAATTCCTCATTTTTACACAAACCCTAGTTTCTAGCTACAACTTGGCAATTTTCTAGGTTTGGCCTGTGTTTTTCCCTTTTGGACCCCTTCCCCTCGCTCAATCTCTGAGATTCCACTTTACCCTGCTTCCTAACATCCCTCCCCACTCCCAAAAATTTCCCCAAGAATTTAGAAGCCCCCTATCCCCTTCATTTCACTCCATTTCGACAAAATTCCTTGTTTCACACATCAAGACAAGTCGCACTCAAATGATGCTTCAGAGAAATAAAAGATGAATTTTGGAAAACGGAGAGAGGTTTTTGTCCAAAACATGCCAAAGAAGAAAAACCTCCTTCACTTTTTTCACAGGTGTCATGTTTTTAGAGAAATGTCAAAATTACAATCGCCGGATCCAAGGCGGTTGGCCAAGGCACTAAAACGACGGAAAAGGCCCGATCCACTCCAAATTTTGGCCAAAGCCTCTTTGAATGAGCATGGTACTTGATTGGGGACTCCTAGCCCAAATTTCAAGAAATTTGGAGAAAATTTTGTCAATTGTGAATTTTTTGTGCCATACACAGGTTTTTCCGCTTGACGGGTCTCATCCCCCGCGCGACCCTTTCACTTGGCAACTCTATTTTCAAAAAACTCAGTATTTTTGGATTTGGCATGAAAAGTTACACATTCTCACCCATTTCCAAGAGATTTTATGAAGTTTTGGGCCTCCAGAAAGTCAAAAAACAAGCAAAAAATGACTTTCTGCCACATTTTTGACACACAGAAAGCAGTCTTGGGAGATTGAAATTTTGGAGGGGCAAATGACAACCAAATTTATAAATTCTAGTTGGGTTGGAAAGTAGACTCACAGACCTTTCCAAAAAGCCTACTCTTGCCTCATTTGGACACCTGGAAGTGCCCCAAAAGTGCCCTCAAAGGCGCGCGACCCGTCAGGGAATGGCGCGCGACCTATCAGGCAAATTTCTCAAAATTTCAGTGTACAGCTCAGCAAAACGCAGTTTTGACCATGTTTGACTTTTTGGAGTGGATTGTCATCCTTCTTGATGTAAATAATGTAATTTTATGACACTTTTACACTTATGTATCTCTTCTAGAAGATTCATTCATGAAATAGGTGAAAATTAAATGAATGAATTGGTTTCCTAGCTTATAGAGGCAGGTTGTTTTGACTGCCTAGTTTTTAGTGCTTAGTTTAGAAGTGGTTGAAACAGCTCCTAGGATAGTGAGCTCGACCCATAGAGGCAGGGAAAGATGTTAGATGATCTATATTATGTACTTTCTTGCTCATTTTCATGGTTGGACTCTTGAGGGAGAAGCTCTTATTGTATTACTCACTGTATCTCTGCAATTTTTGGCAAAGGAAGACCAGGGTTTTGCAGTCCTTTTTGGGATTCTTGTGGTCACATGTATTGATGGTGTGTTTATCTTTGTACTTGTAAGTGTGTTATGTGAATCATTTCCTTACTTTTCCTTCTGCACATTAGGCAAATGAAGTGTTAAAGTAGAACTCATGACTGTCATGCTCTGCTTTTAAGTTTGCTTAATATCAATGTTTTCGACTGTTTAAAGGGAATTCAAGGTTATTGCTTGCTCTCTTTAACTCCTCACCGGTCATTCTCATCCATCCATCTCTATTAAAGGCATCAATAATGTTTCCTACCTCGCCCCAAAGAACCCCCTGCGAAAACTGTGTCCAATCCCCGCACCTAAAATTGCCATTTCCCCAATTTTCCACCAAAAACCCTAAAAATCCCAAATCAACCCTTTTGATCAGTTTACTAGCCTAAAATCAGTGTTACCCTATTGGTTATCTCTCCCATTGAAGATCTTTATCGAGATAGACCGGAGAGAGCCCTCTCCTGCCCCGTAGGGCTAGCTACGAGGCTAAGTGGTTTGATGTTGCCTTGAGGTTTACCTTTCTCAGCCTGAGGTGAAATTTCAAGTGCTAACAAGTTGATCCATGTATATTGGTTCAATAACTAATAAAATATATTAAGCATCACAACAAAAGCAAGGGTTGTTTTTGACCCAAGAGGAGGGTTTTCCACCGGAAATACTTGTGTCTATTGTGTGATTGGTTTCATGGTTTTACTTTTGTTTGATGCTCTAATATTTGTTTATGTGCTTCATTTTGTGCATGGTGTAAAAGATTAAGTAATTGGAGAAAAAGTTTAAAAGTGTCTATTATAGCATCATTCAACACTCATGTAGACCTGATGCTCTTTTATGGCCCTAGGTAGTCTCTTTTCCTATGGAAGCTTGATTTTGTACTAAAAAAAGTATCTCAAAATCCATACGTGACTTTGCCCATACTAAATTGCATGTATATGTCAGTCCCATAACATTATTCCCAAGTATACCTTTTAAAATATGAAAAAATAAAATAAAATGTTATTTTTGGGGATGGGTTTACGAGTTTTACCAAAAGCCCATCTACAGGAACCCATGCCCTAAGTGAAATAACCAATTTGAGGTGGTATATATACACCCCTTGGGTAGGCCTAATTCATACAATAAGACGAATAGCGTCATTATACTCGATTTCTCCCAAATAAAGTCATTTTTTCCCACGCCTCCTGCACTCCTAGTCTCTAGGAAACCCTGGTTTCCTTGGCATAGATTCTCAACATCCTTATCTAGCATATAATTTCACTTATTAGAGAGCTTGTTTTGTGTCCCGGGCTAGATGGATTTGGAGGAAGGCTTCGTCGGTGCCTTTGGCCTGGATCAGGTTGTATCTTTCCTATACCTATTGTTGTTAATCAATAAAGAAACTCATGTCTTGTTCCTGATATATGTTTTCAGCTTATGAATGATAGTTTATATTTATATATATGATGATCTAACATATCAATATGTATGAACATTGAATTATCTATTATGTATATGCTTCTGTGATTTCTTTGTAGGCCTGCACATCTTAGAGGAAGCAAAGGATTTAGACACTACATGAGCATCTTCAAATCTAGGACCCTCAGGTAAGTCTCCAAATCCAAGTTTGATAATTCATATGTTTGGAATTCTTGTTTGAGTGTTCTTTGTTAATTATCTTATCTTGTTCTATTGAGGCTTTCAACCCTTTCCTTAGTGAACTTTTCCTGCCAACAAAATTGGAAACTCCGTTGGGGAATACCATCAAGTATTTCCTAGAAGGGTTGTTTTGCTTTGATCTAGGTTTAGTTTTTTGTTTCATGGTTTTTTGCAGCCTTCTTGATTCTGAAGTAATTTGGTCATTCAACTTGATCTTTTAACTCTAGGATTTCTTTTCATTTTTCCTTAGTTTTCCATTTATATGTGCTTTTTCTTATAAACAGTCACATATATATCCACTTTCTTCCAAATAAACCTACGTATATGTGGTTTTCTTCAGACACAGTCACATATACATGTGGGACTATATTTAAACAGACACATATTGATCTAATTTTTTTTTTTTCATTTCAGGCTTTTGTTGAGGCCTTGACCAAGTTTCTTTGTGATTTATTAATGATTATGAATCCTGGAATCACCTTGATGTTTGTTGTTGTTGGTGTCTTTCATATTGTTTTATAAATTCCTATGTCAACCTAGGGTTCGTACTCTTTGAAGTTTTTTGTGTTTGAATTTGGGTTCGAGATATTCTTTATGAAGTGTCTGGATGTTCTGTGCTTCTGGAAAAAATCTTGTTTCTTGTTGATAACCCAGTCTTTGATTTGCTTCTTTTGCAACCTAGAAGTTGGCTTCTTTTTTCTTTCTCTTCTTTTTTTTAGAAAAGGACTTGTGATTCTTGATGAATGAGAGGTTTCAGTTCTCGGAACCTTTCTAATTTACAGAGCCTTTTGTATCTTTCTAGCCAAATCATTTGAAGTGATTAAGTCTCTTATTTTTGTCTAGTCTTTTATCTTTGTGATCTTTGGTGACTAGTGGGATTTGAGTATTTTTCATGTTTTTGGTCTTAAAATTGTTGCTTGTTTTTCCCTTTCCAAAATTTTTTGTTTCTTTAAATCTTTAAAATAAAAGAAAAACATTTTCTTTGTGTTTCTTTTCTTTTGTTTTTGGCTTTGTAATCTTTTGAGTTTTTGGCAAATGTGTGAATTCTTGTTTTAAATATTAAGAGTCTTTTTTCTTTGAGGAGTGATTTTTCTTTTGGTATTTTCTTCTCCTTGTTTGTTGAATTGACCTTTTCTTGGAGTGTTGGGAAAGGTTATTTTCACGGTGACGAAGACTTTTTATCACTTAGTGATATTTTTTCTGTTTCTTCGACTTCACGATCATTGAACTATTATGTCAGGCATCTTATTATAAATTGGCTTATAGGTTAAGACATATCAATTTTGAATTACATTATGCATCTTGACCTCATACTGTAATATTTAGCCATAGGTTCAACCCCATTATGTTGCGATTTTTAACCTCTCTCACTTGCCTTCTTGTAAAATCGTAACATAGTGGTAGAGACTTTCCTTTCACGAGCTTCCTAGTTAGAACCTCACTAGAATATGTTTCCCATGTTGCAAGTATTGAGTAGGCTTGGGAATCATATTTAGTCCCACCATGACTTTGCATTGAAGCCTCATTCTTCTTCTTCTTCACTATTATTCTGGCTTTATACCCTAGAGGCTCCCATGTGTTGAGTTGTACTATCACATTGCATATTAACTACTTGGAACCCTTTTAGCCTTAAGCCAAATTCATTTGGACTCGTGTATAAGCCACTTTTTACCATGTCTTTTTTGCAAGTTAAAACCATGCATTCATTAGCCTTTGCGAGTTGGCACCCTTTTCCGTGGAGGGAATATCCTCTAAGTGTCAATGACCAACATCTTCCACCTTGAATTGCAGATGGGAATGTTCTAGTCCCAGGAACTAGTGCACTTTCCCTTGACACTTGTTCTCTCCATTGTATTATAGGAATTATTTTATTCCTTTTTAGGATTTATAATGAAAAATACCAAAAAAATTAAATATTCCAAAATGGGATCATGAATGGGACAATTTCTTCATCATTTGATGGCAACAAGGTTCAATCATGTCACTCTTGAAAACATCACTTAAAATGAGTCTTTCCTCCATCAGGATGGGACTTAGTTTGACTTTAGGGAAGTTATAACCTTATTCTTGATTCAGTTCTCCACCATTTGGTTATCTCTTCCAATCATATGGAGAGTTTGCTAATGCCTCCTGCATTGCAAACTTATAAAAGGTTATTTTATGTTTCCATAAAGTCACATAAAGTCGTGACTTTGTTCAAGGGAAGTAAAATTGTTGTCGGCCATTCTACAGTGTCTGTTGACTCATTTCTGTTAGTGATAACTGATCTGTCAATTTATTGTCAGCATCACATTAGCGACATGGTCCTTTACTCGTGTTGGTTAAGAAGGTCCCCATTGACTTCTTACTAGCGGGTCTTCTCTTATCGACTTTGACAAATTGATTTGAGAGTAGATCTAGAGTTGCACCCTATCCCTATTTACATCATTGATAAGTGACCTTGTGCTCAGCATCGATCAACATTATGGGCCTTTGACTGAGTGGCTTCCCTTATGTTTGACGCCATCTTACATTATCACACATTGGTATTTGTGCAGTACCTTGGTTTCCATTTGAACCTATAGGTGGATTCCTTGCCTCTGTGTCAGCTTTCATTATTGGTTGGTTTAGAGGATTGCTATTGTGTACTAGCTACATCTTGTGTATGCTGAAAATTTAGTTCAAAATGGTTACTTCATCTCTCTTCATCATAGTTCTTCCAAATTATTGGCCTGCGATTTACACTCATGCTAATTTATGTGGGATGCCTTAATGCCTTCCTTTGAGCGAATCATTTTCCATCGACTCCAACTCATTGCTCTAGGAACAAGGTTTAGAGTCATTTTTCAGTACCTTATGGTTTGCAGTCATCAATGGTAGACTCTTTTACTATTGATAGTGAGAATACATCAACGTCTCTTGATTGATATATTATTTCAAGTGCTCGACTTCAACACATCTATTCACACTTGTTAGATTGTACTAGGGTACCTTAACATGCATTATCATTATTGGTAAGTTGTTTCACATTTGTTAACTATATACATCAATGACCAGTAATCAAACAATTTCTCACATGGTCAACTTTAGCTCATCTATTCCCATATTGTAGAAATGCATCATCTACGGTTGGTGAAGACCTCGATCTGTGTCAGCATCTTGGTTCACTTGACATCTCCTTCAGTTTTCTTCTAGTGACACCTCTCAACTTTATATGTTGTAGTCTTTCACACCAACATCTTATATGTTGGCACCTGAGTTCACGTAATACCACTATTCCATTTATATGACTTGGTACTTCTATTAGGATTAGTTATGCATCATCATTGATCAGAAAATTTTCTAGCATCATTGGTCAAACATTATTCTATATGTTATATGGAGACATAGCTCCATGGTGTTCTTTCGCGGCTATGATATGATGATACACTATGTATTCTTTAGCTCCTTCTATACACTTATGTATACGTTTTGGATCTACTTTATACTTGATCAACATACATGCTTTACTACTTCTAAGCATGGGTATGCCCGCCTCAGACATGAGATTTCTTTCTAACTCCTTCCATAGGTATTCGATGGGTTGGAAACCGGTGATTTCCTCTCAGGTTTTCAGATGACTCCTCTCTCTATACTTAATATATTTTTGCCATCATGTTTTCCCTTTTGACCTCATATATGAGGGTGCCTCTGTTATAACATCATTCAACACTCCTATAGACTTGATGCTCTTTTATGGCCCTGGGCAATCCCATTTCCTATGAATAATTCAATTTATACTAATATACAATATCTCAAAATCCATACAAGACTCCTCCCATACTAAATCACATATATACACTGTTCCCACAACACTATACATGCGTATACCTTTTAAAATATTAAAAAATAAAATAAAATGCTATTTTTTGGGTTGGGTTTATGGTTTTACTGAGAGCCCACCTACAAGAGCATGTGGTCTAACTGAAATAACCAATTTGAGGTTGCATATATACACCCCTTGGGTAGACCTTATTCATATAAGAACAAGGATATAAAAATTATACTCTATTTCTCCTAGTTCAAATTTGCTTTTCCCATGCCTCTTTCACTCCCAGTATCTTAGAGGAAACCCTGGTTTCCTTTGCATAGATTCTCAACATCCTTATCTAGAATCTACTTGCATTTATTAGAGAGGTTTTCTTCATGGCTCGGGCTGGATGGATCTGGAGGAAGGTTTCGTCGGTGCATTTGGCCTAGATTAGGTTGTATCTTTCCTATACCTACTGCTATGAATCAATAAAGAAAATCATGTTTTGTTCTTGATATATGTTGTCATCTTATGAATGATAGTTTATATGTTTATATATGATGACATAACATATTTCTATTTATGCACATTGAATCATATATTATTTATATGCTTTTGTGATTCTTTTGCAAGTTTTCACATCTTGGAGGAAGCAATGGGTTTGGACCCTATGGGAACATCTTCAAATGTAAGACCCCTGGGTATGTATCCAAATCCAATTTTGATAATTTGTATGTTTGGAATTCTTGTTTGAGTTTTCTTTTTTGATTATCTTATCCTTCTCTATTGAGGCTTTTAATCCTTGCCTTAGGGAATGTTTCCCACCAACAGTGCCACACTACCGATTCACCCCTCCTTCTTAGTAGTGATCTAGTTTCCAACATGGCTCACCGGTATTTACGATGGAGGTGGACAAATGTATTTATTGTTTAAAATAATGCTTGTGGTACTTCCATTTACAGGCAGCTCAAACACTTCACCATCAAGATTTTCCAGTAGAAATGTATTATTCCCTTTGACTTCAACTATTTTGAAGGGTCCAAACCACAAAGGATCAAATTTCCCATGTTTTCCTTTGTCCTCTCTCCTGACATCCCATCTGAGTACAAGGTCACCTGGCTGAAAAATTTTGTCCTTAGCCTTTTTTTCAAACAGAGACTTCATCTTGTCTTGGTACTTGATTAGATTCTGAGTCACTTGCTCTCTGTTCTCTTGCAATTCAACCAACTGATTTATCCTCCTGGTCAAGGGATTAGGCTCCTCCTCTGCATCTTGGATCAGTTTTTCCACAGGCATAGCCAATTGGGTAGGAAAAAGTGTTGAAGTCCCATACACTAGCTCAAATGGAGACTTACCAGTTGACCTCTTAGTGGTGACTCTATTATCCCACAATGAAAATTTGAGTTGAGAATCCCAATTCTTTTTATTTTGTGTTATGGTATTCTTGAGAATCCTCACCAAAGTCTTATTGGATGATTCTACCAACCCATTTCCCTGTGGGTAATAAGTGGTGGAATATCCTAAAATGATGTTATAGCTCTGACAAAAATTGATAAACTTGGCATATTTAAATACTTGAGCATTATCAGTGACTATTTTCCTTGGGCAACCAAACTTGGCTAAAATGTTTTCCTCCATGAATTTAATGACCATTGTATCAATTACATTTCTGGTAGGGACAAATTCTACTCATTTAGTCAAATAGGCTATTGCTATGAGGATCCACTTATGCTGCCCACTAGATGGTGGGTGAATCTCCCCAGTGAAATCCAACCTCCATTGTCTAAATGGCTCCTCCACAAAAATAGGGATTAAAGGCGGGGGTGCCAATTTCTGCTTTTCAACAAAGGTTTTGCACTATTTTTAAGCCTTCACTCGATGGTTCACATCAACAAATAACTTAGGCTAATAGAATCTAACCTTCAAAATATTATGAGTTGTTGCTTTCCAACTGCAGTTTTCTCCACAAACACAACTATGAAATTCATCTATTTTTTTGGGGATTTCTTCCTCAACCAAGCTAAGTAGTAAAAATCCCATAGGGTCTTTCCGATATAGCTAACCATTTGATATAAAAACAAATTGTGGTTGCAGCCTTAGATCTCTGTACCTTTCTTTGAAAAAATTAGTTGGGAATTCCAGAAAAAATAAAAAATGGATAAAGAATTTATACCACTCATAATCCAAGTGCTTCATTGCAATTTTTTGTGTTTCTCCTTTTGTATTTTTAAGTTTCTTTTTCCTTTTTGGTTATGAACTTTTAGCCAACAAATTTATGCCTAGTGCCTAACAATTTTCCTCTGATAAAATCTTAGCCAATCCTTGCCCCTTGACCAACTTGGTGGGATTGATGTTCATGTCATATTCTTGAATTTTGGCTATCCATTTTCCTCTTTTGCCTTCATTGTCTCCCTGTGTGAGGATGTCTTCCACAGTTACAGTGGGAACACAAGCAATTACCCTAGATTGTAGAATGTCAAACTAGAAAGATTTTAAGGATTTGACCAAAGAATAGGCATGTTTTTCCAAAATATTATATTTTAGTTTTGCTTCTTAAAACACTTGCTGAAAAATGAAATTGGTTTCTCCTTCTCTCTTTCATTCTTCTACAATAAAACAACTGCAATAATGTTAGGAGATGCAAATGAAAAATATAAGGAAAGGCTTTTGATAATCAGGGTTAGCCAAAAATAGGGCCTCTCCAAAGGACTTTTTCATTTTGGAAAATGATTCTCTTGCTTTTGCAGTCCATTTAACCTCTCTGTCCTTCTTCAACATATCTGTGATCTCTCTCACAATTTCAGCATAATTGAGCACAAACCTTCTCAAGAAATTTATCCTACCTAAGAAAATATGTATCTCCTTTTTGTTCCTTTGTAGAGGGATACTACTAATTGCTTCTACCCTTTTGGGGTGAATTTTTGCCCCTTCTCTTGAGCCTATGTGCCCCAATAATTTTCCTTCTCTAAGGGAAAATTAGGACTTCTTTGGGTTCAGGGACAACCCATATTTCCTGCATTTATCAAATGTGTGTTGTAAGTGTTGCAAGTGTTCCTCATTAGACTTTGAGAATTTTTTATGTCATCTAGGTAAATGACCACAAATTTATCTTTCTCCCTGATGAAAGCTATATAAATTTCCCTCTAGAAAGTGGCACCAGTGTTCATGAGACAAAAAGGCTTTATGGCATACATAAAATTTCTCCAAGGCGCAGTGAAGGTTATATTTTTCTAATCATCAAGATGCACAAAAATATGGTTGTATCCATAGAACCCATCAATCATGGAAAATATCGATGACCTACCAATTTCTGTAAAATATAGTCCATCTTGGGCAAAGGATAGTTATCTGTTAGATAATCCCTATTCAGATTTCTAAAGTCCACACACAATATGATCTCTCCGTTTTTCTTCGTAACAAGGACTAGATTAGCCACCCAATATAAGTATCTCAAGGGTACAATGATCTTAGCTTGGAGCATTTTCCTGATTTCTTTCTCTATCAAGGGGAGAAGCAGGGGATTTATTTTCCTAAACTTTTATTTGTGAGGTTTAATTCTAGATTTCAAAGGGATCTTATGTTGAATGATACTAGTATCATAATTTTTTAAATCATCATAGGACCAAGTAAAAATATCAGCATACTCTTTGAACAAGTCAAGATACCTTTGTATGTATTATTCTGGGATCCCCTTGGCCAACTTAGCTAGTTTAGGTTGTTGTTGTGTACCAATGTTGCAGTCTTATGTATGTTCCTCGTTCTCCTTATTAGCTGTTCTGACTGCCATATCATTAGCATCAAACAATCTTTCCAATGGAACTAGCCCATTTGGTATTATATTTCCTTTTAACTGCAAAATATTCTACCCAACCATAGACCCTTCCCAAGGCACATGCTACTCAAATCCTTCAATTCCCTCTATATCTTCACCTTCCTGTTCTATTGCAAAGTTGAAAATTTCTCCAATCACCTCCATAAATATTTCAATTTGGTCTTCATCCTCAAATACCTGCCAATATATTACATTGTCTAGCACGAAGGGTCGGTATCTAATTTTAACTTCATACCTAAGAAAGGGGTTTTTTGGTGGCTTGAAAGTGTTGGTTATTGTTGCTAAGGAATAAACCATTATGTTTTCTCTCTAGGAAAAAACTAAATGTTAAATGGAAAAAATAAATTCTCAACCAAGTCCCACACTTCATTCCTGTAAGATTTTAACCTGGGATTTTTGGTTTGGCATTGATTCCTAATTTGTTTTATAACCAATTCAGAATCTCCAAAAAATGTCAAACATTCAATTTTCAGATTTCTAGCATCTTGTAGGCCCAACACCAATGCTTCATATTCAACAATATTATTTGTAGTGTCAAATTCTAATTTATATGAGAGAGGGATGAGGTTACCTTCAGGGGATATCAACAACACTCCTGCTCCATTTCCTTCCCTAGAGTAGGCCCCATCAAAGTATAACTTCCAAACACAATCAATTTTCATTTGCTTCTTATTGACTTGTGAGGGAATTTCCACTTGAGTATCCTCCATAATTCACTCATCCATTTCTAACAAAAGACATGAAAGATCTTTTTCTTGGCCATGTACTGGAGAGTTATTGGAATTATCTACCCTAGTGATAATTTTTACAAATATGGACTCTCTGTACAATTTGTGTTCTTCTCCACCAAACACTGGGATAGTGGCATATGTGAGGTCAAGTTTAATGGAACCTCCAAGCTTCATTCCCCATGATCTAGAAAGAAGCATACCAAATCTTGTAGGAATGTCTACAACCACAATGTCCATTACTACACTCTTCACTAGGATTTGAGCCAGATTAACCACCAAATCCTTGATCATCCCAAGGCATTTTACTTTTTTGGAATCAAAGGAGTATAAGTCCTTATATGGTTTTGTTATTTGCAAGCCCAACTGCTCCATGATAGATAAAGGCATTAGATTATGAGAAGCCCCTGAATCAAGCATACAATTGTGCAACAATAAATCATGAATCACCAATGTAACATAGAATGGAGGGGTGGAAGGGCCTCCACATGTGATCCAAACACAACCACAGGTCTCTCTTCCTACAAATTCAAATTGTCTTGTGTTGAGGTGACATGAGATGCATCTATGAAATCAGAAATTTTCCTTTTATAGGAAGATTGTTTCAACAATTTAGTCAAAGGCATATATATCTTTACTTTCTCCAATTCTTTTGCAAGCTAAAGGAAAAGGTATTCTTCTCCATTTTCACTTGCTCAACTGTCTCTTTATTTTCTTGATGCAATTTCTTGGTTTGCACATGTTGTTGCTCTATATTTGCATACTCGTACATAGAATGAGTGGGATGGGAGGTTTCTCCTTTGGTTGTTGGGTCAGGCCTAACAGGTTGTTTCCCCTTATCAATTTGCTTGGGGGTGGTAGGTTGGGTAGGTTCTTCACTTTGGTCTTGTGTCTGAGATATTTTTCTAGACCTCAAGTCAAATCTCTTATGAAATTCTTCTTGCATGAAATCTGCAAACTGCTTGCAATAAGCATATGTTTCTTCTTTATCCAAAGGAACATCTGGATCATCATCCTCTCCTCCCCATGCTTCTATTTCATGCTCCTCTTCTAATAAAGTTGAGTATTGATTTTCTTGAATTTCAAGTGCATCTTCAATTCCTTCCTTAGGGTCATCTTCTATATACAAGGGAGGTTGTATTTGGTCTTGCTGGTATTTTCTTTCTCTATGTAGAAGTTGTAATGGAGGTCTCCTATATTGGGGATTGAAGTTTCTATTAGGACCTTGTTGTATTTGTTTAGGAGGGTTTTTTTTTTCCAATTCCAACTTCACTATCTTGTTTGAGAGGCTTTTGATTAACTTATTCATCTTATCCAATTTTTTCTTTTGAGTCTCCTTAACTTGAATAGAGAAATAGAATTCCTCCTTCCCCTTTCTCCTATCACTATGCTCCACATTTCCCTTCAACTTCCTTGCTAATGCAAAGTTTGTTTCTACCTCCAGAGCATCAATATAGATTTGGTCTAGTGAGAGGGATTTCCTTTCTCTTAGAGTAAACCCAAAATATGATTCAAAGGCTCCAACAAACACCACCTTAGCTGCTTCTTGTGGGGGTTTAATCTTAGCAGGTAAGTTGTTATACAATTTGTTAAATATTTTTATAAATTTGGTGACATCTTCATTTGGTCTTTTCTTTATTGCATTAAATTTAGTCAAAAAGTATCCATGGTCTTTCTTCTCACCCCATTTTTGCATAAAGATGTTCTCTAATTCCTCCCAAGTGTTGATTGAGTTGTTAGGAAAGGTCTTGAACCATTTTCTAGCCTCCCCATCTAAAGACTAAACAAACAACCTCAATACCACATCTAAGTGTTCAACGTTCAAGTTTTTTGCAAATGCACAAAACATTTCAATATGTTTATGGGTTGTGACATCATCTTCCCCAGTGAATCTAGGCAGAAGTTTGAGATAGTCTTGAGGCATTGCAATATTCATAGGTTGTTGTAGATTCAAAGGGGCATATTTGTTGAGAAAAAATCTAGGGACAAACATATTTTGTAGGGGATTTTGAGGAATATTTATTGCAAGACCTAGGTAAGGGGTAGAATGAACAACAAAAACTAAGATTGGATGTGAAATAGCTATGGAAGTTTGAGATATGCTAGGAAAGAGTATATCTTTAATTTATTCAACTTCAGGGAAGGTATGAAATTTGAAAGGATCAAAATGATAGAGACCTCTTCAAACTTAGGCTCTAAAAGGTAAAAACTAGGTGGGGGAAATGTTCCTCTAAGAAGTCCAAAAGCCTAGATGAAGTCTCAAGGGAATTCATCTCATGTTTCCAACAACCAGAAGTTGAAGCATTTGTAGAACAAAAATTCTTCTAGAGCCTTAGCGGTCCTTTCTTTCCAGATTCTTTTGAAGCTAATTCATTTTGGGTCCTGCACAGGAGGATTTTTCTACTAGGAGGTATCAAAACGAGTGTGAGGCCTCCCAAAAGAAAGGATTACATCCTAAAGGCTATGCTAGGTTAGAAATTTCAACTCACACTTCCTTTGCTCACCATACAAGGAATGGAAAAATTTATGCCTAGGGAAATATATTTAGATTTTTCCCCAACAATGACACCAAAAGATGTTGTGGTTTTGTTGACGGGCTAGAATGTACCGCCAATAGTTAGGGGGTCTCCCTGGTGTGAGGTCCCAACTAGAACTCACACCATTTTGGATAGGATCCCCATCTAGTATATGGGCCTGGCTACCACCATAAATGTTTGAGCTCTTGGTTGTCAAATGAAAAGATGTCAGAGTGAGGGAAAGAATGAAATGCCCAAACAATGAAAGAAAACCAGCCCAAGATTTACAAACTATAGAAACAGGTACAAGCAAGTCACAACAATAATAAGAAATATGCCATGAGAGGGATCAATTATCCAGAACCTAGTCAGACATACATGAACATGAACATGAACATGAACATGCCAGAGGTTAATTGCAAATTAGTTCACAATAGATCACTGACATGGTGAGAAATAAGTAAACACAGATTCGAAAGCAAACATACATACAACAACTATGAACCAATCCATAACATATTACATGTATGAATGCACACATACAAATGTAGTGAAAATATCAGACAACCAATACAACCACTATGAACAAGCATGGGAATTAGTGCCAGAAATAAAGAACATCTTATTATTGTTTCTGAAAATACAAGTACATATCTTGCAATTTGTCAAATCCCAACAATGGAACATGGGTTTCTCATACCATTTCCTAATGAAAAACCCTAGGCTCATTGTAGCTCACTCTACTAGCTTCCAAGAGTTGAGTGCCTCTAGCTCTCAAGCACAAATCAACTATCTAGTCCTAGCCTCAAATCAAGTGCTAATCCACTCCAATGAGGCATGAGGGTACATTTATAGAGATGAGGTGACTATTCATCTACCATGACCCTTGACCTCCCCTCATGACTCTTGAAATTCCTCATTGTTCTCTCATGCCTACTACCTAGTACATGCTCAATTGATCTCAACATAACTGTTGACACCATGATGAGAACATTTTCATACTGATAGAAGAGATAATTTAAGGAGAAAAGAGAAGTTTTGAGAGACCTGAGGTTGGTTCTTGTTGCCAACATTGTTGTGAAACCATGGAGGCTTGCATGAAATTTTGAACCTCTTACTATTGTGCCTCACTTTCATCCAACCATCTTCTGTTTTTGTTCCTTTTGTATGGCTTGGCTCTTTTCACATGATCAGTTCTCTCCCTCCTTTCCTCCTACCTGCAAACGAAATACATTGTCATATATATTTATAAAGAAAGCATGATATTAAAACATAATTAATTAACTAAGGAAAAGACATTAATTAGACCCCTATATAGCCCTTTTCTAAACCACTATGTTGTTACGATGTGCAATCCCTATAGGGTGATCTTGATACTTGATTTGGGAGAATTTCACAACCCATCTTACAATATGTGACCATAGGAGCAGATCCTAGAAGACAACCACATTCTCCAACTTGGTTGGCATCATGCCCCATGAAAGAATATAATAAGTGTCTTTGGAGCAATTTTGCCAAGAGGAAAACACATTCTCTTGTATGTGATCCATCCCTTTGAAAGTCATAAATGCATACGTAGGTTATAGTGTCATACATCGGTCATATTCTCGCATGCATATGTACGTCGCACCTCGCATTGACAAGATCACAAGGAAAGGCTAATCAAATTTGTCATTGAGATTTGTGACCCAATTGTCACATCAGCCAATGGTGCAGGTGAAATTTGTTAAGATCAGCATAGGTCAAATTATCTTCTTGCAACATTGGAGAACAAGAATCAGACTCGCAACCTCGAAAGAGCAGACGTAGCTAGGTCACAGGCTCATTCTACAAAGTTTGTCATAACTTTAGATGAGTGATAAGATTGTGATATGAACTTAAAGGTTCATTGTGGCAGTGAAAGTCACATCCCATGTGGTATTCTCTATGGAAATAATGCCAAAACCTTTGTATCATTTTCATTATACTATCCTTCATTGCAGGAAAAGAGTGTTATTTCACTTTCGTGTTTATTCTCTATAAGGTAAGGCGAAAGATCTGTTAATATCATTGATGCTCACAATAGCCATGGGAATTACTACTACACGCACCTGAAGACCATGAATGAATCCCTCCTTACATAGCCTCATGAGCCCCTCGTAGCACCATTCGAGGTAATCACCAACTCTTGCTTTGCACAATTAATCTGGAGGGTCCTTTCATATTTTCACGCACTCCAAAGCCCACTTCCTTGAGAAAGCACCAAAACTTTCCTACTACTCGTAGCTTTATAGTATGGGTGTTGACGATAACGTGTTCGATATTGGAAGATTATATACATTGTTAAAGTGTGACATTTGATTCCCCACATAGTTGTGAAGCAAGCTTACTTTAATATTGACTTCATGCGACCCACTCCCAAGATCATCGTCAACATCCCGATCCCTAAGGGTCACAAAGTCACAAAAGAGGACAAGTCACATTGGCCACTGGCTGCTCCAAGTATATATTGTGACACAACAACCTTGGGAGGGGTCATACGGTCACAACGTAGGCTAGGTCACATTGATCATTATATTTTGCAACTCCAATTTGTGACTGGGCGACCTCAAGAAAGGTCACATAATCGCATGACAAGTCTGGTCACGTAACCATCGAATTTTCCAGGTGAAATTTCATGACTGTGACTTTAGACCTGTCACACTTCCCATTATTAGTGAAGTTCACACCTCTGGAGCACATCTCACTACCTATTATAGTTGCAACTTTGGGTCAATACAGTACTATGACACTTGAGTTCCTTCCAAGAATATTATGGTGCAGTGGTGCTTCCATTTCCTCCTGTTAATTAAACAATGTGCAGCAAGGAAAAACAATAACACAACTAGTAAATCATGCATAGGAGACACAACAAATTTAACATGGTTCACCCAACCAATCTGGGCTACGTCCACCAAGCATAAACATCGACAATTCTTTATTATCAAACAGGAGATTACAAAATAATCAATTTCCTCACAAACTCTCACCCAAAAAACAATCCGTATGGATACCTATTTTATAGCTAGGAGAATCTAACTGCCTCATAAATCCTCTCACATCAAATATAGGATGCATTAACTCTCTCCCAACAACTTGGAGCTAATCTAGCAACAAATTCCTATTGTTGTCACACATTAGAGATTTTTGCCTATTTTGTGAAACAGAAAATCTCAACAATCTCCACCTTGACAAAAATTAGCCTGATGCCCTGCTTGTTTATTATTTTTATCTTTTTTGCAAGCCAAGAGAAGCCAAACACCAGCGTAGCTTCTCTAACAAAACTGGTTTCGTGAACATGTCTGCACAATTCTCCTTTGTATGCACCTTTTCAAGAGAGACTCCTATTTTAGTGATAACCTGTCTTACAAAATGGTACTTGATCGGTATATGCTTTGATTTACTATGATAGGCCGGATTCTTAGCCAAATGTATTGCACTTTGACTGTCACAAAATAACTTGATGTTGTCCTGCAACCTACCAAATTCACCAAACAAACCTTTCAACCAAACCGCTTCTTTGCAAGCATGAGAAGCAGCAATGTATTCTGCTTCAGTAGTGGATAAAGCAACAATATTCTGTAGCTTTGACATCCAGCTGATAGCTCCACCTGCAAGAGTAAAGACATACCCTGATGTTGACCTTCTCTTATCCAAATCACCTGCAAAATCGGAATCAACATATCCGCAAACAAATTCACTACTCTTATTGTAAGTGATACAATAACTACTTGTGCCTCTCAAATATTGAAGCACCGATTTCACTGCTGACCAGTGTTCTTTACCCGGATTTGCCATATACCTGCTGACAACCCCAACTGCATGTGAAATATCTGGTCGCATACAAACCATCACATACATTAAACACCCTACTACATTAGCATATGGAATTCGAGACATAAATTCCTTTTCTTCATCTGAATTAGGACATAAACTCGAAGAAAGCTTGAAATGGGAAGCGAGAGGGACTGACACAGGCTTCACGTTATTCATACCAAAACTCAAAAGTATTTTCTCAATATACTTCTGTTGTGATAGCCATAGCTTACCATTGCTCCTGTCTCTGAAAATCTCCACGCCCAAAATCTGTCTTGCTGCTCCTAGATCTTTCATATCAAATGTCCTTGCCATCTGAGCCTTCAACCTGTTGATTTCTTCTATGCTTTTTCTTGCTAAAAGAATATCGTCAACATACAATACTAAGATAATGAATATGCCATTTTTAAATTGCTTAAAATAAACACAATGATCATATTCACTTCTAACATATTTCTAACTCAACATGAAAGAATCAAACTTCTTATACCACTGCCGAGGCGACTGCTTCAGGCCATATAATGACTTCTTGAGCCTGTAGACAAATTTCTCATTGCGATGCTGAACAAACCCTTCCGGTTGTTCCATATAAATTTCCTCATCTAAGTCTCCATGTAGAAATGGAGTCTTAACATCTAATTGCTGCAACTCTAAATCAAGCAAAGCAACTAACGCTAACACAATTCTAATTGAAACAATTTTAACAACTGGTGAAAAAATCTCATGAAAGTCTATGCCAGCTTTCTGAGAAAATCCTTTTGCAACCAGCCTTGCTTTGTACCTGTCCTTTGAATCATTCACACCTCGTTTCACTTTGAAAACCCATTTACATCCCACAATTTTCCTGCCTTTGGGAAGTTCAACCAGATCCCATGTGCCATTCTTACCTAAGGCCATCATTTCTTCCTTCATGGCTACTTTCCATTTGTCACTTTTTGGACCTTCTACAGCTTCCTGATAACACAAAGGTTCATCATCGTTAGCGGTCAAAGCAACTGAAGTAACATAATCATCATACCTTCTCGGAGGACGTTTGATCCTTGTAGACCTCCTTAAGGATGTTTCTGGTGCTTCCACAATTGGCTGTCTACCATCTGTAGGAACTTCTTCATGATCGCCATCTGAGACCTATTCATGACCTCCATCTAAACCCTGTTCATAATCTGATTCTAAAACCTGTTCATAACTAGTATATGAACTATGGTCATCATGACTATCATTAGAAATGCTATCAAACTGAATGTGCTGAAATTCAAATACATCATCTTGTTTCAATCTACTATCTACATCTAACTGTACAAGAGAGGATTCATTAAACTTTGCATCTCTGTTGATGATGATTTTGCGGGTAGTAGGATCCCACAATCTATATCCCTTTGTTCCAACACCATACCCAACAAAGATATACCTTTTTGACTTTGGATCTAATTTCGTTCGTTGATGTTTAGGCACTAGAGCATATGCATCACAACCAAACACTCTGAGTTTAGAATAGTCACAAGGGTGTCCTTTCCATACCTCTTGCAGAATCTTGCAGCCTATCGTCGTCGATGGAGATCAGTTTATCACATAACAAGTTGTTGCCACCGCTTCCATCCACAACTCCTTTTGCAACCCAACGTTACTCAGCATACTCCTTGCTCTCTCTAGAAGAGTCCTATTCATGCGTTCAGCAACTCCATTTTGCTGAGGAGTATAAACCGTGGTCTTATGTCTCTCGATCCCTGCATCCTTGCAATAGCTGTCAAACTCCTTGGAAGTAAACTCACCACCATTTTCAGTTCTTAAACACTTTATTGTTCTACCAGTGTTGTTTTCTACCAATGCTCTAAACTGCTTGAAAACTGAAAAAACATCAGACTTCCTTTTCAACATGTAGACCCACACTTTCCTAGAAAAGTCATCAATAAATGATACAAAATAAGACGAGCCACCATATGAGGTTGTATGGGCTGGTCCCCAAACATCTGAATGGATATAATCAAGTATGCCTTTACTAGTATGTTTGCCTATTTTAAACTTTTTTTTATTTTGTTTTCCAAACAGACAATGCTTACAGAAATCTAACTTTCCAGACTTTAGATTTGGAAGTAACTTGCGATCAACCAGAATTTTTAACCCTCTTTCACTCATATGCCCCAATCTTTGATGCCATAAGTGAATGGAACTACTGTCATGTTTAGACACCGTAGACACATAATCTGACCTTGTACTTCCTTCTAACTGAAATAGATTTCCTACTTTCTTAGCTTTTATAACTAGTAAAATACCTTTGTAAATTTTCATTACTCCACCTTGAATTACAGTTTTATATCCATTTGAATCAAGTGCTCCTCATGAAATCAAATTTTTCCTTAAATCTGGTACATGCCTCACATCAGTTAACATTTTAGTTGTCCCATCAAACATTTACAGTTGTATACTCCCAATCCCCACAATATTACATGTTACATCATTACCCATGTACACAACACCATCATCAATTGATTTATATGTCTTAAACCAGTCTTTATGAATACACATGTGGTTTGATGCCCCGGAATCTAACAACCAATGTTTACCATGATTTGACACATTAACTGATAATACTTCATCACTCATACCTGAACCAGATGCCAAACCTGTATCTGTCGTATTTGCCTCCTTCTTCTCTGTCGAAGAATCTGCTTTAGAAGTTTGCTGCTGTCGCTTCCAGCAGTCCTTCTTTAAATGCCCTGATTTGCCACAAAACCAACACTTTAGCTTACTCTTCTTCCCTTTCGACTTTGAACGTGAGTCGCTCGGCCTACTGGAGCGTCTTTCTTTCGAACGACCTCTAACCATCATAGCTTCTGATGTAGAGGTTTCTAAATGTGACCTTCTCCTTTTTTCTTCCAATAATAAAGATGCAACTACATCATCAAACTCAATAGTTTCTGATGAACTAAGACTTATAGAAGTAACAAAATGATCCCATGATTCGGGCAACAAGCAAAATAAAGTAATAGCTTTATCCTCGGATTGAATTTTTACTTCTATACTTTGTAATTGCACAAGAAGACTATTAAAAGCATTTAAATGATCAGAAATTGATGTACCTTCCTTCATTCGCAAACTGTACAATTGTCGCTTCAGGAGAATCCTATTGGTTAAGGATTTGGTCATGTACAATTTCTCCAGTTTCTTCCACAAACCAGCAGCTGTTGTCTCTGACACGATATTAAACAGGACATCATCAGCTAGACACAGTCAAATAGCACTTATCGCTCTTTCATCCATCTCGGCCCACTCATTATCTGTGATGTTGTAAGGCTATTTGGATTTGCCCAACAATGCCTTTGCCACACCATGTTGGACAAGAAAATCGTACATCTTCACCTTCCAGATCTCGAAATTATTTTTACCATTAAACTTCTCAATTTCAAACCTGGCACTCTGAGTTTTCGCCATCTTATATCAACCAAAAAACACAATAATCTCCAAAACACCAACTGTTAAATACCAGCAATTAATATATAAAAAACTGCCTATGCCTTATATGACACTGCCTTTTCTTTTTAAAAAAAAACTGAGTTACAATACAAAAAAATGAGTATCAAAGTGCACTGGAACAATGCGTCAATGGAGCACTGGCGTATTTAATCAAGTAAAAATGTGCCTTCACACAGGTTTTAAAAATACTCTCCACGCAAGGTTGACATACCTCTACGCTGGAGTACGCACCAGCAATGAATACACACCAGCACAAAAAATTCACGCACCAGGAATCAACGGAATACACCAGCAGGCAAGGGATTTTACGCACCACGCAGCACCTCCAGGCAGCAAGCGATCAATACACATCACGCAGCAATCATTCAACGCAGCACCATTCACATGCACCAGCAGCGATCCACTCCATGCAGTTGGACAACAGTTCAACCACGCACCTCCACGCAGCAAGTTTGAGGTGCACCAATTACCATACGCACCAGCAATGAATGGAATGCTCCCGCAGGGTTTACGCACCACCAGTTCTGCGCATAACAGACTCCACGCACCAGCAATGTTTTATGGTGTTAATCCTCCCACGCCGCAGGTAACAGCAATCTCCACGCAGGTAATACCTCCAGGTATGGTAGCGCCAACCTCCACGCTTCACCTCCACGAGTTTGGCACCACGGTCGACCAGCAACACCGTCACAAACAGTGCGCAGTTCCACCTTTACGCTCCAACAGCCACTCCGCTCTGTTAAACGATGTGTACGCAGGACCTCCAATCCACAGCGCTGGTATATACCATTCCACAACGATGCTGCAACGCTCCAACAATGCAGGTCACACGCACAGACTTTGGGCCCGTCACTCCTCCGCTGCGCGCTGCTCTGATACCACTTGTTAATTAAACAATGCGCAACAAGGAAAAACAATAACATAGCTAGTAAATCATGCACAGGAGACACAACAAATTTAACGTGGTTCACCCAACCAATCTGGGCTACGTCCACCAAACACAGGCATCGGCAGTTCTTTATTATCAAACAGGAGATTACAAAATAATCAATTTCCTTACAAACTCTCACCCAAAAGACAATCTGTATGGATACCTGTTTTATAGCTAGGAGAATCTAACTACCTCATAAATCCTCTCACATCAAATATAGGATGCATTAACTCTCTCCCAACAACCTGGAGCTAATCTAGCAACAAATTCCTATTTTTGTCACACATTAGAGATTTTTGCCTATTTTGTGAAACAGAAAATCTCAACACCTCCTCCTTCTATATGAAAAATCGTCCTTCTATGGAAACACTACAACCTTTAGCATGCATTCCCCATCTCTATTGTCAAATTCATAGACCAAAACCAGTGCTCCGCCATTTTAATCTCTCCCTACAACACTTTTAGTGATGTATTGATTAATTGGATTCATGAACACAAATCTCTTCAACACATTGTAACGCTCTAGTCGGGCGGTGACACCTGGCAGAGGTGAGGATCCTAGCATCAGAAGAACTAAGACTAGCTGCCCTAAATCACATTAATTCCAATGCCCAAATCACACTCATGATGATATTCCCTCTGTGCATGTTACATGCACTTTCCAAGGCTTTAATGGTGTCGATTTGTGGTTTGAAATAATTGATGTGTAACTTTGGCCTTATGAAACCCAATCCACATATGGTTTTATTGGCATTTCATGCATTTCCCCTTTTGTATATGCTCCTAATACAATTCAACATTTTGCATAATGTATATGACAATGTGTTCCATTTCCCTTTTAAACCGTCTTCAACGTATCAATTCGCAGTGCACTTCGATAATAGGTAGTTCCACTATCAAACTCCTCCATTGCAACATATTCATGACGACCGAGTGTATGGGCATAAGTAAAACGTGAATCAAGTTGTATGTCTCATTGACACATTTTCAGGAATTCTTATAATCCTTCTGCAAACCATAACAATCACCCAAAGCAAACCAAGCTTGAGGAGATAAACGATATGTTACATTTAAATCCTAATCCAAGTAACTCAACTTCATATCCTCCTTCATGTGATAAAGAATTGTATCGTAGATATCCATTCCTTCTAGATAGTAAGGAGACACACGACGAGCCTGACTAAATGCACACTCTTCCTCATAATAATCAACCATTTCAATAATGTGTCTTCCCAACCTGACGTGGTACCCATCCTATAGCATATTAATGATCTGGAATTTTACAAAAGACCTGTACAGCCTCATTTCATTGATGCATGCAACAATGCCTAAACGCTTCTCCATGAACTCATATAAGTCCTAAAAGCTCCAGTGAATCCCCTGCAACCCTTGGACCACTTGATCTTGACAATAGACTACATGTTCTTAGTTTCATGGCGTTATTGTGCCTTCATGCAATTGTCTTTCACCTCATCCAATTAGCACGCGCTTCTTTGAATTTCGTGGCAAGCCTATAGGTCATAACCGATATATATTTCAAGCTTGGCAACAAGACAATTTGAACTATTATATTATAAGTTTCAAACTACCACAAAAAAAACCCTAAGCCATATTATATTGGTGAGATCAACATCCAAGATGAAATATACAATGTGTAAGTAAGTGAATTTGATGATCCATCATTTCACAAGTGGCACCGTTTTCAATTTTGAAATGAAAAAATGGTTGGAAAAGGTTACAAAAGGTAACCAAGAGAATTTTGGCAAAATGAATTCCATAAATTCTAAGGAGGCCTCTAAGAAATTTTGCAAATATTAGGACTCTTTTGATTGAGATAGAGATTGGCAAGAGCATTCATTCTAAATACTCAAACTGAAAGAATAAACGCTAATATTTCTTGGGGCATACAAACCAACTTGATGAATGAACATGCGAAACTTACCTCTTCTAAGATGTCATGCAGCCATATGGGAATTCAAACTTAAGAATGTCATCCAAAGAATGAGTAAAGAGATGAAGCATGGTGAATGATGAAGGATATGCTTACAATTTGTATAAAAGAGAACATGAGGAGAAATAATGCATCACTAGAGTAACAGGAACATGAACCATAATGCACTCCAAAACCTAGGATAAGTGATGGCACGCACACTCAATGAGCGGCTATAGGGTTTTGAAAAAGAAAACAATTATAAAAACCCTAATGCAAATTTTGGGATGGGGGAACAACTATGAACCTAGGAGGATACAATATGCAGTGATTCTTCCCATGATGTCGGGTAATGTAGATGAGAATGCATCCTCTGAGGTATATGAACTAGGTTAAAACATGGAGGGAGCCTCTATTTTAGCAATTTAGGGTTTCTCCCAAACCCTAAAGTGGTCAACATAATGAAAGCCAATTTGCGATGTATATTATAGAAGCACAAGTTTCGAGGGCATGAGGGACTTTCAATGCATCTTTGAAGCAAAAAACCTCCAAACCCTAATGCTATCATGAGAGAACACCACAAAAGAGTGAAATATACATCACATTAATGGTTGCATTGACAAGGTTTGATAAGAATGTGTCATGGGGAGGTTGGCCAATTCAAAACTTGATCGTAATAGGGGACCTAGAATTTTGAATATACCCAAAATTTTGCGTGTTCTCGTAGAAGCTACAACAATTGTCAAACCACTAGTAAAACACAGTATCTTTGGTTATGTCCTTACAATAGATTGAGTTTGGATCAAAATGCAAGGAAGTATTGAACATACACTATGGGTACCTCTTGCGTTACTTTGACCTTCATAGATATTCCCTTCCTCTATGTCTAAGTTAGGTCTTTTTAGTCATGAAACACTAAATTATAAATTCGTACATGCCAGTAGTTAATGATGATGCAAAAAACAAGGAAGACGACTTATTTTACTCAAACTTTTAAAATATGATTTTTGGTGTTGCTCCACTACCGACAGGCCTAAACAGTGCCCAGGTGGAGTCACTCCAAGAAATTAAAAAAAAAAATCTCCATTGCCAACAAGCCTAGAAAGTACCCCATCAGAGTGGTCGCATCACATATCTATATAAGAATCCTTTCTCAATCCTTTTACCCTTTATTTAATTTTAGTTTCTTTCATGTGCAAATTAGCACTTATTATTGGGTGTTTATTACGCCAGGGTAGATGAGGGATCTTGATTTATTTTACGGGCAAGAGAGGTTGTTTCTTGTTTAACAGAAACTAAAAGATATTTTGATTTAGGTTTTCTCTCATGCCTTGATTCCACATCACATCTCCAACTAACAAATGAACAACGAAAACATACCATGGAATATACAATACCAAGCCCAAAACAAAGTTCAGGTTACAGATATAGGTCCTTCGAACCAGTTAGAGTTCACCATAGGTACCTACTCATATTTTCCTTGTTAATGAGATAGACATACATAAGTCATTTTTGGGACACAGTTTCAATCACTAGTTCTATGAGATGCAACATCTTGGACTATCCTTTTCAATTTGCACACAGCTGTTATGATTAGGGATTCCACATTAGGGCAAGGTGACCATGGAAACTGTCTGAGGGTGTCAACATGTGCAAGGAGGCAAAGCAATCTTCCTTTAGGATTTTAACACATGAAAATAGGCGTAATAAAGCTAGTAGCAACATCAAAGGTTATGAAGGGCTCCGGGTTCACGAAGGTTCATGCAGTGGCATGCGATAAGGAGAGAATGTGAGGCTAGGTATATAACTATTGTACACTATGCAAGAAGATTAATGTGTAGCGTAATGCAACAGATGGGACCATAATGCAATGAAATGCTATGTCAATGCAAGGAAGAAATCAACCAATTGCAATTACAAGACCAACGTAATTCATATGTAGATATTTCATGAATGCCATGCAACAATGAACAATGCAAGAATATGAGTGCAAGATTAAATGCCTAATGTCATGCAACAAGTAATAACCTTTGATAAAGAAAACACAATGAGACATATCTAAAACATAAGTAAAATGCTAAGGAGAAAACCTTAATTAACAAATTAATAAGAAAAACATAAAGCCTCACTAGTCTAAATCCTAAAACCCTAATTTAACTAGAGTGAAGGTCAGGTCATGTGAAATAAAACTTCCAATGTAGCCACCACAGCAATTCCTGGCTTGCAATGAAAAATACGTCAGCGATTAGACCTAACATGAAGAGTTGAGCAAAAACTAAAATTCCCACCTATGAAACATGCACACCAACAAGAAGGTCATGTCTACTTATAGGAAAACGTGCCATAAGAGACCGTTCAAGCCAAAATGCGATCCAATCCTTGTGAAGAGAATGATATACTTGAAATCTATAATCATCCAGCCACGACATACATTCATTCAAGCTTAACCCTATATTCAACCTAAGCGAGGAAAAATTTCGCCTACTTGTAGAGGATTTGACAGACAATGTTAATTTTTCATAGGGCGACATTGTTCTTTTCTATGATAGTTTCATTTCATCATTAATACATTAAGTTCACCCCATATCATCATTACATTATTCAGATCTACACCATTATACATCATCATATGCAATTATATAGAAAGAAGCAACATCACCATTGATGATTCAGATCTACACCATTATACATCATCATATGAAATTATATAGAAAGAATCAACATCACCATCATCATCAATGCAGTGGAATATAAAGGGAACGATAGAAGAAATCATGCACACACACAGAGACACCAAGATTGGTCCAAGACCAGGGAAAAACCCTTTCAAATCTTCTTCTTCTTAGATCATCATCAAATGATGCAGTAAAAGAGAGTAAAATGATCCATAACATTATATATGTAGCAAAACAATAATGATATCTATGAAACAAATCTAATCATGCTAGGAATCAGAATCCTCATATTGATGGTTGTAATGTGTTGTCACAAATTGATGTCATCTGTTGTATACTATTATTACTGTGTCAAACACTGCTAAGCACTATTGTCACTGTTAATGAACCCAATACATATGTTTGTAGTGGAAAATAAAAAATCAGATCTACAAATATGTATAATAGTAGAGAGAAAATCATATATACCAGATCACTAAAGTCAACTGAAGCCAAGATGTCAAACCCTAGATCTGAATTCTGGTCACCCTCATCACAATTGTCTATGTGGAACCGAAACTCCCTGGTCGTTCTCTCAGCCACTATATGAGGGAAACTGTGACTGCATGATCGCTCTCAGGAAGTCTTTATGTGTGAGACTATGGCACAATACACCTAAATCCTAGATTTTCTCCCTTTCAGTTGTTGTGTGAGCGACTGAGATGTCCTGGTTGCTCTCAGGACTACCTTGTGCGAGCGACTGGGGACCTGAACCTTCTAACCTACCTCTGAAGCCATGATCGCTCCCATAAGCCTCTGTGCCAGCATCCAAGTGTCTATAGTCACTCTCATATGCTTACGTGCCAATGTACAGGGACCAGAATGCCCTATTATGTGCCAGCGATCGAGATCCAGAAGACCCTAACCGACAAAAAACCTTTCGTATGTGATTTTGGACCCTTGATCAAACTCCTTCTGTCAAACCTGTGCGAACCAAGAAAAAAGAGAAGATAAGATGTTTCCAAATGACCTTGAGGTCTCTTCCATTTATAGGCTTTCCTGACGGTTCACTTGGGGTTAAGACTGACCCAAGCAGTTACTCATGTGGTTAGAGTCAACCCATTTCACAATAGAAAATAATTCATAACTCAACTTCCGCTTAACCAAAGTGGGTGAACTTTAGGTCGATTTTGGTCCTCTCGAAAGAGGAATATAATGCAATCATTAGCTCAATCATTTGAGTTATATAAGATGGAATTTTATTACAGTTGAAAAAGTTAACACTCCCTCTCAACTTGGGAGAATTCCACTTGCCAATATCTCTCCATCGAACAATATACCATTATGGAATCTTCAAGTGTCATCACGTATCATCATAGATCATCTATGTCATGTAGTCATCATGCCATGTCCATCTCAACTGTCTCATCATCACAAATAATCATTGTACATCTCGATTTATCCTTTGCTTATTCCTGTTTATCTCTTGATTGTTCTTTCTTTATGTTGAACATTCTTGGATCTAGAATAAGAAGAATTTGTTACTAGAGGGGAGATCAAGCTACCACCCTCTATCCATCAAGATTCTACCTAGAATCTCTTCTAGCGAGCTACTACCCGGATTATCATCAACGATCGTCATTGGAGAGCATATCATTAGGGAGCACATCTCAACCTGGAATCACATCGTGGAGCAATAGCTTCCACCCATACCAAGAAATAGGATAAGTCATCACATAGGGGAGTAAACCCTCGACCTTGGATCACACAGGGGAGTACACTGTCGACCCTAGAATTTCATTGGGGAGCTTTAGCCTCAACTCAGAATTTCATTGGGAGCTTCACCCTCAACCTAGAATCCTATTACCTATCGATATTACCAACAATTGCTCTTATTAGTCATTTGGTAGAACACCTGCATCATAATCACCTTGTGTTTTTCACCCCAAGCACACCCTCAACTCATTCGCCAAATGAGGAGTAATATTTCCAACAAGCCCTGCTTATGGGTATGCTGCCAACTGGGGTATACTCTATAAATTCTAGACAGAGGAGTAACACCCTCAACCCTATGGGTAAAAAATAGGGGTAACGCCCTATTGTCCAGAGTTCCCTCAACCCCAGGAGCCCTTATCCCTCATTTCATCACCCTGGGAGCTCAAATAGGGGGGAGAGTTGGTTTAGTGTTCTCGATTGGCACCGCTCTCATCATCAACTTGTCTCAATAGTATTTGTTTTCTATTCATATAGGAAAGGAAATCAAATATCATGTCAGATGATATATACTCATATAAATCGCAAAAGGATACCATAATCCTAGTCCCTCTCGAGGAGGTACCAACCACAAGCCTGAGTTTGTTTCGAACAACCACATCGTTTCAATATATGAGAGTATCTTGATCCCATATATATGTAACCATGTCATATCCAAATCATGATCAAACATCTCATAGCTATCCATGCTAGCAGCTTCATGATCAACCTCGATCATGCTATGGAATTCTCATCCAAGATATCATGGCAGATATCATACTAAAGAAACATCCAAATGTGCTTATCAATGATATTCTAAAATATCAACAATACATCTATGTAGACACATATCATAGTAGAAATATGTCATTCTCAAAATATAACACCTCATGCAGATATTTCAAAGCATGCTCGGTGGCAACTCTACGTGAGTGAAGTAGCTCAATCATGAATTTATTCAAGTTCTATGCACATTATCTATATATATATATATATATATATATATATATATATATATATATATGGATGTTCAAAAATGGAACATCAATGCTTCAACCGTCAGATGTCATGTCAAGTTCAACAACATATTGAACTTCAAATCAGAGTATCCAAGGATTTTCATTTTCATTATTCAAAAACATTTTCCAATAGCTTTGCAATATGGAATTTCTTTCCCAAATTCCAGAAATTGATTCATCATGCCATGATACATCATTTCAGGCTTCATAAGCCATCTCCCTCTAATTTAGATCATCAGAGGCTCATCATTTGTCACAATTAGATCATCAGGATATAAAACCAAAACCATAATTAATATCAAATCCATACCTTGGAACTCATCATCCTAACTTCATCATATAACTGTCAAATATAGACATATCTGGATCAAGGAGCTTGCTTCATGCAAATCTCTCTATAGGCACAATGCTTTGCTAAGATAGCATAATCATCCTTACATAAATCAATGTTGTACCATCACAACAACAAAGTCAGATCATCAGATTTTAGAAGCCAGATTATGACCATAATCAAAGTCATCAATATCACATTATCAATTCTTTCAACCAGTAATCAAGTAGAGCTCATGTAGAGTTCATATCAAGTCTAAATTCAATTATTATCATGTAAATAAGTTGTAATCAACCATGAAATATAAGTTTGAGGCTTCATCAAGTCATTCTCATAATCATAGTATAAGTCATATATGTTGCGAGGTGAAAATGCATACACCAAGGATGAGTCATGCAAGTTCCACTTTCATGCTGAATCACAATTATCATTATTTCAACCATTGTGCTAAGAATAAGGAGGACAATATTTGAATACCCACATAATTCATCATGCCCACATAGTATAGACATCAGGGAAAATCAACAATCGTCAAAATAAAGCATTAGACATCAGATCAAGTCTAAATTCACTATTGTAGAGAGATCTATAGTCAAAGCACATCTCTATCATAAATTCAAAGTTATTGTCAAGCATCATGACAAAACACTGTTCATATATACTAGTAAGCCAAATCATGCCAACCTCTTGTAGCACAAACATAGTGACATATCTATATGTATCTCCCAGTCACCTGCAAACACAAGTTCAATCTGCATGTTCATGTTATGGAAAACATTCTTGCTAGTAGATCTAGCCATCTACAACACATCTGATTAGCTGACATATTCTAGGTGACCATATGATTTTGTGCATAATACTTCATTATATGATCAGAAATTTAACTCAACAATTTCATAAATCAGTTAACAGTGGTAGAATAGATCAGTGACACTTTGATTCAGAATTCAAACAACTTCAGAAAGCTTCATATGATGGTCAACAATAGTCAAACCTCTGGTCGCTCCCTTAAGGTTAGCATGAGAGCGCCTTTAGTTGCTTGGACAATATCTAGGCCTTAGCATGCATGCATCTAGGGATAAGATCTCCTATATCTGTGACCTTGTTCAAGGAAGAAACCTTAATTTATGTACAGGCTTTATATCTAAGACTCTACAACAGATCAATACTTTCATATGTGTTGGGTTGTGTTATATTCTTTCCACGTAGTTAACAGGGGGTTTGAGGGGCACCCGTAACCCCACTTTATGGGGTCCGGGGTAGCGCCCCAGAAAATTTTGGTTTTGGACCCTATGTTAGGTTGGGTGGACCCACCTATGGTTTTGTGCATGATTTTTGCACATGTTTTTTGGACACGATGGTTTTCGGTCCATGGTATTAGACGCGATGGTTTTCGGTCCATGGTATTGGACGCGATGGTTTTCGGTCCATGGTATTGGATGCTTTGGCATGTATAAATATGTATTGTAACATTGAAAGGAAAATAATGAAAAACCAAGCTGGTAGTCCCAGTTTTGGGATCCAGGGGGAAATCTCTGTGTATATGTGTTTTATGTGTTATGCTCTCGCATTGTTTATTTCTTTTGTTTTAGAATTGGTATGCAGGTAATTTCTATATGGGGTTACAACCTAGATTTGGTATTGGCTTCAAGGAGACGCCTTTGTTTTTGAGGGGTTTTTCTTGGGCTTATGGTAGACCTTGTTCAGTGGGAGATCTACGAGATCGATTCTAGTGGTGAAAGAAGATAGCGAGCAATGGAAAGATAGAGATCAAGAAATTTAATGGTCAGAGTTTCGAATTGTGGAAACTCAAGATGGAGGATTTGTTGGTGGATAAAGATCAGTGGATCGCAGTAGATCTAGGTACTAAACCAACGGGAGTGTCCGATGAAGAATGGAAGAAGTTGGATTGGAAGGCAAAAAGAACAATACGATTGTGTGTCTCAGATTCAGTATTGTTGAATGTATCAGGGGAAACTACGATGAAGGATTTGTGGGACAAGTTAGGGACTTTGTACCAATCTAAGTCTCTGGTGAATAAACTGTTCCTGTGAAAACCATTGTATAACCTGAGGATGAAACATGGAGACTCAGTGACAGAGCATATGAATGAATTTAATACTGTGGTAAGTCAGTTAGCATATGTTGATATTAAAATTTCAGGTGAAGATAAGTGCATCAGTTTGTTGTGTTCTCTACTAGATTCATGGGATAGTTTGGTTATTGCAATAGGTAGCAATGCAACTGCCTTGCAGTTTGATGAAATAGTCTGAGCCTTGCTGACGGAGGAGATGAGACAGAAAAATATGGAGAGCCAGAATGGTGATGCCTTGTCTATACGAGGACGGTCCCCGAACAGAAACAAAAATAAGTCATCGAGTGGGAGATCTAAATCTCTAGGAAAACATGTAAAGGTGGTGTTCTGGAAATGCGGAAAGGAAGGCCACTTCAAAAGGGACTATAAATATAAAGCTCCTAATAAAGGAAAGGGATCTGATGAGGCTCTTTCTGCAGAGGTGAAAACCACCTCAGATGAAGGTGGGGATGTGTACTTGGCTTCTTCAAGTACACATGTAGATCATGAGGCATGGTTGATTGACTCAGATGCATCCTTTCACTTCACTCCCCATAGAGAGTGGTTCTGCGAGTATGAGAAATATGATGGTGGTGATGTCTTCTTGGGGGATGACAGGAAGGCTAAAATCATTGGTCACGGAAAGGTAAAGTTGAAGTTGCAAGGTGGAAGAGTTAGAACACTTCCGGGTGTTCTACATATTCCTACATTGGCCAGAAATCTAATTTCTGTAAGCAAGCTGGATGATGCCAGTGTAAAAACAATGTTCGAGAAGGATACCTGCAAGATGGTTTGGGGAGCACTGGTATTGATGTAGGGAGTTCGGATTGGAACTCTGTACAAGCTGCAAGGTAGCACGGTTGTTGATGGGTGCAACAGTTCTGTAGTTCCTGAAAGTGGAGCAGAAAATCTAGTGGTCTCTTGAGAGAAGACCATGCCGTGGCATCAAAGGCTTGGACATATTGGAGAGAAAGGCCTTCGAATACTTCATGGTAAAGGTATGGTAGAAGGTATGAGTAATAGCTCTCTGGATTTTGATTTTTATGAAAATTGTGTATATGGGAAACAGAATCGGGTGAGTTTCCCCTCTGGTGGTAAGAGGGCGAAAATATTAGAGCTTGTACACAGTGATGTGTTTGGACCTGTGAAGGTTCCATCACTGGGTAAGTTTGTGTACTATGTATCATTTATAGATGACTTCTCAAGGAATACATGGATATATTTCCTTAAGAAGAAATCTGAAGTCTTTGACAGGTTTAAAGAATTTAAGGCTCTCGTGGAAAATCAGACAAAGAAGAAGATAAAGGTGCTGAGGACAGATAATGGTGGAGAGTTTTGCAGCAAGGAATTTGAAGAACTCTGTAAGAAGTGTGGTATAGCATGGAAGAAGACTACTCCATATACACCTCAGCAAAATGGAGTTGCGGAAAGAATGAACAAGACGTTGATGGAAAGGGCAAGAAGCATGCTCAATGGTGCCGGGTTAAGACAGGAATTCTGGGCAGAGGCGGTGGATATTGCATGTTACCTGGTCAACAGGTCACCTTCATCAGTGTTGGAGGATAAGACTCCACATGAGGTATGGACTAGTAAGAAACCCTCTCTTTCACATCTAAGGGTATTTAGATGTGATGCATATGTACATGTTCCAAAGGAGAAATGAACCAAGTTGGATAGTAAATCTAAAAAGTGCATCTTTATTGGGTATAAGGATGGTTTAAAGGGTTATAAAATTTGGAACCTAGTAACAAGGAAGGTTGTGTACAGCCAAGATGTGGTGTTCAGAGAGGTGAAAGATGTTATTAAACATGAAGTCCAACGGAACCCGAGAAGATAGAGTTTGAGCTAAAGGAGGAAGAATCAAACTCTACAACAGAGGAGGAATCAGAAGATGAAGAGCCACAAACTTTGGCTATGAGAAGATTAGTTATAGAAAGAAGGCAACCAGAGAGGTATAGTCCATCTGCTTTTTGTTCAAATTTTGATTTGTTTGTTATTGATGATGATCCCAAAACTGTGAAGGAAGCAGTGGATTCAGAGGATGGAAAACTCTAGAAAGAGGCCATGGTTGATGAAATGGCATCTTTGCACAAAAATGAGGCTTGGGATTTGGTGGAGTTGCCGGCTGGGAGGAAACCCATTGGCAGCAAATGGGTGTTCAAAAAGAATAAAAATGCAGAAGGAAAAGTGGATAAATACAAAGCTCGGTTGGTAGCAAAAGGTTATTCCCAGGTGCCAGGAATTGATTTTGATGATATTTTTTCTCCTGTTGCCAAGGTAACTTCTATTAGATTACTTTTATCTATTGCTGCTGCTTTTGATTTTGATCTAGAACAGATGGATGTGAAGACAACATTTCTTCACAGGGATTTGGAAGAGGATATCTACATGAAGCAACCTGAAGGCTTTGCGGTGAAGGGTAAGAAAGAACTAGTATGCAAGTTAAAGAAGTCTCTATATGGGTTAAAATAGTCACCAAGGATGTGGTATCAGAAATTTGATACATTTATACGGGGACTTGGCTTCACCAGAAGCAAAGCAGATCACTATGTGTATTTAAATTAATTGGTGACCGTGTTATTTATCTGGTCTTGTATGTTGATGATATGTTGCTGGTTGGAAATGACAAAGAAATTATCCAGGATTTGAAGACCCAATTGTCCTCCAAATTCAACATGAAAGATCTTGGTGTTGCAAACTATATTTTGGGCATGGAAATTAAAAGAGATCAGGAAAAGAGGAAGCTCTGGTTAAACCAGAGGAAGTATGTCGAGACAATACTGCAGAGGTTTAATGTGCAGGATAGTAAACCGGTGAAGGTTCCTATTCCTGTAGGTGTGAGGTTATCTGCTGAACAGTGTCCCAAGACACAAGAAGAGGAAGAAGACATGTCCCGTGTTCCATATGCAAGTGTAGTCGGTATCCTGATGTATGCAATGGTCTGTACTAGACCAAACATTGCACATGCAGTGGGAGTATTGAGCAGGTTTATGTCAAAACCAGGGAAGGAGCATTGGACAACAATGAAGCGGGTTTTTAGGTATTTGCGTGGCACTAGTGATTATGGTTTGTGCTACCAAGGAAGACCAGGATTGGACAGAGTGTTGGATATTCGTGGCTTTGTTGATGCAAACTGGGCTGGAGATCTAAATCAGAGAAGATCTACAAGTGGGTATGTGTTTAACCTATTTGGAGGTGCAGTCAGTTGGATGAGTAAGAAACAATCTGTAGTGGCACTATCAACTACAGAGGCAGAATACATGGCAGCCACTCATGCAAGCAAGGAAGCGGTTTGGTTGCAGAGATTGTGTTCAAGTATGGGGTTAGGATAGGAAGCTATAAGGATAGACTGTGATAGCTGAAGTGCAATTTTCTTGGCAAAGAACCCCGCATATCATTCAAAGACAAAGCATATTGATGTTTAGTATCACTTTGTGAGGGATATGATAGAAGACAAAAAGGTGTTGCTAGTAAATGTGGACACTTTGAAGAATATTGCAGATGCATTGACAAAATCTGTGAGCTCTGAGAAGTTCTTTTGATGTAGAGAGACAATGGGCATTTCAGGGCTGGAAAAATGACTAAGCTCTATTGTGGCCCCCTGTGGAAAGAAAGCAACAAGTGGGAGAATGTTGGGTTGTGTTATATTCTTTCCACATAGTTAACAAGGGGTTTGAGGGGCACCCGTAACTCCAATTTATGGGGTCCGGGGCAGCGCCCTGGAAAATTTTGGTTTTGGACCCTATGTTACGTTGGGCGGACCCACCTATGGTTTTGTGCATGATTTTCGCACATTTTTTTTGGATGCGATGGTTTTCGGTCCATGGTATTGGACGCGATGGTTTTTGGTCCATGGTATTGGACGAGATGGTTTTTGGCCCATGGTATTGGATGCTTCGGCATGTATAAATATGTATTGTAACATTGAAAGGAAAATAATGAAAAATCAAGCTGGTAGTCCCGGTTTTTGGGATCCAGGGGAAAAGCTCTATATATATGTGTTTTATGTGTTATGATCTCACATTGTTTATTTTCTGTGTTTTAGAATTCATATACAGGTAATTTCTGTACGGGGTTAAAACCTACAATATGCACATAATCATATTTCAGCATAATAGAATACAAATAGTAATAAGGGTAAGAATTTTGAGAAGAGATTCTCCCTCTGACCGGGATCTGCATCATTCATCTTCATTCATGTAAGAAACATTTCTCTACTAGAGTCATGCAATAACAAATTTGTTATCATAATCATATGGCTATCAACATCATGACATCAATCTTTCATCAAAGGTTAGACTCAAAACAACAAATAGATGCAACATCATATTTCAAAGATTCTGAACGCAATAGCACTTTCTATCAAGTTACTCCATCAAGTTAGGACATTCATTTTAACCATACGTTGTGAAGACATGACCATAGTTAGTAAGATATCTACTTATCAATCTTACACTTATGCTTCTCATATCAATATTACTAAGCTCCTTAAGAACAATAAGGTCAAGTTAGGTTCTTCAATAAAGCTTTATCAAAACAACAAGAGTGTCAATCACTCTTTCCATATTCTTTCATCATGCTTATCACAAGCATGACAAGTATCAAGAGTATTATTTTCTAGAGCCATAGGTGCTAGCCTTCTTTATAGGATCAAGATATTCATCAGATAGATCATTGTTGTTAGCCAAACATCAAATGTACCAATGTATCAACATTAGATAGCCTCATGGAATTCAAGAAGGTCAGAAATATTCAACACCAAGTTCATAATTTCATCATAGGATACATATATCCAAGTCACTTTCATATGCATGTATTTGCCATTAAAGAAAGATACATTCTCATCATACCTTAGGGCTTACCATGCCAATATCTGAAACATACCATGCATATCTTGTGGTATTACCTGTGCACCTTTTCATTAGAAATAGGCCGCTTGAAACACTTTGTCATCTTTTCATCAAGTACCTCTTTGTCTCTTTCGAGATCTACACCTCAAAATGATCCCCAAGAAGGATCTACTCATCACATCTCATTAGGGAGGTTAGAAACATCCATATACTCAAATACATATGTGGGAAGTACAAGCAATAAACATAATCATCGTATCTAACAAGTAATAAGCATCATAAGTCAAGAAATACTTATCTCCAATGAGAGGTGATCTTCTCCCTCTTGAACCAATCTTTAAGATCCATCAATGTCCATGGTCCATATACCAATGTTTCCTTCGAGTATCCAACTAGATATGTTAGGGATTATCCCATATAGGGCTTCATCGAATCTTTGTCAAGTGCATAAGCATCTTTACATAGACCATGCTATAGTTTCATGCGTCAAATCTCAAGTCCTAGCCATAAACCTAGGTTTTCTCTCCTCATATAATCCATCAAATCCTAATCATCAATATGCCTAGGGTTTTCTTGAAACCCTAGAATTATTTTAGGTCTCCACCATCCTCTTCTTGCTTCCATAAAAGGTGTCATCATCAGGTGATCCCCATGAATTTTCTTCAGCCCAACTTTCATACCATGTTAATTTTTCATAGGGTGACATTGTTCTTTTCTATGATAGTTGCATTTCATCAATAATACGTTAAGTTCACCCCATATCATCATTACATTATTCATATCTACGCCATTATACATCATCATATGCAATTATATAGAAAGAAAAAACATCAAAATCATCATGAATGCAACGGAATATAAAAGGAATAGTAGAATAAAGCATGCACACACATAAAGACACTAGGATTGGACCAAGATCAGGGAAAAACCCACTATGGGGAAAACCCTTGCAACTATTCTTCTTCTTAGATTGTCATCAAATGATGTAACAAAAGAAAGTACAATGATCCATAACATTATCTATGCTACAAAACAATAATGATATCTATGAAACATATCTAATCATGCTAGGAATCAAAATCCTCATACTGATGGTTGTAATGTGTTGTTAGAAACTGATGTCAACTGATGTATACTGTTGTTACTGTGCCGAACACTGCTAAGCACTGTTGTCACTATCAATGAACCCAATACATATGTTTGCAGCGGAAAATAACAAATCAGATCCACAAATTTGTATAACAGTAGAGAGAAACTTAGATATACCATATCACAATTGTCTACATGTGACCGAAACTCCCTAATCGCACTCTCGGCCACTGTATGCAGGTGAATTTGACTGCACAGTTGTTCTTAGGAAATCTTTATGTGTGCGACTATGGCACAATACACCTAAATCCCAGAGTCGTTCTCTTCTAGTTGTTGCGCGAGCGACTGAGATGTCCTGGTTGTTCTCAGGACTATCCTGTGCAAGCGAGTGGGACCTAAACCTTTCGATCTACATCTAAAGCTATAATAGCTCCCATAAGCCTCTGTGCCAGCATCAAAAGGTCTATAGTCACTCCCATAGGATTATGTGCCAGTGTCCAGGGACTAGAATACCCTATTCTGTGCTAGTGACCAAGATCGAGAAGACCCTAACCGAGAGTGAACCTTTTGTCTGTGATTTCGAACCCTTGAGCGAACTCCTTCCATCAAACCTACGTGAATCAAGAAAAAAGAGAAGAGAATACATGCCTAAATGATCTTTAGGTCTCTTCTATTTATGGTCTTTCTTGAGGGTTCACTTGGGGTTAGGATTGACCCAAGCAGTTATTCATGTGGTTAGAGCCAACCCATTTCATAATACAAAATAATTCATAACTCAACTTCCACTTGATCAAATTGGGTGATCTTTAGGTCACTTTTGGTCCTCTCAAAAAGAGGAATATAATGCAATAATTATCCCGGTCATTTGAGCTATCCAAGGTGGAATTTTACGCGGTTGAAAAAATTAACAGACAAAACCTTGCAAGTGATTGAACAACCTTATCATGATATTGAGGACGATCAACTTGATGACATTGAAAAGAGGGGTTTTTTCCAGGTGTAACTAAGATATTGGAGGATTGAAGTGCAGAAACCCTAATTTCATAAACCCTAGTTTGAAGTTGTTCATTTATTTTGCCAAGGACGTGAGGACCTGACATAACCATCAGTGGGATTTGAAGTGCCTCATCGTCCTAAAAAAACTTTGAACCTTAATAGGTGAATGCATATGGTTATCATTAGATGTGGCAGGGAAACTACCAGTGAATATATTGTTTATTTGATCAGATGTCCAAACACTAATAGGTTGGCAATTCAACAGATCATATTATTTATATTCTCAAGAATGAGGTGAATTAATTGGAAGAGTCTCAGGAAAAGGAGAGGTTAGGTGATAGTTACCCCCACATATAGTGGATTGTAAGACATCACATGCTTGTACCTGTTCACAATTTGTACCATCTGGGAAACAGTAAAAAATATTTGAGACAATGGCCGGTGTACTCCCTTCAACAAATAAATTAGGGTATAGAGGTTGATGCATATCAGCTAATAGGGGATGGAAAATTTTCTCCTAGAAACATCAATCAAATCAAAGGATTTCCAATATGAACTTGCATTCAGTAAAATGAGGTTGAGAGAAGAGTGGAGCAAAAAAACCCTGATTTCAAAAACCCTAAATTGACTTGGTTTAGGGGTCTCATCACGGTGGCAAGAACCTATCATAACCATCAATGAAAGCTGAAGTGCCTCAACTTCCTGATAAGTCCCAAAAACTTTGAAAGGTGAATCATCAAATTCAGGTGGTTTCATAGGATCAATAGATGAACACGAATGATAATCAATAGAGGTGTGGGAGAATATGTTTTTAGTAGAATGATAATTGTTGAAGCCACCAATTTGATTAGGTTGGGTATATGGCACATAAGGATCTTCTTGGTTAAAAGTGAAGTCGAATCAATGAGAGAACTATCTTGAATTGGACAAGATGTAAGGTCTTCTTCCTCACCTGTTAAAGACTGTGAATGGAAAAGATCAGGAACAATAGGTTCAACATTCTGATACCATGACTATGGAAAATCACCCGCATGTACATGATCATAATCAATACCGATACATAAATGATCTGAATTATTTGAAGAAACCACTGGTGTAGTGGAAAATAAATCAAGGTATAATGGATTAACAAATTTATATTAAGGGGCACCAATTGCACCAAAATTGTCATCCTGCACGTCAGTGATAGCTAGAGAGAGAAATGGATTTGCACGCATGTCATGGCCTGGGGATTTGATAGGACAATAAAATTTATCTGAAACAAGATCCAAGTCATTTAGTAAAGGTAAATGAAGTTCAGGAATAGGTTTAGGCACATATTTAGTGGGCTTGAGTTATATTTAATCTACAGGAAGAGACACTACAACAACTTTATTTTCAGGTTCAAATTCAACAGAATGTACGAGAGCTTTGGAAGAAATATAAGTTGGTTCATTTCCCTACAAGCATTATTCATAATCTAAACTATTTATGAACAAGGCTTCATTAGGTAACAAATCAGGAGGAGTATGAGAAATTTCACAAGTATTAATTTCCTCCTCGTAGGCTTGAGGCTATTCCTGACTTAGAGAGATACGCTAGACAATATTAGGGAAGATCTGGACCATTTGTAACTTGCATATTATCATGATGATCATCAGAATCTAGATTTATTTTAGATTGAAAGTGTTCCAAAGAAGCATAAACGATACGTTGAAATTCCTCACTCAAATACATCAATTAAACATCTCTCTCTGGGAATTCACAACAAAGATGAACAAACCTATTAGAAAAATCTTCAAGTGTCATTCTAATATTATTTATCCTCTTAAGAATATCTTGAAAATCATACATGTTGAAGGCTTGTTGAAGCTTACTGATGAGTTGCTCAAACGAATGGATGAAAGTTGCAGGTAATGTTGGCACCACTTCTTAACATGACCTTCGAGTGTGTTGGTAAAAAACCTTCTGATAACATCTTTAGAATGTATTCTGTTAGACCCTGGCCATCAAACTTCCATTGTGAAAAGTGATAGATTATTTCCCGAGGGACCAAAAGGTTTATGTTTTCAGAAAAACAACCTGGGATATATATTCAAGATGGATCCATTTAGAGATATGAGACTAAACTACAAGCTCTAAGGGCTCAAATTGTCATCTGTGTAGGTTTTAACCCTATACAAAAATTACCTGCATACAAATTCTAAAAACAAAAAAAAACAATGGGGAGAACATAAAACAAATATACACAAATTTTCCCTTGAATCCCAAAACCGAGACTACCAGATTGATTTTTCATTATGTTCCTTTCAATGTTACAATACATATATATACATGCTGAAGCATTCATAAGCCCCAATCCATTAACCTTGGATTAGAACATAATCATAATTCCCTTGACCATATCTACAAAATACCATGGGTATAAAACCATCATGCCCAAAACCATGTGCAAAACCCATACACAAAATCATAAGTAGGTCCGCCCACCTAATATAGGGTCCAAAAACAATTTCCCAGGGCATTGCCCAGGACCCTATACAGGGGTGTTACACAACATTTTGTCACTATCCCTGTACTCCCCATTACTTGATCCTGGAGGACCTCTACAGTGACCCTCATGTGTTTTCCTGTCATGAAGAACATGTCCTTACATTACTCTTCATCTGCAGAACATTTCCCTCTTACATCACTTTCCAAGAATATTCCTTCAAACTCAGTTTTCAAGGCTAGCACTATCACTCAGTTTCTTCCCTGCATTGATCTGCAGAGTCTAACATTGGACCAAGAAACAAACAATGCTGGTAATCCATTCATGACCCACGCTGACCCTCTTTTTGAAAGTTTTTAAAAATGGAGTCAAAGCTTCTAGGTCTAGAAGCTTCGTGAATGGAAGTCTGGTAAATGGTTAGGCAAGATAGAGCTGAGGGAGACTATTTTTGATCCTTTCCCCTATTAAAATGGAACAAACCAAAAGGGATAAGGCCTCTCCCATCATAAGAGGATACATTTCCCTCTCTCAAGCTATATAAACTCATTCTTTTCCAACCTCAGCTAGCTAATGAAAGGGCTCAAATAATCTGCAAAATCTTGATATCCAGAACAACTCTTGAGAGCTTTAGCATTCTAGTTTGTGCTTGTAAAGGGAGAACAAGCTTGTGGTTTGTTTGGTTTGGATCAAAGAGGAAGAAGCCTTGAACTTCCATTGTTTGAGGTGAATCGTGAGATGCTAAGAGTGGTGTTGGAACCCGGACATGTTCAAGCAAACCTTCAATGCTAAGGAGAAGGTTGTACTTTCCTTTTTGTCATAATAATACAACTGATATTTTGTTTCCTATATCAATTGAAAATGCTATTTAGTATCTTAAGAATCCTTATCCTCTTAAATAGGTTGAATATATTGTATGCTATCATGTGTGCTATTGTTTCTTGTCTATTTGTTTCAAGTGCTTGATTGGCATTAAGGAGTTGATCATTGGAGCAAAGACACAATGACTTCATTAAACAAGGATTAGCAATACAAGAGGTAGGATCTTATCCATTCTCAATCTAAGGGAAATTATGTCAGAATTTCTTGTTTTTGGCTAGAACCTCTCTCCTGGGCTAGAGGGGTTGTCTCTGTCTGCAGAGACAATCTTCCTACTCCACAAATTGGTGACTCCACTGGGGATCCATCCCTCTCTTTGGATTGTTTTTCATTTCATGATTTCTGACGACTTTTATTGTATCACTCTTTCTCTTGTGTGATCTGTACTTCAAGTCATCTACTGCTTTGATTCTTGAATTTAGAGTGATAGATCCGGTTTTGGTTTGTGGAAATTTTTCTTTTTTCTTTGAATCCCTTGATCATCGTTATTTATTTTCTAACAGTAGTGTCGACCAGAGCGAGTTCCTTTTGAACAAACGCAACACAACCCCTTCTGGCGCTTGTTGCTGGTTAGACAGTCGCACTGATGCATGTAGGTTAAAATTAGGGTTTCTCTTAAATCATTTCCAGTTTGTCTTGTTCTCGTAGATTCTATTTCTTGGCTTGTTTACCTTTATTATCCCTAGATAAAATGCTTCGTTAGCTTCATTTGATTGCTTGATTGATTTGAGATTTCATTACATTATTTTTTGAGTTTTTGGATGGTTTGTGTCCCTAGGGCATCTAGGTTATTGTCCATTATGTTGCTTGTCTGCTCGTTAAGTCAAGTTGTTGATTTTGCTCCTTCATGCATTTCTCTTTTTTGAGTCCTTGCATCTATATTTCTTTGCTTTCAATTGAATAAGTGAAAAAGTTTCATTTTCTCTTCTCTTATTGAACGTCTCTTTTCTAAGCATAGATTACATTGCTTAATTTGTCTTGATTGAGTCTTGGCATATTTTGAAAGGAGTTATTTTTATCATGCTTTGTATTTGATTAATGTTTGGTTGTTTGGAAATTTTCATTGAAATTTTTATTTGAAATATTAATTTTGGGACTTCATTGAAGAAATACATCATTCTAGTTTGTTTAATTGCTATGTTGCATTAAGTAACATTATTGAAAGCTAGAATTACATCATTAAGAGAATTTCAAATAAAATGAATTTATTTTACTGTTAAAAGGACAATTTGAAGTGCATCTGATAGGAAGAGTAGGAAGTGGAAAGAATTTTCATTATTTTGTTTCAAAAAGTGAAGTATTGAAGAGTCATCTTACTTTCAGTTGCTTGTTTGTTGCATTGATTATTTTCTCTTCTCTTAATTAGTGTAAGCATTCATCGAATTGAAAGGGTTTTGTCTCATATAGTTGCACATAAGAGTTTTTCAGATGACATCGATAGGGCCTAAAAACTGAGACTTAATTTCAAGATAAACCTTTAAAATATATTCAATTAACCTAAGGCGCATTTGAAACTAAACAATCACATTTAGAGGTCTAGGCTATAGACGTGTTTCGACATCTTTAAACCTAGTAGTTTTCATTCGATTCAACATTGGACACTGCTAGTACATACTTGTGCTCCCTGTTAGAGTCGGTCTAGTAGCCCTCCACCAGAGATCAAAACTCTTTGCATTTCATAATTAGGTGTCTCATCAGTGTGGTCATGTTGCATCCTGTTAGGCATGCCATAACCCTGGTGGAGAATCTTATGTCTTTTATTCCCCTCTTATTTGGCACTGCTGGATCATGTTTTCTTGAGTAAATTCTTCACAAGGTCATTTCCCTGTTTTCAATGTCAAGGTCTTAGGTCTAGGGTTGAGTCAAGCTTTCTCTTGTGATATCATAAAGGACCAGCAGGCCAGAGGGATGTCCGTCATAAAGCATCATTTTAATAACTCTTATCATTGTACAGTTAATTTTTTACCTTGTTTTCAAAAACCCTGTTTTTGAAGACAAAGGTCATTATCTCATTTTTGTAAAAATTTGTAAAAAGTTCAAATTCTCCGAAAGTTGGCATGCAGCCTTGGTCTCCTTTGCCAAGACATCTCCGAAGCTATCCCTGCAAAAATTTTCAAGAGAAATCATCATTTCAACCAATCTATTTTGAAAAAGGAAGCCAGAAGTCAGCAGCAATTAATTCAAAAAGTGTCATTTCAAAAACATTATAAAGTGGGTTTTGGGCAAATTAAATTCAAAAGTGAGCCTATAAAAGCCCCTCCCACCTTATTGGTAACTCATTTGCCTCTCAACACTTCAAGAGAATACTTGTCAAGTCGATTTCAAAGTTCATTGGGCGAATTGGGCAATTGCAGTGGCGCGCTACACGTCAGAGGAGGCGCGCTACGCATCAGTGCGCATTTTCCAGTGCTAAATAACTCAGGCGCTACGCGTTGGAGGCGCACTACGCATCAGGCTGGGCACGCTACGCGTTGGGTTTCTTGCTCAGGAAATCGCCAGCAAGCCACCAAAACTACTTCTCTCTCAAAATCTTTTCAGGTAGGCCTCTAATCCATGGTGATTTTGGTTTGGCTAAGATGAATGAGAAATGAACATGCAAAAAAATGGCATGCTAATATGAAGTAAAAACCCTACCTTGCTATATCAAATTTTAAAAATGCAAATGTGCTAGGGTTTCATTGAAATTTGCTGCCCAAGGTTACCCATTTTCCATTCCTCTTTCCCCATATTTTCCTCACCATTTTCCTTGATATTTTTCCATGCAAATCATATAATTTCCATATTAAAAATCATTAAAATCCCTAAACCCTACTAATTCCTAAAACCCTATGTAAATTTTCTAAACCCTACTTCTCATTAAAATCCTACAAATTATGATTATATATGTTCCATGTTCCTTTCCTAAAATTTCCTTTCCCATTTGTTTTCCCTAATCCCCTTAATTTTCCCTTTTTCCCTAACATTTCCCATGTATGTTTGTCCCCTTGGTAACAGCATTTAAACAAGTCAAAACAACAGTTCATTGGGTGCACAGTCAGCATTATTTTTCAGTCACTTGCCTCCAAAACCATGTCAGAAACTGAAACAAATTATGAGCAAAGTGATGACCGTGAAACAACACCAGAGGTAGAGGTGCCAAGGAGGCATCACAAGGGTGGTAAAGGTGGTCAGCATGTCAGGGAGGAGCCCACCTCTTTGGGTTATCTACAAGCTTGTCCACTTGCAGTGTCATGTTTCCGATATCTATCATGCTATGAATATTGTGAGAGAATCTCCAAAATTCAACACCACAAGGAATTGGCCCGCTTGTTTGTCCTACATTTGCACAATGGGCGTGTGAATCTTGCAGGAGTGGACTTCACATTGTCACCCGAGATTGTTGCTCAAGCAACAGGGATACCCAATATTGGAGAAGAGTGGAACAAGCGCTAGCAGTTGGATAGATTTCATTATGAGCCATATATCAAACCTGTATATATGAGGCACCTAATTGGTGTTTTTCCCTTCAGATTCTTAAGAGACGAGTATGCACCTTTGATGAGGATCATCATTCGCTATTTCACTTGCGAGGACAGATTTTCACGTTTATATTCGTACCATATCCGTTTGTTGATGCATTTCACATGGGTACGAATGATGAACATTCCATTCTTCATGTGCCGAAATATAGAGAGGATGGTGCCCTTGGTGCAAAGAAAGAGCCCAGCATAGCAACACAAGAGCATCTATCATTATGCACTGATCAAGATTGTGGTCATGCATCAGTTGGCACAACAGGGTATTCTATGGGAGGATTTAATTTCTCGTGACTTGTTCACAGTGCCACAGCCACCTCCTGAGGTTGTCCGTGATGAGGGAGGGCCTTCACATCAGTTTGATATTCTAGTGCTCGAGCATGTTATCACTCCTCCTTATGTTACATATCAGAGAGGCCACAGGGTCTTATTTGCATCTGCACAGCGAGTATTATCTCCACATCAGGTGGAAGGGGTCTCGCCTTCTTCATCAGCACAGCGAGTGTTATCTCCACATCAGGTGGAAGGGGCCTCGCTTTCGACAGCAGCACAGATACCAGAGAGAGGCAAGCAGCCCAAGATTGATGAGGGGCCATCAGGTGTTCCAGGCATAGATGTTGTTGACCTTGATATCATTTCTCCTAGCCTAGAGTCAAAGGAGATCATCTAGCAACTAAGGGCTGAAAATGACTTGTTGCAGAAAATTGGAGATGGAAAATTGGACAATTACTTATTTAGAGCAGCGCAACAAGAAATTAGAGGATGAACACTCTCTTGATGAGTTGCGGAGGATCCATGAAGACCGCAACTTGGCTCGCAAGAGACCCGGTGATTTGACACTCATTGAGCGAGAGGCTATGCTCATCCGGGTCAATACTCATTTGGAGAAGTTTCTGGCCAAGGAAAACATGGAAAAAGACATGCTCCGACACATGAAGAATCACTATTGGGCTCGAATGCATGTGTGTAAAGCAAGAATGAAGGTGCTCAAAGGACGGTTGGCCAAGGCACTAAAACAGAGGCTTCCTTGGAGGAGCATGGTACTAAATGACACACCTTCAGCTCAAATTTCAGAGAATTTGGAGCAATTTTGGTCATTTTTGAATTTTTTGGTCAAAAAGCAGGTTTTTGCCCTCAACGCGTAGCGTGCCGCGCACTACCCTGAAGATGGGCAAGTCCATTTCTCAAAAACTCAGCATTTTTGGATCTTTCATGACAAATTACAATTTCTCAGCAATTTCCAAGACATTTCATTAGGTTTTGAGCCCTCACAAGTGTTAGGATATTCCGACACATAGGATATAGTTAAGTTCAACTTGGTCTAGCATAGAGTTAGGTTAGAGTTAGGTAAAGTGTGTTTCTTTACCGTTGTACATTTTGTAACTTACAATCCGACGGTCATGATATGTAGTGATCCGACGGTTCACTCTCACCTCGGTATTACCGACACTTGATCCGTGGCTTGACACCCGATTGGTCCATGAGTTCTATTTAAAGCGCATGGAGGGTCATTGTTCGGGTAATCTGTGCATGAGAGAAGCTTATGTAAATTTTCATTCTTTGATTAATAAATTGTCTGTACCCACGTTGGGACAGGCCGTGGACTGTTTCCCTCCTTGCACTCTGAGGGTTTTAACCACGTCAAAAATACTGGTGTATTGATTTGAGATCTGGTTGTGAGCGGTGTCCTTTTGGTATTCTTTCTGAGGAACTTACCCTGTAAATTCCTACATGGTATCAGAGCTATTTGAGGGCCGCGTCCGTTGGTGATCCAAATCTGAAGCCGGTAGAACTGCATGCGGCTGTCGTTTCCTAGATCTGCTGTTTCTGACTGCTTTCGGGCCGAGAGGACTGCTCTGTTGCGTTCGGAGCATCTGTTTCAGTGAGGAACCCCTTTCGTTTCACGCGAAAAGGTTTCCGGTAGCCCTAGCTGCGTCATTTTTCAGATCGGGAGGTATACAGTGTTTTTTTGCAGTTTACTGTCATTTTCTCTCTGCTTATTTCGGTTTCGGTTTATTTAGCTTTTTTTTTTTCCCGGATCTATACCTTTCATTTCTGCGTATGCTCTTTGCCCTGCGACTCTGTGCGATCTGGGCAAATCAGAAACAGAAAGAAAGGATTTTTCTCATGCGTATGCTCTTTTCCCTGCACCTTAGTGTGATCTTGGAAAATCAGAAACATTGAGAAAAATATTTAGTTTTTCGGTTAAAAGCTAACTTTGAGATTTTTTTTAAAATTCTAGTTTTTTGGCTAAAGCTAACTTTGAGCCGTAAGGTTCGTTTTTCTTTGCATATTCGTGTTGGGTTTTGTGTTTTGTGTTTTGTAGGGGAAAAGAGCCTTCCCAAGGCAAGCACGCAAATCGAGGCCCCCCCCCCCCTCTCTCTCTCTCTCTCTCTCTCTCTCTCTCTCTCTCTCAAATATTTTGTATAGATCAATTGGTTCAAAGACTTTTTAAGAGAGTAGAGGTCTTGGGTTCAAGTCTCCATTTTGTGGGGGCGGATTTTTTCATTCCCGCACATTCGCGCACTTTGCCGGCAACGTCAACAATATTTTTTCAAAAAGCCATAACTTCTTCATCCGGAAGCCTTTTTCAGAGCCGTTTTTTTTAAAACCGCCTATTTTTTCGAGATCTATCCATTGGACCACTTACTTTCAGCATCTTCAGCTTCATTTTTTTTTAAAAAAATGGAAAGTCCATGCCAAGTCATTCTTGACAGCACTAACTACTTCCAATGGGTAGCCTACATGGGAGATTTACTTAGAAGTAAAGGTCTCTTCAGAATAGCCACAGACCAAGAGAAGAAACCTAAAGATGAAGACAAGGCCGAAAAATGGGAAAATAGACAAGATCAAGCACGTGGTTTGATAGGAATGTCTGTTTCTCCTGATCTTAGATTCCACATTGCAGAAATTGAAACTCCTCATGAAGCATTAGAAAAACTTGCTAAAGTTTTTGGGATTAAAAATGAAATTAGAGCCCATCAACTTGAGAATGAGTTGCTTACTTTGGATCCTAATAATTTTTCTTGCATTGAAGATTTCTTGTCCAAATTCAAGACCCTTAGATATCTCTTGGAAGGTGTTAAAGTTAAGAAAGAAGATGGTAACCTTATTTATTCCATCCTTACTAAGTTGGGACCAGCCTACTCTGTATTTGTTTCCACTTTCCATTCTACAAGGGAAGCTTTCATTTGTCAAGGCAAAGACTACAAACCCCCTTCCTTTGACTCCTTTTGTGATTCCTTAATAAGAGAACAAGAAAAACTCTTACACCTTGGTCTTCTTAATCTTGGAAACTCTTCCTCGAAAGCGTTAGCCGCCCAGCAGCAACCAAATTCAAAGAATCCTAAGAAGTCTTATCCTCAAAGGAATGGTCCTAAACCAACTCAGCCTCAAGATGAAAGATCATTTCAGCAAAATGACAAGACCAATAAAAACAAATGGAAGAGGACTGACAGACATTGTAACTTTTGTAATCGAGATGGCCACTTAGAATCTAAATGCTTTAAGAAGATGGAAGCCTTGGAAGCCGCAATGAAGAAACATAACATCCATCTGGAGCCTACTTCAACTTCAACTTCCGGAACGGCACTTTCTGCATGTCATCGTCAATCATCTCAGTCTGGTTATGCATTAAATGTATCTTCTTCTTCTTCTCATTCTCATGAGTGGCTCATTGATTCTGGAGCCTCTTGTCACATGGCCAAAAACCAAGCCATGTTTTCTTCTTTAAATGATTGTAACACCAAAAATATATATGTTGGTGATGATAGATCTCTTAATGTTGTAGGGACTGGAACTGTTCATCTAGACAATGGTCAGTTCAATGATGTATTATGTGTTCCAAACTTATCCTGCAACCTTCTATCTGTCTATCAGATAACTCATTCAGGTGAAGGTAAAATTGTTGAATTTTCACCTCATGATGTTGTAATCAAGGATCTAAAAGATCCTAAACAGATTCTAGCTACTGGTCTTGCTGATGATTCCAAAAGGTTGTATAAGTTTCACAACTTTGGGTCATCCCATCTTCCCTCAGTATTTGTTGCTCATAATGATGAAGTGAGCAAACTTTGGCATGAGCGGTTTGGTCACTTAAACTATCGCTCCCTTCAGCATCTATGTAAAGAAAATATGGTGACAGGTCTTCCTATGGTATCTTGCAAAGATGGTGTTTGTTCCGGATGTGTACTCGGAAAACATCATCGGGACAGTTTTGACAAACGTGCCTCTTGGCACGCCTCAGCCCCTTTACAGCTTGTGCACAGTGATTTATGTGGTCCTCTTCCTGTTGCTTCATTCTCTGGCTGCAAGTACTTCTTAACTTTCATTGATGATTTCTCTAGACGCACTTGGGTATACTTCTTAAAACTCAAGAGCGAAGTATTTAGCACTTTTTTGGCCTTCAAAGCATTTGTTGAAAAACAATCTGGACATCAAATTCTTAAGCTAAGAACTGATAATGGTGGAGAATATGTTAAAAACGCATTCATCAACTTTTGCACCGAAAATGGAATTCAAATGCAACATACTGTTCCATACACTCCACAACAAAATGGTGTAGCTGAAAGGAAAAATCGCACCTTAAAGGAAATGGCTAATTGTATGCTGCAATCTAAAGGACTCAGTCTTAGTTTTTGGGCCGAAGCAATTAATTGTGCAAATTATATAATCAATCGCACTCCTACTAAGGTTCTAGAGAATATCACTCCAGAAGAAGCTTGGAGTTCCATTAAACCAGATGTAAGTCACTTTCGTGTGTTTGGAAGTGAAGCATGGGCCCATATTCCAGATGAAAAGCATAAAGCTTTAGAACCTAAGAGTGAGAAATGTACTTTTGTTGGATATTCTGAAGATGTAAAAGGTTATAGACTTATTCCATTTAAGTCCAAAAATGTTATCATTAGAAGAGATGTAAAATTTGATGAAAATAAATCGGCCTGCGAGCCTAGTCCGGCGGATGTGCCACCTCTTCCTATCTCTTCTATCTTTGAAAACATTTCTTCTTCTGATGATGAAAGCGAGGATGATAATCCTCCCCCACCTTCTCAGGATCCTCAACTTCCAAGATGGGTCCGTGCTACTCGGGATGCAGCAGGTGATCTTGCCGGTGATCCTACAGATCAGCGACGTACACGTTCTCAGTTTGAAAGAGCCTCTTCTTTACTGGCTCAAGCTCCAGTAAATCATGATCCTGACACTTTTGCAGAAGCTTCAGGCCATCCACATTGGGAAGCAGCTATGAATGAAGAATATCATTCATTGATGACAAATGATACATGGGATCTTGTTCCTCTACCAAAGGGACGCAAACTTGTTAGATGCAAATGGGTTTACAGAACCAAGTATGGACCAGATGGGAAAGTTGATAAACATAAAGCTCGTCTAGTTGCTAAGGGCTTTTCACAGGTTGAAGGCATTGACTACACTGAAACCTTCTCTCCAGTTGCCAAAATGAACTCTATCCGCCTTGTTCTTTCCCTTGCTGCCTCTTTAAAATGGGAAGTCCATCAAATGGATGTTAAATCTGCCTTCTTGCATGGGGACTTGCAGGAAGAAATCTATATGGAACAACCCATTGGCTTCATACAAACAGACTCCAGCCTCGTTTGTCGACTTAAGAAATCCCTTTATGGCCTCAAGCAAGCTCCTCGGGCTTGGTATGCCAAAATGGATAGCTTTCTTTTAGAATCTGGCTTTTCTAGGTGTCATTCTGACAATACTGTCTACACCAAGAAAGTGGGCAACTCTCTTATCATCCTTGTTCTTTATGTTGATGATCTTATTCTTACTGGTAGTGATCCCAACCTTATAAACCATGTGAAGTCCAGCCTTAAAAAGAAATTTGAAATGACAGACTTAGGACACTTACACTATTTTCTCGGTCTTCAAGTCTTGCAATCCCAAGAAGGTATTTTCCTTTCCCAGTCCAAGTATGCTTGTGATATTCTTCGTCATTTTCACATGGAAGACTGTAAGCCAGCCCCTTCTCCCTTTCAGTCTGGAGTCAAACTTTCAGTCTCTTGTACTTCTCCTGAAGTTGATGCTACCTTATACCGTCAACTTGTCGGAAAACTCTTGTATTTAACCCATACTCGTCCTGATCTTTCCTTTGCTGTTGGCCTTGTTGCTCGTTTTATGCAAAACCCCCGTGAAAGTCATTGGAAAGCAGCTAAAAGAATACTTCGTTATGTTCGAGGTACAGTACAGTTTGGGATTCATTACAGTGCCAAAGCAGCTCCTCTGTTAGTTGGTTTCACTGATTCTGATTGGGCTGGTGACCTTGATGATCGGAAGTCTACTGCCGGTTATGTCTTCACTCTTGGTTCAGGACCTATTACATGGGCTTGTAAGAAACAGGCTGCCATTTCTCTTTCGTCAGCAGAAGCAGAGTATCGTGGTGCCGTGGAAGCTAGTAAGGAAGCCTTGTGGCTTCGTCAGATCCTATCAGAGTTTGGCTTTGAGCAGCAGCATCCAACCACACTTTGGTGTGATAATCAAAGTGCCATTCAGCTATGCAAAGATCCAGTCCAGCATCAGCGCAGCAAACACATTGAACTACACATGCACTTCATCAGAAAGCTCATTCATGACCATGTTCTTGAAGTGCAATATTGTCCAACGGATGATCAGGTTGCAGACATCTTCACAAAGGCTCTCACAGAGGCGAAGTTCACTAAACTTCGATATATGCTTGGAGTTCAGGAAGTTGTCACTAAGGGGGGATAGGCTCTAGTGCCTCCTTCCTTCTCCTATTGTGTCATATTTGTAAATCCTTCAATCCTATCCCAAGTTGTTCTTAAGGGGGGATGTTAGGATATTCCGACACATAGGATATAGTTAAGTTCAACTTGGTCTAGCATAGAGTTAGGTTAGAGTTAGGTAAAGTGTGTTTCTTTACCGTTGTACATTTTGTAACTTACAATCCGACGGTCACGATATGTAGTGATCCGACGGTTCACTCTCACCTCGGTATTACCGACACTTGATCCGTGGCTTGACACCCGATTGGTCCATGAGTTCTATTTAAAGCGCATGGAGGGTCATTGTTCGGGTAATCTGTGCATGAGAGAAGCTTATGTAAATTTTCATTCTTTGATTAATAAATTGTCTGTACCCACGTTGGGACAGGCCGTGGACTGTTTCCCTCCTTGCACTCTGAGGGTTTTAACCACGTCAAAAATACTGGTGTATTGATTTGAGATCTGGTTGTGAGCGGTGTCCTTTTGGTATTCTTTCTGAGGAACTTACCCTGTAAATTCCTACAAGAAGGTCAAAAAACATGCAAAAAATGACTTTCTGCCATTTTTTGGACACACAGGAAGCAGTCTTGGGAGATTGCAATTTGGGAGGGGCAAATCGACACCAAATTGCGAAATTCCACTTGGGATGGAAAGTAGACATCTAAACCTTTCCAACAAGCCTACTTTTTCCTCATTTCGATGCCGGGAAGTGCCTCAAAAGTTAGCTCAAAGGCGCGCTACGCTTTGAGAATTGGGGCGCTACGCATCAGGGAAATTTGCCAGATTTTCACCTACAGCTCAGCAAAACGCGGATTTGACTAGGTTTGAATTTTTGGAGTGATTTTTCATCCTCCTTGATGTAATTGATGTAATTTTATGATGTCATGGCACTTATTTATCTCTTCTAGAAGATTCATTCATAAAAAGTCAAAAATTTAATGAATGAATTGGTTTCCTAGCTTATAGAGGCAAGTTGTTTTGATTGCCTAGATTTTAGTGCTCAGTTTAGAATTGGTTGAAACAGCTCCTAGAAGGATGAGCTCGACCCCTAGAGGCAAGGAAAGATGTTAGCTTGCCTATATTATGTATTTTCTTAGTCATTTTCATGGTTGGATTCTTGAGGGATAAGCTTCTATTGTATTACACTTTGTATCTCTGCAATTTTGGCAAAGGAAAGACCAGGGTTTTGCAGCATTATTTGGGATTCCTGTGGTTATTTTTGTTGATGGTGTGCTTCTCTCATGTACTTGTAAGATTTTTTATGTGTATCAATTTCCTATTTCTCTTTTCTGCACATTAAGTAAATGAAGTGTTAAGGTAGAATTCATAATTTATATGCTCTGCCTTTAAGTTTGCTTAATATCTATGTTTTCCTCTACCTAAAGAGAACTCTCGATGGTTTCTTGCTCTCTTTAGCTCCTCACCGGTCATTCCTATCCATTCACTTAAATCAAAGGCATCAAGAGAATCTCCTACCTTGCCCCAAAAAGATCTCTGCAAAAGCTCTGTCCCATCCCCGCACCCAAAATTTCTCTCCCCCTGTTTTCCACCAAAACCCTAAAAATCTGAAATCAAACCTTCTCAATCAGTTTACTAGCCTAAAATCAGTTTTCTTTATTGGTCATCTCCACCCTTTGAAGACCTTTTGCCGAGATAGATCTGGAGAGAGCCCTCTCCTGCCCCGTAGGGCTAGCTACGAGGTTAAGTGGTTTGATGTTGCCTTGGATTTTGTCTTTTTCAGCCTGAGGCCAAATTCAAGCGCTAACATATTGGCGACCACACTGGGGAGAACAAACTTGTTTGTGGATTGATGTGTGTGTTTCATAAGTCTTAGACGGAGCCTGAAGTTATGCCAGGTAGCCTTCGAAACGCTTTTGCTTTGCATAAGCGAAAGTAGATAAACGCTGCTTCAGTCAATCTCCGTGAGCTTGTGAATACGGCCACTTCGATTTCATTTTACCCCAGTTCATTTGTAAACTCTGAACTTTTGGATGATTAGTTGAGAGTTTTCACAGGCTGATTGGTTATTTGTTCCTCGATATCCAAACTGGCTTCAGATTCTAAACATATATTCAAATCTCATTCATGTCCAGCTGTTTTTGAGTATCTTGAAGACATTGATTTTGACGAGAGTTTTGAGTTGTCCTTGTTCAAAACCAAATCTGAAAGTTCACTTGGTTCTCTAGTTCCCAACCCTGATTTTGCTGCTTCTCTTGAAATCGAGAGACATAATAAATTGGTTGAAAATTTCATCCTAAGACACCTTCAAACAGATATCCAAGTCACTAATCTTGCTGATTTCCTAGAAACTATATCTAGCAATATTGGATCTACTATCACGGCTTCAGTTCCGCACGAACAGACCAATCCTCCTTTTATTTCTATATCCCCTATAGTCACACATCCTGAATCAACAGTTAATTCTATTTCCTCGTCACATACCGCTTCTCCTCTGCCTACACCTCCCTATACCCCTCATACTACAGCTACACCTACTCCACCTGCTACTCCTATACCTAATCTACCTAAAGCAATGGCTGCCAGGTTTGCTCCACTTGCTCTTCCTCAAAATCTGCATGATATGCCAGCTGATTATCAGGGTAAAATTTCCATGTTTGATGGCACTCCTCAGGGTGTTTCCGCTCAGCAGCATATAGACAAGATGACAACTTTCTTTGATCTATATGAGATAGATGAAGAGGATGTAACTATGCATTTGTTTGTACAAACATTCGATGGAGAAGTAAGAAAATGGTTCAGAGGTTTGACAGCTAGAAGTATACCCACATTGGAAGAACTTCAGAAGCAGTTTCTAGATCGATGGGAAATCAGAAAGGATCCACTTCAGATCAATGCTGAGTACAACAGTCTCAAACGTAATCATGGTGAGTCAGTCCAAGATTACATTATCAGATTTAACATAGTTTATAATGCTATTCCAGATGATTTAAGGCCATCTAGAAAGTCAGCACTTCTCAAATTCCCGGATGGTTTTGATCCGGAGATGGCTTATTCATTGCGAGATAGAGATCCGCCTACCTTGGAGGATATGCAGAAAATCGCTGTTAGTGTTGAAGCGAATTTGAATGATAAGAGAGCAAGGATGAAAGCCGAAAAGCGAGTGACAATCAAAGGAGAAGCTTCTACATCAGATCAACTCCTTCACAAGGTAGCTACGTTGCTTGAAAATACTCATCTCAGCAAGCCGGAACCGCAGATCCGTAATCCTAATTTCCGAGGTCCACAGCAGCCACAATACAGAATCAAGCAGCGTGAAACTAGGGCACAAGAAACAGCAGTTCAGCAACAAGTAAAACCTCCGCTTCAGCAGAATTTTGTTAGCCAAGAATCCGAGGATGAAGGTGATACTATAGGAGAGGAAAATCACTTTTTTACTCCTGATGATCTGCCTACCTATATTACAGAAGAAGAAGAATTTGTGCGAAATTCCATCATACATCAAGATGAGAATTATATCCTATCGAATGAGGCAGCACTTGAGGAAGAATCAGAGGAGTACCAAAGAGGATATCTCAATGCTTTGTCCGCTCAGCAGAGACAATTAAGAAACCGAGCTGTTCCCATAAATCCCATTCAGAAAAAGAAAGATACTTCAGCAAAAAATGATTCCCCACAGACAAAAGGAAAAGATATAATTGATCCCCCAGCAAGTCAATCATCTTCAGCGGATAAGGTAAATCAGCCACCAAGTATAATGAAGGATAAAATCGAAAGAAGAGAAGTTCTGGCCAAAGAAGGTGAAAAAGTTTCAGCATTTAGTTTGGAGAATGAAATTTCAAAGCTGAAAGTGTCTATTCCATTGACTGAAATCATGAAAAACACTACCTACCGAGGTCAAATTTCCAAAATTCTGAATATTGATCCAATGCTTGACACGGTAAATGTAGAAGATGATCAGCCGAAATTAATTTTTGGGCCTGCTTTGAATGTTGAGTCTCCTGAAAATGATGTTCCTCCCTTCTATATCAGTTTGAGGTTGCACGAGTATACTTTACATAATGCTATGTTTGACTCGGGTGCTTCGCATAATTTGATGCCGAAAGCAATCATGGAAAGGCTGGGATTGGACATCACAAGAAAATATCATGATTTGTATTCATTTGATTCCAGCCGGGCAAAGTGTATCGGATTGATCAAGGACTTGGTGGTAAGCCTAGATCAAATTCCAGCTAAGAATGTCTTGATGGATGTGGTTGTGGCAGATATTCCTCCACGATTTGGTATGTTGCTTTCTAGATCTTGGGCAGCTAAGTTGAAAGGTACACTTCAGCTAGACTTTTCTTATGCTACAATTCCAGTGTTCGGTCAAATGAGAAAGTTATATCGGGAGCAAAAGATGAAATACATGATAACTAGTAAAGAAAAGCCAGTAAATCATCCTGTAAATTATGTACATACAGATTTGGAGTCGTTTGTTTTGTTTGCTGATAATTTGAATGAGGTAGATAGTCAGTTAGTTCAAGCAGAAGATATACCAGAGATTACCGAAAATTTTCGAGAAGTTTTGCAAAAAGAAAGAGAAGAAAAGCCAGCTGCCATGGAGCAAACAGCTGAAGCTAATGGGTAGCAAGCAGAAAAAGCATAGGCAACACATTTTCAGCACTTGGAGGACGATGAAGATGGTCTTTGGACCATGGATTTCGATGGCGCTGTGGGCAGCGATGGTGCTGGTATTGGTGTGTGGATTCGAAGTCCCTTTTCTGCCCAAGACAAAGTCCCAAGCAAGGTGAGAGTTTGCTCTTATAAACTAGCATTCGATTGTTCAAATAATGAGGCGGAATATGAGGCTCTCATTGCTGGCCTTAAAATTCTTCGAAAGCTGAAAGCAAAGAAGATTGCAGTCTATGGCGACTCCGAGTTGGTAATAAAGCAAGTGAAAGGTGAGTTCCAGGCCAAGCATCCTCGCATGAGAGCATATCGAAATGTTGTCCTAGATATTTTGAAACTGTTTTCTGAACATACTTTGACGTGTGTGCCCCACATACAAAATGGTGTTGCTGATGCATTGGCCAAAGCAGCAAGTAACCTAAAAATTCCAATGAATTCCAGCAACAAATTTGAGATTTATGTGAAGCACCGTCCTACAGTTCCGGATAATCAAAGATGTTGGCAAGTCTTCCAAGATGATGAAGAAATTAAAGATTTTCTGCAGATTGAAGGTGAGTTTAAGGACATCTCCATAGATACAGAACCAGATGAGGTAAATCAAATGGATGTGCTGCAACTTAAGGATAATTTTATTCCTAAAGGATTGATTCCTTTGGAAGAGCTGTTTGATCAAGATGATGTGGCCCGCAAGCCGACATTGAGACCAACCGAGGAAGGTGTTGAGGAGGTAAATATTGGAGCAGCTAAAAATCCTAAGATGGTAAAATTGTCTAAGTCATTGTCACCAAAGGTAAAGAAGCAGTATGTCAGATTTTTGTCTTTGTTTTCTAATTTCTTTGCATGGGATTATTCAGATCTGAAAACATATGATACTAATATCATTCAACATACTATTCCTATAAAGCCAAATCAAAAGCATTTCCGCCAAAAGTTGAGGAGAATCAATCCTAAATTGCTGCCATTGATAGAAAAAGGAGTGAATAGGTTGTACAAGTCTGGAAGCATAGTACCTATCAGATTTTCCGATTGGATATCAAATTTGGTGCCCGTAAGAAAGAAGACCAGTGAGATCCGTTTATGCATTGACTTCAGAAATTTGAATAAGGTATCTTTAAAGGACAATTATCCGCTGCCCAAAATGGATCATATATTGCAGCGAGTAGTTGGAGCATCAAGGATGTCACTACTCGATGGCTATTCCGGTTACAATCAGATTTTGGTGCATGAAGATGATCGTGATAAAACCGCATTCACTACTCCATGGGGTACATTTCATTATGCAAAAATGTCATTTGGCTTGAAAAATGCAGGTGCCACTTTTCAGCGTGCGATGGACATGGCTTTTGCCAATGAGAAAGATGTCTTTTTAGTTGTTTACCTTGATGATTTGACTGTATTTTCAAAATATGATGAAGAACATTTATATCACTTGCAAATTGTTTTTCAAAAGTGCAGAAAATATGGTATTTCGCTGAATCCAAAGAAGAGTCTTTTCGCCATGAGTGAAGGCAAGCTCTTGGGTCACATTATTTCCAAAGATGGTATCTGTATAGATCCCGCACGTGTTGAAGCTATTCAGCAACTTGAGCAGCCCCTGGACAAATAAGAAATACAATCCTTTAATGGTAAGCTGAATTTTCTGCGTCGCTTCGTTCCGAATCTTGCTGAGCACCTTAGAGAAATCACAAACATGCTGAAAAGGGATAGCCAGCTCAAGTGGACCGAAGAGGCGGTAAAATCTTTCAATTTGGTAAAGTTGGTTTTATCTTCAGCCCCTACACTAATCAGTCCGGATTACACACAAGATTTTATTTTGTTTTCATTTGCTTCTAAGCATACATTGGCAGCTGTACTAATGCAAAAGAGAGACGGAGTTGAGAAACCTATTGCTTTTTTCAGCCGTATTATCAGAGATGGAGCATTAAAGTATAACATCATTTAAAAACAAGCACTTGCACTTGTGAAGGCCTTGAAGGATTTCCGTATGTATGTACTGCATTCCCACATTATAGCTTATGTTCCTAACGCGACAGTAAAGGATGTGTTGGTACAGACAGAACCGGAAGGAAGGCGGGGAAAGTGGATTGCTGCATTATTAGAGTATGATCTGGAGATTAAACCCACTAAGTTGATCAAAGGGCAAGGTCTTGCCAAGTTGATGGCTGAAACAAATCTACATGTCCTAGACATCAATTTGATAGTTGCCATGTCTGATGAAGATGAGGAGAATTCAGCACAACAGGTATCTGACATCTTTATTTCTTCTCCTTGGTATGCTGATATTGTATATGTACTTCAAAATTTGTCTTCACCTCCCGGGATGCCTCGAAATAAAAGTAGGACATTGAAGTTGAAAGCAGCCAAGTTTTGCATCCTTAAATTTGCACTATATTGGAAAGACCCCGATGGAATATTGCTGAATTGTTTGGTTGAGGAGGAAGCCAAAACAGTGGTGGAAGATTTTCATAAAGGTGACTGTGGGGGTCATTTGTTTTGGAAGACTACAGCAAATAAGATCCTAAGAGTAGGTTTTTATTGGCCTTCATTGTTTTCAGATGTATATAAAGCTATTAAGAGTTGTCACGAGTGCCAAATATTTCAAGGAAAACAGAAATTGCAGCCATTGCCTCTTAAACCAATTGAAGTCAGCGCACCATTTCAGCAGTGGGAATTGGATTTTATCGGTGAAATTCATCCAGCATCGTTAGGACAGCATAGATGGATATTGACAGCCACAGATTACTTCACAAAATGGATTGAAGCCATTCCCACCCGGCAGGCTACAGATGCGGTAATTATTTCTTTCCTTGAAAGTAATATACTGTCACGTTTTGGCTGTCCAAGTTAATTACAGATAATGCAGCAGCATTTAAATCAAAGAGAATGGTTGATTTTTGCTATAAATACAACATCAGCTTGGGGCATTCTACCGCCTACCATCCGCAAGGAAATGGGTTGGCAGAATCTTCAAATAAGTCCTTAGTAAATATCATTAAAAAATTGTTGTAAATCAATAAGAAGAGCTGGCATAAAAAGTTAGTGAATGCACTGTGGGCTGATAGGGTAAGTCATAAAAAGTCAATTGGCATGTCTCCTTTTGAGCTGGTGTATGGGGCAGATGCAGTGTTTCCTACGTCGCTTACTATTCCGATGGTCAAATTGCTTCAAGAAATTGATAGTGAGTAAGATCCCATGCAGAGGCGGATTAATTAAATGATTCATTTACAGCAGACACGGGAGGAGGTTCTTCACAATACTCTCAAATTGCAAGAGCGCATAAAGAAGATTTATGACAGGAAAGCAAAATCAGATGATCTTCAAATAGATGATGTGGTTTTGAAGTGGGATGCTCGGAATGAAGACAAAGGGAAGCACGAAAAATTTGATAATTTATGGAAGGGTCCCTATAAGATCGCAGCATATCGTGGCCAAAATGCTTTTCTTCTCAAGGAAATGAACGGAGATGATTATCCCGGAGGGTCGATCAATGGTCGACTGCTAAAGAGGTACCATGTCTGAGCATTTTTGTTCTTCTCACCATCATTGTATATACCATTTTACTTCTATTTTATCGCATGTGTGTGCTGATCTTTCATCCTCAGTCTGGGGTCCGTGGTGAAGGCTATAATTCTGAAGATGAAGATTAGTTGGTGTGAGGTTTGTCATGTTCTTTTTATCAGTTCATTTTCTGTCTAAAGTTGAGTTGGTTTGGGTCAAAGTTGTGTCCAATTTGTAGTCAGATGTCCAGTCAATAAAGCTGTCCAAGCTTAGGTCAAATATGTAAATAATGACTCCATTGCCCAATGGTTGGAAAGCACTGGTCTGCACTCCCAGAGGTCAAAGGTTCTTGGCATCTCCAAGGAGCTACCATCCCCATTGGAGCCAATGTTAGAGTCGGTCTAGTAGCCCTCCACCAGAGATCAAAACTCTTTGCATTTCATAATTAGGTGTCTCATCAGTGTGGTCATGTTGCATCCCGTTAGGCATGCCATAACCCTGGTGGAGAAGCTTATGTCTTTTATTCCCCTCTTATTTGGCACTGCTGGATCATGTTTTCTTGAGTAAATTCTTCACAAGGTCATTTCCCTGTTTTCAATGTCAAGGTCTTAGGTCTAGGGTTGAGTCAAGCTTTCTCTTGCGATATCATAAAGGACCAGCAGGCCAAAGGGATGTCCATCATAAAGCATCATTTTAATAACTCTTATCATTGTACAATTAATTTTTTTACCTTGTTTTCAAAAACCCTGTTTTTGAAGACAAAGGTCATTATCTCATTTTTGTAAAAATTTGTAAAAAGTTCAAATTCTCCGAAAGTTGGCATGCAGCCTTGGTCTCCTTTGCCAAGACATCTCCGAAGCTATCCCTGCAAAAATTTTCAAGAGAAATCATCATTTCAACCAATCTATTTTGAAAAAGGAAACCAGAAGTCAGCAGCAATTAATTCAAAAAGTGTCATTTCAAAAACATTATAAAGTGGGTTTTGGGCAAATTAAATTCAAAAGTGAGCCTATAAAAGCCCCTCCCTCCTCATTGGTAACTCATTTTCCTCTCAACACTTCAAGAGAATACTTGTCAAGTCGATTTCAAAGTTCATTGGGCGAATTGGGCAATTGCAGTGGCGCGCTACGCATCAGTGGAGGCGCGCTACGCGTTGGAGGCGCGCTACGCATCAGTGCGCATTTTCTAGTGCTAAATAACTCAGGCGCTACCCGTTGGAGGCACGCTACGCATCAGGCTGGGCGCGCTACGCGTTGGGTTTCTTGCTCAGGAAATCGCCAGCAAGCCACCAAAACTACTTCTCTCTCAAAATCTTTTCAGGTAGGCCTCTAATCCATGGTGATTTTGGTTTGGCTAAGATGAATGAGCAATGAACATGCAAAAAAATACCATGCTAATATGAAGTAAAAACCCTACCTTGCTGTATCAAATTTTAAAAATGCAAATGTGCTAGGGTTTCATTGAAATTTGCTGCCCAAGGTTACCCATTTTCCATTCCTCTTTCCCCATATTTTCCTCACCATTTTCCTTGATATTTTTCCATGAAAATCATATAATTTCCCTATTAAAAATCATTAAAATCCCTAAACCCTACTAATTCCTAAAACCCTATATAAATTTTCTAAACCCTACTTCTCATTAAAATCCCACAAATTATGATTATATATGTTCCATGTTCCTTTACTAAAATTTCCTTTCCCATTTGTTTTCCCTAATCCCCTTAATGTTCCCTTTTTCCCTAACATTTCCCATGTATGTTTGTCCCCTTGGTAATAGCATTTAAACAAGTCAAAAAACAGTTCATTGGGTGCACAGTTAGCATTATTTTTCAGTCACTTGCCTCCAAAACCATGTCAGAAACCGAAACAGATTATGAGCAAAGTGATGACCGTGAAACAACACCAGAGGTAGAGGTGCCAAGGAGGCATCACAGGGGTGGTAAAGGTGGTCAGCATGTCAGGGAGGAGCCCACCCCTTTGGCTTATCTACAAGCTTGTCCACTTGCAGTGTCATGTTTCTGATATTTATCATGCTATGAATATTGTGAGAGAATCTCCCAAATTCAACACCACAAGGAATTGGCCCGCTTGTTTGTCCTACATTTGCACAATGGGCATGTGAATCTTACAGGAGTGGACTTCACATTGTCACCCGAGATTGTTGCTCAAGCAACAGTGATACCCAATATTGGAGAAGAGTGGAACAAGCGCCAGCAGTTAGACAGATTTCATTATGAGCCATATATCAAACCTGTATATATGAGGCACCTAACTGGTGTTTTTCCCTTCAGATTCTTAAGAGACGAGTATGCACCTTTGATGAGGATCATCATTCGCTATTTCACTTGCGAGGGCAGATTTTCACGTTTATATTCGCACCATATCCGTTTGTTGATGCATTTCACACGGGTACGAATGATGAACATTCCATTCTTCATGTGCCGAAATATGGAGAGGATGGTGCCCTTGGTGCAAAGAAAGAGCCCAGCACAGCAACACAAGAGCATCTATCATTATGCACTAATCAAGATTGTGGTCATGCATCAGTTGGCACAACAGGGTATTCCATTGGAGGATTTCATTTCTCGTGACTTGTTCACAGTGCCACAACCACCTCCTGAGGTTGTCCGTGATGAGGGAGGGCCTTCACATCAGTTTGATATTCCAGAGCCCGAGCATGTCAGCACTCCTCCTTATGTTACATATCAGAGAGGCCACAGGGTCTTATTTGCATCTGCACGGCGAGTATTATCTCCACATCAGGTGGAAGGGGTCTCGCCTTCTTCATCAGCACAGCGAGTGTTATCTCCACATCAGGTGGAAGGGGCCTCTCTTTCGACAATATCATAGATACCAGAGAGAGGCAAGCAGCCCAAGATTGATGAGGGGCCATCAGGTGTTCCAGGCATAGATGTTGTTGACCTTGATATCATTTCTCCTAGCCTAGAGTCAAAGGAGATCATCCAGCAACTAAGGGCTGAAAATGACTTGTTGCAGCAAAAATTGGAGATGGAAAATTGGAAAATTACTTATTTAGAGCAGCGCAACAAGCAATTAGAGGATGAGCACTCTCTTGATGAGTTGCGGAGGATCCATGAAGACCGCAACTTGGCTCGCAAGAGACCCGGTGATTTGACACCCATTGAGCAAGAGGCTATGCTCATCCGGGTCAATACTCATTTGGAGAAGTTGCTGGCCAAGGCAAACATGGAAAAATACATGCTCCGACACATGAAGAATCACTATTGGGCTCGAATGCATGTGTGTAAAGCAAGAATGAAGGTGCTCAAAGGACGGTTGGCCAAGGCACTAAAACAGAGGAAAAGGCCCGATCCCCTTCATATTTTGGCTGAGGCTTCCTTGGAGGAGCATGGTACTAAATGACACACCTTCAGCTCAAATTTCAGAGAATTTGGAGCAATTTTGGTCATTTTTGAATTTTTTGGTCAAAAAACAGGTTTTTGCCCTCAACGCGTAGCGCGCCGCGCGCTACCCTGAAGATGGGAAAGTCCATTTCTCAAAAACTCAGAATTTTTGGATTTGTCATGAAAAATTACAATTTCTCAGCAATTGCCAAGACATTTCATCAGGTTTTGAGCCCTCAGAAGGTCAAAAAACATGCAAAAAATGACTTTCTGCCACTTTTTGGACACACAGGAAGCAGTATTGGGAGATTGCAATTTTGGAGCGGAAAATGGACACCAAATTTAGAAATTATACTTTGGTTGGAAAGTAGACATCCATACCTTTCCAACAAGCCTACTTTTGCCTCATTTGGATGCCAGGAAGTGCCTCAAAGGTTAGCTCCAAGGCGCGCTACGCGTTGAGAATTGGGGCGCTACGCATCAGGGAAATTTGCCAGATTTTCACCTGCAGCTCAGCAAAACGCAGATTTGACTAGGTTTGACTTTTTGGAGTGATTTTTCATCCTCCTTTATGTAATTGATGTAATTTTATGATGTCATGGCACTTATTTATCTCTTCTGGAAGATTCATTCATAAAAAGTCAAAAATTTAATGAATGAATTGGTTTCCTAGCTTATAGAGGCAAGTTGTTTTGATTGCCTAGATTTTAGTGCTCAGTTTAGAATTGGTTGAAACAGCTCCTAGAAGGATGAGCTCGACCCCTAGAGGCAAGGAAAGATGTTAGCTTGCCTATATTATGTATTTTCTTAGTCATTTTCATGGTTGGATTCTTGAGGGATAAGCTTCTATTGTATTACACTTTGTATCTCTGCAATTTTGGCAAAGGAAAGACCAGGGTTTTGCAGCACTATTTGGGATTCTTGTGGTTATTTGTGTTGATGTTGTGCTTCTCTCATGTACTTTTAAGATTTGTTATGTGTATCAATTTCCTATTTCTCTTTTCTGCACATTAAGTAAATGAAGTGTTAAGGTAGAATTCATAATTTATATGCTTTGCCTTTAAGTTTGCTTAATATCTATGTTTTCCTCTGCCTAAAGAAAACTCTCGATGGTTTCTTGCTCGCTTTAGCTCCTCACCGGTAATTCCTATCCATTCACTTAAATCAAAGGCATCAAGACAATCTCCTACCTTGCCCCAAAAAGACCTCTGCAAAAGCTGTGTCCCATCCCCGCACCCAAAATTGCTCTCCCCCTGTTTTCCACCAAAACCCTAAAAATATGAAATCAAACCTTCTCAATCAGTTTACTAGCCTAAAATCAGTGTTCTTTATCGGTCATCTCCGCCCTTTGAAGACCTTTTTCCGAGATAGACCTGGAGAGAGCCCTCTCCTGCCCCGTAGGGCTAGCTACGAGGCTAAGTGGTTTGATGTTGCCTTGGATTTTGTCTTTTTCAGCCTGAGGCCAAATTCAAGTGCTAACACTCCCCATATCGTTGTGTATACAAAGGGATACCCCACTAGGTTTGTGATCCTTTATCCATAGGAAGCCGATTCTACCACCTTGTAAACATGATACAGCGAACACAACATTCTGGGATATTTCTTGCCCATAGTTCTCAGTTCGCCAAGAGGTATTCTGTAGTTCACGGTTACCTGGTAATCTTTTTTCCTAGATTATCCTAAGAAACCATTTTGGTCTTTTTGACTCTGTAAATTTAAAATATCATCGAGCACTTGTATTTTCGAGCTCATTCAAACTGAAAGCTACTAGAGTCATCTTTGTCTTTTTCTCTACTCTTAAAACATGAAAAGACATCAGTCTGTTTCAACGTCTTAATTTTTTTTTGCCCATGATCACATTACATTCCTAATAGTATTATTCTAGACCACATCATGAGTATATCCCTAATATATTTTAAAAGCCTTGAAATTAATATCTCTTCTCTTTTTGTTTGAGACAAAGTCATCATGGCTAAGCCATCAGGTTTTCCTCATTACTCTTCCTCTCCTCCATCTGGAAGGTCATCTGAAGAAGCTTTCCCTGAGCTTCCACAGTCGCTTGAGGATCAATGTGTTGAACTTGGGATTGTTCTAAGTATTCAACCTTTGCCTTCTCGTCCGCCTCCCTCAGATACTAGGTCACCTTACGAATTTGTCCTGGAATCCCTTGATAATCCTATCCAGACTCCCGAGAGTCCACAAACTTTTGATAGTCCGCAAAGACTGGTTGCTCATCCAACAAACCCTTTTGTGATATCTCCTCATCATCCTTATAGTTCGTACGATCAGCCTAGTGTTCCTTTGGAGTTGTCTCCTCGTTCATCTTTGGCTCGTCACCGATTATTTTTTATGGAGTCAAAAGGCAAAATTCCAGTCTCCTCTCCGAGTCAGTCAAAAGTTTCTGCTACTCACACTCCTCACATGGGTGATGAGTAGGGATATGAGTTGCCTCTAGAAGGTTTCCATTATATAGGAAGCATCTCTTCTCTTTCTTATCCTGATTTTAGTGAGCCCTTATTCTCGCATGGTTATAACTCTCTAGCTCAGTTGGTTTCGGGCACCCCTAGTGCCTCATCATTATATTAGAACCCCATCTAGTCTTCTAGTTATATGCCTACCTCAGGTATGTTCATCCAGAACATGACCTCTCGACCAATTGTATGAACTAAAATCACTTCAGTTCCGATTCAAACTACCATTCCATCTCAACTTGTTTCATCGTTTCAACCGACTCTTCCAGTTCAACCAAGAGTCTCAAGTCAGGTCTCGGTAAGTTATTCTACCCCTTCAGTAAGTGGACAGAATGTGCCACCACCTCAGGGGAAAGATCTGAATATCTCCATGATGTCAGGAAAAACCAATGTGAGTGGGTCATAAACTCACATGGTTGGAATGAATAAACCTTTTTACGGTGTTATTCCTAACCGTGTTGATCCATTTGGGTTAAGTGATGTCCAATACCAGCAGCCATATATGGATCAGGTTCCATTCCAACCGGCTTATGTTCCATATGGTTCGCAAGCCTTGGTTACCCCGCCTTACATTCCTCAAGATGGACCTTATGTTCAACCTAGCCAATCCACTGTGCCTGGTGGATATGGCCAGATTCAATTTGGGAACTATCCAGGAACTATCCAGCTACCCTTGCAGCAACAAGGGAAACCTTCACAGTAGCAAGGACAAGCATTGTAGCAGTAAGGACAACTGCTACAACCACAAGGGAAACCTTTGCAATAGTCGTAGCAACCTTTGCAGCAACAGACACAGTTTGTTCAGCAATCCTCCCACCCTTCGTCCTCACAAGGTCAACCTTTGCAGCAACAAAGCCAACCTTTGCAGCAGCCACAAGGTCAGCCTTTGCAGTAGTAGGTTGTATATGCATATCAGCAAGGTCATCCCATTCAGGGCCAAGGTAAACCTTTGCAAGGTCAAGGTCAACCCTTGCAGTAGCAGATTCAAAATCCTTATGTCCAGGGGTAGCAAGTTCAAAATCCTTATGTCCAGGGGTAGCAGGCTCAAAATCCTTATGTCCAGGGGTAGCAAGTTCAAAATTTGTATGTCCAGGGTTAGCAATTTCAAAATCGTTACATCCAAGGTCAATAGGCTCAACAACCTTTTAACCCATATGCCTATCAACGGCCTATGGCAGGACAGTATCAAGTCTACCCCTGACAAAATCCTCCCTATGGGCAAGGTAACCTACAATGGGGGAAAAATCAGTTTGCATATTGACAAAATCCTCCACTATGAGGAAAAGATCCTTATCGACAAGGATGAATTCTGTTGTTTGGGTCTACTTGATGACCCCAAATACCTTTTACTATGCAATTTCCATTCTTGGCCACGTTGGAACTGCCAGATGTTTCAAGGCTCACCAATGATCCTATCCTTCATTTACCTTACTAGCCTCCAGTTCCAATGAAATTTTCAAGTGATTGCCCGAAATTTGAGGGAAAAGTGAAGGAGGATCCACAAGCCCATGTGATAACATATCACCTCTGGTGCTCCTCCAATTCATACATCGATGATTCTATTTGTCTCCGACTTTTCCAAAGAACTATCACAGGGGCTGTAGTGAAATGGTACATCAAATTGCCTTGAGGTACCTACAGTGACTTCAACTCTCTCACTATGGCTTTCCTCACTCATTTCCAGCTCACAGTTCGCTATGAAACTGGCACCTATCTGCTTATGTCCCTTAAGCAAGACACAACGACCCATATCTCCGATAATATCCATGAATGGAGACATCGATGTCACATGATCAAGTTTGAGATTGTTGATCAGTTGCTGATAGAGTGGTTCGCCAAATCATTCGTTGGCCCAATTACTAGAGACATATCTATGGGTGGGTGTATTACTGAGGAGAAAGCCATCGCTTGTGCCCAGTATTTAGATCTCGTCTACTCGCAATCTGGCACATTATATGAGATGTTTCCCGATGCTCCAAGACTGTCATTAGATATAACAGCATCAAAGTCTCTGGCTACAACACCTATTGATGAAGTGATTGGTTCCATGTCTCAGACCCCCGAAAAATCTTCTTCCAAGTAGAAATTGGTCTTGAACACTGGTTCCAATGATCCCTCTCAAAATTCATCTAGTCCTACAAAAACCTTTGAGGTTCATGTTATCTATTCTTCCATAGCAGAAAAAACCTCTAAGGGTAAAAATAAGGGCAAAGGCAAGGGAAAATCCGATGCCCCGAAATAGGGCCCTCGTAAATATTCTTCTAGTGATGGTTCTTAAAGAAAGTCAAATTATGGTGCCTCATCTATGAGGGGGATCATTACACTAAGGATTGTCCCCGACGATCTAAAGTTAGTCGCTTGCTTAAAGGGTCCCCAACTATCTTAAAGGAACCTTTTGCATCCTAACAGACCCAAATGGTAGGCCAGCCTCAGTCTTCCGCTTCCACAGGTTCCCAAGTGTTCATGATGAATACGCCTATAAATGTGGATACTAGATCTAAAGATTATCAAACCCAAACGATAGGGAAAGAGAGTGAAAGTACCCCTTCCTCATATGTCCCATCGACCCATGATCCTCTCCATATATAGCGACCTAATCCTGATTCCGCTATCTGATCTCCTTCTCAAGGTGTGTTGTGAAAGTCCTCATATAATCCAAATGCTCGAGCCGCTCAACACTACAATACTGTTGAGGATTTGGATCAAGCGCCATCAGCTATGTCTGCTGTCGTGGTACTTAAAAGTTGTCCCTATCAGTGGAAAGCATTACTATCGGCCATTGGAGGTGTTGATCCATCTGATTTAGCTTTGATCTGGAAAACCATGTTCCACGCTTACCCCATCAGATTGCCTTTCTTATTCAGGTGATCATTAATGAAAATAAAATTCACAGGACCATCATTGATGAAGGTGCCTCTACTTGCATCATGTCTGTGTCTTGTTGGAAGGAAATCGGTTCTCCTACCCTGAACCAATTTCCTAACACGTTGGAAGCCTTTGATGGACGTGATTCTCGACCATTTGGAGACCTTCCTAATCTTGCCATTACCTTGGAATCCAAGACATTTAATGTCAAAGTAGAAATTGTTGATGCAAATATTAACTATAATCTTCTACTTGGACAGAGTTGGACCCATGCTATGCATGTTGTAGCCTCCTCTCTGTTCTGCATGCTCTGTTTTCCTCATCAAGGGAAAATTGTCATGGTCGACCAATTGTCTTTCTTTGCCTCTTCCTCCTAAGATGGTAATGTTCCTTACGTGAAGCATATCGATCCTCCATATGAGAGTGTGGGGGCTGGAATTTTCAAAGATCCCACCTTAATGGGTATTTTTCCTCTCCCACCTCCACATGTTTCCTCATTCAACATGATCTCGGTTAAGTTTGATCCTTGGGTCATTCCTCCTCCTGATCAAGTTGATTCATGGGGTGACGTCATGTCATTGAGCCCCACCAAGATTAATTATGTGGAGATTATTTTGGATTCGACCTCAGTATCTCTTGATCACACTGCTTTGGGTACGTCTCTTGACATGTATTCTCAATCTCCTTGGCTTGTTTCTTTGGATTCTTCCAATCCCTTAATCGAGACATTTCCTATTGACAAAAGTATCATGGAAATTATGTCTCTTGAGGAAGAACCTTGGAATGATACTCATCATCATTCCTCGTTCTTACTTGACCTGGAAGTCATGTCTACCTGTCTTGAGGAGTTCTCTTCTCATTTCCTAAGCCAACCACTTCATATGCCTATCATGACCCATAAATTTTGGTCGGAAGGGAACATAGGTAATATTACCCAAACGATGCCTATTGAAATTTCTGTTAAGCCTGGTATCATTGAAAACATTCATATTGGGGTAAGTTGTTCTTCTGATGACATTAAGATTTATACTCATCCTTTTCAAGAGTTTCAAGATGTTTTTGCATGGTCGTATGAAGAAATGCCCGACATTGACCCACGTATAGTCATGCATGAAATTCTGACTTATCCTAACACGAAGCCCGTTTGCCAACGGCTTTGCCCTATGCACCCTAGAAAAGTGGCCGCTATCAAGAGAGAGGTTGAAACACTTTTAAAAGTTGGAATTATTTATCCTATACCTTTGATAGATTTGGTGTCCAATATCATATCGGTGACTAAGAAACAAGGCACCATTTGGGTCTATGTTGATTACCGTGACATTAATCGTCCCTTTCCGAAGGACAATTATCCCACTCCTTTTATAGACTAGGTTATAGATGAATGTGCTGGGAGTGAGATATTTTCCTTTATGGATGGTTTTTCTGGTTATAACTAGATAAACATTGGACTCGCTAATCAACACAAGACTACCTTCATCTGTCCTTGGGGGACTTTTGCATATCAAAAAGCTCCCTTTTGGCCTTAAGATTGATGGGCTACTTTCCAACAAGCGATGTCTTATGATTTTCATGACATTAAAAAAATCATTCAAACTTATTTGGATGATGTTCCTACTCATTCACATAAGCACTGTGACCATCCTGATCACCTTCGACAAATATTTCTTTGTTGTAGATGCTATAACATTCAACTTAACCCGAATAAGTGTGTCTTCTGCGTTGAGTTCAGACGTCTCCTCTGTTTTATTATTTTGAAGGATGGTATTCTTCTTGATCCTCTCAAAGTCGAGGCTATTTTTAATCTACCCCCTCCCTCTTCATTGCATCAATTACAGAGTCTGCAAGGGAAGACGAATTTCCTTTGTCACTTTGTGCCTAATTATGATGAGCTAGCTTCAGGGTTCACCCAGTTGCTTTAGCAAGGAACTCCATTTCGTTGAGATGAGATTACCCAAAATTATTTTGATGACTTGAAAGTTGTCCTCATTAATTCTCCATTATTGCACCCTTTGAACTATCATCGTGATTATTTCCTCTATCTAGATGTAGCTTCTAGCATTATTGCTATGGTACTAGTTCAAGACGATGACGAAGGTCATGAACATGTCATATATTACCTTAGTCGCAATATCCTCGATGTTGAGACTTATTATGCTCATGTCGAGAAATTGGCTTTGGCTTTGGCTTCAGGTTGTTCAGTGCTTTCGGCATTATATTCTCCTCCACACTACAACTGTGATTTCTAATTGCAACCCCATGACTTATATTCTGACTCGTCAGTTGCTTGGGGGAAAATATTCCAAGTGGATTATCATCCTCCAGGAATTCGATTTGGTATTCACTACTGCCAAATCGAAAAAATCACTTGTATTTGCTGAGTTGATTTTCTCTTTTCCCTCTGCTTCTCTTCCTATTGGTGCTGATGAGAAGTTACCCAATGAGACTCTTTTTTATTAGCACTCTCGATCCTTGGTATAGTGATATCATCATGTATCTCCAAACCTCTACCTTCTGGTCCGTGTTGTCCAAGGATGATCACTGATGCATTCGACATCAATCCCAACTTTACCGCATCATTGGGGATACTTTATACCGCGTTATTTTTGATTTGGTTCATCGCCGATGTTTAACTCTCGATGAGGCTGAAATAGTCTTAAATGACTGCCATTCTAACACACATTGTGGTCATTTGTCTAACTATGCCACTGCTCAAAAGATCCTCCACGCTAGCTATTTCTGGCCCTCCATTTTTAAATATTGCATTCTTGTTGTTCGCAAATGCCATGAATGCCAGATTTATCAGTGGAAAATGCGCTCTCCAACTGCTCTCCTTCACCCCGTTATTACCGTTGGTCCCTTTTCCAAATGGGGCATTGACTTTATGACATGTAACCCTCATTCGGCTGGGAGGCATGGTTATATTATCATTGTTGTGGATTACTTTACCAAATGGGCCAAAGCGATGCCTACATATTCAATTGACGGTAAAATAGTGACAAAATTTCTCTTCAATCATGTTATTTCCCGGTTTGGAGTGCCTCAAGCCATTGTCACTAACGATGGCTCCCACTTTCACGATTATGTGATGGCTGAGTTGACTTCTAAATTTGGCTTGCATCTCGATAGCTCAACTCCGTATTACCCTCAGGCCAATGGCCAAGTTGAAGCAGTAAACAAATTTTTAGTTACTATGCTTCAGCGCACCATTGGGATGCACAAATCCAATTGGCATCTCATGCTTTTTAAGCTCTGTGGGCTTACCAAACCTCGACTAAAGACGCAACTGGATTCACACCTTTTCATCTTGTTTATGGTCTGGAAGCTACCCTACCGATTGAATGTGAAATTCTCTCACTCAAATTGGATGTCGAATTACTCCCTAAAACCTCGCCTCAAGAAGAGCATCTCCTATATTTGGAACAACTATATGAAACCCGCCATCTCGTTGCTCTAGTTATTGAAGCACAAAAAAAGAGAGTTAAATCCCATTTTGATTAATCGGTCTCTCCTCGTGATTTTTCTGAGGGATATTTGGTCTTTCTATATGACCAAGCTAACAATAAGCTAGGGGTAGGAAAATTCGAACCCATGTGGCATGGGCCCTATATTGTCAAGCGTGTATTACAAAAAGGGGCCTATGAGCTAATTGATTATGAAGGTAACCCTTTGAACAAGCCCCACAATGGGTTGTACCTCAAAAAGTATTATGCATGAGTCATCTCGCATGGTTACTTATGTACATAAGTGTGTTATTCATTTTTGTGCAGTTTGGTTTGGTTTGTTTTTTCAAGCAGTTTTCCTGCTTATTATGTATTCACCTACTTTGCAGATGTTTGTGACCCCTTATGTCAATTTCTCTGATGGTGCTTTTCGTAGTACCCAAAATTTATCATCCGCGGCATGGGCTATTTATGACCCTCATGGTGAATTGATTGATCTTCAAGATATTTTTTTGGGTCAAACAACTAATAATGTTGTTGAATATAGTGCAGTTCTCGAACTCTTGTCAGAAGCCATTGCTCTTGACATTCAAGAAATGGTTATAAATCTTGATTCACAACCTGTTGTTCTTCAGCTCAATGGGAAATATTCTGTTAGAAACCCTCATTTATTGAGAATATATTAGCGTGTTCATCTCTTGGAAAGAAATTTTGATTATATCACATATCATCACATTCCTAGGCATATGAATACATTAACAAATGCATTGGCTAATTATGTTTTAGACAAACATTTATGTAATATGTTAAAACATTTTATCATAGTAAACAGGAAATATAACATATATATGTCAATAATGTTTGAGTGCAATACATCAAAATCCAAAAAATAATATATGTGTTCCAAGTACATCCGTGACTCGTAGGCCTCAAAACTATAAATGATAAACTATGGACTACTCTGTGTGATGCTCATGATAGCATGTCATTGCTTGCACTACATGAATCAGTAATTGGTGGATCTGATCTGACACTCCCACAGTGTGCCACTAATAACAGCTAGGAATATCCTCGATTTGTGCATACTCTGGAATCCCTCTCATCAGGCCCTCTAGATTTCGGGCAAACTCTTCTTTGTTGTCCACTCTTCCTAGTAAGGATCGACCTCGAATTACCGAGCCACGCATCTAGCTATAAGGGACATCCTTACTGGTCTCTCTGGTCCAACATCTTCAGTTAAAAAGTCAAGGTGTCATGAATACATATATGAAAATATAATTAAAAAGACAAAAAACAAAATTTTTTTGCTCACCTCCATCATCAAAGTCTTCTCCCTCTAGGAGTGGTATGTCAGGATCATTGCGGAAGTCGGTCCCATTATATGGAAAATCCCCCACGATGATCAACTATTGTCTGAGCCACACAAAGAAGGCAGGCCTGTAGGACATCTGCTGGCCCCCTCCATATCTGGGCATCAGCTCGCTCCATCGGACCATCTGTGGATCTCGTGGTACTGGGGGGTTTACCTCCGCCATCTGATAGTGGAACAATGGGATTCGTTCCAAGAAGAAGGTTACTATAACAGAGCCATATCCAAATTTCCTCAAGTTCCCCACTTTGCATTTGGATAGTTTTCCTTTCATGTTCAATTTCATGGCTTCCGCCGAGTTGACGATAGTGAGTGCCATACAATCCACCACATATTAGAAACGGGATATGTTGGACTCATGTAGTGCTTGAGCCCCAGCTACTCGGTTAATGGTCAAGAGCATCACCTTCAATACAAGATCATTTATGGTCATGATATCTATCTTTCCACTTGTAGATTTCAGAGCTTTCGAGAAATGTTGGGCAAGCAACATGTTTACACTTGCCCCAATAGGCCTGCCTCCATACAATTGGACTAGTTCCTCTCTGCAAGACAGTCCAGTAATGGTGTAAATGTTTGAAGTCTCCAACTCCAACTCTTGGTCATGGATTACAAATACCTCCCATCCAATATCCCATACACTGATAAGGTATTGTAGTAGCTTAGATTGAGCCCGTAGGCCCGGTGTTAGAAAGAAATTGAGGAGCCCACAATTCCTAAATGCATCTAGACAGTTTGGATATTCCAAGGCCGTTTGGTCTATTCTTTCATGTTCGCGTTATTTCCACTCAATCACCATCTTTTCACTTTGATTTTCCTAAAAACACCCTAGATTTAACTTAACATCAATTTTTGAAAGGGAAATTTCTGATTTAAAGAAATGAATTTGGCAAAATTCGCAAAAAATTAGTTCTTTGTGCTGGCGCGACTGTTTTTAAAAAAGGTGCACCGACGGCGCAAGACCCCATGCTAAAAGCCCACAATCAGCGCAACCCTGCGCCTGGATCCTGCGTCGACTGTGGGTGAATTTTTTTTTACTAAAAGCCCTCTAAATCCCCTAAAAAATGACTAAATTCTTGAAAAACAGGTATCAATCCAAAAAGTAGGGCCTTGGCTCTTACCTGCAATGACCAGTTCGACTATTGGCTTCCTGGATCCGCAACAATCTGCTCCTAAAGATTTAGGGAAAAAGTGGGTAAAAACTACTCAAATGAGGTAAAGGAGGTAAATGGTAAAAATGTTTTACTTTTTTCCCTTTTTATAAGCTTTTCGCTATGTTTTAGGGTTTTAAAAAGTAATTTTCATCTTTTTTCCTTAGAAATGGATAATGCATTCACTTCTTGTGCAGCGATAGGTGATGGTTTTTTGGTGATGATGCAAAACTGGAGTGGTATTTAAGCTCTTATCCTGACTCGTAAAAAATGGAAATGAAAGGATTGCCAAGTATTTTTCCCTTTTTGACTCGTTAAAGTTAATAAAAATAGGGATTTCGCTTTAATCTCTTTTCTGACTCTCAAAACATGAAAAGATTTTCGACTTCTTATCATTTTTACCTCGTAAATGGTTTCAAAAAGTCATTTACCCAGAATACGTTTACCGCTTTCTCAGGCTGGGATAAACTATTTACGAAAAAGATACTCCTTGGCTAACATGGTGAAGAGGTTCTTTCGAGTATTGTTTTCTACCTTTTTGGCCTCGAGAGACAAATTTATGAAAAGGGATCTTTTGGAGTTTTATTTTCCATGTCTTTTTCAAACTCTCTAAACATGAAAAAGATACCGAGTTTTTCCTTTGTCGAACTCGTTAAAATTTAATGACATTGGATTCGTCGCCATGACGGACACCGAGCTTCTCCTTCCTAGGGCTCGTTAATCTTACTAGGTCGGATCTATCCGAAGGATGGACTTATATTACAAGCATATGTTATCCCCTTCAATCTTGTGATAAAAAATAATTGGGGTACCTGCCAGAAATGGTGGGGAAAATGGAATATTTTTACTAGTTATGTCAACAACTTGTCACTCTTGAACATGACACTCTTCTACTTCATGTCGGGTTGGGATATCCTCACTTCATCATTGATCTTCTTGGGTTTGGGTTATTCACATTTTCCTTTCCATTTGATCTTTGCCACATCATCATGACCTATGATCCTATGGATCCAAAAAGTTGTGAAACTCTAGAGTCGTGTCTCTAATATGTTCAAGAGTTAATCCTTCTATGGTTTACATTCATTCCTGATTCTCTATATCATCCATAATCATTGCATCCCCTTTCCTTGTGTCAATGATGTGGGATACATCATGGCTCTCCTTCTACAAGGTCACTTCTTGTTGACTTCAGATAATTATTCGAGAAGTTGACCGAGAGACCCCCTTCCAGTACCTTAGAGTTTGCATGCCCTAATGGAAAGTTCTTCTCACTCAATTATAGGTTCTCATCATTGGATTTTGATCAAGTGACTTCATAGGTGTTCGAATTCAGTTCCTTATTCACACTCTGTGAAATGTGTTGCTGGTACTTCTAGAGCCATTATCATTATTGGTGGTTAATCTCGTGCTTATTAACGATTCAAATCATTGACCGGTAATCAAGCGATTTTCTAGCATGTTTGACTTCAACACATCTATTCACATTATAGAATTTTTACTTTGATCGGGTCGTGTTGGAGCATAAGACCCTGGGCTCAGATCACAAACGTCCAAGTTGCAAGGTGATATGACATGATCATGCTTACATACATGTTTCTTTCAGATGGATGGTTGTGACCATACCATGAGTCTATTATATTTGATCCTTCTCATTATTGGATGGCTACAACCATACCTTGGGCTAGATGTGATCCTTCTGACTGGATGGTTGCGCCCATACCTTGGATCCATTTACATTATATTTTTTTGGATGGTTGTGTCCATACCACGATTCATGTATATTTTATTAGAGATTCCAGTTATGTATGTGTATCTATGATTTCTTGCAGGTTTCCCAACGACAGTTCCAGTTCCATGCATCTACTCCTAAAGCATTTCACCCCTCACTCTTGTTCAACCTTCACATTTTAGGGGGCATCTGTTACACAAAATTTTGTCACTCTCCCTGTACTCCCCATTCCTTGATCCTGGAGGAGCTCTACAATGACCCTCATGTGTTTTCCTATCATGAAGAACATGTCCTTACATTACTCTTCATCTGCAGAACAGTTCCCTTTTACATCATTTCCCAAGAATATTCCTTCAAATGTAGTTTTCAAGACCGGCGTTATCATTGGGTTTCTTCCCTACGTTGATTTGTAGATTCTAACACTGGGCCTAGCACAAACAAGACTATTAATCCATTCATGACCACATCGACCCTCTTTTGGAAAGTTTTTAAAAATTGAGTTGAAGCTTCCAGGTCTAGAAGCTTCATGAACGAAAGTTTGGTAAATGGTTAGGTGAGATAGACCCAAGAGAGACTGTTGGGATCCTTTCCCCTATTAAAATTGAACAAACCAAAAGGGATAAGGCATCTCCCATCATAAGAGGATCCATTTCCCTCTCTCAAGCTATATAAATTCCTCCTTTTCCAACCTCAACGAGCTAATGAAAGGGGTGGAATAATCTACAAAATCTTGATAGCCGAAACAACGCTTGAGGGCTTTAGCCTTCTAATTTGTGCTTGTAAAGGGAGAATAAGCGTGTATTTGTTTGGTTTGGAGCAAAGAGGAAGAAACCTTGAACTTCCATTACTTGAGTTAAATCATGAGATGGCAACAATTGTGCTGGAACCTAGACACATCGAAGGAAACCTGCAACGCTAAGGCGAAGGTTGTTCTTTCCTTTTGTCATAATAATAGAATTGATATTTTGTTTCCTATATCAATTGCATATGCTATTTGGTAGCTTAAGACTCAGCCTCTTAAGTAGGTTGAATATATTGTATGCTGTCATGTGTGCTTTGGTTGCTTGTCTATTTGTTTCGGGTGCTTGATTGACATTAAGGAGCTGATCACTGGAGCAAAGACATGAGGACTTCATCAAACAAGGATTAGAGATACAAGAGGTCGAATCTTGTTCATTCTCAATCTAAGGGAACTTATGTTAGATTGTCTTGTTTGTGGCTATACCCTCTATCCTAGGCTAAAGAGATTGTCTCTATTTATAGAGATAATCTTCCTACTCCACAAGGAGATCTATTGCTCCCTTGTTATCCCCTTGCATGTGAGACTAGTCGTGGAAAGAATATAACACATCCCAACAATATGGCCCTCCTTCTAGCATCAAATTTGTTGACAGGATGGAATGTACTACCAACAGCTAAGGGGTCTCCCCGGTGTGAGGTCCCAACTAGACCTCACACCATTTGGGATAGGATCCCCATCCGATATGTGGGCCCAACTTCCACTATAAATTCTTGCGCTCTCAGTTTTCAAATGAAAAGGTGTCAGAGTTATGGAAAGAATGAAATTCCTAGACAAAAAAACAAAACCAACCCAAGATTGACAAACTATAGAAAGAGGTACAAGAAAGTCACAACAACAATAAGAAGAAGTATACCATGAGAAGGATTAGTAAGCCAAAACACAATTAGACATACATGAACATGAACATGTTAGATTTTAATTGCAATAGATCACCAACATGGTTAGAAATAAGTAAACAAATATTTGAAATAAAACATACATACAACAACTATGAACCAATCCATAAAATATTACATGTATGAATGCACACATACAAATGTAATGAAAATATCATACAACCAATACAACCACTATGAACAAGCATGGAAATCAATGCCAGAAATGAGGAACATCTTATTATTGTTGCTGCAAATAAAAGTACATATCTTTTGATTTTTCAAAGCCCACCAGTAAAACATGGGCTACTCATACCATTAACTACTGCAAAACCCTAGCCTCACTGCAACTCACTCTACTAGCTTCCAAGAGATGGGTGCCTCTAGCTCTCAAGCACAAATCAACTATCTATTCCTAGCCTCAACTCAAGTGCTAAAGGTCATCTCCAATGAGGCATGAGGGTACATTTATAGAGATGGGGTGATTTTTCACCTACTGTGACCCTTGACTTCCCCTCATGACTCTTGAAATTCCTCATTGTTCTCTCATGCCTACTACCTAGTACATGCTCAATTGATATCAACATAACTGCTGACACCATGATGAGAACATTTTCATACTAATAGAAGAGAGAATTTAAGGAGAAAAGAGAATTTTTTAAAGACCCCATGTTCGTTCTTGTTTCCAACATTGTCGTGAAACCATAGAGGCTTGCATGAATTTTTGAACCTCTTACTATGGTGCCTCGCTTGCATCCAACCATATTCTATTGTCATGCCTTTTCTATGGGTTGTATCTTTTCACATGATCAATGTTCTCACTCCTTTCCTCCAACCTGCAAATGAAATACATTGTCATATATATTTATAAAGTAAGCATGATATTAAAACACAATTAATTAACTGAGGAAAGGGCATTAATTGGACCCCTATATAGCCATTTTCTACACCATGATGTTGTTGCGATGTGCAGTCCCTATAGGGTGATCTTGATCCTTGATTTGAGAGGATTTCACAACTCATATTACAATATGTGACCATAGGAGCAGATCCCAGAAGACAACCACATTCTCCAACTTGGTTGGCATCACACCCCATGACATCGTAGATAAGTGTATTTGGAGAGATTTGATCAAAAGGAAAACACATTCTCTTGTATGTGATCCATCCCTTTGAAAGTTCTAAATGCATACATAGGTTATAGTGTCATACATCGGCCATATTCTCGCATGCATATGCAGGTCACACCTTGAATTGGAAAGTTCACAAGGAAAGGCTAATCAAAATTTTTATTTTGATTTGTGACCTAGTTGCAACTTCAGCCAATGGTGCAGGTGACATGTGTTAAGAGTAGCATAGGTCACATTCTCTAGTTGCAACATTGGAGAACGAGAACATGACTTGTGACCTAGAAAGAGAGGACATAGCTAGGTCACAAGATGATTCTACAAAGTCGGTCGTGCCATTAGATGAGTGACAAGATTTCGATATAAATTAAAGGTTCATTGTGGCTTTGAAGGTTGCATCCCATATAGTATTCTCTATGGAAATAATGCCAAAACCTTTGTATCGTTTTCATTATACCAGCCTCCATCGCATCAAAAGAGCGTTATTTCATTTTCGTGTTTATTCTCTATAAGGTAAGGTGAAAGATCTGTTAATATCATTGATGATCACAATAGCCATGGGAATTACTATTACACACACTTGAATACCATGAATGAATCCCTCCTTACATAGCCTCATGAGACCCTCGTGGCACCATTCAAGGTAATCACCAACTCTTGCTTTGCACAATTAATCTAGAGGCTCCTTTCATATTCTCATGCACTCCAATGCCCACTTCCTTAAGAGAGCACCAAAACATGCCCAATAACAACTTTAGAATATGGGTGTTGACTATAACATGTTCGATATTGGCCAATTCTATACATTACTAAAGTGTGACATTTGATTCCCCACACAGTTGTGAAGGAGGCTTCCTTTTATATTAACTTCGTGCAACCCACTCCCAAGATCATCATCAACATCCATATCCCTAAAGGTCACAAAGTCACAAAGAGGACAAGTTGCATTGACCACTATTTTCTCCAAGTATGATTTTGTGACTTGTGACCTTAGGAGGGGTCGTACAGTCACAACATAGGCCAGGTCACATTGATAATTTTGCAACTACGATTTGTGATTGGGTGACCTCAAGAGAGGTTGTATAATCACATGACAGGTCTGGTCAATAACCATTGACTTTTCCAGGTGTAGTTTCGTAACTTTGTGACTTTAGCCCAGTCACACTTCCAATTATTAGTGAAAGATTGCCACTCTGGAGCATGTCTCACTACCTATTATAGCTACAAATTTGTGTCAATACAATGCCACGACACCTAAGTTCCTTCCAAGAAGATTATGGTGCAGTGGCGCTTCCATTTCCTCCCTCTTTATGAAAAAGCATCCTTCTATGAAAACACTACAACTTGTAGCATGCATTCCCCATCTCTATTTTCAAATTCATAGATTGGAACCAGTAATCCACCATTTTAATCCCTCCCTACAATGCTTTTAGCAATGTATTGATTAATTGGCTTCATGAACACAAAGCTCTTCAACACACTGTAATGCTACAAATGAGTGATTGAACCTGGAAGAGCTGAGGATCCTAACATCAAAAGAACCGAGACTAACTGATGTTCCTGTTGCACATGGTTTCTAGGGATTTAATGGTGTCGACTTATGATTTGACATAATTGACATGTAAATTTGGCATTATGAATCCTATTCCACATATGGTTTTATTCCAATTTCATGAATTTCCCCTTTTGTATAGGCTCCTTACATAATTCAACATGTTGCATAATGTATCTGACAATGTGTTCCATGTCCCTTTAAAAATTTCTTTAGTGTTATCAATTTGTAGTGTACTTTGATAACAGGTAATGCCATTCTAAAATGCCTCCATTGTAACATAGTCATGACCACTGAGTGAATGGGCATAATTAAAACAAGAATCGCTTTGTATGGCCTATTGAAACATTTTCAGGGCATTCTTATGATCCTTTTGTAAACTATAAAAATTACCCAAAGCACAAAAGACTTGAGGAGATAAATGATCAATTGTGTTTAATTCTCGATACAAGTGACTCAACTTCATCTCTTCCTTCATGTGATAAAGAACTATAGAGTAGATATCCATTCCTTCTAGATAGTAAGGAGACGCACGATGAGCCTAACTAAAGGTGCACTCTGCCTCATAATAATCCACCATTTCAAAAAGTGTCTTCCCAACCTAACATAGTATCCATCCTATAGCATATTGATGATATGGAAGTTTAGAAAATACCTATAGAGTCTCCTTACATCGATTCATGAAACAATTCCTAAACACTTCTCCACGAACTCATAGAAGTCATAAAATATTTAGTGAATACCTTACAATCCTTGAACCGTGACCTATTGAACCACTTGATCTTGAAAATAGACTACATGTTCCTAGTTTCATGGCATTAATTGTGCCTTCATGCAATTGTCTTTCACCTCACCCAATTAGTGCACGCTTCTTTGAATTTGGTGGCAAGCCTACAAGTCATAACTGATATATATATTTCAAGCTTGGAAACATGACAATTTGAACTATTATATTTTAGGTTTCAAACTACCACTTTTGAGTGAATCCCTCTAATTGAAACAAAAAACCCATAACTCATATTACATTGGTGAGATCAACATCCAGGATGAAACATGAAATGTGTAAGTGAGTGCATTTAACGATCCATCATTTTTCAAGTGGAACCCTTTTCGACTTTGAAATGAAAAAATGGATGGCAGAGGTTACAAAAGGTAACCAAGAGAGTTTTGGAAAAATGAATTCCATAAATTCTAAGGAGGCCTCTAAGAAATTTTGCAAATATTGGGACTCTTTTGATTGAGATAAGGATTGACAAGAGCATTCATTTTAAAGACTCAGACTGAAAGAATAAACATAAATCTTTCCTAGGGCATACAAACCAACTTGATGAATGAATATGTGAACCTTAACTCTTCTAAGATGTCATACAGACACGTGGGAATTTAAACTTAATAATGCAAGCCAAAGAATGAGTAAAAAGATGAAACATGGTCAGTGATGAAGGATATGCCTACCATTTGTATAATAAAGAACATGAGGCGAAATAATGAATCACTATAGTAATGGGAAAATAAACCTAATGCACTCCAAAACCCTAGATAAGTGATGGAAGGCACACACGATGAGCAACTATAAGGTTTCAAAAAAGACAACAATTATCAAAACCCTAATGCACATGTTGGGTTGGGGGAACAACCATGAACCTAGGAGGATATAATATGCAGTGATTCTTCCTATGATGTTGTGATGTGCCAATGAGAATGCACTCTCAGAGGTATATCAGCTAGGTTAAAGCATGGAAGGAGCCTCTCTTTTAACAATTTAGGGTTTCTCCCAAACCCTAGCATGGTCAACATAATGAAAGCCAATTTGCGATGTATACTATAGAAGGAAAATTTTCGAGGCCACAGGGGACTTTCAATGCATATTTAAGCAACAAAACTTCAAACCTTAATGTGATAATGAGATAACACCACAAAAGAGTGCAATATACATTGCATGAATGGGCACATCGACAGGGTTTGATAAGAATGGGTCATGTGAAGGCTGGCCAATTCAAAACTCAATCCTGAGGGGGGACCTGAAATTTTATGTCCAAAATTTTGGGTGATGTTGTAGCAGCTACAACAAGTTCCTAGAGACAACCCCTGGGTTAAGTAGAGGTTAGCGCCTAGGACATCCTAATATGTCTTTAAACATAGGTCTTTTTTGTTCAAGAATTAGATATAATTTGATCAAATTTGGTTCAATTACCCTACTCAGAGGTAGATTCAACTTCTACACAAACAATATGGCATTCCAAAGAGTTAACGCTAAGATCTGGTGGCCTATACATAGAGAGTGTAGTTTATTGGTTGTTGCAGTATAGGTGAGAGAGGAAATATAAGAGAAGAAACCCAGTGCAAAGGGCTAATTATAGAATCTTATACACCAAATTCCATTGGAATCATGAAATATACTAAGGAAACGAAATACATAAATCATAGAGTGAATTTTAAGGATTTCAACCCAACATATCATAGGTACCATTTTCCATGACATAACATAAGTAAATCTGCTATTTAAGATTGAATCTTGTAGCTACAGTTACACAACTTCTAAAGATGAAAAACACATATGAAATGGTAAACAAAGACAAAATCACTTACTACACAGCTTAATGCTTGGAATCACCAGGAAATTTCTTCATTAATCTTAAAGAATGACATATATCTCATAAGCCCTAAAAATTTCAAAACTTTCAGACAATTACAGCCTCTAGAACAGAAAAATCGAACCCTTAGTAATGAGTTTTTCTTCTCTTTTATAGGGAGAATCAAAACAAGAACATATTACAAAAATATCTTGGAATGTTATAGTTGTCTAAACTACTCAGCTGCGCAAGCATGCATCTAGTCCAACTATCCTATTTATTACATAATAGACTTGATTCCTTTCTTGAAAATGAATATTTACAAAATTACAGAAATGAGATGAATTTGTCATGATGTACAAAATAGAATATCTTCATTGTTTACTCATCTTATCTCTTGAGGTGGACCCAGGCTCCACTATTTAGACTCATGGTGGGTTCATGAACTGGTCACACTTCTACCATATTTCTAGGTATGTTGTAGGGGTGTGAATAAGAGTACTGTAGGCCACCCTCATATTTGTAATTTCATTATAATTAGGCGTGGAAGCAAATAGGGTTTTCACGAGCTAGAGTAGTTGAAAATCTCTCTGTCAATAATTCACTATGGTTTTTCCCTTGAGAGTGGAAATATTTTTATGTGAAGAATCCACCTTTCTCTTGGCCTCAACCAACAACTGCTCATATTGTTCCCATGGTAGCAGGTTCCCTTGAAAGTCCCAACAACTAGGAAATCCTGCTCTAGTTCTTTGATCAAAATTTGAATTATATGTTGCTACCAATTTTTCCAAATCATTTACACATTCCTCAACCCTATGCCTTGCCTATTTTATCTTAATCCTTTGGGAAACTTCAATAAATACCCCTATCCTTTCACTGATATCCATTTCTCTTAGGTCATCAACTGGTTTCTCAGAGGTATCTGACAAATTTCTCTGCAGTCCTGGCATTTTAGCATCCTCATCCTTGGATGACATGATGGAGAATTTAGTGGTCTTGATTGCAACCCATTTTTTCTTCCACTAATTTCATATGCTCCCATATATTCTTCATTTCAGAAATTATACCCTCCCATATTATTTTCCTAGCTTCAATGAGGGAAATATTACCTTTCAACCTATTCTTCAACGCTTTGATTTCATCATGTGCAACCTAAAATTTATTGTTGATATGTTCCATACTACCCTGGGTGGAATCAAGTTGTTTCACCTTATTTGCAAGCAGGTATTTGGTGTTGTCTAGTTCAATCTATATTTTATTTATCTCTCTCTCTCTAACAAATGTTATACAGAGATGATTAGACAATGTGGTCATGAGGGGGAATGTGTTGGTCGTTGGTCAAGAAAGTGACGTTGCAAAGAGGAAGGAGAGTAGAGAATGAGTGAGATTGAATGGTAACAATCACTTTACGAATGAGCATGGGAGGGAAAAGAAAGGGGATGATGTGGCATCAAAATTGGTATGATAGGATTGGAGGAGAAGTGATAAGGGGTGATTAATTCTGGAGGGGTCTACGCTTGCCTGCCATGCTCGCTTGATTGGATGGTGTCTACCTATTGATGATTCTATCATGATTGCATGCCTGGTCCCGACCCTCCGATGGGGTGTCTAGATAGGGTTGGGAATGGGGTTTGAACCCCTAGAATTAATCATGACCGTCGATCAATAAAGCTTCACCTTTTCTACTTTAACCTTCTGGGAGGTAGGCATAAGCTTAATGGTCGCGCTCGTTACCATGCCAGAGTCTCTCCGGGATTGGGTGGCTTTAGGATGAAAATTGATCCACTTGATAGATTCCTATTGTTTAACTGTTAGATATGAAATGCAGGGGAAGGCCCACATTGTCCCATCATTTCTTCTTTCTCCTTTTTCTTCCTTTTCCTCTTGTTTTTAATCTTCCTCTATTTTTTTTTCTAAAGTTTTCAATTTCTCCCTATATTAAAAAAAAAAAAATCTTTCTCTACAACATGAACACTAAGAGGAATAATGAGGAGGATAAAACAATATCAAAAGTCATATTGTTGACCCTACAATTTTCCCCCAAAAGCGACACTTCGATGTAGGACACATAATCCATCTGCTCACATTGCCCAAAACTACAGTATTGTAGAGGATATGGAGTAGGCATCATGTGTTATGTTGAGGCTCAAAGTATTACAAAGTTTCCCATCCCAATGGAGAGCATTTCTTTTGAACATAGGTTAGTTCAACCCTCAAGATTCCAATCTAGCAACTTTTGACATGGAGAAAAGTACACTTCGCCTCTCCCATCAACTTGCATTCCAAGTGCAAGTTATGGCGAAAGAAAAATCCATTTACCAGTCTATCACCAATGAAAGTGAATCAACATATGTAAATGGATTCTTCCTATTGGCTCGCCTTGGGTTCACCCACTCTTGCACAGTGGTCAAACTCCCTTAAAAAAATTTATGGCCACACTTTCATCCCGACAAGATATCTTGCAAACTACCCCATCACTCTGGGTGGGAAAACTGTAATGGTGGATGGAGTTGTAGATTTCCTTCTCGACTAAAATATTCTTTTGGGGCATACTTTGACTTATGTTATGGCTGTCATTGTTTCTTCGGTCTTCTAGCTTATCCTTTTTCTTCATAATGGAAAAATTGTAATTGAGGATCAATTTTCCTTCTGTAACACAATTTTCACTTGTTACCTAGCCACAACATTCATTTAATCGGTGGCATACCTAACTCTTATCTTAGTGTTTGTACTGGTCTTCTAAAGGTTTCCTCACTCTTAAGTTATTTCCCTCTCCTGCTATCCAAGGTTCCATTGACTGTGTCAATGGTATCTACTAATTTAAATGGCCCAATAGATCCATGGATCCTCTTGATCCCTTCTACCATTAATTCCTATGGAGAGAAGATGTCGTTGTCACTAGCATAACTTGTTTATCAGGCTATTCATTCTTCATTTGACTCTCTATCTGCTTTGGTTATGACCGATGGTACCTCAAATTCTCCCATCACTTCTCCCTCTACTAGTTTCCTTGATGAAGGCTTACCCTTAGGTGAGGCCATCATTGTTATTTATTTTGGCTACTCCAGTTTTCTTAGGGTTATACAGTACAATGTTTTCCTCCTTTATTCTAGCCTACTTGAAAAATTCAAGAACTCATTTGAAATGTACTCTTCACCATTGTCGGATTGGAATAATTTGATATTCTTCTCTATTTTATTTTCTATCAGTGCCTTGAAGTCCTTGAACATATCAAAAACCTCATCCTTGTGCTTTAAATAGTATATCTATGTCTTCATGAAGAAGTCATCAATGAAGATTACGTAGTAGAGATGTCCACTAATAGAGTGCACAAGCATGGGTACACATAGGTTAGAATGAATAAGTTGAAGAATATCATTAGTATTGTTCCTGCTAGAGGGGAATGATCCCACTATCTTCTTACCACTACCACACCCCGGAAAAAATCCATCGTGACTCGTTTGAACATCAAACATCCGAGAGAATAACTTCAATTTTGGTAGAGCTTCATAATGTAGATGTGCTAATCTTTAGTGCCATAACTCACTTTGATGATTAGTGTCATGTACCATTGCTAGAAGAAGTCTTCGATTGACTCTATTGAGTCCTCAAACTGTAGATCCCAAGGTAAAACCATCTCTCATATGAGATTCCATATGCCAAGTGAGGACTTTTCATTTTATGAATTCTAGTCTCATTCCCTTGTCTTCCAAAGTAGAAATAGATACCAAGTTATTCTTTAAACCCAGAATGTACATCACATCATGAAGAAGAATGGATTCACCATAGTCTAAGTGAAATTTAATAGAACCAAAACCCTCAACAGGATGAGTAGAGTTATCTCGAAGAATGATTTTCAAACTTGCCTCTCTCTCAACTAGATTAAAGAGGAATTCCTTGTACCTAAAGAAATATCTAGTAGCCCCAGTATCTACCAAACAACTAGCTTGTGAATCCATAGGGGAAGAACTAGAAAGAGAAAAAATAATAATATATTCAAGTTGACTAGCAGTTGCGTTGTTTTAATACCTATAATTTCTTGCTCTCTTTTGAGCATGATGGCCTTGTTCATAGTCATCTAGAGTGTCTCTTCTCCTTCTATAATCCCTTCTTATTCTATCATTTCCTCTTCTTCAACCATCACCTTTTATTCTCCTATCATTGTACTTTTTGTTGTAGCCTCAGTTGGATCTTAAAGCATTCAATTTGAGGTTTGTCTTGGAGTCCTTGGATTTGAGAGAAGAATTTCTTGAATTGGATGGTCTCCCTTTACCATTATTCTTCTTGTCTTGAGTAACAAATGCAGAGGGTTCTCCTTCTTCATGCATTTGAATCCTTCCTCAATAATCATCATAGTTTCCTCTTTAGTGCATTGTCCAACGATCTCATCAAATGTCAGAAGTCTATTGTTGTTGCTTATAGTATTAATTAAGGTTTCCCAAATAGGAGGAATACCTTGAAGAGTGATCATCACCAAATCTCTATTAGATATAGTGTCACTAGCAGTTTGCAGTTGATCCCTTAGTTGAGATACCCTCATGATATAGGATTGCACAAATTCTCCCTTTTTCATTTTTAATTCCTTGAGCTTATTCTTTAAGGAGAGGATATGATTCAAAGTATTGAATTGATACAACCCAACCAACTTATCATAAATGTATTTATAACTCTTCAAATTACTGTAATAAATACATAAATGATCTTGCAAACCATTAATGAGAATTTTCTTAGCTTTGAGGTCGCCTTTCTTGTTCCTAGACTTGATAGAAGCAGAAGCATTCACTAAAGGCTCAAGAACCTTTCCTTGCACATATTATAAAACATCATTGTCATCTAATATAACTTCCAACCTAATTTTCCAAGAAGAAAAGTTATATGAGTCACCCAGCTTCTCATTATTCTTGAAGTAATAGGTAGAGATCTTGACCAAATCAAATAGGCCCCTTCAACTTCTTTCAAGAATGATTACTCTTATCTCTTGTCTCCTTGGGTTTGTCCTGACCCTAGCTATGATTCCATATTAATTTTCCACTATTCTATGCTCTTACAATCACTTTAGCCCAATTCTTTTCTTTAATTAGCAATCTTTCAACACAATTTATTCTTTCAATTATTAAGATAAATTGTAGATAGAATAGTAAATGCAATCAACAATAGACGAAAATCAAGTGCAATAAGAGACACAAGGATTTGGTTAAATACTAAGGAAAAACTCCACAAGAAGGAAAACCCTTTCAAATCCTTCTTATTAGCTTGTCATAAAATTTTCAACAACGCAAGAGTACAATGTTCCAATTCACCAATCACAAGACTATCTAGAAAAACCAATCAAACAATATTTAAGAGATGATCCTAATAGGTAAATCCAATTCAAATAAGAGTTTCCAAGCCTGCAGTCAATAGTCAAAGTCTTTGGTTAACCATAAAAAATATCTTAGGTCACAGACACATAGAGTTAGTGACCATGAGAGCATATGAAGCTCTCAATCTGTAAGGAGCACCCTATCATGTGAACGGCTACAACCAATAATTTCCTATTCCAACCCTATGGGTACAAATCAAATTTCCTTCTTCACACGTGCCAGCTTGGACCCTGCAATTTCATATCTGTATGAACCAATTTTGCTAACCAACATCAGACCTGTGTGATCCAAAACCAAAGAAGAGAGAGAAGAAGATGAATGTTTGATGATGTCCAAATGAGGTTCACTTGACTTGTATTTATATGCTTTCAAGGGTTTACAATTTCTCTTTAAATTCAGCCTATACTTTTTTGCACATGTGGGTTTCCTCCTTAAAAATTCATTTTTCCTTAAACAAATTAAATTCTTCCAAGGGCTAGGAGGTGTCTTTCTTGATTAGGAAGACTGTCCAAAGGAGGGAATTTTTCCCTGAGCTACCAAATTAACAAATTTTGAAGGCCTTAAGGGATTTTAAGAAAATTTTATTTTTCTTCAACTATCCTGTATATTATATATTTTTATATGCATATGTGATTTCAATTAAATGCAAAATCTACGTTTGATGAATTGTTTCCTGAACTATGAATGTTAGAATACTCATTTTAATTTTGTAATTAAAATAAGTATTATGCACTAATTAATTTATTAAAATTCAAATCATTTTTATTTTTGAATTGATTATCATTATGTCTAACATTCCTTCTTTCAAATTAAGTTGTAGATTATCATTGGTGACATTAATTATTATTTTTAGCCTTATTAAAAGTAGGATTTAATATTCATAGTAAATATTCTAGAATAAACATAAAATAAAAAATCCCACATTTTCTCCTTGCTCTTGTATTAGATTACATTTTTTAGGTAGCCTAGTTGAGCCCACATATCAGTTGTAAGAACTATTATTTTCAACATCTACAGTTTCCTAAGAAACTTTCATTTGGGTAGTTCTCTTCCTCCTCTCTCTTGGTAACAAGTTCATCAAACACCAACACCATAGGAGAAAAGCTTAGAGAGATATTAAATAATTACTTGGAAATAAGATTAGAGATCATATCAACAATACTAATACAATTAGACTAGATTAGTTTAAATGAGTTTTGTTTATATTAAGTTAGTTAGATTATATTAGTTTAGCACATGGAAATCATCCAAATACCAGTGAGTGCCACCACACCAAACAAGTAAGGGTCTAATTGGGGCACCACTCAGGTGGTATCTCCACATTGCAGGAAGAATTTTTCCACTTGTCAACATCTTAATAAATGTTTGCACAACCTCCTCCACCTTTTCCTATGGGAATGGGATGAAACATTTTCTAGGAGGCTCTACACCTATCCTTATGTGCAATGTGAAAGTTAAACTGTGCATGAGAGTTAAGTCTTATAAGACTATGGAGTTGAGTTTTCTTCTAAGGACCCATGTTGAGCATATTCACAGTGTTTTCATTGATGCCAAATCATTGTTTGTGTAAATTTCAAGGGGAGCCTAGTATGTGTGTTAAATTTTATCATTGATGTGCTACTGTGTGTTGCTAACTAGCTTGAGGTCATGGATGAAGGTAATATATTTGAAGGAATTCCTCTTTCAGTTCCTTATCTCTACAGCTAAGTGTTTAGTTACATAGTCCTATAAAAGACATTTCCAACGATATATAGCACTTTTCCTAACTCTGAAGGGATGAGAGGAAATAGTTAATTGTAGAGTAGTCATAATTCCCAAAGGCACTTGGTTACAAAAGGATTGTTTTGGTGCCAAAATATAATAACAAACTCAGAGAAATGTAGTGAAGGGTCCTTTAGATATGTAGACAGTAGCAAAAGGCAGTAATTGGAAAACAATAGATGATAGGGTGGTAAGACCCCAAGTCACATCCCCTGGTCACAACAGGATCAGCCTAAGCACCACGGTGCTTATTGGACCACCAGGACTAAATGATGTGCACACAAATAACATGGCTACAAGGTGGAAAGTGACAAGCCTTGGCATAACATTTGAGGTGCCAAGTGGTAGGTTAATGACATGGCCGAGTGACGAAAAACAAATGGAAGTGATGTGTACATGGTGACACATGGAATCCATGGTCATGACATGTGCCAGGTAGATTTGGCCTTTTTGGATGGTTAATTGGATCATTTTTTAGTGACAAGTGGCAATGAAATGGCACAATAGGCGGCAATGATGATGATGCGGTAGCGTGTGAGAGTTTCACATTGTAGGAAGATTCAATATTATTGGAGGTTTAAATGAAAGGTTGGCAAGTGAAATTTGGAAATACACATGGTACGTACACATCAACGGGGAACATGTGGGAGGCTATGATTGGTTATATAGGATGATGTGGGTGACATGTGGCACATTTTGAATGGTACATATTGATTTTGCATGGTAGCTTTGGATTCCTTGGGATATATGCCAGGAACTGGTTTTTCAAATGCTTTTAGTATTAAATATTTTTGTTGATTTCTTGTTCCTATGAAGGTGGGGTCATTGGCCACTACCTATCACCCAATGGCTAGGGAATAAACATAGTGAATGTTGTATAGTGGTAGGCAGTGAGTGGTGAACAATAGGCCAGTGGCCACAAATATTCATTTAAAGTGCTATATTGGCACACACCAAGGGGCCTATTGGCCATCGACAATTAGGGAAAAATAATATGTAAACAAAATCCAATGAGTGACGAAGTGGTGGGTCAATGGAGAAGTAGCTCTAGGTCATGACCCATGGTTATATTTAGCTACGAAGTAAGAACTCATCGTCATATTGGCCATCATGTTAGAATTTTTTTTATAATAATAATAACACTAAGATCTCGAGATCTAAGATCCCATGTGCCAATTCACCAACATTGGTAACATGGAGATATGGGGTAAGCACCTAATAGAGAAGTGTTGCAAAAACATTTGGGCCCAAGAACTTGTTTCCAAGGCAGTAATCACATACAATCAAGTTGAGTTGAGCCTCCTAGTTGAGGGGCTACAAAATTTGTGGCTCACACATAGGATGTGCAAATTTTTATAATTGTGACTCTTGTGAGGAGTTAAGGTAAGGTGCAAATAACATTGTGTTGTTTGTTAAGGAATAAATCCATGGTATTTATTGGGAATCAAATGATGAAAGAATGTTAAATGTTTTGAATCCTCATGGTTGATATAGTCAAATATATTGGTTTCTTAATATAGTCCTACAACTTGGGCTATTCATATAGTCTAATTAAATCGATGGGTAAATACCATGAATTCATGCACATGGTATGTGAAGGGCTAAGCCTATAAAAGAAGAAGAGAAAAATGCAAGAAGGTTGGTTTCTCTAATGATAAACTGAGACTGAATAACAAAGAGTGTAGGTAATATAAAAGTTGGGTTGTGAAGTATATGAATAGAGAGAAGAGAACATATTTGAATTGTTTTTCCAAGTATGTATGTGTTACTGTAGAATATCTAGCTAATTGAGAGTTGAAGTAGTGAAGAAACGAACATTAAATTGGGAAGAATTTTCTTGAGGGTCTGAGTTTGAAAATGAATGAGAGGGATCTGTTAGAAAATGCAAGGTGGTTCCTACATATCAAGGAGTGGGTGCTTCCTTCAAGGTGATGCCTATAAATATCAACAGGCTAGTGCTTACAATTTGTGGAAGTTGGTTCTTCTAGAAAGTGGGTGTTTGCAAGTCAGGGGATGGGTTTCTCCTTATGATTGGTGCCTGTAAATTTGATGTAACAAGTTGGAGTTTGAATTAGCATATATAATAAAAATAAGATTTGTGGTTTTCTCCCTTTATAGGTTTCCACATGAATATTTGTGTCTCATATGTGTATGATATTTTTTTATGGTGTTGTGGTGTTATTGATTTGTGATAACATAAATAATCTTAAAATTTTCTAAAATTTATATAATATTGCTTCAACCCCCTCTCATTATTATCCTTGTTTCTAAAAATTGGTATCAGATATTGTTCCTTCAACAATATTCTAACAATTGGAAGGTAGATCTAAGACAATGGCTAACAAGGATGAAAATTCCACCAACAAATCCCCTGTGTTCACTGGAACAATTGTGCATTTTATAAGGTTCGAACGAAAACCTACATAATTTGTATCGGTGCAAATGTTTGGAACACATTACAAAATAGATATAAAAATCCAGATGCATTAGTTAGTAAATATGATAAGCTAGAGTTCACTAACAATGTTAAAGCAATGAATGCAATCCTAAGTGGTTTTCTTAAATCTGAGTTGGTTAAAGTCATGCATTGCAAAACAATAAAATGGGATAAAATGATGACTTGTTATGAAAGCGATGCTAAAGTGAATAAAGCCAAACTCCAAGGCTAAATAATGCAATTTGAATCATTAAAGATGAAAGAGGATGAGGACATGGCCAAATTCTTTATTTGAGTGGATGAAATAGTAAACACCATAAGAGGACCTATTGAACTTGTTTATGAATCCTTTATTGTACAAAAGATGTTGATATATATTCCATCTATATTTGATGCCAAAGTATCAAACATTGAGGAGATTCAAGATATCAACACATTGACACTGGATTGATTGCATGGAACATTGGTATCATATGAACTGTGAACTGAAAAAGGAAAATATACATTAAGGGAGGATGCTTCCAAAACTGATAAGAAGATAAAAGAATATATAGAAGACTAGAGTTATGGATATGATGAAGAAGAAGCAAAATTCCTTAAAAAATTGAAGAGAGGATATGGAAAGTACAAAGGTAAGTTACCCTATAAATGCTTTAAATGTGGAAAAATAGGTCATTATGCAATTTTCATACAAAGTAGAAAATAATGAATGTTAGGTCCCTATAATACTAGTGGATCCCCCTTATTGTTATTTTTAGTGTATCCCCCTATTGTTATTGTTTTTCCCATGTATCCCCCATGTTTTTATTGTTGTGCCCCATAGAAGCCCACTATTGTTATTGTTGTGCCCTTACGTTATTATTGTTATGTAAGCTTTGATTATATTATGAACCCTTAGATTCCTATATATACCAAGGAGGTCCTATCATTTGTATCATCCAAGATAAAATCTCATTTATGTTATGTAAAGGAGGTTTCTCCATCAAAGAGGATAATTTTTAAGTTGTTTATCTATCTTTTTTTTTTTTTTTTGAGCTGGTTGCATAACATTTGGTATCAGAACTTTGGATGCAAGGGTTTTACGTCTTCAAACAGTCCATCTTAGAATCTTCCCTATAACATTTTTTGTACAAGGATTCAAATTTTAAAATTGCAACAACGTGGAGCCGAAATATTGTTGAACTTTGTGTACAAAATTCAGATCTTGGTTCGCTATATTTGTAGAGATATGATCAAAGGAAGTTATGGTTTTTGCAAACTCTAGAATTCCATCTCAAATATGTGACCTAGGGAAAATCATCATAACTTTCTCTCCGAGTATCAAATTTGAATTTCGTAAAAAGTTTTTGCATGTTCACAGATTACAGTTTTTTTCTATCATTTTCAGGGTTGAAGGTTGAAATAGTGACACATGGAACTCCGTACAAGTTCTCTCTACTGAATCAGTCCATAATTAGGTCATCATGGGAGATTTGACATAACTTTATATTGAAGAATCAAATATTGGTTTGAATTGTGGCGTTGGAAAGAAGACTTACTTTTCTACCATAAAACTGAATTTCAAACCTTGGGTATCTGAAATTACAGAGATATGCCATTTTCAATATCAAGATCCTAAAAAGAAAGAAAAAGGTGTGTATTGTTTTAAATTTTACATAACTTTTGTTTGAAAAATCAGTTTGAAGTGATTCAAAGGGCATAGTGAAGCATAGATATCAATGTTTGATTCTAAAATTCCTCACAAAAAAATGTACACACCTAGTAAGCAACCATAAATCTCTACTATGATGCATGAAGACGAGGAAGAAATGAAACATGATATATCAAAATTACAAGACCAAGTGCAACAAAGTTTTCTCTCACAAAGAGTAACCAAAAATGAACTAGAAGCTAATATGGATGGTTTAGAAGAAAAAATAAAAGGCAACATGGAAGGTTTGAAGGATGGATTAAAAGAAGACATGGAAGCTAAGATGGATGGTTTGAAGAATGGTTTAAAAGCATACATGAAAGGTTTGAAGGAAGGTTTGACAAAATTGCTACAAGAAATGCTTCCCAGTTGAGAAAAGGTATTCCCTGAAACTCATGATTAGAAAAAAATGAATGCTAATCATTATTTTAAAGACTCTAAGTTTGGATTGAAGACCAACCACATTCAAAATATCGATATGAGGAAGTTTGATGACAAGGATTTGGTAACATGGATACTACAAATGGAGCAATATTTTGATCTACATGATGTGCAACACACACAAAAGGTACGCATTACATCTTTATATTTATAATTCAATCATTTTTTATGGTATTGATGGTTTTTTTCTCATAAACCACTTGTTACTTGGTAAATTTTACGGAATAAATGATAGCACGTTATGAGGATACAAATAGAAACACCTTCGTTAGCCAATTGATAAATCTCAAACAAAAGGGTTCAATGGTGGAGCACATTGAGGACTTCCAAAAATTGAATATCAGGGTAACTGATATTCCATAGGAGCATAGGATTGATGTATTCATATGGAATTTAAAGGAGAACATCCAACATGATATTTTTCTTTGGGAATCTGATTCATTGAAGAAGGCATTCAGGGTGGCATGGAAAGTTGAAAGCAAAATTATGGCAATAAGGAAGTCTACCAGGCACGACTATAAATATGGAAGTGTTGTTGCTCCTAGCTTTCCACAACCTACAAGTTTGACACCACAACAATTGAAGGAAAAAAAGAGAAAAATGGATTCGTTACAGTTGTGATAGAAAATACACTAAAGGTCATAAGTGTTCTGAGAAGAAATTATTCTACATATATTGTGAAGAGGAGGAAGAAAAGGAACAAGAAATATCAAAAGAGGTGGATATACACCAAGAACCAACCCTAGAGAAAAAATAAATGAATCTGAACATATCTTATAATGCATTGGAAACAATGGCCACTCCTCAAACTCTCAAGATAGAAGGATATATCAAGAAGAAAAAGGTAATAGTGTTGATTGATTCGAGTAGTACCCATAATTTTATTCATTTTAAGATAGCCAAGGAATTGAATTGATTCCTATATCCAACACCAAAGTGTCAAGTGATGGTTGCAAATGGAGGAACTATAAATTTCTTGGGAAAGTGCCATAATATCAAGCTAGTAATGGGGGAATATGTATTGAATAGTCCAATCCTTTCCATTCCAATGGGTGTTGTTGTTGTTGTACTAGGAGTCCAATGGTTACAATCTTTGGGGGCAATAGCTTTTAATTTTCAAGAACTTTTCTTGAATTTTTTTGGGAAGGAAAGGAAGTTGAATTAAGGGGTATGGAAAGGAAACCAAGAAAGATAATCAACTCTAATTAAATGACAAATCTTCTGAAGAAATAAAAATGATGTGTAATTGCACAGTTATGCTCACTAGAGTTTCAAACATTGCAATCATCTATTTCTCTAGATCTCAAAAAAGTCTGGAACAATAATTCCAAGGTATTTGAGACTCCCAAAGGCTTCCCACATATTAATTATAATTATCATGCTATTCATTTGATTCTAGGAAGTGTTCCTCCAAACATCAGACCTTACAAATATCCATATGCCATAAAGAGTAAAATTGAAAGTATGGTTGTAGAAATGCTAGAGGTTGGTATAATTCAAGCTACTCAAAGTTCTTTCTCTGTTCAAATAGTATTGGTGCACAAGAAGGATGAATCATGGCATATGCGTCTAGATTATAGGGATCTCAACAAGATCACTATTAAAGATAAATTTTCCATTCCTATCATTTATGAATTGTTTGATAAATTACATGGAACAATTTTACTTCACCAAGTTGGATATTCATTTGGGATATTATGAAAATAGAATGAAGACTGAAGACATTCTGAAAACAACATTCAAAACTCATGAGGGTCATTATGATTTTTTAGTCATGCCTTTTAGCCTTACTAATGCACCTTCCACATTTCAAGGTTTGATGAATTCCATTTTCAAACCCTTCCTTAGCAAATTTGTGTTAGTATTTTTTGATGATATACTAATCTACAACAAGTCTTGGAAGGATCATGTTCAACATATTGACAGGGTACTCAAACTATTGGAGGAGAAGCAATTATATGCAAAAACCTCCAAATGTTTCTTTGGGGTACACGAGGTGGAATATTTGGGTCACATTGTATCTCATGAGGGTTCTAAGCTAGACCCTAAAAAATTAAAGCCATTAAGGAATGAAAAATCATCGTAACCATAAAACATCTTCGAGGATTTCTCAAGTTGATAGGGTATTATCACAATTTTGTTAAGAATTATGGGAGAATATAAACACCTCTAACAACATTACTGAAGAAAGATGCATTTTCTTGGACTCTATATGTTGTGGGGAAAAATGCCTATGCAGGACAATCCTATCCACCTAAGGTGTGACAGTGCCTTAGCAACAAACAGAGACAGCTATTCTAGTATTCTTCCTTTATGAATTAAGAATGAAGAGAGATGGATGGACTAACCGGTGTCTTCCGTTTGTCCCTCGATCCGGTTTCTCTTCTCTTTGAGTGTTCATAGCTACTTGTCTTCTCGCTCGCCCAGCTTCAACAGGTCTCTGCAAGATCACAAGAGAAGAACACTACACAAAGACATAGATTCATAATCATAACTAGTTCAGGATTAGAATTAAACTAAACATACTAATGCAATCATACATCAAAGATACATCAGTATATAGGAGAAAACCAAGATAGCTTTATTGATGAATAACAAGGTTCAGGAAGAGATACAACCCAGAGGGCTCCAATCCAGCATCTCCTTCCCAGCAAAATGGAATTCCTATCTTCACCTCCCTTCAAAGCATTAAGCACCCAATGATTCCAGTCTCAAACCAACAACAATTCTTTGCAATAACAAAATTCCAGCCTCTAGATCTCATGGAGGAGAGATCCATATATAGATGTTTTGGAGAGAGGATGAGTCAGCTTGAGATCTGACTAGTGTCCTCTCCCTCTATTAGTTCTTGATTCCACTTGGAGGTTCTTGCTTCCACTTGGAGATTTGGAACCTCTTACTCATCACCAGTCGAATTCCCTGAGGCAAGTGTCATTTTGGAAGCTTCCTGGGTTTTGACACCTTGAGAAATGAGCTTGCCACATGTACACTCTCGCTCAGCGCAGGTAGCCAGTGTTGGCTTTGACATTCAACGCAGGTAGCCAGTGTTGGCTTTGACATTTAGCGCAGATAGTCAGTGGAGCCATTGACATGATCCTGAATTGACTTGTTTTTTAGCAGTTTCTGGTGGAGAACTTCTGTGAATTGCTATGGTTTGTTAGCCTTGTTCCTCTAGGGGTAGGAACAACATGTTTAGGGACTTTGGATCCCTTAGATTATGGAAATTTCATGCTCAATGCGTAAGGCACAAAAATGTCTATAACAGTTGCCCCCTAAAGTATGAGGTCGTTTATCGGGTGAAATGCTTTATCCAGGAGGGTCCGAAGTTCATCCAATGCTGGGAGGAGACCTGTAATAAGATACAATACAATACATTATTTTCATACTGCTTTCATGATCTAGCTGAGGCGGGCATTCCCATGCTCAGCTTTATAAATTCATTTTCTGTACATAGAACAGACAATAGTCTGATGGTAGACTGATAATTTTGATGAAATTATCATCCTTTGAGTAGGATGATCATCTGCTGCAATGATGTACATGTCAAATGCCTTTATCTTTCGTGAATATATATCGCAGCCCGGATGGATGAAACTAGATCCGGGGTCTTCAAACTCGTTCGATCTTCACTCTAAGTACAAGTCGATCCATGTGAGAAATGTTCTGAAGTCGAACATGGAAAGACATCGCTTGATTACCGGCCAATGAGGTAGACCATTAACAAGCGCGAGAGGAATCACCGATAATGATAATGACCCTCAAGGTACTGCAGTACAATTCACGTGGTGTGAATAAAGGACTTGGCGTCGAACACCACGCAAAATCTTCTGGTCGAAGGTCATTGATGTATACCTATCGCCGGAAGTGAGAAACTTGCCATTAAGGCATGCAAGCTTCAAAGTACTGAAGGGGTTGTTCCTAGATCAACTTCTTGGATAATGAGCTGATGTCGACAAGAAGTGATCCGTCAAAGGAGGGCCTTAATGAATCCCACATCAGTGACACGGAACGGAGCTAATGATTTCAATGGAGGTGAAAACGATCCGTGACATGTGATTCAGGGTGGCGGTCATGAAAGGATGAAGGATAATGTATGGCAGTGGATGGGACACGGTTGACTTTTCTGAATGACTTCTCTTGAACATATGGTGACACTGATGCGATGGATCGGTAGCATTACCCCAAATATGGATGGTATGGCGAGACCATGGTGATGTGACCGGTGAATGGAACAACCCAACCCGATTGTGGTACGGAGGAAAAGTTTCATGTTCAAGAGCAACTTGCTACCATCAAAGTTTTCTTGAGTTTCTCCCAATTTTTCCCCAGTCATTGCTGACCAGTACCTCTTTATTTTTGTCAAGCTTGAGGAGGATAACATATGCTTGTTCTATAACCTGCCCTTCAGGCAAGCCCATCGCTATGTTTTAACGAGCCTAGCGATAGTGAAACTCGTTCTCGTCTAAAGACAAGTTTGTCGCTATTTAGTGATTTAAACGAGTCTAACGACAAAGATAACTCGGTCCTTTTCATTTTTAGAGAGTCTGAAAAGGTACATAAAGTTAACTCCAAAATTCCTTTTTCGTCATCTAATCCCTTTAGTCTGAAAAAGTATAAAACAATACAGAAGGGATGAGTTTTCGATAGTTTTAACGAGCCGAACAAAACAAGCGCTCGATCTTTTTGTGCAATAATCCCCCAGGTCCAAAAAGATTAAAATCTAGAGGAGGGATAGCACTTCCGGTCGCTTTAACGAGCTGGAAGGCCAAAACTCGGCAATCTTTTCATATTTTACGAGTCAGTTGAAAAGAGCTCAAAGAAGACTCGTCTTTTGAGGAACGAGTGATAAACAGGGTTAGCAGCTAATTCCAGGTACAGGTTGGAATTTTCCAATCACGGCAGTGTCACAAGGATGGCTAGGTGAAATCACTCTTCGGAGCTGTTCCTCAAAATGGGTAAACAATCATATGGAGGTGAACGATCGGCCAAATGAAAAGTGGAGGTGACGGTGCAAACACGACCAAGGCTTTAATGGCTGATAAGGTTACATTCACAGTGGTTATTTACCGGGTGGAGGTTCATTTTTTATTTTAAAATGAGCTTAAACACTGGTGGAAACACTTGCTCATTGCTTATGTTTATTTTTTAACGAGCATGAAGTCCGCGTTAAAACTGCTCGGATCTTGCGTTTATTTTTTAACGAGCATGAACTTTGTGCTAAAACTGCTCGATGCTTATGTTTATTTTTTAACGAGCATGAAGTCCGCGTTAAAACTGCTCGATTATACCAGTCATATGATAAGAGTGTCTCATTGAGATTCTATTTTTTATGGAGCTTCATCTCACAAAGCTTTGCCCCGCACCTTTCTTTATGCAAGTTAGGAAACGGCTAACCCAAAAAACAGATAAATAACCGCTCTTTGCTTGCACTCCAAAAGGTTTGCATGCCCCCAGGTATAAAACAGAGTTTCAAGGTTACCTCTACTTCTTTTCCGTCAAAACATTTGTTTTAACGAGAGAGGTTTACCTCTTTTAGGTTACCCAAAGATTGTCTCGTTCATGGTCACGAATAAAACACTTCTTCGGCGATGTCTACCAAAGGTGAGAGACGTAGCCCGCCAACTCACGTAACTTTGACAAAAGAATCTTATTCTAGAACAACCCCTCTTCCTCTACGGACGGGGTACGGACTAGTCATATTCTCCCGCGGAAACCTACTCTATACCCAAAGTTTCCCTGCCGAAGCAGACCAGGACGCATGCCACCTGGGTTCCAGTCATATCCTCCCTGATTACTCGTGCTCATCAGGAGGACGGACCGTGGGTTGAGACACTTCTTGCGTGAAAAGACCATTTAGGGAAGGTACATGACTATTTACGATGCGTGATCCGAGAAATGAAAGTTGGTCCACGAGCTTGACCACTCTTCCTTTATGCGGAAAACACATTACTCTAAAGAGTGAGGAGACGAGGGCCTCCATGCAATATATATAGTCTCGTCCAAGGAGTAGGTTATAATCCAAGGGGTCCTTGAACGACCATCACGTTCATTTGAACGGTCTTCCCTTTCAATGTTATGGGCACATTGGGGAGGATCCCTAAAGGTCGACTGGTTCCTTTATCAACGCCTGATAGATTTCTCATTTCAGGCAAAAGCGCTAGCGAACCAAGCTCTTTCCAAGCAATAGAGGAAAGGATAATCACAGATGCCCCCTCATCAATAATAGTGCCAACCATTACCATTCTATATATTTGAACGATAATTTTGAATGGTATACTGGCTGGCAACCGGGGTCTACCTAGTTGGTTCCAGTCGAACGAGACAACTAGGTTGCTTGGTGGTGGGACCGAATAGACGGCCGGATATCGTTCTGACGAACTTCCTTCCTGTGATAAAGGAATGGGGGCATTGCCCCCTTGTTCATCAGAGTCAGTGTTGATGAAGAGAATTTGGACGGTGTCGTCTTTATTCTCTTCTGTGATGGTATCATTCGAAGATAGAGCCTCTGAAGGCAAAACTGGGTCAACTGCCGCCTCAACCTTTTGACTTTCCTCAGGTATTGATTCAGACGGTTCATCTCCAATGATAGGTGCTTCGGCTGACCACCTAAGCGGGCTAGCCGGGTTCTCAACTAGTGAAGGACTTGGCAGGAGTTTTTGATATCCAAGAGGAAGTTGTGCTCGTAAAATCGGGCGATCTTCCAAAACTCTTTTTGCCTCGTCTAAGAAGGGACAATGGTGGATGGCATGATCGCCTTCACACAATTTGCAGGGAAATCTAGCTTTCCCTCTCTGTCCTGTGGCTTCACTTCCACTAGTTGACGGTGAGCAGTCAACATGGCTATCAGAGGTCGATGCTACCGAATTGTGCAAACGGGGAGACCAGTCCCTTAGTATCCGAGGGATGCAGGGACAATCTCTGTGGAAGTGGTCTCCCTTGCATATGACACATGGCGATTTAGGCCTAGTGAGTGCTGTGTGTGGATTTTTGTCAGACGACACTTGTTTGCCCCCAGTCGCCTTTGGCTCCTTCTTCTTCTTCTCTTTCTTCTTCTTCTCCTTCTTCTCCTTAGGAACTCGGTTTTTTGTTCTACCAGTTCCGTCAAGCGAAGAGGAAGGAGGAGAGGAAGAATTATATGAATTCGAAGGCTGGTGGGAAATTCTGGTCTGGTCTAACTGTTGACTCGACTGTTCAGGAATAGTGGTGTTCTGAACGACATTGGTTGAAAAGAGCCAGACCGGCAGGCCAATTGTCAATCCTGGAAGTGACAAAGTGGCCATGTGGGGCGCACCAACATCTCCCCAAGAGGAGAAGGGACTAGGATTTCCACCAAGGGGAATTCCTTGGTTGGTGGGCTCCATCTTTTCAACCTAAAGATCAACGCGGGAATAAAGGGTGATTGTTCCGTTTAAAATAAATTGTTAACGACGCTTTAGACACAACTTGCTTTTTCACTTTTAAAGAGTCAAGAAAAAGCTAAAGATGACTCTAGTCTCCTTCGATGTTTTAACGAGCCCGAAGTGACAAATGCTCGGATGGACTTTTTCTGTTATAGAGTCTGAAAAAGGCCAAAAGGAACTGCTCTGGAGTTCTAGGCAGAGGGTGTGCCAAACTTTTCGCAAAACTGCAGAATACTTTTTAAGGTACGGGCGGTCAATCTTCCTGAATGCTGTGTTCAGTGCATTGCGATCAGTAGGGCGGCCGACACTGCTTCCTAAGGATAAAGGTTATATTCCTATAGGGCTCTCCCAATATATACGCGACGGTACGTGGGAGCACAATCCGTACTGGCACTATCGTCCCTCAGGAGGAATCACCCACCTTCAACGAGATCGACAATCACCAGGTTTTACGATGCCGGAACACGTCTCTAGCCTAGACCTCTATGTTGTGCGTTATGTTGCAAAGTGTTGTTAAGTTCATTCAGTTTATTTTAAGTTGATATTTTTAGAAGTTTGCCTTTCTGGATCACCACGAGCTGTATGATACAATTCCTAAATGCAGTCTAAAGATGATAAGCAAGCTTTATATCTTTTCAACTTTGAAAATCCTAGCTACTAAGGGAAAAGAAAGACACCATCTTTTCTCAAAGAGCAATCAGCACACTCTAATGCACTTTTCCTAAATCAAGCATGCAAACTAACAAAATGCAAATGCACAATGCAGGTGTTTGTTTTCCGCTTTCTTAGTATTGATGCCTACAAAGAAAGCTTTTTGTACAACTTTGAATTTGCTTTTAAATGACAAATACAAACAAGTTTACTTTTTCGAAATCAGAAAGGGTAGAAGAGATTACAACACTTTGCGACTTTCGAAATGAACACTTGTTCCGACACTTAAAAGAGACAAACTCAAACCAATAAGCAAAAGCAAATGTATAATCACCTGTAAACAGCCAATGAACTCTCTCCTAAGATCACAATCAATAGATCTGAATCAAGGGCTACAGGATGATTATTTCACTCATGCAAAGGAAAACTGTAAATGACGCCACAAACACATAAAAACACTCACAGTCTTTTTGTACAAAAGGAGGCAGAATTTAAGCAGAGAAAAGGAGTTATCAGACTGGTACCTATGCTGGTTACAGGCTGCAAAAAACAGAGATCAAAACAGGGCAACAGAGAGCAGAGAACCCCAGCTGCACAATGCAAAACTGGATCAGCGCAACCTCAACACTGGGGTTTTGACATTCAGCGCAGGTGGCCTTCATGGGACCTGTGTTGAAATCCGGAATCCCTTCACAGGGTTCACGCTGAACGAGAAACGAGAGTTTCTCACTGGGTTCTGGGTCACAGATTGCTAATTAATCAACGGTTTTAGGCCAAATAAAAGCAACAAGCAAGGTACAATCAAAGGGATGCTTTGAGGGGGTACTAAGATCTATCACAAAGGATCATCAAATCATTTGTGAGTCCATTGTTCAGATCATAGACAAATCCAGTGATTGGATCAAGGCAGCAACTGTCTACTTTGCAACTGAGAATAGCAGAAGCAGTTCGATTGTTTCTGTTGAGTCTATGAAACAAACAATGGTAGAAACACAAATAAAATGACTAAAACAAATCTCCCCAGTATGGTCGCCAATTTGTTGTGGGGAAAAATGCCTATGCAGGACGATCCTATCCACCTAAGGTGTGACAGTGCCTTAGCAACAAACAGAGACAGCTATTCTAGTATTCTTCCTTTATGAATTAAGAATGAAGAGATATGGATGGACTAACCGGTGTCTTCCGTTTGTCCCTCGATCCGGTTTCTCTTCTCTTTGGGTGTTCACAGCTACTTGTCTTCTCGCTCGCCCAACTTCAACAGGTCTTTGCAAGATCACAAGAGAAGAACACTACACAAAGACATAGATTCATAATCATAACTAGTTCAGGATTAGAAGTAAACTAAACATACTAATGCAATCATACATCAAAGATACATCAGTATATAGGAGAAAACCAAGATAGCTTTATTGATGAATAACAAGGTTCAGGAAAAGATACAACCCAGAGGGCTCCAATCCAGCATCTCCTTCCCAGCAAAATGGAATTCCTATCTTCACCTCCCTTCAAAGCATTAAACACCCAATGATTCCAGTCTCAAACCAACAGCAATTCTTTGCAATAACAAAATTCCAGCCTCTAGATCTCATGGAGGAGAGATCCATATATAGATGTTTTGGAGAGAGGATGAGTTAGCTTGAGATCTGACTAGTGTCCTCTCCCTCTGTTAGTTCTTGATTCCACTTGGAGGTTCTTGCTTCCACTTGGAGATTTGGAACCTCTTACTCATCACCAGTCGAATTCCCTGAGGCAAGTGTCATTTTGGAAGCTTCCTGGGTTTTGACACCTTGAGAAATGAGCTTGCCACATGTACACTCTCGCTCAGCGTAGGTAGCCAGTGTTGGCTTTGACATTCAGCGCAGGTAGCCAGTGTTGGCTTTGACATTCAGCGCAGACAGTCAGTGGAGCCATTGACATGATCCTGAATTGACTTGTTTTTGAGCAGTTTCTGGTGGAGAACTTCTGTGAATTGCTGTGGTTTGTTAGCCTTGTTCCTCTAGGGGTAGGAACAACATGTTTAGGGACTTTGGATCCCTTATATTATGGACATTTCATGCTCAATGCGTAAGGCACAAAAATGTCTATAACACTATAATCAACTAAGACCTTTGAATATATTAAAGAGGTAATGTGCCAAGCACCGGTCGTAGTTACGCCAAACTTCACAAAAACCTTTATTGTGGAATGTGATGCCTCAAGAAATGGAATTGGTGTTGCTTTAATGCAAGAAGGAATACCCATTGCTTTTGAAAGTCATCCAATCAAATGAAATTATTTACACAAACCTATTTATGAGAAGGAAATGTTGGCAATACTACATGCACTAAAGCAATGGAGACCCTATCTAATGGGAAGGCACTTCAAGGTAAAAACAACTCATGATAGTCTTAAATACTTTTTGGAACAAATATTATCTTCATAAGAGAATAAAAATGGGTCACAAATATTTTGAGTTATGACATTGAAATCATCTAAAAAAGGGGAAGAAAAATTTTGTTGCAAATAAACTCTCAAGAAAGGATGAGGATGTGGAAGCATCACTTTGTGTTATTTCTATTATCTAACCTGATTGGATAACCGAAGTAAGGGATGTTGGGTTGTGTTATATTCTTTCCACGTATTTAACAAGATGTTTGAAGGGCACCCGTAACCCCACTTTATGGGGTCCGGGGCAGCGCCCCAGAAAATTTTGGTTTTGGACCCTATGTTGGGTTGGGCAGACCCACCTATGGTTTTGTGCATGATTTTCCCACATGTTTTTTGGAAACGATGGTTTTCGGTCCATGGTATTGGACGCGATGGTTTTCAGTCCATGGTATTGGATGCTTCAGCATGTATAAATACGTATTGTAACATTGAAAGGAACATAATGAAAAATCAAGCTGGTAGTCCCGATTTTGGGATCCAGGGGAAAATCTCTGTGTATATGTGTTTTATGTGTTCTGCTCTCGCATTATTTATTTTTTGTGTTTTAGAATTCGTATGCAGGTAATTTCTGTACAAGGTTAAAACCTACATTTGGTATTAGAGTTGTTTTGGCTTCAAGGGGACGCCTTTGTTGCTGAGGGGTTTCGCTCGGGCCTATGGTAGACCCTGTTTAGTGGGAGATCTACGAGATCGATTCTAGTGGTGAAAGAAGATGGCAAGCAGTGGAAAGATAGAGATCGATAAATTTAATGGTCAGAGTTTTGAGTTGTGGAAACTCAATATGGAGGATCTGTTGGTGGATAAAGACTAGTGGATCACGGTAGATTCGGGTACTAAACCAACAGGAGTGTTCGATGAAGAATGGAAGACGTTGGATCGAAAGGAAAAGAGCACAATACCATTGTGTGTCTCAGATTCAGTATTGTTGAATGTATCAGGGGAAGCTACAGCAAAGGCTTTGTGGGACAAGTTAGGGACTTTGTACCAATCTAAGTCTCTGGTGAATAAATTGTTCCTGCGGAAAAAGCTATATAACCTGAGGATGAAAGATGGAGACTTGGTGATAGAGCATCTGAACGCATTTAATACTGTGGTAAGTTAGTTAGCATATGTTGATATTAAAATTTCAGATGAAGATAAGTGCATCAGTTTGTTGTGTTCTCTACCGGATTCGTGGGATAGTCTGGTTATTGCAATAGGTAGCAATGCCACTGCCTTGCAGTTTGATGAAATAGTCTTAGCCTTGCTAATGGAGGAGATGAGATAGAAAAATATAAAGAGCCAAAATGGTGATGCCTTGTCTGTACGAGGGCAGACCTAGAACAGAAACAAAAATAAGTCATCGAGTGGGAGATCTAAATCTAAAGGGAGATCTAAATCTCCAGGAAAACCTATAAAGGTGGTGTGCTGGAAATGTGGAAAGGAAGGGCACTACAAAAGGGACTATAAATCTAAAGCTCCTGACAAAGGAAAGGGATTTGATGAGGCTCCTTCTGCAGAGGCAAAAACCACCTCAGATGAAGGTGGGGATGTGTACTTGGCTTCTTCAAGTACACATGTAGATCATGAGGTATGGTTAATTGACTCAGGTGCATCCTTTCACTTCACTCCCCATAGAGAGTGGTTATGTGAGTATGAGAAATATGATGGTGGTGATGTCTTCTTGGGGGATGACATGAAGGCTAAAATCATTGGTAGCGGAAAAGTAAAGTTGAAGTTGCAAGGTGGAATGGTTAGAACGCTTCCAGGTGTTCTACATATTCCTGCATTAGCCAGAAATCTGATTTATGTTAGCAAGTTGGATGATGCAAGTGTAAAAACAGTGTTCGAGAAGGATACCTGCAAGATGGTTTGGGGAGCACTGGTATTTATGCAGGGAGTTCAGATTGGAACTCTGTACAAGCTACAAGGTAGCACTGTTATTGATGGGTGCAATAGTTATGTGGTTCCTGAAAGTGGAGCAGAAAATCTAGTGGTCTCTGGAGAGAGGACCATGCTATGGCATCAAAGGCTTGGACATATTGGAGAAAAGGGCCTTCAGATACTTCATGGTAAAGGTATGGTAGAAGGTATGAGTAATAGCTCTCTGGATTTTGATTTCTGTGAAAATTGTGTATATGGGAAACAGAATCGGGTGAGTTTCCCCTCTGGTATTAAGAGGGCGAAACATATATTAGAACTTGTGCACAGTGATGTGTTTGGATCTGTGAAGGTTCCATCACTGGGTAAGTCTATGTACTATGTATCATTTATAGACAACTTTTCAAGGAATACATGGATATATTTCCTTAAGAAGAAATATGAAGTCTTTGACAGGTTTAAAGAATTTAAGGCTCTCGTGGAAAACCAGACAGAGAAGAAGATAAAGGTGCTGAGGACAGATAACGGTCGAGAGTTTTGCAGTAAGGAATTTGAAGAATTCTGTAAGAAGTGTGGTATAGCATGACAGAAGACTACTCCATATACACCTCAGCAAAATGGAGTTACAGAAAGAATGAATAAGATGTTAATGGAAAGGGCAAGAAGCATGGTCAGTGGTGCCGGGTTAGGACAGGAATTTTGGGCAGAGGTGGTGGACACTGCATGTTACCTGGTCAACAGGTCACCTTCATCAGCGTTGGAGGATAAGACTCCACAAGAGGTATGGACTGGTAAGAAACCCTCTCTTTCACATCTGAGGGTATTTGGATGTGATGGGTATGTACATGTTACAAAGGAGAAACGAACCAAGTTGGATAGTAAATCTGAAAAGTGCATATTTATTAGGTATAAGGATGGTTTAAAGGGTTATAAGCTTTGGAACCCAGTCACATGGAAGGTTGTCTATAGCCGAGATGTGGTGTTTAGAGAGGTGAAAGATGTTATTAAACATGAATTTCAACGAAAGGAACCTGAGAAGATAGAGTTTTAGCTAAAGGAGGAAGAATCAGACTCTACAGCAGAGGAGGAATCAGAAGATGAAGAGCCACAAACTCCGGCTGTGAGAAGATCAGTTCGAGAAAGAAGGCAGCCTGAAAGGTATAGTCCATCTGCTTTCTGTTCAAATTTTTCTTTATATTACTAACGATGATCCCAAAACTATGAAGGAAGAAGTAGATTCAGAGGATGGAAAACTCTGGAAAGAGACCATGGTTGATGAAATGGCATCTTTGCACAAAAATGAGGCTTGGGATCTAGTGGAGTTGTCGGCTGGAAGGATACCCATTGGTAGCAAATGGGTGTTCAAAAAGAAGACAAATGCAGAAGGAAAAGTGGAGAAATACAAAGCTCGGTTGGTAGAAAAAGGTTATTCCTAGGTGCCAGGAATTGATTTTGGTGATATTTTTTCTCTTGTTTTCAAGGTAACTTCTATTAGATTACTTTTATCTGTTGTTGCTGCATTTGATTTTGAGGTAGAACAGATGGATGTGAAGACAACATTTCTTCACAGGGATCTGGAAGAGGAAATCTACATGAAGCAACCTGAAGGCTTTGCAGCAAAGGGTAAGAAAGAACTAGTATGCAAGTTAAAGAAGTCTCTATATGGGTTAAAACAGTCACCAAGGATGTGATATCAGAAATTTGATACATTTATACGGGGACTTGACTTCACCAGAAGAATAGCAAATCACTGTGTGTATTTTAAATTAATTGGTGACCATGTTATTTATCTAGTCTTGTATGTGGATGATATGTTGTTGGTTGGAAATGACAAAGAAATTATCCAGGATTTGAAGACCCAATTGTCCTCCAAATTCGACATGAAAGATCTTGGTGTTGCAAACTATATTTTGGGCATGGAAATTAAACGAGATCAGGTAAAGAGGAAGCTTTGGTTAAACCAGAGGAAGTATGTGGAGACAATACTGCAGAGGTTTAATATGCAGGATAGTAAACCGGTGAAGGTTCCTATTCCTGTGGGTGTGAGGCTATCTGCAGAACAATGTCCCAAGACACAAGAAGAGGAAGAGAACATGTCCCGTGTTCCATATGCAAGTGCAGTTGGTAGCCTGATGTATGAAATGGTCTGTACTAGACCAAACATTGCACATGCAGTGGGAGTATTGAGCAGGTTTATGTCAAAACCAGGAAAGGAGCATTGGACAACAGTGAAGCGGGTTTTCAGGTATTTGCATGGCACTAGTGATTATGGTCTGTGCTACCAAGGAAGACCATGATTGGATAGAGTGTTTTATATTTGTGGCTTTGTTGATGCAAACTGGGCTGGAGATCTGGATCAGAGAAGATCTACAAGTGGGCATGTGTTTAACCTATTTTGAGGTGCAGTCAGTTGGCTGAGTAAGAAACAATCTATAGTGGCACTATCAACTACAGAGGCAGAATACATGGTAGCCACTCATGCAAGCAAGGAAGAAGTTTGGTTGCAGAGATTGTGTTCAAGTATGGGGTTAGTACAGGAAGCTATAAGGATAGATTGTGACAGCCAAAGTGAAATTTTCTTGGCAAAGAACCCGACATATCATTCAAAGACAAAGCACATTGATATTCAGTATCACTTTGTGAGGGATATGATAGAAGAAAAAAAGGTGTTGCTGGTAAGTGGACACTTTGAAGAATACTGCAGATCCATTGACAAAATCTGTGAGCTCTGAGAAGTTCTCTTCTTGTAGAGAGATAATGGGCATTTCAGGGCTGAGAAAATGACTAAGCTCTCTTGTGGCCCCCTATGGAAAGAAAACAACAAGTGGGAGAATGTTGGGTTGTGTTATATTCTTTCCACGTAGTTAATAGGGGGTTTGAAGGGCACCCATAACCCCACTTTATGGGGTCTGGGGTAGCGCCCCAGAAAATTTTGGTTTTGGACCCTATGTTAGGTTGGGTGGACCCACCTATGGTTTTGTGCATGATTTTCGCACATGTTTTTTGGACGTGATGGTTTTCGGTCCATGGTATTAGATGCTTCGGCATGTATAAATATGTATTATAACATTGAAAGGAACATAATGAAAAATCAAGCTGGTAGTCCCGGTTTTGGGATCCAGGGGAAAATCTCTGTGTGTATGTGTTTTATGTGTTCTGCTCTCGCATTATTTATTTTCTGTGTTTTAGAATTCGTATGCAGGTAATTTCTATATGGGGTTAAAACCTACAAGGGATGAATGGAAGAATGGCGAAGAGGTGTGGACACTCATTCAAAAATTTCAGTAATATCCCAGTGCATTTAATACATTTAGTTGGAAAAATGATTCATTATGGTACAAATATCACTTATATATTTGTAAGAATTCCCAACTCAAGAAAAATATCCTTTTGGAATTGCATGCATCCCCCTTAGGAGGGAACTGGGGATTATTAAAAACTTACCACAAGTTCAAGAAGGAATTTTTTTGGGGATGGCCTTAAATCAGATATTCAAAAGTTTGCAACAGAATTTTTGGTTTTCCAACAAAATAAAGTTGAGACAATTGAGACCTCAGGTCTATTACAACCTTTAGCCATTCCAGGTTAGCGTTGGGAGGAGGTCTCGATGGATTTTATCATAGGTTTACCAAATTTTGAAGGAAATAGTGCCATCATGGTGGTAGTTGATAGAATTACCAATTATGCACACTTTTATGTATTATGTCATCCTTTTAAATCCAGTACAGTTGCTACTACATTTATGGAAACAATTCAAAATATACATGGAAACCCAAAGATTATTGTAAGTGACAGAGATCCCATTTTCACTGGAAATTTTTAGAAGAAGTTATTTTCTTGTTTTGGTACTCAATTAGCTCATAGATCATCTTATAATCCTGAATATGACGGGAAAAATAAGATAGTGAACAAATGTTTGGAAGGTTATCTTCGTTGCTTTGTATCTAATAAACAAGCACAATGGGTCAAGTGGTTACCTCTAGCTAAATGGTGGTATAACACTTCCTTCCATACTGCAGCAAAAATTACCCCATTTATGGAACTTTATGGATATCATCCACCATCTATCACGTCATCCTTAAGAAAAAATTCTAAGGTTCAAGCAGTGGAAGATCACATCAAGCATCAACAACAAGTTTTCCAACTCTGAAAGGATAACCTCACTTTGGCACAGAATCGAATGAAACAATAGGAAGATCAACATCACAGTGAAAGAAGTTTTGATGTAGGTGACTCAGTTACGGCTGCAACCATATAAACAAATGTCCCTTAAGAAAGCTAAGAAGGATAATAAATTATTACCCAAGTACTATGGTCCTTACAAGGTGTTGCAAAATATTGGTACTATGGCATACAAATTGGAGTTGCCTGCATCTTCGCAAGTACAACCAGTTTTCGATGTTTCATGCTTAAAAAAGGTTATCGATGACAAGATCCCATTTCAAACAGTGTTTCCAAAAATTGACAAAGAAGGAAAAAACATATTTGATCCTGAAGTAGTCACAGAAACAAGAACCTGATAGCTATGGAATCGATTAATTTCAAAGTATCTTATTAAGTGGAACTTACCCACAGAATATTCCACATGGGAGGATGAAAATTTTATATAGAAGCATCTTGTACTACTCAAGAATTGAGGACAACACTCTTTTGAAGGAGAAGGTATGTTATGTCCCTATAATACCAGTGTATCCCCCTTATTTTTTTGGTTAATGTATCCCCTTATTGTTATTCTTATGCCCATGTATCCCCCATGTTGTTATTGTTGTGCGTCGTAGAAGTGCACTATTGTTATCGTTGTGCCCTTACATTATTATTGTTATGTAGGCTTTGATTATATTGTCACCCCTTAGACTCCTATATATACCAAGGAGGTCTTATCATTTGTATCATCCAAGAATTTTTCATTTATGTGATGTAAAGGTAGTTTCCCCCTCGAAGAGGATAATTTTTAAGTCATTGATCTATCTTTTCTTTTGTTTTGTGAGTGGGTTTCATAACAATGAATATGATGATAAAGAGAAGAATAAATATAGGAAAGTAAAGAAGGAAAATAGGTTCACAAAAAAGATATTCTATACTCAAGAAGACAACAATTCCTTGGAAGATGAAGATGAGAAATCCTTTAATGAAGAAGGAATAAAAGAAAAAAATAGGAAATTTACGCTCATGGCCTTAGAAACTCTAGATGAAATACATAATGAGTTTGATGAAGCAAAGTTTGAAGTAGACTGGGAGGGTGAATAAATTGTTAATTTTTCTTAGGGGTATATTGTTCTTTGCTTTGATAATTGTATTTCATTATTTACATATTAAATTCACTCCACAAAATCATAACATTATTCAGATATATATATGCAACTATATAGAAATAACAATGTCATCATCAATGCAGAAAAACATAAATAAACAATAGAAGAAAACCATTCACACATAGAGACACTAGGATTTGTCGGATACTAGGGAAAAACCCAGTATGGGGAAAAACATTCAAATTCTTCTTCTTATTAGATTGTCATAAAATGTTTCAACAAAGAGAGAGTACAATGATCCATATCTTCAACCACAAAAATATCTAGAAAAATAAAATAATCAACATCCAAGAGATGAAGCCAACAATGCTAATAATCAAAACCCTAGTTCAAAAGCCTACACTCAACTATCACTGTCTATATTCAATTTCCAAATTATGTGGTTAACTATGGTAAATTGAAATATTAAACCGTAGTTTCCAACCACACTCAGAGAGTGTATGTATGTGTGGCTAAAACCCTCCAACCATACTCATGAGCCTGTGTGCCTATGGTTGCAATAGAAAAAATTTTGTGTCATCCTTGCAGTTGGAAACCAAAACCCTAGATATTACATACGAGCTTCAGACCTTACAATTTCGGACTTGTACAAACCAATCTCCGCAAACCACCTTACACTTGTGCAAGCCAAACCAAAGATAGAAGAATGATCATGTTGATGTCCAAATGAGGGTCACATGACTTGTATTTATAGCCATCCATGGGTATCCCATTTCTATTTTGGGTTGACTTGTCCCTTTGTGCACATGTGGGATTTTCTTCAAAAATACGCTTTCCTTTGTCCAAATTGAGCATTTCAATAGTCAAATTTGGTCCTCTCAAAAAGAGGAATCTAGTCTCATGATTGGAATTTGTCATTGAGCTATAAAAAATTAACGCTCCCTCTCATCTAGGGATATATTCCAATCCTATCAACATATCTTATCCCATCTCAAGTATCTCGTCATCAAATGTCGTCACTGCTCTTCTTAGTCATCTCTGCTTATCCCTGCTCATGTAACAGTTGTGGGTTAAAAATCCATGTAATAAAGTTAATAAAGGAAAAATAAGACCAAGGTCATGGGACACTTATTCCAGGTTGAATATTGGGAAAAACATCCTAGTGGGTGTTCATTTCGTTTATTATGGCTAAGGGGAAATTAGCAAAGGAAATGGCAAATGATTTTGAAAGGCAAGAGGCATTAATTGGAATTTTATATATGAAAATAATGCAAAATAGGAGAAAAGGAAGGTGAAAGGTCACAAGTTTCATGTGAGGAGGAAAATAATGGAAAATGAAGAAAATAGAGGCCTCATTGATAAAAAAGGCTTATGAGGATCAATTCACAATTTTTTTTTAGTTCAGTTTTGGAGCTCTCTCTCTATTCTCTCACATAGAGTATTCTTGGAGCACTTTAGAATTGGAAAATGGAAGGAAAAGGGAGGACAAGAAAGTAAAATGGAAGCAAATATTGAGTAAGGAAGAGCAGGATCAAGTGGCAACAACAAGATTACTTGCAGGTATCGAGTTGCATGTGTGATTTCCTTGCTAGTTTTGGCATGCATGGTACATGCATGTGTGCTTTTGGTTCTCTTGCTATCATTGGCATGGGTTTTTATAGGTGTAACAATGGTTTTCAGCCTTGCCTTGCCATTTTCAGATAACTATCGTGTGATGGGGTTTCTATTACTTGGTTGAGCTAGATTTTTGAATGGTTTTGAAACTAATTGGGGTGGTCTCATGAAAATATCACAAGGTGTAGGAATCCCTTGACTAGTAATGGTGGGATACACGGTAAATCCTGGTTTTGAATACCCTTGTTGGGCCTAGGAATCCCTTGACTGGTAATAGTGGGATACATGCTAACATCTAGAGGTGAATACCCTCGTTGGGCCTAGGAATCCCTTAACTAGTAATAGTGGGATACATGCTAACATCTAGAGGTGAATACCCTCGTTGGGCCTAGGAATCACTTGACCAATAAGGGCAGGATACATGGTAAATCCTAGAGGGTGGAGATGGATAAATTCCTCATGGTTTAGATGAAGAGATCCGAAGGCATCCATGCTTGTTTAGGGTGTAGTGATCCCTTAACTGGTATATGGCTGCATTGTGGTAAATCTTGTAGTGTATGTTTATTTTTTAGGTCTAGGAATCCCTTGGTGGGATACATGGTAAATTGTAAGGAAGCCTTGATTGGTTCTATTGTGAGTCTCACATTCATGCTAGGAATATAACATGATGATGATTGGCTAAAATAAAGATTTGGTTCAACATGCCATTCTAGTGGAGACACGTGCCACTCTAGTTAAGAGAGTTCAACCTTGTAGTGACAAAGAATACATCATGTACTCATGATCATCTTGCAACATTTAATGAATCACCCTCCCCAATCTTGACATTGGGCCCAGAGACATAACCCACACTGGGTGAAATCCATTATCAAGTTGTGTGTGTTCTTTGATTTGATGGTTGCCATTATGTTTCCCCTCCTTTAAAAATATGCACGTGTTTTTTCATACTCTTTCACATGAAATTATGCTAACGTCATAGAAGTAAAAGATCTTGGATAATTTTGGTAGCGGAGAGAATCTGGATCAATTTTGGTATCAAAGTGGCCTTCTTTCTTATGTGAATTGTGATTGTGAATGATAACCAGAGATTGAGCATGAAAAAAGAAGGGAAATGGAGAACGAAAGATATATCTACGAGGCCTTCTATAGGATGAAAATCATGGTAGATATAATTTATGCAGATTATGAGGAGAAAATTGAAAGAGAGGAATAGGGTAAAGAGAGCAAAGGATGATGCTCCATCTCCATCTTTAGGTGAATATTATTCTTCTTTATCTTCTTCTCATCATTCAAATGAAGAGATCAATCAGAGCCATCAAGTAGAGAATTTCGAATTCTGGAGACTTCTACAAGAAATAGAAGAGGATAAATAGAGATTGTAGCTTCAATTACAAGCCATAAAAGAGGCCTTAGAAAAGTTGAAGTGCAACAAAGGATTAGCGAAGCCATCATCACCTACTTTAGAATCAACTATTGAGGTAAAATATGTTATTATTTATTCAATTTCATTTTCACATGACACCATTTCTATTGGAAGCCTTGAGGTACCCATTCCAGGAACCAGGATGAGACTCCTTACCATGATGGGGTATAAAGAAGGAGGACTTGGTTTTAATTGCCAAGGAATGACTTAACCATTGGAAGTTGTACAAAGACCTCGATTTGTAGGATGGGGTACACTGAAGGAGAAGGTTTGAAGGCAGAAGAAGCATCCAAGTAATTTCTGAAACCATAAAGGAAAGAGGATGATGGGAACACATCGCAAACTTCCCATGACAGTGAAAATTGCAAAAGAAGGGCTAAGGAAAGCTCTCATTGTCATGATTACACCAAATAAAACCAAGCGAGTTATAAAAAGTCTCAGTATTCTAAAGTTCATTTTGATTAAAAGAATATTGATAATGGTAAGCAAAATTTGTGGCATAGAAAACCATGTACTTTTTGTGGCTTGTGTAACCATGTTGTTTCCAAGTGTTAGAAAAGAATGGAAGTGAGGAAAATGACAAGATGTGAAAGGCCTTCACCACATCAGGGAAGGAAGAAGGTTAATCAGGTTTGTTGACAAGGTTTATCCTCTTTGCGGACAGAGACTATCCCTCTAGCCCAATGAGTGGGTCTAGCAACTGAAGTGACAATCAACTAGACATCTTCCTAGATTATGATTGCAAAAGTAGAACAAGAGAGAAGGCCTACCTTGCTCTGATGCTAATTCGATTTCCTTTATTGAGATCCTCGAACTTCTTGTGTCAAGGTCTTGTTCCTACTTCTTTCAATGCTTGTGCACCTACACAAACAACCAAGAGACAATAAAGCATGCCAAAACCAATAACAAATCCAATAATAATATATTTAGTTGATCAAGGAATTCCAAAAAAATACATACATGAAAATATATATTAGAAACATGAACAAGTAGTTGTATTATTATTTAGAGAATAAAGGGGAAGCTTACAACCGTAACCTTGATGTTGAAAGGCTCTCCTTGAGTGGTGATCCAAGTCCAAGCCAAGAAACTCTCCAAAACTCCTTCTCCAAGTCTAATGAATAACCTCTAAGCACAAGCTTGGCATAGGGGTGCAAATGGACATAGATCAACCATTTGGGAATGGTAGAGGGGAAATTTATAGGTTGGGAGAGGGAGTTAGGCCTCCTCCAAATATAGTATTAGGCCCACATCTTAAGGTGGTAGCTCATAGGGATGAGACCAAGAGGTCAAATCAGGAGAACTCATCCTCATCTATGCGAAACCACCTACAACTCGCCGTTTTAGAAGCTTCTAGATCAGGAAGCTTCTATCCTCTTTCGGAAAACTTCCTTTTTGAGACCATCGTAGGTATGAGAGAGAACATATTGATGCCATCACTAACTTAACAAGGTTCAATAAGCAATCATCACGGTTTTGAGCTTCATAAGGGCAATGATCTTCATTTTAGGGTTTCATGAGCCATTTCTTCAGGGAAAGTTCTAGATATTTTTCAAGCAAAGTTAAAGGAAGGATCTAAGTTGTATACATTGATGAGTATGTTGTATAATGATCATGTTTCAAGCACTTCAGGGTATGTCACAGGGAAGTGCAAGAGGTGTGACAAAATATCGTGTAATAAATGTCGCCTAAAGTATGAAGGGAGAACAAGGAGTGATGGTTGACATGCTTTACGAGCTCTCCACAAGGACACAGACACACACTGTCAGGAGACCTATAAATCCAGGACGCATATACATATACATATCTGAGATCAAGACATGAATCCATGACATGGACACAGCAATCCAGATGATGAAGACTAAATAAAAGATTTATGGTATGGTCGCAACCATCTAGATAATGAGGATCATCATGAATATAAAGTCTCACGGTATGATCACAGCCATCATATAGTAGAAACATGTGTACAATCATGAATAACATAAAACTCCATGCAACCTGATCCATAACAGACAAGGCTCAGGGTCTTGCACTCCATCTCAACCCAATCAATGTACGAATCCCAGCATTCAAATAAACATGTTGAAGTCGAACATGCTAGAGAACCACCTGATTACCGATCAATGATGTGAATCATTAACAAGTATGAGAGAAACCACCAATAATAACAATGGATCTCAAGGTAAAATAGTACAATTTGTGAATGTGATAATGAAGTTGAGGTCGAACACTTGTGGAATCACCCGATCGAAAGCCAATAATCAATAACTGACCATGAAGGCATGCCAGATCTAAGGTACTGAAAGGGAGTTCCTAAGTCATCTTCCTGGATAGTAAGCTGAAGTCGAAAATAAGTGACCCATCGAAGGAGGGAAATTATGAATCCCCCATCATCGACACGAAACAAGGAATAAAGTGGAATGATATTCAGGATTGTAGCAATGAGTCAAAAAATGTATAGGAAAATAACTGCAGATTGGACTTCTCTTGAACATATTGGCGACATGACTTTGGAGTGTGGCAAAATATGACTCAACATGGGACTAAAGGTCATGATGACAGAGTGGAATAGTCAAATGAGAGGCAGTATGGATCACCCAACCCCGGAAGGACAAGTGACTGAGTGAGGATATCCCAAAACTGACACGAGAGCAGAAGAGTGTCATGTTCAAGAGCAACATGATACCTATACAAAGTATGTCTCATCTTCATTTCCCCCCATTATTTCTAGAGAGTACCCCAATTATTGTTATCACAAGCTTGAAGGGGATAACATATGCTTGTTATGTAAGTTCATTCTTCAAATGAATCCATCCTAGTAAGTTTTACGAGCCCTAGGAAGGAGAAGCTTGGTCTCTTCATGGTGACAAGTCTTTCGTCGCAAAATTTTAATGAGTTTAGCGTAAGAATAACTTGGAATATTTTTCATGTTTAGAGAGTTTGAAAAAAAAATGAAAAAGAAAACTCCATCATGTCCCTTTTCGTAATTTGTCTCTCGAATCTGAAAAGGTAGAAAACAATATTTGAGAGAACCTCCTAGCCATGTTCGACTAACATGTTCCTTTTTCGTACAATAGTATATCTCAGTCCAGAAAAGGGTTAAACTTATATTGAGTAGACTTCAATTCATTTACATTTATGAGTTCGAAATGACAAGTACTCGACAATATTTTCATATTTTTGGAGTCTGAAAAGAGCTAAAAGATGACTCCTCCTGGAGGAACAAGTGGTAAAAAAGGACAACAACTAGTTCTAGTAATGATGGAACTGCTCAAAACATGTAATGGTCAAGAGGCTCGCTAATAATACCTCTTATCGTAGATGTTCCTCAGGAAAGGGTAAAACAACCAAGTGAAAGCATATGATTGGCCAAAGAGATGGTGACGATGGAATGAAAGAACCAAGGCTCATCTGGAAAAAATAGGCTGATAAAGATGGTAATCACAAGATGTAAAATAGGAATGGTTTCATTTTTACACAATCTTGAAACATGGGAAAAAACTATGCTTGGATTTGGTTCCATTTTTTCAAAACCTTGAAATGGAAGCAAACTATGCTTAGATTTGGTTTCATTTTTACACAAGCTTGAAACAAAGATAAACTATGCTTGAGATAAGTTTTGCATGCCCCCAACATAATGACTCAATTTGAGGTACATGCCCCCCAAGCTTCATTTCATTCACCTAAGTGGATGGAAATAAGGTTCACTTACGAGATCAAGTGAAAGACTCGACTGGGACTTTACAAGATCTAATCAAATACTCGAATTGGAAGGGGATTTGTTTCATATTTTAAAGAGCTTGATGCAAGAAAAGAACCATGCTCATGAGGCCTATTTCATTTTTTAATGAGGTTGACATACTAAAAGAACTATCCTCATAACCCTTGTTTCATTTTTTAACGATCTTGACATAGGACAAGGAACTCTGCTCCACGATCCTTGTTTCATTTTTAAGGAGCTCGACACAAGACAAGGAATTCTACTCCATGATCCTGGATGACAGACCAAAAGAGGCCATGGATTCCAAGAGGTTATCATCAAATGGGGGAACAACACTCTAGAAGGGATACATGTCCAGGGATCCAAATGAAAAATCGGGCTCTAATACCCCAAGTACATGGTGTACTACATCATCTACTAGATCATAAGTAGATGCGGGCATGGAGCAGGTAGCCACATAATTAACCTATGGCGGGGGTGATACCGCTTGCATATAAGAAACACTTAGGGATGATGGTTTAGTGGGCGTTGATTCAGGACCAATGAATGTAAGTTGATCAATGATCACAATTCTTTCTTCATGCAGGAAACACATCACTCTAAAGAGGAAAGAGACAAGAGCTCCCACGACATAATTAACATAGTCATGACCAAGGAGTAGATTAAAATCCAACGGGCCTTGGACAACCATCACACACACACACACACACACACACATATATATATAGTCTTTCCTCCCAAAGTAATAGGAAACTTAATAAGGATCCCTAATGGTTGACTGGTTCCTCTATTAAAAGCTAACAAATTTTGGGTGACGGGGACAAGCTAAGGAGAACCTAAAGCTTGCCAAGCAATTGAGGAAAGAATACTAATAGAACCACGCTCATCTATGATTGTGCTAGGTACGGACATATGGAGTCACCATTTTTTTGACAAGGTTAATCCTCTCTATGGATAGAGATGATCCCTCTAGCCCAATGAGTGGGTCTAGCAACTGAAGGGAAAATCAACTAGACATCTTCCTATATTATGTTTGAAAAATAGAACAAGAGAGAAGGCCTACCTTGCTTTGATGCTAATCCAATTTTCTTTGTTGAGATCCTCGAACTTCTTGTGTCAAGGTCTTGTTCCTGCTTCTTTCAGCGCTTATGTACCTACACAAATGACCAAGAGACAACAAAGCATTCCAAAACCAATAGAAAATCCAATAATAATCTATTTAGTTGATCAAGGAATGCCAAACAAATACATGCATGAACATATATATTAGGAATATGAACGAGTAGTTGTATTATTATTTAAAGAATAAAGGGGAAGCTTACAACCATAGCCTTGATGTTGAAAGGATCTCCTTGAGTGGTAATCCAAGTCCAAGCCAAGAAACTCTCAAACACTCCCTCTCGAAGTCTAATGAATAACATCTAAGCACAAGCTCGACATAGGGGTGCAAATGGTCATAGATCAACCATTTGGGAATGGTAGAGGGGAAATTTATAGGCTAGGAGAGGGATTTAGACCTCCTCCAAAGATAGTATTAGGCCCACATCTTAAGGAGGTAGCTCATAGGGATGAGACTAAGAGGTCAAATTACGAGGATTCAACCTCATCTATGTGAAACAACCTCCAGCTCACCGCTTTGGAAGCTTCTAGATCACGAAGCTTCTCATCCTATTTGGGAAAAATTCCTTTTTGAGACCATCGTGGGTATGACAGATAATAGAGTGATGCCATTGCTGGCTTAACAAGGTGTAACAGGCGATCATCGAGGTTTTGAGCTTCATAAGGGTGATGATCTTCATTTTAGGGTTTCATGAGCCATTTCTTCAGGGAAAGCTCTAGATATTTTCCAAGCAAATTTATTGGACGGATCTGAGTTGTATATATTGATGAGTATACTATATAATGATCATGTTTCGGGCACTTCAGGGTATGTCACATGGAAGTGCAAGAGGCGTGACAAAAGACTGTGTAACAAGGTTTGGAAGGAGAAGAATTTTTGTAGCAATTGAAATAGAGATGGACATCAAAGAGCCACATGTTGGGAGCTCCATCCAAAGAACTGTGTCAGGAAGGAAAAAGTGCCTATGTAGGAACCAGTGAATGAATCTTTTCGACAAGAGAATCAACTCCAGAGTGATGATCCATTCACTTTTATTAGTGAGAGATGGTTTTTTTAGATATAGTAGTTTGCCATGGCTACATTTTGTAAATCACATGTTGTGAAATTATCATAAAAGTGATGAAGCTTTTGCCATCACTTATGAATGCAACATGATGATGTTTTTGACCTTTAGTTGATAGCTTGGGTTTTGGATTTTGTTATGATTTGATGTAAACTTGACCGTAGATTGTGTTATAAACTTTTGGAAAGTATGGATTTTTTCTTGAGGAATGATAAGTCATGTAATTAAACATGTGTTTTGCAAAGGTGTAATACAAGTTTGCATAGAATGCAGGTGTTGGTTCATCACTTATGGATCTAAAGAAAAAAGGTGAAGGATAAGGAAGTGTTGCATGTTATGGCACTTGTTGTACAGACGAGAGAGTACAATAAAATTGCAGATAGTGTTCATGATTTTGGAGGAACAAAAGCTCCTCAATGGGGAGGAATGATCCAAGTGGCTCTAAGAAGACTAAAAAACCAAAGAGGGATCAGGAAAGGCTCAAAATAAAATCCCTTAGATTGAAATGAAACTAGGATCATATCAAAGAGCTCATCGCAAGTTTTCCAGTGGCACAAATGACACCTCAATCAAAGTTCGTATGCAAAGTTATTAGCAGTTAATGTTTTAGTCAAATTGGGAAAATTCAAAGTCAAAGTCAACATTTTTCCACATAGAAGGACATAAAAATGAAAAACGGCAGCAAATTCAGCAAACATAGTGGGCCCATAGAGCTAATGTGGCAACCCAATCATCAAACCAACTAGACCCACAAGCAGGTGATGTGGCAACACCACAAGTAGACACATGGTAAGTAGGTGACATAAGTAGCATATTATGTGGACCAATGAGAGTCTTCCACATGGCCTAATCACATGGTGCCACATGGTGCCTCAAATTAGGCCTAAGTGGCCTTTGCATGGTGAAACCTCCATTCTTGTCTTATTCTCATTGTTATGGGAGTCGTTACAATATGGACATACAATTTCCATATTTCATATGGTTTGAAAACTATATTTGAACTAAAATTGGGATTTAAAACCATATTAAAGAAAAAATAGGAATCCATGGGATTTGAACCCAAACCCTCCCCAACAACAAGAAACTTAATATGACTATGCCAACCACACACTTTGTCTTATTCACCCTCACACTTTGTTATAAAAGGTTATTCAAATTGTTCAAAGGGAACCATGGAGAATGATGGAGAATACATGAGAGATGAGGGTGAAAGTAGGCCAATGAAGTCATGAATCTCAAGAAGATTCTAGGAATATTGTCAGAGCATATGTCAGTGAATATTCCAAAGAATATTCTCTATGTGGAATCTTTAAGATTCCCTAGTGGACTGATTTTTTACAGTGTCAGAATTATGCCCAGTTTATACTCATTTGAATTTATTTTTTCCACGATTCTAGTGGCATAGTCCATTTTCTAATCTGAGCATCATATTTTTCATCGATGCCTAGAAGAGAATCTTTGAGGAATCATTAAGATTCCTGAGGAGCCCATATTTTACCAAGTCAGAAAGGGGTCAATTTTATACTTAGATTTCATGGTTTTTCATAAGGAACGTGATGATGCGTACCATTTCTTCATCTGAGTAGCCAATTTTCAGGTCATCCCAAAACTTGGAGGTATAAGATGCATTGTTGCCATGTCTTCATTTTATTTTTGCTGAGATGATGCTTTGATGTTGAGATCCATGTATGCCACTTTGTGAGAGGATCATTATGTCACTTTATGTGAGAGTTTGATATTTTTTCATGCTGAAGGAGAGATTTTATGAGTGAGATTTCCTATGAGAGAACCTCTCATGGAGAGACATGCCACTCTAGTTAAGAGAGTTAAACCTTGTAGTGACAGAGACTACATCATGTACTCATGATCATCTTGCAACATTTAATGAAGTGACCTCCCCACTCTTGACACATGGCCCAGAGATGTAACCCCACACTGGGTGAACTACGTTATCAAGTTGTGTGTGTTCTTTGATTTGATTATTTCATTATGTTTCCTATTATTTAAAAATATGTACATGTGATTTTTCATACTCTTTCACTTGCAATTTTTCTAACATCACAAAAGTAAAATATCTTGGTTAGTTTTGGTAGCTGAGAGAATCTGAATCAGTTTTTCTATCATTGTTATTATGTTGGTTATATGCTAGTTACAAGCATGGTTTATGGGAGACTTGATTCATGGCTCTCATTATGTTTTGAATAGTAAATGAATGAATAATGAAAGTATGACCTAATAGATGATAATGCAATTATTGTGAGAGGGCATCTTACCTTCTTGTCCAATCTCAGATAAGTATGAAGCCCCTATGTTCAGATTTGTTGTTATGACCTATAGATTACATGTGAATGCAATGTTTTACAAAATTTCTTTCATGGCTAGGCCTCATCCTAGCAGGTCCTTGTTCAATTTTTGCATCAAGGCCTTGGCATCTTGTTATTTATCATTTCTGGAAGCTTCATGAAGTTTTGGACAGAGGCTTGAGTCCTGGCCCTAAAAAGTGGCTCAGAATACAGGGTTTTTGGCACAAAACTGTCTCCAAAAGGCCACATATGCATGGATTCCTTGTTGTGGGAGAAAATAGAGGGTCTTAGTCACATGGAAAGCTTGTCATGCGAGAAACTAGGGGTCTAATTTAGTCAAAAAGAAAGTTTTCTCAGGGGTATGACACCTGGAGAGGTTGGTTGGATCTTGAAGGTTCTGTAGCTCCTAAAGGGGGGTCTTTAAAGTGTTGGTCCATCGATTACACTTCCTTAAGGTGATCTAGGAGGTTGAATCATATCATAGTATCTCTTCGTCAAATTTTTAACCTAGTGGACCAGTTAGCTTGGGTAAATATGTCTAGAGGGTGTTACAGCTCATCTCTTGCTTGTCTCTGCTCATTTGTTGAACACTCTTGCATCTAAAAGAGGAATAATTTGACATCGGAGGGGAGTTCAATCTACCACCCTCTATTCATTAGGGAGCCACTTTTACCACTTGGAATCACTGCCAGTAGGAATCCAATGTTGCTACCTGAGAATCTCTACCAGTAAGGAGCCAATGTTATGACCCAGAAAATGCTTCCAATGGGGAGCCAATACTACGACCCAAGAAACCACAGACAATAGGAGGTATTCCAGTTACTTTTTGAGGTAAGGATCACACCTATCCTACTACCTAGAAATAATAGGAGGTATACCACTTACCTATACTATTATATTTTGATCTTCCCGACATGACCCTAAAGCATCAGTGGTAGAACACCTGCATGTCTAGCTTGAGTGGGCTGCCACTTACCATAAATAGTAAGGGTCAAACCTAACTCAAGCAGCCAGTACCAATTGGCTAGATGGGTGGGAAAGAAAGATGCCAACTAGGGTATACTCTGTATAGACCAAGTTAGGGGAGCTAATTCTTCCATCCTATGGGTCACAGGTAGGGATGATACCCTATTGTCCAAATATCTCCCAACCCCAGGAGCCTTACATCTCAATTCATCACCCTAGGAGCTTAGACAAGGGAGAAGTGTCATCTCATTGTCCTTGATCATCCCAGACCCTTACTCAGGAGGGTCACATCCATCAATACATGTTTCTCTTTGTAGATCAAAAACATATCAACATGCTTACAGTTGGTACCAACTCATTAACGAGTTTCCTCAAACGTCACCAAGAGCAGTATTCCTTTGTTTCCTTTCCATATAGGACATCAAAATCAGGTATTATGTTAGAGAAAATATATAGCACAAAGGATACCTTATTCATTCGCCCTCTCATTGAGGAAGAAACCACAAGTCTAGTCTTGTCTCATACAACAACATCATCTCATTTTATAAATATATCTTTGTCCCATCTACATATGGGATTCTATGCCAATCAAATTCCATGCTTTTTATCTCAATATATAATTGTCATATCCAGAAGTTGCTTAAACAACTCTTGAAAGATCTTCCTTAACTAAACGCCTCATTACCTAGTCATGCTAGAAACAATTTACTCAACCATAATCATGCTTAAAGTTATAGACTTCTATTTCCTACTCTTCATCACAAATTTGTAGCTAAAACAACACCTAGATGTGTTATTTATGTTTCCAACCTAATTGTCAGAGTATTCATACAGACTCATATCTTTAGAAGATATTTCATCTTGAACTCAATGGATAACTCCCTCGAGGCTCACTATCTATTAGAAATGGATCATAAACATATAAAACACAAATCAAAATCAAAGGCATACTTTGGATCAACTTAGAATTTCAAATCAGGACTACTTCCAAGCTTCACCAGGTAACTATGAATGCAAACATACCTAGCTTGGGGAGCTTACATCAAACCATATAATTATTTCTTCTCATAGAACTCTCCATCATTCTCTCCATATATATAGGTTTGTCATACTCTTGGTGTGTTCCTTTAGCTTTTTTTGTCCTCTAGGCTCAACTGCACCCACGGGCCTTCTTCTATGAAGTTGGGAGGCTTATAATCACACCCTTAATTCTTTCCCCCAGTTGTTGTGGCTTGGACTAGGAGAAACTTTCTCTACTCAAATCAGAACTTGCTAAAACTTGTTCAACAACATTAGATGGTTATTCATGTCTATAATCCTTCCTTCAACATTCAAGTATCCTCTTAAATAATAATAGGAGCTAAAATATTGTGAAGAGTTTCTCCCTCTAAATGAGAAGCTTCTTCAATCATGATCCTTCATGACATCAACCTATCTATCATAATATTGTCATGCTACAACAAAATTATAAGATCACAAACTATATGAGGTTCTCAAATATATATCATAACAATTCATCATCATGTCATCAAAAATTTATCAAGGGTTAGTGTCATATAAGAGTATCTTCATACTTCAAGAATCATAATCATAACATCAAGTCAGGGCATCCAATTCTACCACTTGTCATATTTAATAAGCTTAACAAAACCTTACCAAGATCAACAAGAGAATCAATATTATTGTCAAACTTTCATCATGATTATCACAAGAATTAACAATAGTATCAAGTTACCATATAATGTATCTATCCTGCTTCAGCAAATCGATCATGTCTAAAATGCAAAAACTTGTCAAGTATCAAGAGCACCATTATATCATATGTACCATAAATCAAACTTACTTTCATATGTATGCATGAGGGTGATATTCTTGTCATACGTCGGGGCTTACTTTTCCATCCCATATTGTAGCTTACATACCTCGTAGTATCCATATACCTTTGCAACTAGTAAAAATTATTTGTCATTGGTAGTTGTAGCACTTTGTCAATTTTCCACTATCTCTTCTCTTCCCGCACTAGATTTCTTTTCCTACACCTAAGATGATCCTTAAGAAGGATCTTCGTTTCACATCTCATCTATAGGTTAGAAGTATACATATACTCAAATATTCATGCAAGAAATAATCAAATTAATAAGAATAGTGTGATAAAGAAATAACATAAGTCTAAAAGGTGCTTAACTTTAATGAGAGGTGATCATCTCCCTCTTGAACCAGACTTCAAGATTTAGTATTGTCCATAACAATGTTTCCTTCTATATTTCCATTGACTTCGTCAACAACCAAGATCATAAAAAATGATACAAGGCTAGAACATCTTCACACTAATCATATTTCAAAACTGTAAAATTCAAGCCATCATCTTATCCCAGGGTTTCTTCCAAATCCTAACCCCATGTCATCCATCAAACCTTAATAACCATATTTCATAGGGTTTCCTTCAAACCCTAGCATTATTTTAGGTCTTTGTTATCTTCTCTTTCTTCCATAAAAGGTGTCTTCTCAGGGGTGATCTCAATGACTTTTCTTCAGCCCAACTTTGATACCATGTTAAATTTACTCATGGCTATATTATTATTTTCTTTAATAATTGCATTTCATTATTTACATATTAAATTCACCCCAAAACATCATAAAATTATTCAGATACATACACAACTATATAGAAATAATAATATCATCATCAATGCAGTGGAACATAAATAAAGAGTAGAAGAAAATCATTCACACATAAAGACACCAAGATTACTCAAAGACCAGGGAAAAACCCGCTATGGGGAATACCCTTTCAAATTATTCTTCTTATTAGATTGTCATAAAATGTTTCAACAAAGAGAGAGTACAATCATCCATATCTTCAACCATAAAAATATCCATCAAAATCAATTAATCAACATCCAAGAGATGAACCCAACAATGATAATAATCAAAACCATGATTCAAAAGCCTGCATTCAATTGTCATTGTCTATGGTCAACTGTCGAATTCTGCAGTCAACTAGAAAATCAAACCCTCATTTCCCACCACACTCAGAGAGTGTACATGCGTATAGATGAAACCCTCCAACTTCACTCATCAGTCTCTGTGCCTATAATTGCAACCAAAAAATGCATGTGTCATCCCTGTAGTTGGAAACCAAAACCCTAGATCTTATGTGCCAACTTTGGACCTTGCAATTTTAGACATGTCCACACCAATCTTCACAAACCACCTCAGATGTGTGCAAGCCAATTTAACCAAAAAAAAAAAAGAATGAACATGATGATGTCCAAGTGAGGGTCACTTGACTTGTATTTATAGCCATCCATGGGTGTCCAATTTCTCTTTTGGGCCAACCTGTCGTTTTGTGTACATGTGGGATTTTCTTCAAAACTACACTTTCCCTTGTCCAAATTCAGCACTTCAATAGTCAAGATTGGTTTTCTAAAAAAGAGGAATCAAGTCTCATGATTGGAATTTGTTATCGAGCTACCAAAAATTAACATTAATCAGTGCCTTAGCATACATTCAAAGGCTCAAGAAAATTAATAAGAAGAAGAACGACATGGTTGCAAAATTTGAAGAGGAAAAGGATGAATATGAAGAATCATCACCTCTTCTTATAAAAGTAAAGTTGAAATAAGAAAAAAAAATTGAAGACACCCTATTGCAGTAGATGAAAGAGAAGAGAAATGAGTGTTAAAAAGAGAAGAAAAAATACTCTCTCTTAGAAGGGATTAGAGAAAACCAAGACTCAATTGAACTAGAACTTAAAGTTTATTAAAGGATCTAACAAGTTAGATGAGATTATGAGTAGTCAAGGATACCCTCTCATCAAAATTTGTATAGGGTATGAAGGAGAATTAACCATCAAGAAAAATGAAGATAAAGGACCAATCAGGTACAATGAAGCATTCAAAGGACCAACTAACAATGCAACTAAAGGAAATGAAAGGAAACAACCAAAATAATGAACAAAGTCTCCATTTCTCTCCAAGAGAAAGTCATCAAAGAATAAATACAACACACCCTCAAAGAAAATTTACTCCCACATACTAGAATATTTTAATGGTTACTATTTTTAATATACAGATTTTGGGCATAAAGCTATAGAATGTAGAGATTATTTTGGAGACAATCAGATAAGAAATAAAAGAAATGAATCTTATTAGTCAAACAGAGATAACATATTTGTAAATTCATATAGAAATTGTCTCAGAGACAACAATCCTTTTTCTCCCTTATTTGAATATGTTAAATGCTATAACTCTCATAATTATAGACACATAGAAGTTGAGTGTGGAACCATCAAATTTAGATCAACTTCTTGGGTTAAACAAACCTAAGAAGAAACCAAGACCTAGATGAAAAAAAAGAAAGAAAAATGTGGCATTATCTTATATGCCCAAAACCAAGGGAGTCATTGGTATGTGAAAATGGATGCTCTAAGAAGTTGATTCAAGTGATAGAAGTGAATTCATGCTATTCAATGAAAGTAATATAGGAAGTTTCATTTTTGGGAATGATTCCCTAGGAAATATCAAGGGCCAAGGAATAGTTAACTAAATTGAACAATGGTAGAGGTAAAGCTCAGAATGTTCTCTTTGTATATGGGCTCACACACAATCTATTAAGTGTGAGACAAATGTGTGACCAAGGGTATGATGTTAACTTTGATTCCAAAGGCTCTGAGATAAATTCATAAAAAACAGGGAAGGTAATAGCAACATGTGTGAGAACCTCAAATAATGTGTACATACTCAAGGAAGAAAATGATAATTTTTATTTGGGGAAGCTTGATGAGAACTAGTCATGGCACAAAAGACTAGGACATTTGAATTTTTAACCATATTGTGAAGATCAACAAAAAGGGAGTTGTAAGGGACTTACCAAAAATTTCTAAGCATATCAATGCAATTTGTAAAACATGCCAAATTGGGAAGCAAATCTAAGTGCCTTTCAAGACCAAATATAAATTATACACCAAGCCACTATAACTAGTTCATATAGACTTATGTGGGCCCACAAGAACTAAGACTCCAAGTGGTGAGATATACTTCATGTTGATTATTGATGATTATACCAAAATTATGTGGGTTTCATTTCTAAAGGAGAAGTTTGAATCATTTGAAAAGTTCAATATCTTCAAATCCAGGGTTTATAACAAAATTGATTGCAAAATTATGTGTGTAAGCTCAGATAGAGGTGGGGAGTTCACTTCAAATGAGTTTAACAACTTTTTTGAAGAACATGGCATAAGAAGACAGTTCACTATTTCTAACAACCCACAACAAAATGGTGTAGATGAAAGAAAAAATAGATCAATGCAAAAATTAGCAAGAGAAATGATGGATGAAATAATTTTTCCAAAAAAAATTTGGGCTGAAGTTGTTCATGCAATAGTCCATATTTTAAATAAACTTAACCTTAGGCAAAATAGTGACAAGAATCCATATGAGTTGTGGTATGGGAAATTGACCATAATAAAACACTTTAGAGCCTTTGGCAATAAGTGCTACATCAAGAATAATGATGACAATCTTTGCAAGTTCGCTACAAGGGCTGATGAAGGAATATTTTTAGGATATTCTAATAATGCCAATGGCTACATATGTTATAATAAAATGCTATGCAAAATAATTGACCACAATGGTGTTAAAGTGGATGAGAAGTTTCCTATCAAAATCTAGTAGCCGATATTTATCAGTCCGCCTAATATGACTAGTAGTGAAGATGAATTAGATTAGAATGAAGACATAGGAGAAGAGTAAGAAGAGTAGGTAGAATGTTCTCACCCAAAAAATCCCTCAAGGTATATACAAAAGCATCACCCTATAAATTAGATTGTTGGTGATAAGGAAGCATGAGTTCAAACTCGAAGAATATTAATGAATACCTCTAGTACAACACATAATGCTATGTTGTCCATGATTGAACCAAAAGATTTTCCTCAAGTAAGAAAATATGAGAATTAAATAAAATTTATGCATAAGGAAGCTAGATCAAATTGAAAAAAATTATACTTAAGAATTGGTTCCAAGACCATTAGATAAATATTCCATTGGTACAAAATGGGTCTTTAGGAAAAAATTATATGATAATGGACAAGTTGTAGGAAATAAGGCCAAATTGGTATGCAGAGGCTATGCTCAAGTTGAGGGAATATATTTTGAAGAGACATTTTCCCCCGTAACACGATTAGAGGGCAATAAGAATGTTCCCATTATTTGCATGTCATAAAAATTTTGAAGTATATTAGGTGGATGTAATATCAACTTTCTTGAGTGGCAAGTCATGAGTCCCATCAGTAGGTACATTTTTAATATCAATACACCATCCTCCATCATTAAAACTATCCTTCGCTTACATTAATTCACATTTTTTGGTATATTATGCTTAATAAGAGGAGTAAAAGGTGTTTCTCATAGTATGTGACCTAATGTGGTTTACTTGTAGGAAAATGAAGAATTTTTTAGGCTATTACTATGTAGCGGCTTGATGGAGACAACTAGGAGAGAATCTAGGGGGTTTTTCCACCTCCTTAACTTGCTAAACTAGGCTTGGGATCAAAATATCCTCTCTCACCGGTTCGATTTCATTGGCATCCGAGTGAATTCTAGTCCAAGTGAAGAGCAAGAGGGACAAGATCCATCATTTTCAAGATCAAGGAGGGAACCACTCCTACTTTCAAGGGATTTTCTTCAGCCACCATTTTGTATAAATAAACTAGAATAAGAACTCATTAGGATTAGGAGTCTTTTTCAGCTAGGTGTAGCTATTGAGCTTCAAGATTGACATTGTTGTTTTAAGCTTTTATGTGATGTAATAGACCTGCACTTTTTTATAATGAGAAGTTGGATTTTAAGTTGCATCTGAGTTAGTTTCATAGGGTTGATACCTTTGGGTTTGGGCCCAACATAGAGGATTTGGTCCCTCTTCTTACAATTATGTTTCTACTTGATTCCAATCATTTCAATAGAGATAAATCTATAAAATCTTGTGGTTGTAGCCTCTAAAACACCTTTATTTTAGGAGAATGAGTGGAAGGATTCACAACCACAACCCAAAACTATTATGTTTATGATTTCTTGGAAATAGATTAGTGTTAGTTGTCCTATTTTACATTTTCTTTCTGTAGCTTAGAATTTAGTTTAGTAATTATATCAATGGTTTTGCATGAATTAGATGTTATTTAAATTCAACTCATATTTTCCATCATGTCATTTCATCTTATTAATGATAAACAAATGCATGCATGTGATTGATTGCAGGGATAGGACCTGCAGGAAAGGATACCTTCACCACTTCCATTTTAAGCTCCTTCATCTTTTCCTTCCACTTCCAAACTCTATCCCAAAACCCTATTTTATAAGCCATTATGCTTAGTACACTTAGAGCACCCATCCTAGTGCAAGACAGACCTTCGAGAGGTCCTGAGCTTGGATAGGGGCTCAAATCTATCTCCATCGATTTTATTCAATCCCATCCACCTCTCCATACCCTAAAAACAATGTTCCCACCTTCAAAAACCACTCAGATGCCCTCCTGTAGCAGTACAGGCCTTCTTGCAGGATTACAAGCCTCTTGGAGCAATCACCTGTAACAGCGTTTTCCTTCATTATTTTTTATCCCCATTGCAATTTTGACTTATCATAGATGCATAATAACCCCCATATGTGATTTTATGATCAGGGAAAGCTCATAGGCCACTCCAACCCTTCCTTTTATTCACTGCAAAAACTAAGTAGAGTTAGTTTCTTTATCATGCAAGTAGGTTACTGATTTATAAGAAAGTGTGAACTAGGTAGATGGTAGATGAAATTATGATTGGTAGTTTCATGAATTATGCAAGATAAATTAGCTTCCTTTATGCAAGTAGATGAGGTAATTTTTTTAATTCTGCAAGATAACATAACTTTCTTTCTGCAAGTAGATTAGCCTTGGTCCTTTCATGAATCGATTAATTATAATTTACAAGTTGAGTCAATTGAATTTCCATTTTCATAGATAGAATAAATTTCCGATTGTACCTTTATAAGCAAGCTTTCATTCTAATTTAGTAGGAGGAAGGGTCATTGAGCACTTTTTGATCTAATGTCATAACTGAGGGTGGAATGAGTGGAATCTTATCTACTATGCATATAGAATTGTCACCTCAAAGTTTGTATGAACCCCAAGTTGATAATTTAGTTGAGTATACCTTGGGAGTTGCAACATTCTTGGTGCAATACGAGGGCTCACCACTTGTTGGCATCGTTGTCGGGGAGGTGTATAAGTAGATGTTGTTTCTACTTAAGCATTGTTTTATGTTTTGCATAAATTTTGAAATAGTAAAACAAAATTATTTCATGCCTCATGGGAGTAGGAATAATTAGGGAAAAACCTTACCAAAAACCCCCAGACCCTTAAACAATCAACCTTCACTCTTCTTTGGTGACTGTGAGCTTCCCTCTCTAACTAAAGAGGAGTTAGAAGATCCTTTAGGTGAGAAACCTAAAATTTTTGAAGAACCTATTAGGGAAGAAGAAGAACCCACTTCACCTACCCAAAATATGGCTGAAAATAGGGACAATGAGGTTTTCCCTATCAGAGAGACCAACGGAGAGGCTAGAATGAAGAACGTAAGCCATGCTTCCCTTCCACACTTCCATCGCTTAACCTCTAAGGATCCTGTTGCCTTCATGTTTTAATTTTTTATTTTCTTTAGGACCTATGACTATACTCTGATGAGGAGAAGTTGAAATTATCCCCCCCTACCCTTAAGGATGTAGCCTTGCGCTGATTTATGTATCTGCTTGGGGGTAGCATTAGTACTTAGGCTCAAATGTAATAGGCCTTCAATAAAAAGTACATGGAATATTGCAGGTCAAAAGAAACCAAGGTATAAATCTTTAGGATGACTCTTGGACTTGATGAATCCCTAGAAGACTATGAGGAGATATTTCAACTCAGTTATAGGAGGGCCAACTGCACCCTTGATCCTGAATCATTCAAACTAGTTCTTCTCCGATGGATCAAGGAAGATATGTTGGAAACCCTCACAATGATGTATGGAGGAGATATCTATTAGTTATCTTATGATGACATTAAAATTGTGTTCAAGAATCACTAGGACTGCCAGGAAGAAGGGTCGAGCTAGTTGAGGCTTGGTTAGTTCCTCTCCCTTCACAACACCCATTAGGAATGAGATAGGTAACATGTTGGAAGACTTCAAGAGTGAAATGTTGCATACCTATGCATTGCAAATGGATACCATGCAAATCAAAAGAAAACAGGAGGAAAAAAAAGGGCACTAGTTAACATTTTCCCTAGATGCACCAAAAGACATCCTAGGAATGAGTGTCCATTGAATGTCATAGAGGTTTGTATAGTCTATGAAAAAAATCATGCAACAGACAAATTCCCTTCTCTGCCAGGACTAAAATTTGTATATCAAGGGGTAGAAGGAGGTTCAAAGCAACATTATTTCATCAATCAAAGAAGATCTCAAGGACCTCAGTCAATATCCATAAGGCATGCAAGGTGCACACTACCCTTATTATAATCGAAATCAGAATTCACCTTTGTAACCTTGGTACTCTTCCACTTATCCATCTTGGTCCACACCTTCTTCTTGGTCTTGTGCTCCTCAATATCCTCCTCAACTTGTCAACCATCCTTTTCAGCCATATCCAGCCCAATCTTCTCAATTGGGAAACCCATCACAAGGGTGGAGGCCTCAAGTTAACCAACCTCCTGCTTTAATACCTCCACCCAAACCTAAACCATATCTCACTCCTCCTACTCCACTGAAGAAAACTCAAATGCCTGCTCAACCAAATCTGAACCTGAAAAACAAGAAAGCACAACAAGTCTAGAGTGGAGAGACATATTATCCTTCTTATATTGTGGAAATCTATGAGATCAACCTTCAGTCTAGGAGAGTGCTTCTAGATAACCACCCACCTTCTCCACCTAAATAGCTTTAAGAATAGAAGGAAGAGAGTTTTCCTCAAGTCAATACCCCTTATTTTCCTAAGAGTTTGATCCACCCTATCTAGCACACCCAATAAGAGGTTGAACTTCTGGGGAAATTGAAGAATTTGTGAGTTAAAATACCCCTTCTCCGGGCTATTAATATGTTCCCATATATAATAAGCTCATCAAGGATAAATGCTTCAAAAATCCTAGGAGAAGAAAAAGAGACACCCCGACCATAAATGTTGTTGGGAAATTATTTGATTTGATGCTTGGGAGGATGATCTTCCCAAAACATCTAGACCCCGGAAGCCATGTAGTAGATGTTTACATTGATGGCCTTATAGTTCCTAACACCCTGATTGATCTTGGGGTTGCAATCAATGTGATGACTAAGGAAACCATTTTAAATCTAAACCTCCAAGGGGATTTGAGAAAGACCACCACAGTGTTGCAGCTTACAAATAGATCCATAGTAGCTCCCGAGGGAGTTGTTGAAGATTTGATTGTCTCAATTGAATCTTGGGAGTATCCTATTGATTTCCTGGTTCTCCATCCAAAAACCAAGATTAATGCCTATCCTCTCATCTTGGAAAGGTCGTGGTTAGCCACTGTTGATGCTTACATTAGTTGTAGGGTTGGGAACATGACCATTAAGAATGGGCATTTGTCTAAATAGTTGGTATTGTATCCTCCTTCTCAGCCTTATATTGAGCATGACTTACCCTTGTGGTAAGAAAAGGAGGAAGAATATGAAATGTATCACACCACCCCCCACCCAATCTGCACTCTATATATTATTGTGGGGGGGGCAGAGAGAACCTAATGAAGATGATCTCATTAACCATATCCTTCATAATCAACCTCCCACTCCCATTCGAATTGATGGGTTGATGAAAGAATATAGCATTAATCCTTGGGCTGACTTATTCTCGATTGACTCAAGTCTAGACCATGTCAAGATTGTAGAGTTTTTCCCCTCAAGAACCTTAAATATCAATCCTTCTTTCTCAGCCAAACGAGAAGAACAATTGTGAAAAGTGTTGAGACAACACCTAGATGCTTTTTCTTAGGACTATAAGGAAATGAAAGGTGTTCATCCCTCAGTTTGTACTCAACATATTTACATAAAGGAGGGATGTAAGCCTATGCACCAACCACAAAGGCGGATTGAACCCAACTCTTAAGGACATTGTGAAAGAAGAACTATAAAAACTACTAGATGCAGGGTTCGTATACCGCATTTCAGATAGTGAATGGGTATCTCCTCTTGTGTTAGTTCTTAAGAAGAATGGGAAGTGGAGAAACTGTGTGGACTAATAGGAACTCAACAAGGCTATAAAGAAGGACCATTTTCCCTTTCCCTTCATTGACCAAGTCCTAGATGGCCTTACAAGAAATTATTCTCCTTCTTGGATGGATTTAGTGGATACAATAAAATCCAGACCAGCCCTGAAGACCAATATAATACCATATTCACATGTCCTTGGGGTACCTTTTCTTGTAGAGTTCTTCCATTTGGTTTGTGCAATGACCCCATTACTTTCCAGAGGGAAGTTTTGAGTATTTTTGTTGAATTGGTTCATGACTCTGTTGAAATATACATAGATGATTTCACTCCTTATGGATGTGACTTCCATGAAGCTCTATCCAATATGTGCAAGGTTTTGAATAAATGCATTGAAATGAATCTCTCTGTAAGCCCTAAGAAATGTGAGTTCTTGATGAATGAGGGGATTTTCCTTGGCCATTCCATATCCAAGGAAGGGATACAGGTAGACCCAAACAAAATTTCCATCATCAAAAAGGTCCCTACCCCTCAGAAGCAAAGAGATGTCAGGAGCTTCTTGGGACTAGTTGGGTATTATAGGAGATTAATCCAAGACTTTAGTAAAGTGGATCTGCCTTTTTTTGGTTTACTAACCAAAGATTCAAATTTCTATTGGACCAGTACTTGTCAAGAGGCCCTTGAAGTGTTGAAAGAAAAGTTGACCATTGCACCCATCCTAAGAGGTCCCAACTGGGCATTTCCTTTCCATATCCATATTGATTCATCAGATAAAGTTGTGGGGGGGTCCTTGGGACAAGTAGAGGATAAGTTTCCTTATGCTATTTACTTCATTAGTAATAATTTGTCTAAAGTTGAGTTGAATTACACTATCACTAAAAAAGAGCTCTTAGCTATAGTACATTCTTTAAACAAATTTAGGAACTATATCACTGGGTACCAAAATTTTGTTCATACTGATCATGAAATGATTAAATATTTGATGAGCAAGCTTAATGTTCATGCTAGGATAATTATATGGTTTTTATTGTTACAACAGTTTGATTTGACTATTATTGACAAACTAGGGAAAGAAAATGTGGTTTTAGATTTTTTGGTCCAGGTTAACCTTGCCTACACGTAATGAACAAATGGTGGATTATAAACTGCCAAATGAGTACCTCTTTTCCATCTCAGTGTTTTCTCCTTGGTTTGTTGACATAGAAAAATACTTGGTTTTTTGGAGGTTCCCTCCTAATCTATCATCCAGGCAGAAAAGTAAGATTGTAAGGAAAATCTCTCCTTTCACTTGGATTGGGGAAAATATTTTTAGATTAGGAATATATAAAATCTTGAGGAGATGTGTAAGAGAAAAGGAGGTATTTTACATCCTCTGAGCATTTCATGTTGGTCCTTATGGAGGTCATTTTGTTGTGAAAAAGACAACCTTTAAAGTTTTACAGGCTGGTTACTATTAGCCCACTTTACATCAAGATGTAAGGAGATATACCACTAGATGTGATCAGTGCCAAAGGATGGGAAAAACCACACCCTGGGATGAAATCCCCCTACAACCTCAAGTGGCCTTAGAGCCATTTGACAAGTGGGGCATTTGAAAAGTGTCAGTGTTTCACACTGCCACCAGTGATCAAAATATGCTCTTTTTCATTTCATAGTAGGAGTCCCATACCAATGAGTTTGCATCCCATTAGGTCATGGATTCACTGATGGTAGGGTTTTCTTCAAATTTTTCCCTCATGATCTGTACTTGCTGATCCTCTTCCATATATTGCAGTCATCGCTCATGTTCCCTTCGCAATTCATTTCATTAGGTCTCATGGTTTGGTGTCATTAGGTTTTAGGGTCCCATCATGGTCAAATCCAATAATTACATGCCAATAATGATCAACAAGGACATAAGGAGGCCAATAATGATTAGCAAAGCCATAATTTATCATTTTGAAAACCTAATGTAGTTCTCACCTCGAAAATTGTTTTGAGGTGAAAACAGAGTATTTTGTTTTTATCTGAATTTATGATGTAATTTTATCTTTTCATATGTAATGTTGGTTCCCAGCTGCTCCTAAGAATCTAATGATGTTTCCAAGCACCTGCCACTGCAAAAAATCAAGTTATTATGAGCACAAATCCACCTGCAAAAGCAAAAGAGAACAAGTACTAAACCCTAATTTCCTCTCCCATTGAGCTAGGGCTAGCTATGGATCAGAGATATCTGAGAAGAGGAGGCATGAGAGATATCAGAAGGTATGAGGCCATTTCATATCATCAAATGTCAGGTCTCCATCATTTGTCGAGAAGTCATTCCAAGGAACAAGCCATTCACCACACATAAGGGATGGTTTTTCTTCAAACTGTGTTTCTGAGCAAGAAAAGATGAATTTGACAAAAGTGAGAGGTGTTTTTTTCATCATAGACCCAAGAAAAAAAACCTCCTTCAGTTTGTACACAGGTCTCATGGTAGAAATGTCAAAAATACAGTTGCTACAAGAGAGTTGTTGCACTTCTGGAGTGACCTTGGGAAAATCAATTTTTCTCCTAGCTAAGGTGGCCATATGACTTTCTTGATGAGTGAAATGATAACTAGAAATAGAGATATTTCCAATGATCTATCATGAACTCAATTTGGAGATGAGTAAGACCTTCCAAAGTTGACTGCAACAACTCTATGCATTTTGGCAGCCTCATTCTACACATTTTGACCAGTCTTGGGAGATTGAGCTTTTGACAGGGAAAATGAACTCCAAATTGAAAATTCAAGATTTTCTGGAAATTAGACTTGATAATCTTTCCAACGAGCTATCCCACACCTAATTTGGACACTGAGAAGGCAGTAAAAATCTGTCTGAAAGTGGCACTATGCTTTTGGCTGAGTGGCGCTGCACTTTTGGCAGGAGAGCTTAAAACCCTCAAAACTTCAAGAAACCTCAAAATTTATCTCTCTTACCTTATTTTCAAGTAATTTGACCTCCCTCACTTCGGTTTTGGTTTGAAAATCAAACTTTTAAGCATCATTTCCCATGGTAAATATGAAACCATAAATTTGCCCCTAGTATACCTAAAACCCTAAATCCTCATTGTTCCTCCTATCACCTATCACTACAACTCTAAACTCTTTCCCTATCCCTATTTCCCTATCCTGTTATCCCTTTATCCTTATTCCATATCATTCCTATCCCTTTATCCCTCTTCCCAAAGGGAAATTTCTCAAACAAAACAATACCTCCCTTTCATTTTTATCATTCCTACTCCCTCATTCATTTTCCAACCCATAAGGTCATCTCCCATCCCCTCACTCCTAAATCACCCATACTCACTCCTTCCATACCTTCTCTAGGGGGACATAACTTCAAAATTTAGCAAACATGGACAAGGGAAACCTTTCAGCAGTGTTCAGGGGAAGACAAATGAGAAGGCCAAAGAGACTAGAATTGCGGAGATATCGGTGTTCTTGACATATCAAAGATGGTCAAGGAAGTTGTTTGCAGCTGCCAGGCAAGTGTTTACTCCACAAGATGTGGAAGGGACCTTGCCTTCTTCATCAGTCCACAAGAAAATGTTATCTCCACAAGGTGTGGAAGGGGCTTTGCCTTCTACATTGACAAAACAGGTATAGGTTGAGCAACTGAGCAAAGGTAAGGAAAAGGTACAAGAAGATGACTTGGATGATGACCAAGAAAGGGAATTTCAGTTGGAGGAGCATGATGATGAGCCTGAGTAGCATGACACTCAGATCATTGATCTAGAGGCTCAAGAGAGGGAAAATGACAAAGATGTCATTATTCAAGAGAAAGAAGCCCAAATGCAAGCTTTGACGGACAACATAGAGAGAGCTAGGTTTGTCATCACATACTTGGAGTAGGAGAACAAACAATTGAGTGAAAAACAAGTCCTCATGGAGCTAGAAGTACTAAAAGCAAATAGGCAAAGCGACAAAGAGGCTCATGTCACTTTGACTCCTATCGAGCAAGAAGTTGAAAAGGATAGGGAGACTTGGCTTGAAAGAGTCAATCTACATCTTGAGGAGGTGATTAAGAGGGCCAACAGGGATAACAAAATGCTTATACAAATGGCATATCACTACATGAATCACAATAAGATTTGCAATATGAGAATCAGAAAGATGACGGCTAAGTTAAGGAGGGCATTAAAAGGTAAAAAGGAGGAGGGTAGACTTAAGATTTGGCTGAAGCCTCCTTGGCCAACCAAAGCACTTGATGGTGGTGCTCCATGCCAAATTTGGGAAAATTTTGAGAATTTTTTGCAATTTTTGAAATTTTGAAATTCTTAACACAGAAAATTTGCCCAAAAGCACAGCGCCACCAGCACTGCGCTTTTTCCTAAGGCATCCATTGGAGGAAAGGTTGACATTTTTGGATTCATAACAATGACCACATGCACCCTAGCAATTTTCAGAAGTTTTGGAGCAGATTTGGTTCACCAAAAGGTCCAAAAACTACCAAAAATGACCTTTCTGCCTCGTTTTGGACACATAGAAGCAGTCTTGGGAGATTCAAGTTTTGAGGGGAAAATGACCTCTAAATTCAAAAATCCTAGGTGTTCTAGAAACTAGACTTGAAGGCCTTTCCAATGAGCTATCATGGGATCAATTTGGATGCTGGGATGTTCTCCAAAAGTGACCTGAAAGTGGTGCTACACTTTTGGCCAGTGGCGTTGCGCTTAGGGCCATTTTGCTCAGGAAGCCAAAATTCACCTATTTTGACTATGAATTTGATTTCTCTCTCCTCATTAATGATTTCACTGACGTAATTGATGACATGGGATGTAAATGTAATGGTAAAATAATGTTAGAGGGTAGATTCATTAGTTATAGGTGGTTTTGAGGCAAATGAATTAGTTTCCCCTCTTTTAGAGGCAAGTTGTTTCACTGCCTATATTCCAGTTCTTTGTTGGGAAATGGTTGAAACAGCCCCTCTTCTCATGGATTTGACCCCTGAAGGTCAGGATGAGTAGTTTAGATGTCTATATTATGTGTTTTCTTGGTCATTTGGTGGGGTTGGACTCACTTGGATGCTCTGAGCTTGATTGTACACCATTGTAAGTAGTTTGGAAAGGAAATTAATAGGAATTGTGGCTATTTTTATGGGATCCTTGTGGCATGGTGTTTTAACATAGTTTCTTCTTTTTTTATCAGTTATTTACATATTTCATGTATGCCATCATCTATTTCAATGCTTCTAATTAAATGATATCAAGATAGATAGGTAGAATCTATTGTTTGCAGTGCTCTACCTCGGGAAATCATTTAGTATTCTATGTTTTCTACTGTTTGAGAAGGATCCATGATTTCCACATGCTCTCCTCAGCTCCTCACCGGTCTTAGACACATCACCTCACTTAATTTCAAGTGTTAAATCCTATACCTACCTTGCCCCATAGAACACCCTGCATTCAAACCTAATTTCCCAGACCTAAACTGCCCAGCTCCATCTGACCCAACAAACACCAACAAATTCAATAAAAACCCTTCGAGCTACTATACCTAGCCTAAAATCCCTATCTGATTATGTCACGTTGACTGGCATCCATAAGGAGAGAGCCCTCTCTCAACCTGGTAGGGCTAGCTACCAGATTAAGCTTGGTTTGTGCTAGCTACCAGGTTAAGCTTGGTTTGTGGTTACCGTAGAATTGCCTTTCTTCAGCCTGAGGTCAATCTAGGTGATAACAGAAGTGTTGAAAGAAAAGTTGACAACTGCACCCATCCTAAGAGGTCCCAACTGGGCATTTCATTTCTATATCCATATTGATGCATCAGATAAAGTTATGGTTGGGGGGGGGGGTGGCTTGGGTCAAGTAGAGGATAAGTTTCCTTATGCTATTTACTTCATTAGTAATAATTTGTCTAAAGTTGAGTTGAATTACACTGTCACTAAAAAAGAGCTCTTAGTTGTAGTGCATTCTTTAAACAAATTTAGGCACTATAACACTGGGTACTAAAATTGTGTTCATACTGATCATGAAACCATTAAATATTTGATGAACAAGCTTGATGTTCATGCTAGGATAATTATATGGTTTTTATTGTTGCAACAGTTTGATTTGACTATTATTGACAAACTAGGGAAAGAAAATGTGGTTTTAGATTTTTTGGTCCAGGTTAACCTTGCCTGTAGGTAATGAACAAATGGTGGATTATCAACTGCCAAATGAGCACCTCTTTTCCATCTCAGTGTTTTCTCCTTGGTTTGTTGATGTAGAAAAATACTTGGTTTTTTGGAGGTTCCCTCCTAATCTATCATCCAGGGAGAAAAGTAAGATTGGAAGGAAAATCTCTCCTTTCACTTGGATTGGGGGAAATATTTTTAGATTAGGAATATATAAAATCTTGAGGAGACGTGTAAGAGAAAAGGAGGTATTTCAAATCCTCTCAGCATTTCATGATGGTCCTTATGGAGGTCGTTTTGTTGTAAAAAGGACAACCTTTAAAGTTTTATAGGTTGGTTACTATTGGCCCACTTTACATCAAGATGCAAGGAGATATACCACTATATGTGATCAGTGCCAAAGGATGGGAAAAACCACACCCTGGGATGAAATTCCCCTACAACCTCAAGTGGCCTTAGAGCCATTTGACAAGTGGGGCATGGATTTCATTGGGAAAATTGATCTACCATCAAGATAGAAAAAGTACATCATTATGTGCATTGATTATTTGACAAAGTGGGTTGAGACAAAGGTAGTCAAAGCATTAACTAAGCAGAAAGTGGTACAATTTTAAAGAGAAAACATCTTCTACAAGTTTGGATATCCAAGGAACATAGTCACTGGTCAAGGAGCACAATTCACATCCAATTTGATTAAAGATATCATGAGGCGGCACCATATCAAGAACAAGACATCCATTGCCTATCATCCTCAAGCAAATGGGAAAGTAGAGGTCACAAATAGAGCATTGAAGAGCATCCTCACCAAAGGTTGTTAGAAGCAATAGGAAAGATTAGGTAGAGATACTAGTAGAGGCCACTTGGGCCTACAATACCACCTAGAAAACCACCATTAGATTCGCTCCAAATGATTTGGTTTATGGGAAGAAACCTCTGCTTTCTATTGAGTTTGAACATAACACTTTGAGAATGGAAGCTCAGTTGGACTTAGATGTCACCACAACACAACAAGAAAGGTTTCTCCAACTAAATGGCTTAAATGAGTTCAAAATGAAAGCTCTCTTACACACTGAAGTCATACAACTACAATGGAAGGTCTAGCATGACAATAATATCAAGGAAAAGACTTTTCAAGAAGGGAATTGGGCCCTGTTATATCATTCTAGGTTCAAATATTTTAAAGGGAGGCTAATGACAAAATTGTTGGGTCCATACCTGGTGGGAAAGTGTCATGAAAATGGATTTGTCTAGATCAGAACCATTAATGAGGAAGGAATTCCATTACTTGTAAATCATTATAGGTTGAAGTCATATAGAAGACCTTTGTCCAAGGAGGAATTTATCAATTCAGTCAGTAAATAATTGAATGTGATTTGTAGTTTCATAGCTTCCAATCCATAGCATTTCTAGAAACTTGAAAAAAATAAAAATAAAAATAAAAGGCCTGGATGAAAACCTCTATGAGGCACCTCGGGTAGGCATGTAGATTGAAAACCTCCTCTGAGGCATCCTATCTGTCTCAAGAAAAAGAAAAGAAATAAAAAAAATAAAAAGAGAATAAGGAAGGAGCTTATATCATATTTTCGAACCTTTCTTTTATTTTGTAGAATTGTAAATACTGGCAGATTTCATGGCTATAGGCCAAGACCTACAAGATATCGTCCATTTTTCCATCCATACACCTCATATCCATCCTCTCCATTCATATTACTATCTCTCTCCACCATCCCATCATCAATAAATCCAAATTTCACCTCCTCTTTGTGATGCTACAGGAAGGACCTGTATTGCTACAGGAAGGTCCTGTAATGCTACAGGAGGAGCTTTTGGAGATACAGGAGGGAGATCCAAGGAGGAAAACAATACAAAATACCATCTTGACTTAGATAAATGATAAATAATGTCCTCCTATGACTTTTCCATTATCCATCCATCACCCGTCCACTCATTTCACCAAATATTTGCTCAAATTCTCCACTTTATCCTACCTTAAGAATAAAAAATAGAAGCTACTATTTTATATCTCTGCAGTGTCTGCACTACTCCTCCATGACTCTAACCCTATCCTCATAGCTTATCATCATCTCCCTCATGCAAACTGAAGGCTTCAAGGGGAGAAAAAAAGATTGCTATAAGAATAAACTCCTTATGTAGCAGCCTATGCAGCCACACAATAATCACTGATATTATCTTTTTTTTCACCACTAGAAGGGATGATGAAGCTTTCTTTGCAGCTACGAAGAGACACCTCATTCTCAGGGAGGATTTCCATCAGCAACAACAACTTTGATATCAGAAGAGGCACCTACAAACACACAGCGAAAGAAACACTCAAGGTAGCATAAAAAATGAAGACATGCATAAGAAATAAATTAAAGAGGTCAACTCCCTTGATCATAATGATATATGGTCCAACTCTAGCATGAAAACCTCGATCCATAGGTAGGATCAGGTATGTCCCTCTACATAAAAATGAAAAAAATGTGTTTTAAGCGAGAAAAGGTGTTTTAATAAGCTGGAGGTGGCCATTGAACTTGGTCACCCTCGACTAGTAAACTCAAGTGTAAATTAATTCACCCATGCAAGGTGGAAATGTCAACTCATACAAAGGGGTGTCCTCTAAGAGTGGGGTGATAATCACGAGGAGGGAGAAATGTGTAATAAAAATAGAAGAGAGAGTAGAGAATGATTACACATAGCACAAATCTCACTTGATACTTTTATTGATCACCACAGGTACAAATATATAATACATGGATTACTGACTTCGACACAACTAGATCATCATTACAACTCACACATTGGAAACAAGAACTTCTAAACTAACTCCTCGTAACTCCTAATGACAACTACACATGACATGGAAGCATTACTTCCAACACCCTCCCTTAATGATTACATGGACAACATTGAAAACACATATTACAACAACAAAGATAATATTTGTTTCACTGGTCTTCATCAACACTCACATCCACTCTGGAATCTTGCAAACTCTGCTCTTTCACCACCACATCTTCGATTTGTTACTTGACCTCCATTTAAAACATAACTGCCTCTGACCATCATTGATGAACTTTGCAAGATCAACAATATTGAAAACTTGGCTCGTTACGACTTTCGCGATAAGAGCTATCAAGTAATGAACCATCCTATGGACCAACCACCATCTATCAGATATTTCACTTTCGATTATATGTCAGTTGATAGGTTGGAGGTTTGGATACTAAATGTGCCTAAGATTTGATCAAACAACGTGACCTTACACAAGAATTGATGTTTCAAACACCAGAGCTTCCAGTTTAAGACCACCAACCCTTTTGATAACCAAAATTACTATAAAATTTTGTATCCAACTCATTCCACACATAGCACACTACATATAAGATAAAATAGTAGAGTGCTACAAAAACCTCATTGTAGTAACACATCTCATGTGCCTCATATGAAATTTACAACATCAGGGTCAGAGCCATTCTTGAATGGTGGTTCGGGGTGCAAACTGGACTACCTTTTACGGTTGCAATTTTTTGATCGATGGGCATAAACTTTGGGGTTGAATGAATTGATAATTCACCAGCACACTATAATCAATAGACCTGTGACCATCGAATATTCCTCTTGATTAAATTTAGCAGATAATGCAGGCTCCACACAGAGGTCACTTGACACTCAGCTCCACCACACAGTAGTCACTTCCTTTAACACAATACCACGCTTGGCTACAAGCTCCACGAATTTCACACCACCTCTTCAGCTCTGTGAAATGGATCAAATGATCCACAACTTTATGACATAGAAAATAGTAGGATTGATTCAGTTGTAGAAGCAACGCACACCCTCCACCATATATGTGCACTAATATTTTTGGTGATGAAAATGCAAATTCACTAATCGATGGGTTTCCACCTCCAGAAAATGATCTAGCTCCTCTCCTTCAAAAAATCGACTCATAGCGATTCCTTCAGAAAATAGATAGTTTTATTCACAAAAAATTGTTAAGTCTGACTGATAAACATTCTTGATGGATCTCACACCAGCCACACTCTTCATCTTATTACAGTGGCTAAATCACAGCGATAGTAAAACAAAAGAACAAAAAAATTTCTTTGGATTCCATCATGGCCTCCAACGATGTGACCCTATTTTCTTTTGACATTCTAGCTCCTTACTCGAGGATTCTCAAATATGTTCCTATATTTTTAGATCTAGAACAAATCATTCAGATCTACGTAACTTCTCAAGAAAAAAGTATGCACATTATATGACCTACTCCAATGTCCATGGACATGGATGCGATAACCAGAATATTCAACTTTCTAATCCACATCACACTTGAACTCAAACGTTCAAACACTAGGTTATCGTGATTTGTGATGTTCAAATGCTCTCGCTTAATTTTTTATGGATTTGATATCCTGTTGCCTTCAAAATCCACTATTCACCAGATATCAACCACACACATGATCCCTTATAGATCCTATCTATGCACATTTACACACTACCCATTAACGACTCAGATCAAAAAAAAAAAAAAAAAAATTACCCACCACAACACTCCACTCAACATAATTTTCTACCCTAATTTATTTACATAGTAATAAATTCAAGACTCTTTCACATCTTCCTAGCCCTCCCGTGAAGGATTCAGGCCATAATAGGCTCTAGTACCATGTTAGAAAAATAGAAGAGAAAGTATATAGTGATTACACATAGCACAAGTCTCACTTGATACTTTTATTGATCACCACAGGTACAAATATATAAGACACGGATTAATGACTTCGACACAACTAGATCATCATTACAACTCACGAAATGGAAATAAGAATTTCTATATTGACTCCTTGTAACTCCTAATGACAACTACACATGACATGGAAGCATTACTTCCAACAAAATGATTACAGTTAGTGGGGAAACTGGTCCATTGAGTAGCCTAAAGTGCCACTGAGGAGCTTTGAACCCTGCCTGCAAAGTGCTACATGAGAAAGCTACAGGCAAGTCTGCAATTGCTACAGGAGGGCTAAGAAGAGATATAAGAGGAGAAAAAGGAGTCATAGTGGCTTGATACTGTCTCAAAACCTTCATGTGCACCTAGAATTTCTTTGATGAGAAGTAAGAGATACCCTTGTTCTTGGTTTCTACACTCAATTTCATGAGCATTCTGCTTGAAATTAAGAACCTATAACAGTCAATTGATTAGTAGGGGGTCCTTTTGGAAGTTTTTTGTGGCTAAGAGAAAAGAAAATAGCGTGGTTGATATCTATTCGAACACCCTTCTTCCTCAATATTACTAAGCACAATGCCACTATTTCACCACTTTTTGTGCCACTATTTCACCACTGATACTATTTGAATTTTCTTGAATTTCACACCTACATAACATCAAGGAGTAATAGAGAATATACGGGGGGATGATTTAACATAAGGAAACCCTCAGATACCAAGGGAATTCACCAACACCCTCCTATAGTTGACATCTTTATAAACCACCAGTGGTTGGGTTTCTTTGAACTTGCCCATGAATTTCCCATGGCATTGCACTCTCAAGAGGAAGAAAATGCCACAATTGTTGTCAAAGGGTTGGCTATCTCTCTCAGTCCTTAAACCATTAGCAAAGTAACCACCTTAACTCAAGGAATTAAATGGAGAAAAGAAGACAAGCGAGTGTCACATCTAAGAAAAACTTTTTCTTTCCAAAAGAGAAGCATGTAGAAGACAAGAATGTAATGAGAATAGAAAGTCTGCCTTACACTTTGGATGAGCTATTTTATCATATCCTTAAAAATATATCTTGTGAAGGGATATTAAGTGTGTTTTATGCATACAAATTTAGGCTGCTCCAGGAGCTGAGATTCAAGGAAAAATTACCCCTTTGTCAAAGACTTAGTGTCCCTCATTTCCTTCTGAAGTCAATCATGGAGATGAGTTAGAAGGGAAAGGAAGGAAAACACCAATGTTTAGTTCACTATGACCTCATCAAATTGATAGTGGTAGATTCTTTTAATCACTTGAGAATCCCTGTCATATGGAATAAATTTGTGGACATTGATAGGCAAAATTTAATATAAACACAAGCCCTCACACCTAGAGAGACTTTAGCCTATAGTATGTGAGGAAGAGAGGGAAAAATAAATTAAGAAGAAGGATCAAAGACAGAGGAGGAAGAGAAAGCAAGAAAAGAAGAAGAAAGAAGAAAAACAAAGGAAAAAGAGGGAGCAGAGACAAAGGGAGGAGAAGCAAAGATGAAAGGAGAAAAGGAGGAGAAGGAAGGAGAAGAAATAATAAGCATTGAGGATACTTCTCCACCCCAAGCAGTACAAGACACTGAACAGGAAGTAGTTGTAACCTTAGCTGCATTGGGGCACTCCTGTCAAGCTAAAGAGGAAGTAATAAAGACCAAGTCAAATGTATTTGAAAACTAAGAAGAGCACTAGAATTAGACAAGGGAAGCCACAAACTCCTAGAAGGGTTCCTATAATTATTGATGAGTCATCCAACAAAAAGGAAGAAATAGGACCCAGTGAATGAAAAATTAAGGAGGTCACTCCTCCTAAAACATAAACCAAGTCACCAATAGCACCTATGAGTAGGCCTACCACTAGGTTTATCACCTTTAAGAAGCCAAGAATACAATCTTCCTTTGAGGAAGAGGACAAAGAGGATTAGGGTTTGCTACAAGAGAGACAGGGTTTCCTACAGGAGTGGCAGAGTCTCCTACACGTAGGACAGGGGAAGCTACAAGAGAAAAATAAAGATTCACAAGAGGAATCCACCACCTCAAAGACTATTGGAAAACACCTACAAAGGCTCTAAGAACCTAGCCCAAAACCTCGCTTGAGCTCCTACCACAAATTCATTGAAGGAGGAAGGATTATCCCTGAAAAATTTGCAATCCCACTCCTTTACGAGTTGGAGATAGAGAGAGGTAGAATCCACAGGTGGATGAAAATTGCTAAATCTAAGAAGGTAGAGGATGTCGGCATCATGGAAGAAAAGTTCATTGAAATGGGCAATGAGTTAAGTTATTTGAGAATGAGAGTGTCCATGATGAAGGAGCAACTATAGGTAGAAAACATGAGGTTGAGAGAGAGGTTGTGGGAGAAAGAGACACAACTTGCCACCATGGAAAGTATCTCCATGGAAGCACTACAATGAAGACAACCATCAAATTCATATTCCCTCTTTCTTAAAGAACAGTGGCTACATTTCCAAATCAAAACTTTGGCACAATATGGATCTCTTCCTTTTTAGGACTATAGGCAGTACTTTGAATTTTGCAACCAAACTAACATGGAAGATAAAGAAAAATTGGCTGAATTTTACATGCACAACCTCACTTTGAAAAATATGAATTTTTGGGATCCCAATTCAATATTGGGAGATATGTAGTTGATTCCTTTAGCATCGTGGATTACTCATGATGAGACAAGAGCTAAGGAGGTGAAAATGATAACGACAAAGGAGGAAAGGGAACCATTGTGTATCAAGGCAAGGTTAGTGAGCGCAAAGGTTTTCATTAGCAATCATGGTATCATCTCCAGTGATGTTTCTTTACCACCCAAATACATTTCTACCTAGGAGCAAGCCATTCCACACTTTAAAGGCACATTTAGGATGTTGGAACAAAAAGTATTCAAGATTTTCCAGAGGAGATGACATGCCTTACCCAACAGTCTAAAGATCATAGAATATCACTCTCCTGAAAGGCTAAGGAATGTCTTGGAGAGAATACCATCGTACAAGAGGATCATGCAGAGGATGAAAATCAAGTGGATAGGACTCAAGATCATTCCACCCTTGCTGCTAGGATTACAAGAAGGGAGAGATGAAGCATGAAGGAAGAGGGAGTGGACATAGATAGAGATGAATGCAAGTTTTTACCCCCAACAGGGCACACCATCTGAGGAGCCTTAGGATGTTAAGGAGGCCACTAGGGCGATGAAAGAGTTTCACATGGATGAATGAGTTTCTCAGAGGATGAGAAACACCTTTAGCAAGGAGGTGATGATGAGTCCCATCAATAGGTACATTTTTAATATCAATATGCCATCCTCTAGCCTTAAAACTATCCTTCTCTTACATTAATTCACATTTTTTGTTATATTATGTTTATTAAGAGGAGTAAAAGGTGTTTGTCATAGTATGTGGCCTATTGTGGTTTAATTGTAGGAAAATGAAGCATGTTTTAGGCTATTACCATGCAAGGGCTTGATGGAGACAACTAGGACAGAATCTACGGGGTTTATCCACCTACTTAACTCCCTAAAATCGGCATCGGATCACAATATCCTCTCTCACCAATTTGATTTCATTGGAATCTGAGTGACTCCTAGTCCAAGTGAAGATCAAGAGGGACAAGATCCACCATTTTCGAGATCAAGGAAGGAACTAATCCTACTTTCAAGGGAGTTTCTTCATCTACCCTTTTGTATAAATAAACTAGAAGAAGATCTTGTTAGGATTCAAAGTTTTTGTTCAAATAGGTGTAGCTATTGGGCTTCAAGCTTCACATTGTTATTTTAAGTTTTTATGAGATGTAATAGACCTTCACTTTTTGATAATGAGAAGTTAGATTTTAAGTTGCATCTGACTTGGTTTCAGAGGGATCAAACCCTTGGGTTTAAGCCCAACTCGAAGGCTTTGGTCCCTCCTTTTTTACTTATATTTCTTCTTGATTCCAAGTAGTTCATAGTTTCTTGCATTTCAGTAGAGATTAATATATAAAATCTCGTGTTTGTAGCCTCTACATCACCTCTCTTATGGGAGAATGAGTGGAAGGATTCACAATCACAACCCAAAAAGATTGTGTTTATGATTTCATGGAAACAGATTAGTATTAGTTATTCTATTTTACATTTTCTTTCTGTAGCTTAGAATTAGTTTAGTGATTAGATCAGTGGTATTTCATGAATTAGATGTTATTTAAATTCAACTCATATTTTCCATCATAATTCATTTCATTTTTTTAAGGATAAATGGATGCATGTATGTGATTGATTGCAAGGTCGGTTGACCTACAGGGAAGGGAACCTTCACCACTTCCTTTCTAAGCTCCTTCATCTTTTCCTTCCACTTCCAAACTCTGTCCCAAAACCCTTTTTTATAAGCCATTCTGCCTAGTACACCAAGGTCACCCTTCCTATTGCAAGACATGCCTCCGAGAGGTCCTGAGATTAGATAGGGGCTCAAACCTACTTCCATCCATTTGATTCAACTCCCATCAACCTCTCCATACCCTCAAGACAATGTTCCCACCTTCAAAAACCCCTCAGATTCCCTCCTGTAGCAATCACATGTAGCAAACCTGTAGCAACGTTTTCCTTCATTAGTTTTGATCCCCACTGCAACTTTGACTTAGCATAGATGCATAATGACCCCCGACTATGATTTTATGATCAAGGAAATCTCCTAGGCCACTCAAACCCTTCCTTTTTTTCACTACAAAAGAATAGTAGAGTTGGTTTCTTTATCATGCAAGTAGGTTACTGATTTATAAGCAAGTGTCAATTAGGTATATGGTAAATACAATTCTGATGGGTAGTTTGATTAATTATTCAAGATAAATTAGTTTCCTTTCTGCAAGTAGATGAGGTAATTTGATGAATTATGCAAGATAACATAGCTTTATTTCTATAAGTAGATTAGCCTTGGTCCTTTCATAAATTTATTAGTTAGCATTTACAAGTTGAGTCAATGGCATTTCCATTTTCATAGCTAGAAGCAATTTCCAATTGTCACTTTATCAGCAAGATTTCATTCTCATTTAGTAGGAGGAAGGGTCTCTGAGAAATTTTTGATCTAATGTCATAACTGAGGGTGGCATGAGTGGAGTCTTATCTATTGTGCATATGGTATTATTACCTCGAATTTTGTACGAAGCATAGGTTAATAATTTGAGGTGAGGAGCCCTTGAGAGTTGCAACATTCTTGGTGTAATACCAGGGCTCACCAGCAAGTTGGAAGAAGACATTTACATAGAATAGCATGATATAGCCAACAATATATCCTTCTCAGAAAAACTCCTCCCAAATGAGATGTTATGGCCAATTGACGTTTGAGTATTAATTAAGGGATGTAACTTAAGGGTAGAAATCCAAACATCAAATTTGTTAACAACTGTGCATGTTATTAGTGGTCCCATCATTGACGAACAATCAACGACCTCGAGTACACAAACTTTTGCATTCTTTAATGCCTCTAAATGGTGTGCAACACCAAGTTAATCAAAATCATCCACACACTTCAACGATTGGATGAAGTATAATATGTGTGACGTTTAACTAGTCCTATTGACCCAAGCCAATGATGACAATGGTAGTGTATCATTTAATGATGACATGAACTTATTGATGAATGAAATGTGGCACCTGCATAGTCAGCAGCACACATAAGTTGATGGAATCATCATGAGTGACATGGTGCCACTAGAGGCCACCAGATGGTAGGAAATTTTTGGCAATATCTAATGGTGTAAATTTCAAAAGTGGGTAACACATGGCATCCCTCACAAGTTACCATGTGGCATAGTGACATCATCCTCACATCATCGTTCATATGGCCAAGGACCCTTAAGGACTAGTCATATGGAGTGGTCCATGGTCCCTCGCACACAATTTAAGGCTTTGGGGCATGGTTATATGCAATTTTCATATGGTATGAAGGGACCAACCCTTAGGGCTTGAAATTCAACCCATGGTCAACTTACCTAGCCTCGGGACCACACAGAATGCATATATATGTGACCAAATGATTGATCAAAAAACAACTTGCAACACACACTCTGTGGTTGTTATAGTTTGATGGAGTTCAGTTAATCGTACTTTTAAATCAAACGAGCAAAGTTTTCTCTATGTTCTAGTTTCTTGGTTCTATTGAATGCAGTGGTGGTTCATGTAGACATGGGAGTAACCATATGTTTTGTTTGTAGTGGTCACCCACATATACACTAAGGTATCCCATGTGGATAGGGGCGTAACCATATGTTTTATTTGTAGTACCATCCCCTGTATACACTGAGGTAGGCCACATGGAGAGGAGCATAACCATATGTCTTATTTGTAGTAGCATCCCACATAAACATTGTGTAGCCCACATGGAGAGGGGAATAACCATATGTTTTGTTTGTAGTGGAAACCCACGTATACAATGAGGTATCCCACATGGACAGGGGTATAAGCATATGTTTTGTTTGTAATGACAACCCATGTATACAGTGAGGCAGCCCACATGGATAGGGGCATAACCATGTGTTTTGTTTGCAGTGACATTCCACGTATACCCATAGGTATCCCACGTGGATAGTGGTGTGTCCATATGAAACTTGTTTAAAGGTAGGTCATGGAGGATGGGCTATGTTGATAGATAACAAGTTTATTCACCAATGTTGACTTGTATTGAAAAGTGGCCATGTGCCAACCCTGGACCCAAGCGTAACTATAACGTAGTATCAGAATATGGTCCAGAAAGGGCCATCATGTAGTTCGATTGGCATGGAGATTATTTTGTGACCATCGAGATCCAAGTTCGAGCCCCAATGGTTTTTAGGTCAATGCTATTTTTTTTTAATTATATGCTTTATTTTTCTTGAATAGTGCGTACGCTGAAGATGATCCTTTTATCATAGCAACACCAGGTTTTGGTCATTTTGTAGAAGCACGCTCGAAAAGTGGTTTTCTATAAAATACTTAATTTAATATGTAGTTTTATATGTTATTTATGAGCTTTTAGGGTCAATATTGGTCCAACTTGGATTCAAGAAGAAGTTGGATTATCAGGGATTAGAGATCAATGTAACGAGAGGTGTATGTTGTTTTTAGACACTTTTTTGATGGCCATAATCTCTTATGTTTCTTTTGGGAGTCTATGCGCGTGTTGCATTTTTTTGGATACATGGTGTAAACAAGTTCCAAGAAGGGGTTTGAATGGCCACATTGATGAATCAGTAGAAGCAGAGTATGGTAAATAGCATGATAGCTAGTGAAAATTATTTATATGAAATTTTGTAGAAGTATTTATGATAGTGGTTGTAGGTGATGGTAGTTATAATGGTGATATGTTATTGTAGTGGCAATGATTGTAGGTGATGGAAGTAATTGTGGACTTAGTGATAGAAATTATAAGTTGTAGATTGTACTTATAATCCAATGATATATGATGATAGCAGATCCAGTTTGAAAATTATACAAAATAGATATCCAAGAGGAAGTTGCATAAGGAGGTGGGTGCCTCCACTGAGGTTGAAGCATCAATTAGATTGGACCCTAGAGTAGGTTGGAGCTCACTCATTATAAAGGTTGGAACCTCAATCTGGTTGGAAACTATAGTAGGTTGGAGTCCGCTCATTATCAAGGTTGGTGCCTCAATCAAGTTGTAACCCACAATGATTAGTCGCTTCCATATTTTGAGGTTGGCTCCTCAATCGGGTTATATCCTACCGCAAGTGGAAACTTGCACTTCTTGGGGGTAGTTTCTTCCAACAGGTCGTAGCCTACAAATATATGTAAGGAATTAAAGATAAAGAAGAAGAATATTTGTGGTTTTTTCTCATATGGGTTTCCACATAAAAATATTGTGTCTCTCTTGCGATGTGATGGTTTCATGATAAACCTATTCCCATTATTTGTGATAATACAAGTGCTATTAGTATTTTTGAGAATCATGTTCTTCATTTAAAGACTAAGCATATCCTTGTTAAGTACCATTTTCCTAGAGAAAAAGTAACTTATGAGATTGTGTAATTGGAATATATCTCAATAAAGGAACACGATTCAAATATATTTACCAAGCCTCTTGCATGATAACCTTTTGAGTATTTAACATAGAAGTTGGGAGTGATGTCTCATCCTTCTCTTCACTAGATTTTTCCACAAGAAAAGAGGGCAATTGTCTAAACATGTAACAAGATGGATATAATGATTTGAGATAAGTAGAGATACAAAACATAGGTGGATTTTTTAGATTAATAGGAGAAGTACAAGTTTAGGGGGAACCATTTTCAAAATAGAGCAACGGAAATAGTAATGATGCATGTAAAAACACTTGGTCACAACCTTGACATGGGGAACTTAGATGCAGTGTTTCCAAATCAATTTGATATATTAGTACACATCATATAGGTTTACAAGAATATCAGTTTGGAACAAGGAAAATCAAAAGAAGACAATCATTTAGTAGGCATTCATGGCTTAGGTGTACAACAACACAAATACATGTTCTAAAAGGGAGAGCTCTTGGTATTTGATACAGAAGTACACTCAATTGGTTTTACTACAAGGTGGAGAACAATCAAAATTCTATTATATCCTCAAAGAAGGAGTACCTAAACCCTTTTCCATTGATTTCAAGAGGGTAGAGCGCAAAGACATTGAATATATTGAATATGGGGAGTGATCAATCATCAATAGCAAAGGGGGAGAGTGATTTTATTCAGCTTGATAGGGGGAGTGTTTCATAGTTGTAGTATTTCCATCACTGAATAGCAATGTTTCGTGGTGTTCTTCAACTTAACAATGGGAGTGTTTCCTATTGGTGGAATTTCCATCAATGAGTAGCAATGTTCGATGGTGTTTCCATACATAACAAAGGGGGGGATTGTTGAGAATTTTTTTAGTGTTGTTATTGATGTCAAAATATAAGTCATTGATGTCAAAGCATTGTTTATGTAAAGTTCAGGGGGATCCTATTAAGTGTGTTAAATTTTATCATTGATGTGTTAATGTGTGTTGTTTCTTAGATTGAGGTCATAGATGACGATAATATTTTTGAAGGAATTTCTTTTTTAGTTCATTGGCTCAACTAAATAAACTAAGTGTTTGGTTAAATATTCCTCTTAAATATCTTTCCAATGGTATATGGAACTTTTTCTAACTCCCAAGGGATGAGAATAAATATCTAGTTGAATATTAGCCATGGTTCCCAAAGGCTCTTGGTTTGAAAAGGACCACCATGGCTCCAAAATAGAATAACAAACTCAGAGAACTATAGCAATGAGAGACAACTGGTGGAGTGACAATTCGTTGGTCCTAGACCCTAATCAAAGGGAGCTAGGTTAAAGTGATTATGTGCTTCTAGGATTTCTTGTTCCTTTAGATATGTAGAAAACAACAATAGGTGGAAAATGGATAGTGGCATAAGATAGGGCTAGAAGGCTCCTAGTCACAAGGTTCTCATCCTAAGCATCAAGGTGCTTATCAGATCACCAAGATCGAATAATTTGCACACAAAAAACACAATGATGAGGCAACATGTAACAAGATTTGGCACAAATTTTGAGGTGCCAAGTGGCAAAGATAGGTGGCAAGTTAATGACGTCGCCTAGTGAAGAAATGACACATCTCAATGATGTGAAAGGTGACATGTGGCACTCCATGGTCATGAGAAATGGAGGTTGGATTTTGCCTTTTGGGTTGCCAAATTGATCTTTTTCAAGTGACATGTGGAAGTGGTGTGGCAATGATGATAACATAGTAGCATGTGAGAGTGACACATGGTAGGAAGATTTAGTGTTTTTGGATGGCCAAATGAAAGGTTGGCAAGTGACACATGGAAGTACATGTGGTAGGTTTGTTGTGGGGAAAAATGCCTATGCAGGACGATCCTATCCACCTAAGGTGTGACAGTGCCTTAGCAACAAACAGAGACAGCTATTCTGGTTTCTTCCTTTATGAAATGCGAAAGAGGAGAGATCAATAGACTTACCGGTGTCTTCCGTTTGTCCCTCGATCCAGATCCTCTTCTCTTTGGGTGTTCACAGCTACTTGCCTCCTCGCTCGCCCAGCTTCAACAGATTCCTGCGAGATCACAAGAGAACAGCTACTTGCGACAAGAGAACAGCTACTTGCGACAAGAGAAGAACACAACACAAAGGCAGATATTCATATTCATAAATGATTCAGGATTAGAAATAAATCAAATACACTAATGCAATCATACATCAAAGATACATCAGTATATAGGAGAAAACCAAGATAGCTTTATTGATAAATAACAAGGTTCAGGAAGAGATACAACCCAGAGGGCTCCAATCCAGCATCTCCTTCCCAGCAGAATGGAATTCCTATCTTCGCCTCCCTTCAAAGCATTAAGCACCCAATGATTCCAGTCTCAAACCAACAACAATTCTTTGCAATAACAAAATTCCAGCCTCTAGATCTCATGGAGGAGAGATCCATATATAGATGTTTTGGAGAGAGGATGAGTTAGCTTGAGATCTGACTAGTGTCCTCTCCCTCTGTCAGTTCTTGATTCCACTTGGAGGTTCTTGCTTCCACTTGGAGGTTCTTGCTTCCACTTGGAGATTTGGAACCTCTTACTCATCACCAGTCGAATTCCCTGAGGCAAGTGTCATTTTGGAAGCTTCCTGGGTTTTGACACCTTGAGGAATGAGCCTACCACATGTCCACTCTCGCTCAGCGTAGGTAGCCAGTGTTGGCTTTGACATTCAGCGCAGGTAGCCCGTGTTGCAGTTGACATTCAGCGCAGATGGTCAGTGGAGCCCTTGACATGATCCTGATTTGACTTGTTTTTTAGCAGTTTCTGGTGGAGAACTTCTGTGAATTGTTGTGGTTTGTTAGCCTTGTTCCTCTAGGGGTAGGAACAAAATGTTTAGGGACTTTGGATCCCTTAGATTATGGAAATTTCATGCTCAATGCTTGTAAGGCACAAAAATGTCTATAACAGTTGCCCCCTAAAGTATGAGGCCGTTTATCGGGTGAAATGCTTTATCCAGGAGGGTCCGAAGTTCATCCATTTGCTGGGAGGAGACCTGTAATAAGATACAATACAATACATTATTTTTCATACTGCTTTCATGATCTAGCTGAGGCAGGCATTCCCATGCTCAGCTTTATAAATTCATTTTTGTACATAGAACAGACAACCGTCTGATGGTAGACTGATAATTTTGGTGAAATTATCATCCTTTGAGTAGGATGATCATCTGCTGCAATGATGTACATGTCAAATGTCTTTATCTTTCCTGAATATATATCGCAGCCCGGATGGATGAAACTAGATCCGGGGTCTTCAAACTCATTCGATCTTCACTCTAAGTACAAGTCGATCCATGTGAGAATTGTTTTGAAGTCGAACATGGAAAGACATCGCTTGATTACCGATCAATGAGGTAAACCGTTAACAAGCGCGAGAGGAATCACCGATAATGATAATGATCCTCAAGGTACTGTAGTACAATTCATGTGGTGTGAATAAAGGACTTGGCGTCGAACACCACGCAAAATCTTCTGGTCGAAGGTCATTGATGTATACCTGTCGCCGGAAGTGAGAAACTTGCCATTAAGGCATGCAAGCTTCAAAGTAGTGAAGGGGTTGTTCCTAGATCAACTTCTTGGATAATGAGCTGATGTCGACAAGAAGCGATCCGTCAAAGGAGGGCCTTAAAGAATCCCACATCAGTGACACGGAACGGAGCTAATGATTTTGATGGAGGTGAAAACGATCTGTGACATATGATTCAGGGTGGCGGTCATGAATGGATGACAGATAATGTATGGCAGTGGATGGGACATGGTTGACTCTTTCTGAACGACTTCTCTTGAACATATGGCGACACTGATGCGATGGATCCGTAGCATTACCCCAAATATGGATGGTATGGTGAGACCATGGTGATGTGACCGGTGAATGAAACAACCCAACCCAATTGTGGTACGGAGGAAAAGTGTCATGTTCAAGAGCGACTTGCTACCATCAAAGTTTTCTTGAGTTTCTCCCAATTTTTCCCCAGTCATTGCTGACCAGTACCTCTTTATTTTTGTCAAGCTTGAGGAGGATAACATATGCTTGTTCTATAACCTGCCCTTCAGGCAAGCCCATCGCTATGTTTTAACGAGCCTAGCAATAGTGAAACTCGTTCTCGTCTAAAGACAAGTTTGTCGCTATTTAGTGATTTTAATGAGTCTAACGACAAAGATAACTCGATCCTTTTCATTTTTAGAGAGTCTGAAAAGGTACATAAAGTTAACTCCAAAAGTCCTTTTTCGTCATCTAATCCCTTTGGTCCGAAAAAGTATAAAACAATACAGAGGGGATGAGTTTTCGATAGTTTTAACGAGCCGAACAAAACAAGCGCTCGATCGTTTTGTGCAATAATCCCTCAGGTCCAAAAAGATTAAAATCTAGAGGAGGGATAGCACTTCCGGTCGCTTTAACGAGCTGGAAGGCCAAAACTCGGCAATCTTTTCATATTTTACGAGTCAGTTGAAAAGAGCTTAAAGAAGACTCGTCTTTTGAGGAACGAGTGATAAACAGGGTAAGCAGCTCATTCCAGGTATAGGTTGGAATTTTCCAATCACGGCAGTGTCACAAAGATGGCTAGGTGAAATCACTCTTCGCAGCTGTTCCTCAAAATGGGTAAACAATCATATGGAGGTGAACGATCGGCCAAATGAAAAGTGGAGGTGACGATGCAAACACGACCAAGGCTTTAATGGCTGATAAGGTACATTCACAGTGGTTATTTACCGGGATAGGTTCATTTTTTAACGAGCTTGAACGCGGGTGGAAACATTTGCTCGGATCTGTTTATTTTTTAACAAGTCATGAACTATGGACTAAAACTGCTCGGATCTGTTTATTTTTTAACGAGCATGAACTATGGACTAAAACTGCTCGAACTTATGTTTATTTTTTAACGAGCATGAACTATGCGCTAAAACTGCTCGGATCTTGCGTTTATTTTTTAACGAGCATGAACTTTGTGCTAAAACTGCTCGTTTATATGGTCAAACTTTGATTTTTTACCATACCTAGCTTAGCCCTTTTCAAAGATAGTACTGCATTCTCAATTGCTGCATCAAACTTAGTTAGAAATGAATAACATTTGTTTGAAAATGAGATTAAAACCCTAATATTTCGCTTTGAACTATGTAAAAAGCAATTAAAAAGTGTTTTTACCTCTCATTTTACCATTTCATTTGAACTTGGTTTGTTGGAGCTTTGGAGGTGCCTCTTCCCCCTTGATTTTCACCAGCTGATTTTAGGATATTCTTTGGATGATTCTCGGCGCCGTCTGGACCAGGTAGGAGCTAAACCCTAGCTCTTTCTTTTCATGGTTTCATTTTTCCATTCTGTGCCTGTTTCCCTGTCTTCCTGAGCACCTGGGGTTTTGTCAGGGCGCCCTGCCATCAACGCAGGTGGTTCACTCGAAACCTGCGTTGAATGTCAAGCTGCCTTAAGGCAGTTTGACCTTCAACGCAGGTGGAACACTGGTTACCTGCGTTGGGCACAAAAACTGGTCTTCTTGCACAGTTTTTTGATGAAATTTTGCCAGTTTCTCATCAAATCCAGGATCTTACTCTTTCTCTTGTTTGTTTTGCAGGGATCTTTGAGCAAAATGTCCCTTACATGGCGAGAACGAGAACATGAAGAAGAGGACATGATTGCCCTCCATGATCCTGTCACGGTGAACGCGTTGCGGAACTGTGGCCTGCTGAAGTTTTTCCGTATCTCTAGCATGAGAGCACAAATCTCCTTACTGCAGTATATGCTTGATGCTTGGGATCCCATCAACCAAGTATTCCAGATTAGGGGCAAATCCATCCCCTTGACCATCATAGACATTTACTTCTTGACTGGGTTGTCAAGGCGGGGTGCCCCCATTTCTTTGTCAGGTTCGGCCCGAGGGAATGACTCCGTGAGAGATTATGTCCGCCAGTATTGCAGGGAAGGTTCCCAGCCGAGCAGAGATGGCAAGGTCGTTATCCGTGAGATTACTGACAGGTCTCTCAGGTCCATTCTGTATACTATTGGTAGGATGGCCGGTAGTGCATCTCTTCATGTCGCCAACAGATCTTATGTGCAGCACGCCTTGGAGTGTCTCCAACCGAAAGTATTCAACTGGTGTGATGCAGTACTTCTTCAGATGAAAAGTCAGTTGACCAAGGTAAAGGACGGGAAGCTGAAGAACTTTGGATTTGGTTCTATTTTGACTGCCTTTGCCTTGGAGAAAATACCACTGATGCAGCCTCAGTATATTGCACTCGACTTGCCTTCTCCCACCGAGCCACGCATGCAGAGATGGGTTGATCACATGTCTAGGCATGCTGGTCAATCTCAGATTACTTTCACTGATACCTTCTTCAGGTGGTTCGAGCGTCAGGAGATGGTCTATTCCGAGTATCCATATGTTGGCATGGATTTCCGAGGTGATCCAGATTTGGTGCTACCGGATGGCGAACAGTGGGGCGCTATTGGTAAAAATCTTCGACCATATCACTGTTTACTATTTTTATTCATAATGTTTCTGTGCTTTACTCTATCAAGACTTTAATCAAACTCTTGTGTGCATTGCAGATGTTGGTCCTGTTCGTCCAGCAGTTCGCCCGAGAGCGCCAGTCGCTGCCCCAGCAGGGGAGCCTGCTGGGAGGGTTATCCTTCGCGACCTCGATGTGGCCAAGACCCTTACAGCTGTGCAGGAGCAGGTTGAGAGCCTTACTCTCGGTATTCCGGATGTACGGATCGACGAGTTACCTTTACAGTTGCAGCGGCATACTACTGGTGTGCCTAGATGATGGACTCGTCTCTTGCGCATGATTGCACAGGCCGTGACGTGCTATCATGAGCATCACTAGGCTAGGGTGCCCCCCAGCATTTTTGATTTTTTAGGTCATGCAACCAATTTTGTCTTGGTTACAGAACATTATGTGTAAACGATAAACAACTTTTATATATATATTTTGATTTTCGGGGTTTATTCTGGTTGAGTTATATGATCCACTTGTACAACATTGATGATGCATTTCTTTTTACAAATGTCGCAAATGTCTATCTAACACATAGTTTGCTAATGAGTTGGTTAATGTGTTTAAGTTCCTGGAAATATGTTGGTACTGAATTAAACCAAACTGTCTTTCCAAAATCTTAACCCTTAGAAACATACGATAAATAGCTGGATTGCGGACAGAATATATACCATTGAGTTGTAATATCACGAGTTGTGAGTCTAGCCTGACGATTAGTCGGCGTATACCATGGGTGATGGCATCAGAGAGGAGTTCTATCAACGCGCTATACTCAGCGATATTATTCATTGATTGCCAAATACACACACCTCTGAAACTCACTAACTCGCCGCTTGGATAAAAAATGGCCCAGGCCGCGGAGGACAGGTTCCGCGAACTACGACTCACTCCGTCAGCATATCCCACACATGTCTCAGAAAGGTTCGACATCTGCAATAAATGTAAAAAGGGGGATTACTCGACCAAAACAAACACTTTAGCGAAAACAAAATACAACAAAAGCACACAGGTTACTATTTAAGCATAGTAACGCTTGAGGTACAACCCATTGCGGGGTTGCGCCAGTGGAATTCCGTCATAATCCATTAACTCGTAGGCTCCTTTTGCTAACACTCGTTTAACAATATAGGAACCCATCCATAAAGAATTAAATTTACCTGCTCCTAATTTGTCGGATTCTTGGTCATAAAGTAAGACCAAGTCACCTTCGGAGAAGACACGGGGTTTGACATTTTTGTTGAACTGTGCCTTGACTCGTTTCTTATGGGCTTCGTTAGCCAAAGCGGCGTCATGATGGGTTTCATCCAATTGGATTAATTCCAAGAAACGTGCCTCTTCTTCTGAAGTTCCGAGGAGGAGATCAATTGCGAGTTTAAGAGACGAAATTTCACACTGGACTGGTAAGACTGCCTCCAAGCCATACACCAGTTGGAAAGGTGTGAACCTAGTCGCATTCTTTACCGATGTTCGGTAAGCCCATAAGGCTGAGTACAGGATTAGGTGCCACCTTCTTTTGTGAACCCTGATCATCCTTTGCAACATACGCTTCAGGACTTTGTTGATCGCTTCAACTTGTCCGTTGGCTTGCGGATAATATGGGGTAGAGCTGTCGTGAGATAGCCCTAGCTTGGCAGCTAATTCAACCATCATGTGATTGCGAAAATGCGATCCATGATCTGTAACTATAGCCTGTGGTACGCCGAACCTGGCGACTACATGATTGAAAAAGAAGAGGGCAGCTGTTTCACCAGTGTTATCCAATGTAGGCATCGCCTCGGCCCATTTGGTAAAATAGTCAACGGCGACTATAATATACCCATGCCCCCCCGTCGAGGTGGGGTTACATTGCATGAAATCGATGCCCCATTTGGCGAAAGGCCCAACAACAACTATTGGCTGTAAAGGTGTGGGTGGTCTTCTGGTTTTGCTATCAAAAATTTGACAAGCATGGCAACTTCTGACTGCGATTATGCAATCTTTGAACATGGTTGGCCATAAGTATCCTGCTCTTAATATTTTTTGTGTTGTTGCATATCCATATTGATGTCCCCCACACGCGCCTGAATGACACTCATTCAAGGCTTTTTCGGCCTCCTCATGGGTGAGGCACCTCCTCAGAACTGTATCGATACCACGACGGTAAAGTGTATCACCGACGATCATGTAGTCTTTAGCTTGGTATCGTATATGTTTCTGTTCAGAGTGAGAGGTGTTAGGCCTGAACTTTTGGGTTTGGATATAAATTATGATATCTCCATACCACTCATTGCTTGTAGATATCAGAAACAAATTCTCGTCCACGATTGATTCTTCGGATGTTTCATCGTTGGACGACGATGGGAGGTCGCACAATAATTCTGCGAAAACTAGAGCTTTCTTTGATTTGGATTTTACAAATTCCAGATCAAACTCTTGAAGGATCGCTATCCATTTTGAATATTTTCCCCCCAGCAACTGTCGCGACAGTATATGTCATGGGGTTGCAATCTGATAAAATGGTAGTTTTCCGAAAGAGGACATAATGTCGAAATCTTTGAATCGCTTGAACAGCTGCAAGCGCTAGTTTTTCAACATAAGAATACTTGCTTTCTGTATCATTCAAGTTTTTACTTAAATAATATATAGGATGTTCAATTCCGTCGACTTCTTGAACTAAAACCATCGCAATGGTCGTATCCGCTGCAGCCAGATACAAGTTAAAATCTCTTTGATAGTCTGGGGCATACATTAATGATGCTTTTACTAGAGAATCTTTCAGAGCATCAAAGGAAGCTTGCGCCACCTGATCCCAGACAAAAGGTACATCCTTTTTCAATAGACGAGTATAACCTTTAGCAAGTTCTGCGTAATTTGGAATGAACCTCCTCAGAAAGTTTGCTTTCCCTTGGAGTTTCTGAATCTGAAGCAAATTTGAAGGTGGAGGCAAATTAATGATTGCCTGAACCTTGCAAAGGTCGAGACGAATCCCATCCTTAGAGACTACAAAGCCAAGTAAACGACCAAAACCGACGCAAAACACACATTTGTGTGGATTGAGTCTTATCTTGTAGTGTCGGCAACGTAGAAATATCGCTCTTAAATGCTGCGGATGATCAGTCCGGTTTCGCGAATGAGCCGGAAGGTCGTCGAGATATGGTTGAACTATGTTCTTGATGTCATGGAAGGCATAATTCATTGCCCTCTGAAACGTCGCCCCTGCGTTCTTTAAACCAAAGGGTAATTTTCGATAAGCGAATGTGCCCCACGGACAAATAAATGCAGTCTTCGACTGGTCCTGTGGGCGGATATATATTTGATTATACCCGGAAAATCCATCCATAAATGAAAAGATTTCACATCCGGCGCATTCATCAATTATCTGGTCGATGAAGGGTGTAGGGTAGTTGTCCTTTGGACAAGCTTGGTTTACATCCCTATAGTCGACACACACTCTAATCGTCCCTTGTTTCTTCATAACAGGGACAATATTCGTTACCCAATCAGTTAGAGGAACCGGGTAGATGAAACCAGCATGGAGAAGCTTTTCAATTTCTGCCTTAATGGCAGCGGCTTTCTTGGGGTGCACCTGCCGAAGCCGTTGTCTTACTGGTTTGACATCAGGATACATCTTAATTTCATGTTCAAAAATACTCGAGTCAATGCCTGGCATTTCATCATATGACCAAGCAAAGACATCTCTAAACTTGCGGAAAAGAGCGTTATATATTTCCAGTTCTGAAGGAGAACAACCTTTGCCGACATAAATATTTTCTACAACATTTGTTTTAGTCGAGATATTTATGGCTATAGTCTCTTCAATATTGGATAAGTTTCGCTCGGAATCCACCGTATTTACAGTATTTGATAGGAATTCAAAGACTGAAGGGTGGTAAAGTTCATGTTGATTATCTTCTTCATAATCCAGAAGAAGGGAACGATGGTGGGAATCATTCCATGGTGTCCCCTCAATCAACATTGATTGTAGAATTCCTTTGTCAGTTCCATGCACTTTCGACCAAGGATCTAATGAGGTACCATATTCTCTAGACCTATCTACCCAAACACTTGATGAGCGTTGATTTGGGTTCACCTCCCATGCCTGAAACATTGATTGCTACAATATTTCTATTGGGCTTGGGGGCAAAACCATTGCATGATCCATGTCGACATCGTCTTCTGCGACCTTCGTGGAAGATATCATGTTGCAGGTTGCTACCAATGCTATTTCTCCTATATAGATGGGAGGTGGAAGCGCGAAAGTTCCCATCAATGTGGGGTCTTTCAGTAGGCCTACTCCGATATCTTGAAGCGAATGGTTGCTTCCATGGATCATGGGAATGCTTCCCGTAACTTGCGAACCATTAGGGAGGAATTTTTGTTGGTCGACGACCATAATCCCTCCTTGAAAAGGGAATGCGATCTTCCTAAAATAAGTCGACACTACAGCTGCCATGGCATATATCCATGGTCTTCCCAGTAGGATGTTATAGTCAAGATTCCCATCGATGACTTCAACATCTATTTCCACTGTTTTTCCCCCTAGTTCAACCTTCAAGTTATTTAGGATACCGTACGGGGTGTACGTCCTTCCGTCGAATGCTTTTAGTGTCGTCGAAGATCGCGACAAGGTTGGAGACCCTAGAGTTTTCCAGCAACTCATCGACATGATACATGTAGATGCCCCCTCATCAATAATTGTTCGGTGAACAGTTTTGTTGAGGGCTTTCACTTGAATAAGGAAAGCTAGTTGAGCTGGTAACTGAGGATCGTATCCTTTGTGGTCGAAGGATACAAGATTGGAATCCTTAGGATCAACCCCACCAATAGCCGATAACAACGCCTGCCTTTGGGATGGGCAATTTTGTAGTACTTCAAGAGTCGACATAGCGGATGGCGATTGGGCCAAATCTTCCACTATGTTATAATGTTGCGCCGCTCTGGCGCGAGGATTAAATGTCGACTTGTGTACTACTCCCTTTGGCGGTTTTATTGTTAATTCAGGAATGATGGGTGGTACAACTTCTGTCGAAGTTGTTGTCGAGCTACTTGGTTGATCTTTACCTTTGTCGTTCGACAGTTGAGGATTCCCGTAATCTTTGTTCCTTGTCGAAATAAAAGCATCATTTTGTTGCTTGGAGATCGACAACATTAGCACTTGCGACGGGGAAGCATTTCCACTATCAACCAGATTTTGACCTGGATTGGGAAACGGATCAGTTAACACAGCTGAGGTTTGTGAACTTTTGAAGAATCTTTTAAGCTCAGCTTTGTATGGACAATCGGCTGTCCAATGATCCTCGTCACATATCATGCATGGAATTTTTGGTTTCCCTTTCCTAGGAGGGTTTAAAGAAGTTTTCTCAGGGGATGACTCACCCTGTTTCTTCTTTTTCCCTTTGTTTTGCTTCTTCTTGCTTCCTGGTTGATTGGTTTCTTTGCCTCTATCTCCTGATACGACATTTACTTCCGAAGCAAGAATTTCTTCTTTTGCATTTTGATCCGAAGTCTTACGGGCTTTCTTAGACGAAGCCTTTGTCGATTTCGCGTTTGTCGTGCCAATCACACCATCGTCGGCATGAGAGTCACTATTTGATTTAGGAGGAGGAGGAATTGAAAATTCCGGTCTAAGGGCATCAGGTATTTTGTCATAGAGCGTGCCAGACTGAGTATATACTAAGTCTAGATATTGTGCATGAGCAATAACTTGCTCCTCCGTTACGACTCCCCCCTTGGCCACATCTTCCGTTATGGCAGGAAGTAACAACTTTATAAACCATTCAACTAACAGCTGATCAGGAACGTATGTCTTTACCATCCTACGATGACGACGCCACTCATGTATATGATCGGATATATGTGTGGCCGTCGTCTGCTTGAAGTTGGTTAAGATTTCCGTTCCCGTTTCATACCTTATCGGTAATTGAAAATGGGTTAAGAAAGTCGTGGCTAGGGAACTGAAATTGTCGAAAGAGGCTCTAGGTAATTCAATATACCATTTAGCCGCTGGACCCGTCAATGTCCTCTGAAAAAGGCGAAGCCTTATCGAATCATCGTTCAGGGTGTTCGACGAACACCACAGATGAAATGTCATCAAGTGATTCGATGGGTCTTCACCTGGATTTCCATTGAATTTAGGAATGTCCGATGGGAGTTTGTGAGGAATCGCTGGCCACCAAGGGGCATAAGCAATTGGATTGTTCGTTAATCGGTGTAAATCCGGTAATTCTAAAGTTGCCACGAATGGTAACTGTTGATTCAGATTAGGTGAGGCGTACCCAGGATACGATGGAATCGCCTGAGTAGTAGGCCTTTGCATACCAGCATAATGTAATTGATGTTGGTATGACTGATACGGTTGGTGGACTTGACCACTATAAAGCAGTTGGTTTTGACCGTTTTGAATATACGGTTGTCCACTATTCGCAAAGATCTGCTGCTCAGAACCTCGGTACACTTGCTGGAATTGTGGTTGTTGGTATTGCACCAACCACGGTTGTGAAGCCATGTTTTGCTGCGCTATACTAACCGGCGGACCAAGATGTGGGGTAATTGTACCCGATTGGACCTGTGTCGCCCCACTAGTTGGCGATTGTGGTTGTGTCACAGGGTCAAGGGGCTGTTGCATTACAACCTGAGAAATCTGAGGTTGACATACAACCGGCATCGTTTGAACTTGTGACACTGTTACAATAGCTGGTGTTGTTGGGATGTTCGACATAGGTACACATTGTTGCATAGAATACACAATTCTTGGTTGTTGGGGTAGCATAGGTACCCAACCACTTGTCGTAAATCCAGGATAACCTAAATACTATTGAGAACTGCCGTATGGATATCCTCCCGGAGGGGGTAATGAAAGGGCATACTGCCCCCCATACGGTAGCAATCCGGAACTCAAGGGGATTGTTTGCCCTTGGGGACTGGATGGCCCAAATTGACCTCCATAGGGATCAATCTATCGAGTCTCAACATAAGAGTTACCGGATATTATTCCGGAGGAACAAACTGGAACAGACCACACTGTCGAAATAGTCCCTGGGTGGACTCCTTCTAGCGGTTGTGAGCTAGTTGGGACAGATGGTACGCCGGCAAACATTGTCGGAGTGACGGCAGGTAGTTCTGTTGTCGCTGTGTCGTTCGACACAGTCCTAGATGTTGACGGTTGCTCAGACATTTTGAGTCTATCCAATAGATTGCCTAATGATTCTACAGGAACTTCCACTGGTGATAGACTAACTTCTGATGTAGAAGGAAAAAGAGTGACCCCTACTCCAAAATGGGTTGGAGTACTTGCTTGCGGATCCTCTACAATTTCCTCTATCGCAATCAAACCAGGTGGAAGAGGAAGACCGTCAAGTCCATAAAACATTTCTGGTGCCAAAGAAGGGGTTGTTTCGACAGCGACAGTTGTTTGAGGAACAAGACTTTCTGGACCGGTTACAGACAGAACTGGTTCAGTAACGCAAGTATTTGTTCTCAGACTAGGATCAGTGTTGCTTTCCCTCTGTGGCTATTGAACTTCTTCAGTAGAGGCAGGGTTTCCAGAAACGTTTGGAGTAACCGGAATCTCAGATGTTGTCGGAACACTTGTTCTAACTTTAATATGAGATTTCGAACCGGTTAAACAAGTTCGCTTTGTCCGTAGTGTTTTCGATTCCGGAGACAAAGACGGTTGACTCATAAGCCTCCGCGAATGACGGGGTTTCAATTGACTTTCTTCCACGATTGCGGATTACTCGATCAACTAAAATACAAAAGGGGAAAGTGTGTTTCCGAATTGAATGAATTTATTAGACGCTTTAGACACAACTTGCTTTTTCACTTTTAAAGAGTCGAGAAAAAGCTAAAGATGACTCTAGTCTCCTTCGATGTTTTAACGAGCCCGAAGTGACAAATGCTCGGATGGAATTTTTCTGTTATAGAGTCTGAAAAAGGCCAAAAGAAACTGCTCTGGAGTTCTAGGCAGAGGGTGTGACAAACTTTTCGCAAAACCACAGAATACTTTTTAAGGTACGGGTGGTCGATCTTCCTGAATGCTGTGTTCAGTGCATTGCGATCAGTAGGGCAGCCGACACGGCTTCCTAAGGATAAAGGTTAAATTCCTATAGGGGTCTCCCAATATACGCGACGGTACGTGGGAGCACAATCCGTACTGGTGCTATCGTCCCTCAGGAGGAATCACCCACCTTCCACGAGATCGACAGTCACCAGGCTTAACGACGCCAGAACACGTCTCTAGCCTAGACCTCTATGTTGTGCGTTATGTTGCAAAGCGTTGTTAGATTCATTCAGTTTATTTTAAGTTGATATTTTTAGAAGTTTGCCTTTCTGGATCACCACGAGATGTATGGTACAATTCCTAAATGCAGTCTAAGATGATAAGCAAGCTTTATTATCTTTTCAACTTTGAAAATCCTAGCTACTAAGGGAAAAGAAAGACACCATCTTTTCTCAAAGAGCAATCAGCACACTCTAATGCACTCTTCCTAAATCAAGCATGCAAACTTATCAAAATGCAAATGCACAATGCAGGTGTTTGTTTTCCGCTTTCTTAGTATTGATGCCTACAAAGAAAGCTTTTTGTACAACTTTGAATTTGCTTTTAAATGACAAGTACAAACAAGTTTACTTTTTCGAAATCAACAAGGGTAGAAGAGATTACAACACTTTGCGACTTTCGAAATGAACACTTGTTTCGACACTTAAAAGAGACAAATTCAAACCAATAAGCAAAAGCAAATGTATAATCAACTGTAAACAGCCAATGAACTCTCTCCTAAGATCACAATCAACAGATCTGAATCAAGGGCTACAAGATGACTATTTCACTCATGCAAAGGAAAACTGTAAATGACGCCACAAACACATAAAAACACTCACAGTATTTTTGTACAAAAGGAGGTGGAATTTAAGCAAAGAAAAGGAGTTATCAGACTAGTACCTATGCTGGTTAAAGGCTGCAAAAAACAGAGATCAAAATAGGGCAACAGAGAGCAGAGAACCCCAGCTGCACGAGGCCAAACTGGTTCAGCGCAACCTCAACACTGTGGTTCTGACATTCAACGCAGGTAGCCTTCACGGGACCTGCGTTGAAATGCAGAATTCCTTCACAGCAGTTGCACTGAAGGAGAAACTCTCGTTTCTCACTGGGTTCTGGGTCACAGATTGCTCAAAAATCAACAGTTTCAGGCCAAATCAGAAACACAAGCAAGGTATAATCAAAGGGATGCTTTGAGAGGGTACTAAGATCTATCACAAAGGATCATCAAATCATTTGTGAGTCCATTGTTCAGATCATAGACAAAATCCAGTGAAGGATCAAGGCAGCAACTGTCTACTTTGCAACTGAGAATAGCAGAAGCAGTTCGATTGTTGTTGTTGAGTCTATGAAGCAAACAATGATAGAAACACAAATAAAATGACTAAAACAAATTTCCCCAGTGGAGTCGCCAATTTGTTGTGGGGAAAAATGCCTATGCAGGACGATCCTATCCACCTAAGGTGTGACAGTGCCTTAGCAACAAACAGAGACAGCTATTCTGGTTTCTTCCTTTATGAAATGCGAAAGAGGAGAGATCAATAGACTTACTGGTGTCTTTCGTTTGTCCCTCAATCCAGATCCTCTTCTCTTTGGGTGTTCACAACTACTTGCCTCCTCGCTCCCCCAGCTTCAACAGATTCCTGCGAGATCACAAGAAAACAGCTACTTGCGACAAGAGAACAGCTACTTGCGACAAGAGAAGAACACAACACAAAGGCAGATATTCATATTCATAAATGATTCAGGATTAGAAATAAATCAAATACACTAATGCAATCATACATCAAAGATACATCAGTATATCGGAGAAAACCAAGATAGCTTTATTGATAAATAACAAGGTTCAGGAAGAGATACAACCCAGAGGGCTCCAATCCAGCATCTCCTTCCCAACAGAATGGAATTCCTATCTTCGCCTCCCTTCAAAGCATTAAGCACCCAATGATTCCAGTCTCAAACCAACAGCAATTCTTTGCAATAACAAAATTCCAGCCTCTAGATCTCATGGAGGAGAGATTCATATATAGATGTTTTGGAGAGAGGATGAGTCAGCTTGAGATCTGACTAGTGTCCTCTCCCTCTGTCAGTTCTTGATTCCACTTGGAGGTTCTTGCTTCCACTTGGAGATTTGGAACCTCTTACTCATCACCAGTCGAATTCCCTGAGGCAAGTGTCATTTTGGAAGCTTCCTGGGTTTTGACACCTTGAGGAATGAGCCTGCCACATGTCCACTCTCGCTCAGCGCAGGTAGCCAGTGTTGGCTTTGACATTCAGCGCAGGTAGCCAGTGTTGCAGTTGACATTCAGCGCAGATGGTCAGTGGAGCCCTTGACATGATCCTGATTTGACTTGTTTTTGAGCAGTTTCTGGTGGAGAACTTCTGTGAATTGCTGTGGTTTGTTAGCCTTGTTCCTCTAGGGGTAGGAACAACATGTTTAGGGACTTTGGATCCCTTAGATTATGTACATTTCATGCTCAATGCTTGTAAGGCACAAAAATTTCTATAACAGTAGGTACATGTTAACAGGCAACATGTGGTAGGATCTAATTGGTTGTAAAGGATAACATGGTTGATATGTGGCACATTTTTATTTGTAGACATGGATTTGACATGGCGGCTTTAAATGCCTTGGGATCTACACCAGGGGATGATTTTTCAATGGTTTTTAGTGTTCAATATTTTTTATGATTTTCATATTCTTATGAAGGTGGGGCCATCAGCCACTTCCCATCACCCAATTGTTAGGGAAAAAACATTATGAATGTCGTCTAATGGAAAGTGATGAGTAGAAAAAAACAAGTGATCAAAACTCTTAGTTGTAAGTGTTAGGTGGGTAAGTGCCAAGGGGCCTATCAACCATCAATAGTTGGAGCAGCAAAGGTGTAAATAAATTCCAATGAGAAATGAAGAAGTGGAACAATGGAAAAGCTTCTCTTGGTCACAAACATTGGTTATATTGGTCTAAGGAGCAAGCACTCAAGGGCTTATTTCCCATCAATTTTGAAAGTTGTGATAGTAAGGGTAACATTGAGCTCATGTGTGCTCGATCACCAACATTGGTCACATGGATATATGAGGTAAGCACCTAACAAAGAAGCACTATAAAACGGTTTCGACCCAAGAACTAGGTTTCAAGGCAATGGTCACATACAATCAAGTTGATTTAATTCTCCCAATTAAGGGGCTACAAAATTTGAGATTCACACATAGGATGTGCACATGTTAGAATTATGACTCATATGAGGAGTTAAGAGAAGGTGATAATAGTGTTGTGTTGTGTTTCATATAGTGTTTTTATTAATGACAAAAATTTGTCATTAATGTCAAATGGAATGTTCAAGAAAACAATAGTATCATCCATGATGACTACAAAAGTAGTAGTACACTCTATGAAGCAATATGACAATTGAACACCATGCATGCTCTCAAAAGCTCATGCTACAAGGAGTTCAAAATTTATTGGATTTTTATGAATTTATGATTCTAAAAATATCCTAAAAATAGCATGGTTACATATGTATCATAAATAGCTTTCCAACGGTATATCATTCTCAGAAAAACTCCTCCCAAATGAGATGTTATGGCCAATTGAAGTTTCAATATTAATTAAGGCACGTAACTTTAGGGTAAAAGTCCAAACATCAAATTTGTTAACAATTTTGCATGTTATGGGTGGTTCCGTCATTGACGAAGCAATCAACGACCTCAGGAACACAAACTTTTGCATTCTTTAATGCCTATAAATGGTGTGCAACACCAAGTTAATCAAAATTGTCCACAACACTTCAATGATTGGATGAAGTCAAAGATGTGTGATGTTTAACGAGTCCTATTGACCCAACCAAATGATGACAATGGTAGTGTTTCATTTAATGATGACATGGACTTATTTATGAATAAAACGTGGCACCTTCATAGTCAGCAACACACATAAGTTGATGGCATCATCATGAGTGACATGGTGCCACTAGAGGCCACCAAATGGTAGGAAATTTTTGGCAATATCTAATGGTGTAAAGTTCAAAAGTGGGTAACACATGGCATCCCTCACAAGTTACCATGTGGCATAGTGACATCATCCTCACATCATTATGCATATGGCCAGGGACCCTTAAGGACTAGTCATATGGAGTGGTCACATGGTCCCTGGCACCAAATTTAAGGCTTTGGGGCATGGTTATATGAAATTTTCATATGGTATGAAGGGACCAACCCTTAGGGCTTGAAATTCAACCCATGGTCAACTTACCTAGCCTCGGGACCACACAAAATGTATATATATGTGACCAAATGATTGATCAAACAACAACTTGCAACACACACTCCGTGGTTTTTATAGTTCAATGGGATTCAATTAATCATGATTTTAAATCGGATGAGCAAAGTTTTCTCTATGTTATGGTTTCTTAGCTCTATTGAATGCAGTGGTGGTCCATGTAGACATGGGAGTAACCATATGTTTTGTTTGTAGTGGCCACCCACGTATACACTAAAGTATCCCATGTGGATAGGGACGTAACCAAATGTTTTATTTGTAGTAGCATCCCATGTATACACTAAGGTAGGCCACATTGAGAGGAGCATAACCATATGTCTTATTTGTAGTAGCATCCCACGTAAACATTGTCGTAGCCAACATGGAGAGGGAAATAACCATATGTTTTTTTTGTAGTGGAAACCGACGTATACATTGAGGTAGCCCACATGGACAGGGGTATAAGAATATGTTTTGTTTGTAATGACAACCCATGTATAAACTAAGGTAGCCCACATGGATAGGGGCATAACCATGTGTTTTGTTTGTAGTGACATTCCACGTATACCCATAGGTATCCCACGTGGATAGTGCTGTGTCCATATGAATCTTGTTTAAAGGTAGGTCATGGAGGATGGGCTGTGTTGATAGATAACAAGTTTATTCACCAATGTTGACTTGTATTGAAAAGTGGTCATGTGCCAACCCCGAACCCAAGCGTAACTATAACATAGTATGAGAATATGGTTCAACAAGGACCATTATGTAGTTCGATTGGCATGGAGATTATTTTGTGACCATCGAGATCCAAGTTCGAGCCCCAATGGTTTTCAGGTCAATGTTATTTTTTAAAAATTATATGCTTTATTTTTCTTGAATGGTGCATAGATCGAAGATGATCCTTTTATCATAACATCACCATATTTTGGTTGTTTTGTAGAAGCACACTCGAAAAGTGGATTTCTGTAAAATACTTAATTTAATATATAGTTTTATATGTTATTTATGAGTTTTTAGGGTCAATATTGGTTCAACTTGGATTCAAGAAGAAGTTGGATGGTCAGGGATAAGAAATGAATGTAACGAGAGGTGTATGATGTTTTTAAACACTTAGTTGATGGCCATAATATCTTATGTTTCTTCTAGGAGTCTATGAGCATGTTGAATTTTTTTGGATACATGATGTAAACAAGTTTTGAGAAGGGGTTTGATTGGCCATATTGATGAATCAGTAGAAGCAGAGTATGGGCAATAGCATGATAGCTAGTGAAAATTGTTTATATGAAATTTTGTGGAAGTATTTATGATAGTGGTTGTAGGTGATGGTAGTTATAATGGTGATATGTTATTGTAGTGGCAATGATTGTAGGTTATGGAAGTAATTGTGGACTTACTGATAGAATTTATAGGTTGTAGATTGTTAATTTTAGGTATGTTCTATGCTAGAACAATTTATTTCAATTTCTTTTCCACATTAGCAATCACATCAACATAAAGTAAACTGCATACAGAACATAAATATAAATCGCAGAAGACAAGCCAAGACAAGAAGACACAAGATATGGTGCTAGCCAAGGACAAACCCCACAATGTGGGGAAACCCTTGATCGATTCTTCTTTTATGTTCTTCAAAGTTCAGCAGAGAAAGTGAGAGAAATAGTACATTTACAATAGAAGTCAATCACTTTGACTTTTGATATCATCATGAGTTCATTTGAAGACATATTGCTTCAACTAATTCTCTAAGGTGACTCATTCACCTATCATAGTGTTGCATCTCATCTATTTATTGCACATTACTGTGTGACACCTTGCTATACTATCACATGTGTTGAACCTTGATGACTGAGCTGCTCTCATCTTCATGATGCTCATCATGCTGCATCTTCCATGGTCTTATTCATCATCAAGCTGCCCATGCTCATGATCTCATTCATCATTATGCTGCCCATGCTCATATCATCATGCTGCTTATTATGCTGCCCATGATCTCATACATCATGCTACCTTCCTTCGGAGACAGATGCTCCGGCTGTTTCAGCAGTTCCCGGTAGTTTCGACTTTTCAGCAATTCCAGCTTTTCCTGCAGTTCCGACATTTTCGACATTTCCTAATTTTCCGGCTTTTCTAGCATTTTCGGCTTTTCCAATAGTTACGGATTTTCTAGCAGTTCCAGCTTTTTCGGCAATTCCAGCTTTTCCGGCATTTCCGACAGTTCCGACTTTTCTGGCTTTTTCGGGTTTTCCGGCTTTTTCGGCAATTCCAGCTTTTCCATCTATTCTGGCTTTTCCGACAGTTCTGGCTTTTCCAACTTTTCCAGCGTTTCCGGCTGTTTCAGCTTTTCTAACTTTTCCATCTTTTCCACCTTTTCCAGCAGTTCCGGAAGTTCCAGCTTTTCTGGCTTTTCCAGCTATTCTGGCAGTTCCACTTTTCCGACAATGCCAACAATTCCATCATTTCCGGCATTTCCAGATTTTCCAGCTTTTTTGATATTTCCAGCTTTTCTAGCTTTTACGGATTTTCCGGCTTTTCCTTAGGATCTCTCCTCTTGCTAAAACCCAAAGACAAGTAGAGAGAGGAAGAGATCCAAGTGTGTGTAGAAATGACTTTAAGTCCTCTTCTATTTATACTAAAACGTAGAGGTTGAATAGACATGACTGTTGGGCTTCTGAGCCTACATAAGTTGCTGGCCGACTTAACAATTTGTCCATAACATAAATAAATTCATAACTTCATAAATACTTATCGGAATCGGATGATCTTTAGATCAATCCTACACCTCTCAATGAGAGGGATCCAATAAAAATATCAGCTGCCATAAATAATATGACCCACATGGAGTTTGGCCCTAGTTGCCAATTTTAACATAGATTGTACTTATAATCCAATGATATATGATGATAGCTGATCCAGTTAAAAAATTATACAAAATAGATATCAACGAGGAAGTTGGAGAAGGAGGTGGGTGCCTCCACTGAGGTTGAAGACCCTAGAGTAGGTTGGAGCTCTCTCATTATAGAGATTGGAGCCTCAATCTGGTTGGAAACTATAGTAGGTTGGATTCCACTCATTATCAAGGTTGGTGCCTCAATCAGGTTGTAACCTACAATGAGTAGTTTCTTTCATATTTCGAGGTTGGCTCCTCAATCGGGTTGTATCCTATCGCAAGTGGAAACTTTCATTTCTTGGGAGTAGTTTCTTCCAACAGGTCATAGCCTACAAATATATGTAAGGAATTAAATATAAAGAAGAAGAATATTTGTGTTTTTCTCTCGTATGGGTTTCCACATAAAAATATTGTGTCTCTCTTGCGATGTGATGGTTTCCTAATATGTTATTGATATGATGATGCATTGTTATAGTTGATGATACAATTCTTATGATTCATTACTATATGGTTGTATGATTATGATAAGTTGTGAAATGGTAAAATTTATCCCACACTGATTCATGCACCCCCCCCCACCCCACTCAGAGTGACCTTTGGACCAACACGGTGTCGGTCGTGGAATTGATCAATGGTCTTGATTGGGAATCAAATATGAAAGAATGTGAAATGGTTTGAATCCTCATGGTTATTTATACAGTCAGGCAACTTGGTTTATTAATATAGTCAAAGAGCCTGGGATGTTTGATGCAATCTAACTAAATTTCCATGGATAAATACCATAGATGCATACCCATGGTAATTAAAGGGACAAGCCTATAAAAGAGGAATACAATAATGTAAGAAATTTGGTTGCTCTAATAATAAATTGAAACTGAGTAAGAAAGAGTGCAGGTAATGTAAAAGTTTGGCCATGAAGGAGATGAATAAAGTGAAGAGGGAAGATTTTAATTTCTATTATGAGTATGTCTATATTTTTATAGAATATCTAGCTAATTGAGTGCTGAAGTAGTGAAAGTATGAACTTTAAATTGAGAATAATGTGCCTAAGGGTCTGAGTTTGAAAATGAACGAAAGAGGGATATTCTAGGAAAAACAGGTTAGTGCCTACATATCATGGAGTGGGTGCTTCCATCAAGTTTTTACCTATAAATATCAACAAGTTGGTGCCTGCAAAATATGGAAGTTGGTGCTTCTAGAAAGTGGGTTCTTGCAAGTCAAGGGATCAGTGTCTCCTATTTTTTTCTAGGAAATTTGATGTAACAATAGGTTGGAAATTGCATTTTATATATATATATATATATATATATATATATATATATATATATATATTTATGTATTTATGGTTTTCTCTCTTTATAGGTTTCCTCATAAATACATGTGTCGCATATGTGTATGTTATTTGTTTTATAGTGTGATGGTGTAATTGAATAGCGATAATGAAAATAATCTTAAAAATTGAAAATTTATATAATACCGATTCACACCCCCCCCCCAGTATTATCCTTGTTTTTGAAAAGTTGATCATCCCCAGCATGCCCAATGGACCTCTCATGCTAGATAAGCCCTTGGAGAAAGTGTTTCACCCACCTAAGGGTTTTCTCTAAAATTCAACACAATATAAATATTAAGTATGCCCAACACTATAGTATTGTTGAAGATATAGCCCAAGCGCCTTGTGCCATGTTTGCCTTGGAGGTTTATAGAGTTTTCCTATTTAATAAATATCCTTGTTGACCACTATCAAAGGGTTTTATCCCTTGATGTCAAATTTGATCATGTTTGTTATTAATTCCAATAATTTTAGACTATCCTATCAAGTTTCTTTTCACACCTAATTGCATATATTTAGTTAATGTGTGCCAAACTCTTGTGTATGAAGGATCTTCCACTTGCATTATGGCCTCATCAAGCTAGAAAATTCTCTTGGTTCTCTAGAACTCATTAAGTCAAGAACTATGCCTCAAGCCTTTAATAGTTATACTTTTGTGCCTCAAGGAATTCTTCTAGTATTTTCCATGAAGTTGGGGGGAATTGTTACCATCTATGTAGAAGTGGTTGATGCCCTACTAGATTACAATTTTCTCCTTGGATGTAGTTGGTTCTATTTTATGATTTATATTTTGTCAACAATATTTTGCATTATTAACTTTCTCCATGAAGGAAATATCATCATAATTCATCATCTTGATTACTATATGTTGACAACTATGTATACCACTATGGGAACTATTGTGCCATTTATGGGAGCTAACCATCCGACTTATGAAAATGTTGGTGCAGTCCTATTTTAAAACCCATCACTTATCAGTGTCTTTCCTATACCCACACTTGATGTTCCTTGTACTTTTGTTACCCCTATGCATATTATCTCTTCCATCACCAATGAATCTCATCAGTCATCTAATCCATGGGTGTTTCTTTCTCCTTTGGAAGTTGATTTGTATGTTGAGCATATGCCAAATTAGCGAAATAGTTTTCCTCTCTGGTGGTACCATCAATACCTTATAATTCCAATAAAAAACTCTCTCTCGATATGGAGCCTAATCATGATTCTTTTCCCAAATGGGTTGTCACGCTTCCCATTCCACGTGACTCCCTCGATGATGAGGTTCATTATTAGTGAGTCATCTTGGAGGTCATGGATTCACCTACTAATCCCAGGGAGACTATTCCTTTTTATGCCCATATTCGCCTTGAAAAATAATTGGTAAAGGATGGAAAACCAAATCTTGAATCAAGCGAGGGGGAATTTTCTAGGCCATCCATGGAAGTTTAACCTTTGGATTGAGTCAAGTCTTATGTTTCTGATACTAAAATTTCCAAGGAATTGTATAAACCAAACCCTCTCATTTATGTGTGTCTTGTGATGAGGTTCATCAATAGGTACATTTTAAGGGTCATAATGCCATCCTCCATCTTTATAACTATCTCCTTCTCACATTTATTTACAAATGTTGTTATATTATGCTTAGTGAGAGGGGTAAAAGATGTTTTGCTATGTCATGTGGCCTGATATGGTTTAATTGCATGAAATGGAGCATTTTTGAGATAATTTCCATGAAGGGGCTTGGAGTAGACAATAGGGGGAGATTCTAGGAGGTTTTCCACCTCCTTAACTCCTTTAATTAGCCCAAGATCACAACACTCTCTCTCATCAACTCAAGTTCATTGGCAACTAAGAAAGATGAGGTCATTGGCAGCCAATAAAGTGTAGTTAATGAAGATCAAGATCCACCATTCTAAAGTTATGGGAGAAAAAAATTCCTATTTTCTAGGGAGATGCTAGTAGATACCCTCTTGTATAAATAAACATGTAAAATAGCTCTTGAGGATTTGAGTTTTGTTTTCAGCTAGGTAGCTATTGAGCTCAAGTATTGGGCATTGTTATATGATGTAGTATACATTGATGCAATGATAATGAGAATTTTCTTATTGGTTCATCATTGAGTTAGTTCTAGAGGGTTGAGGCTCTTGGATTTGGGCCCAACCCTAGTGGCTTAGGTCCCTCTTGTGTATTTGTATCTCTTTTTAGTTTAGAGTACTTATTAGTTTATTTCATTTCATTAGAAAATAACCCATCAAAATTCTATAATTGCAACCTCTATCTCATCTCTCCCATGGGAGCAAGAATGGAAGGATCTACAATCGCAGTAAAAAAATAATATGTTTATAATTTCTTGGAAGAATATTTGTGTAAGTAATCTTGTTTTTCATATGCTTATTGTAGGTTAGGAGTTAATTTATTGACTAGATCAGATTTTTTGGCATAGATTAGATGGCCTTTAAATTCAACTCATCTTTGCCACTACTAGTTGTTTCATTTTGTCAATGATAAAATGGTATATGCATGTGATGATTGTAGGGTTTTTTGGATCTTCAAGAAAGGGCACCTTCACCACCTCCATCTTGGACTTCCCCACCCTCTTTTATGGATCCCAAACTCTGTCCTCAAATTTTTATTCTTGAGATCATTTTCCTAGACCACCGTGAGAAGCTCTCCTAGTGAAAAATAGGCCTTCAAAAGGCTATGAGCTTGGCTAGGAGATTTTTCCACCTTTCATCCATTTAAATCAATCTCCATCCACATTTCCATCCATTGAACCCATCATTTCCACCTCCTAAACCTTCTCGAAAACCTTCCTATAGTAATACGGGGCACCTGTAGCAGCCTCTTATAACACAGTTGTAGCAGCTTGATTCCTCACTAGTTTTGACCTTTTCTACAATTTGGGCTTAGCTTGGAAGTAGGTTGACCCCCAATTGTGACTCCATGATCAAGGGCAACTCTTAGGCCACTCCAAACCCTCCTTTTCCTTCACTACAAAACATAATAGCGTTAGTTTCTTTATCACAGATTTAGCACAAATAGAACATTTATTTATATGCAAGTTTGAGCTAGATAGTTGATACATAGAATCTTGAGTTATGATTCGGTAGGTTAGCTTCTTGTCTACAAGTAGATTTGGTAGCTATATGGTTGGATGCAAGATAATGTATTTTCCCTTCTATAAGTAGTGTAGCTCTTATCTTTTCATGAATTGATTCAATAACATTTACAAGTTGAAGTTCGAAAGAATTTTCCTTTTTATAATTAGAGGTAGCTTCTAAATTGCACCTTCATTAGTTAGTTTTCATTCTAATTCAGTAGGAGGAATGGTCTTGGAGCACTATTGATCAAATGTCCTAGTTGAGGGTGGCATGAGTAGAATCCCATCTACTGTGCATATAGCATTGTCACCTCGAAGTTTGTATGAACCCTAGGTTGATAAATAGAGTTGAGGAGACCTTGGGAGTTGTAACACTCTTGGTGCAATACTAGGGCTCACCACTTTTTAGCGTCATTATTGGCGAGGTGTTTGGTTAGATGTTATTTCTTCTTAAGCATTGCTTTCTATTTTGTATACAGTTTTGAAAAAGTAACATAAAATAAAAATAGGAAAAAATTTATTTCATGCCTCATAGGAATATAGATACTCAAGGAAAATTATTACCAAACACCCCCACACCCTCAAGAAATCAACCTTCACTCTTCTTCAGTGACTTTTAGCTTCCCTATTTGACTACAGTAGAGTCAAAAGACCCTCTAAGTGAGAAACTTGAGATCTTTGAAGAACCTATTGGGGAAGAATAAGAACCCACTTCACCTACCCAATTCATGGCTGAAAATAGGAACAATGAGGTTTTCCATATCAGAGAGACTAATGAAGAGGCTAGAATGAAGAATATAAGTAATACTTCCCTTCCACGCTTCCATGGCTTAACCTTTGAGGATCCTGATACCTTCATTTTTGAATTTGTTGTTGTCTGTAGGACCTATAACTATGCCTTTGATGACCAAAAGTTGAAGTTATTCCCAACTACCCTTAAGAATGTAGCCTTATGCTAGTTTATGGGTCTGCTTGGGGGTAGCATCACTACCTGGGCTCAAATGCAACAACCCTTCAATAGAAAGTACAGGGACTACTATAGGTCCAAATAAACTAAGGAATAAATCTATAGAATTACTCTTGGAGCTGATGAATCCCTAGAGGACTATGAGGAGAGATTTCAACTCAGTTACAGGAGAGCCAAATGCACCCCTGATCCTAAATCACTCAAGATAATTATTCTCCGATAGATTAGTGAGGAAAATATGGTAACCCTCAACATGTTGTCTAGGGGAGGTATCTATCAATTATCCTATAATGACATTAAAACAGTGTTCAAAAATCACTCTATCACTGCTAGAAAGATGGGTATGGCTAGTCAAGGCTTGATCAGTTCCTCTCCTTCCACAACATCCATCAAGAATGAGATTGGGAAGATGTTGGAGGACTTTAAAAGTGAAATGTTGCATACCTTTTTTGTATATTTTTCTATCTTTTGTCGCAAAATTTCTTCAGAAGATGTAGAATCCTCCTAGAGACAACCTCTAGGTTAATAAGAGACCAGTGCTTAGGGCATCCGAGAGGAGTGCTTTTGAATATTATCAATAGGGATTTTTGTTGCACTCCATATGTCACGTAGTTTGAAAAGAAATAATTCAGGGGCTTGATTCAATAGTCCTTCATCAAGGTAAACTCAAGAAAACACATAGATCTAAATACTCAGGGGGTAAATATGGCTAATCTCAAAGAGAAATGTCTTGGTTCTTGTGGCCAACACACAACAATAGGCAGATTAACATTGTTGTTGTAGTATAGATGAACAGAAGGAAGGAAAGGAGAGAAATCGATGTAGAGGGATAGACATAATGCAGAATCCTAAGAAACAATATTCGTCATAAATATGGAATATTGAGGGGGTGAAATTGCAGAGAAATTGGAGCGTGAACTAAGGTCTCAAACTCTATGCCTCATGAATACATATGTCCCCAAACAACAATAATTAAATCTTGACCACATACATGTACTGTAGGTTATCAAATAACACAAGTAAATATGTTGTTACACACGTACTGTAGGCTATGAAATAACACGAGTAAATCCGTTGTTACACAGGTACTTTTACTATTAGCAACAAACATACAACCATAAGGAGAGTGATACCAACAGCTTAATTACACTATTTTAGAGGAGGAAAGACATACATGAAGTGATAAACAAAAGGGAAAGGTAATGCACATTTCCCTGATTGTAATCAACAAAAAAGATTCATCAATCCTTGAATATGGTGTCGAGATCACCATACCATTACATCTAGCAATTGTATTAGTCCAAGGACCTCATGAACAAGAAAATTGACAAATTGACAAAAGTGGAACCACAAAATTTGGGCCTCTTGGGTGTAGAATTTTGGAACCTTGTTTAAGTGTTTCTTCCCTTTATTTGTAAGGAGAGGGAGATATTTGAAAAACAGTTACAAAATATCTCAGCCGAGCTCCAACTATCTAATTGACTCGCTATCTTGGCATGTGAAGGTTTTTCTACCAAAAATGGTTACAAACGATTTGATTCCTTTCTTTAAAATGAAAAAATTACAGAAAAAAAAAAAAATGAAAATTGAACGATGGTTGAGTAAAATATCTCCCTACCATTCCTATGATGGCCTTCGATCAAGCCACGTCTTTGTCATGTTGTTCCTCTTTAATTGTTCATCTATTTCACCTGTCTCTTTCACCTTAACTAATTGAATTCCCCTCTTTGGAATTGGGAGTGATCAACTGTCAGTTGATTTCCATAATGTAGAAACAAAGATTGACCTGGCAATCTTTCATTACTTGACTACATGGAGCTCGATGCTGAGAAATTAATTCTCAGGTGACCTACACACTACTTCCAGTGTCCCATAACTCCATTTATTCACTGAAGACATGCATCAGAGCACAAATGTGGCTTGAATAACCTCAAGGCAAACCCAACACTCTTTCATGCAGATCGTTGTCCTTGTTGCCTTGACCCAACAATCTTTAACAATCACCATTACTCTTGAGACCAACTCCTTTGTTCCCGCATTCAAGCTTGCAACTACTGACCCATATGCCTTTAACTCTTTATATTACACTATCAGAGCCCAATATGCCTTGTATTATTGCAATAGTGTTATATCATAGCTTTTACTCATCGGGACTTTTATTCTTAAAGACATTATGAAAACTGAGTTGTAGTGTCCTTCGCCCCTTTTGTTTAGCCCACTTATATTTTCCTCCATGGGACTGGGTGTGATGATCGGAGGCTTAGCCTTAAGATGTTAGGGAATTTTATTCCTGATCACAGAGTTTTTTTCCTTTGTTAAGAGCTTAGCACCCTTGGTTCTATAAGTTCTTCTCAACCATGTGCCAACCCTAATATCAGAGCCCCCTTATCGGAACTTTTTCAACTGCCAACTATTATAAAGTGTCGATATCCTCAACCTCTGATATGTCAAACTCTGATATGAAGTCATCACTCCACCTGGAACTTCCTGAGTGGTGACACATGTCACCCAAATGTTCCCCCATAGGCCCCTCAAAATGCCAAAACTACACACATGTCCTGCCATATCGCCACGTCATGCTGATATCAAATGCCACTATAGCTTTATCAGAACCAATCATATGATGTCACGTGTAGCTTTTCGGAACTAATCATATGATGTCACGTGTAGCTTGTCAGAACCAATCATATGCTGCCACGTGTCTTGCTAAAGGAGAGAGAAAAGGGCACGTCCACCTTTGGTTTTGCAATGAAATCCTTTGTTAATCCTTACCAGTGCTCCCCAGTAGTTTTTAATGCTATCAGAACTTGTAACAATATCGCAACTTTTTATAGGCTTACACTTTCAGAAGTTCTAATCCTTTGATTGCCGATGTTTCGATCTCCTCCGAGCTCCTATGTTGCGCCTTTAGATCTTCTATGTCTCTACACCTCCGAATGCGATGCACTAATATACTTGATGCTCTGATGTTGTGATCACAGATATCTCTAGACCTCTGATATGTGATCGTTGATATGCTTGATGCTCTAATTTTGCAATCGTCGATATTCTGGACCCTCGATATGTGATCGATGATATTCTTTCCTTCTTGAGGCTTTAATCCTTGAAAATTCAGCAGACCATATATTTTGATCCAGGATTCCATTTTTGGACTTCTGCATGTCATTGGAAAGCTTGTTCAGAGCACTTTCCAATGGGAAGGGTCCAATTTAGGCTTTGAGTCTTTCTTCTACTTGTAAAATGACTGAAAACTTCTCTACTCATTTACTCTTTGGACGACTGAAAACACATTGTGCAGTAACTGACAACACCTTTTCTTTGCAAATGGATACCATGTAGATCAAAAAGAAAAAAGAGGAAGAAGAGAGAGCCCTAACTATTTTATGCCCTAAATGCACTAGAAGTCACTCCATAAATGAATGTCCATTAAATTTCATAGAGGTCTGCTCAGTTTGTGAGGAAAACCATGCCATAGATAAATGCCCTTATTTTCCTAGTTTAAAAGTTGTATACCAAGGGGTAGAAGGTAGGGTTGAGAAACTCTGCTTTATAAATCAAAGGAGACCTTAAGGACCTTGGCCACACTAGCAGGGCATGCAAGGTGCATCTTACTCCTATTACCATCCCAACCAAAATGCACCCTTTCCACTTTAGTACTCTTCCGCTCATCCATCATGGCCCACACCTTCTCCTTAGCCTTATGTTCCTCAATATCCTCATCAACCTGTCAATCAACCATTTCATCCATATTCCCCCCAACCTCCTCAATGGAACAACCCATCATAAGGGTGGAGGCCCCAACACAACCAACCTTATGATTTACTTCCTCCACCTATACCTCAACCACAACTCACTCATCCTAGTCCACTCAAGAAACCTCATATGCCTACTAAACCCAATCTGAACCCAAATAACAAGTAGGCACAACAGGTATATAATGGAGAGACATCTTATCCTACCTATGCTATGGAGGTCCAAGAAATCAACCTTAGGTAGAGAAGAGTGCTTCCAAATAAACAACCTCCATCTCCACCTAAAGAACTTGAAGAGGAAAAGGAAGAGATTACCCCTCAAGTAAATCCACCTCCTTTTCCTAAGAGATTGATCCACCCTAGCCAGCACACCCCGGAAGAGACTAAACTTCTAGGAGAATTGAAGAATTTGTTTGTTAAAATACCCCTTCTCCAAGCTATTAAGGATGTTCCCATCTATAATAAGTTTATCAAGGATAAATGTTTCAAACACCTTAGAAGAAAAACTAGAGACACCCCCACCATCAATGTTACTGGTCAATTATTTGCTTTGATGCTGGGGAGACTAATTTTTCTGAAATACTTAGACCCTGGAAGTCTAGTAGTGGATGTACACATTGATGGCATCATTTTCCCTCATACCCTTATTGATCTTGGTGCTTCCATCAATGTGATGACTAAAGAAACAATGCTAAAAATAAACCTCCAAGGAGCCTTAAGAAAGACCACTACAATGTTGTAACTTGCAGGTAGATCTACAATAGATCCTGAGGGAGTTGTTGAGGATCTCATGGTATCCATTGACTCTTGGGAGTATCCTACTTACTTCTTGGTTCTCTAGCCCAAAACCAAATTCAATGGATATCCTCTCAACTTGGGAAGGACATGGTTAGCCACTATTGATGCTTACATTAGTTGTGGGGCTAGGAACATGACCATTAAGAATGGGCATTTTTCCAAAAAATTGATATTGTATCCTTCTGCTCAACCATCCATTGAGCATGACTTACCCTTGTGGCTAGAATAGGAGGAGGAAGATGAAGTGTATCATACAAAACCCTACCCAATTTGTTCCCTGTATGTTGTTATAGGAGGGGGGTACCCGATGAAGATGACCTGATTCACCATATCCTTCACAACCAACCCCCCAATACCATACCTCTTGATGAGCTAGTGAAAGAGTCTGAGAGTAGTCCCTAGAGTGAGTTGTGCTCAGTTGACCCAAGCCCTTCCCATGTCAAAGCTGTAGAATTTGGTCCATCTAAAACTTTGAAGATTAACAACTCTCTCTCGACCAACAAAGAAGAGAAATTATGAAAGATACCTCGATTTGTACTCATCACATATACATCAAGGAGGGATGCAAACTTGTGCACCAACCATAGAGGAGAATGAACACAAAAATCAAGGACACAGTAAAGGAAGAGCTATAAAAGTTGTTGGATGTAGGGTTCGTATACCCCATATCATATAGTGAGAGGGTGCCCCCTCTACTTTTAGTCCCAAAGAAGAATGGGAAGTGGAGGATTTGTGAGGATTACAAATAATTGAACAAAGTCACCAATAAATATCATTTCCCTTTTCCTTTCATTGGTCAAGTTTTAGATGGTCTTGCAGGGAAGAATTTCTTCTCTTTCCTAGATGGATTCAATGGTTACAATCAAATCCGGATCAACCCTAAGGATCAAGACAATACTACATTCACATGTCCTTGGGTTACCTTTTATTATAGGATCCTCCCTTTCATTTTATGCAATACCCCTGCCAATTTTCAAAGGGAAGTTCTAAGAATATTTGTTGAGCTTGTCCATGACTCTTTGGATATCTACATGGACGATTTCACTCCCTATGGGTGTGACTTCCTGGAGGCTCTCTCTAATCTGGGAAATGTCCTAAGAAAATGCACCTCTCGCTTAGTACTGAGAAATTTGAATTCTTAATGAATGAAGGGATTGTCTGTGGTCATTCAATATCTCAGGAGGGAACACAAGTGGACCCAAACAAGATAGCCATCATAAAAAGGTCCCCTACTCCTCAAAAGCAGAGGGATTTTAGGATTTTATTGGGCTTAGCTAGCTATTATAAGAGGTTTATCAAGGATTTCAGTAAAGTGGCTTCACCATTGTTTGGATTGTTGTCCAAGGATTCAGAATTCTGTTGGACAAGTAGCTGCCAAGAGGCCCTTGATATTTTGAAAGAGAAATTGACCACTACACCCATACGTAGGGGTCCCAATTGGGGTTTGCCTTTCCATATCCACATTGATGCACCAGACAAATATGTGGGGGGAATCCTTGGTGCAAATAGATGATAAGTTACCCTATGCCATTTATTTCATTAGTAAAAATTTGTCCAAGGCTGAATTGAACTACATTGTCATTGAGAGAGAACTCTTATCTATTGTACAATCCTTAAACAAATTTGGAAACTACATCACTAGATACCAATTTTTTTTGCATATTGATCACGCAGATATTAAATATTTGATGAACAAGCCTGATGTGAATTATAGAATCATTAGATGGCTACTATTGTTACAACGATTTGATTTGACTGTCATTGACAAGCCAGGAAAAGAAAATGTAGTTGCAGATTTTCGTCTAGACTTTCTTTGCCTATAGGTGATGAAGGGATGGTTTATGATCAACTTCCAGATGAGCACCTATTTTCTATCTTAGTGCTCTCTCCATGGTTTTCTAACATAGCCAACTACCTAGTTGTTGGGAGGTTTCCTCCAAATCTATCATCCAGGGAGAAGAGAAGAATTGTAAGGAAAAGTTCCCCTTTCACTTGGATTAGGGGCAATATTTTCAAGTTAGGAGCATATCAAATTTTAAGTAGATGTGTCAAGGAAGAGGAAGTTTTTGACATCCTCTCAGCCTACCATGATGGGCCCTATGGAGGTCATTTTTCTAACAAGAGAAGAACTTTTAAAGCTCTACAAGCTGGCTATTATTGGCCCACTCTCCACCAAGATGCAAGAAGGTATACCAATACATTCATTAGTGATAGAGGATAGGGAAACCCACACCCATGGATGAGATGCCTCTACAACCTCAAGTGGCCTTATAGCCATTTGAAAAGTGGGGCATGAATTTAATTAGGCCAATTGTTCCACCATCAAGGAAGAGAAAGTACATTCTTGTGTGCACTGATTATTTGACAAAGTGGGCCAAGACAAAGACTGTCAAAGAAGAAACAGAGGAGAAGGTGGTTGAGTTATTAAGGGAAAATATTTCTACAAGTTTGGGTACCCAAGGGAGATAGGCATTGATCAAGGAGCTCAATTCACATCACCTCTAATTGAGAATCTCCTAAGGCAAAATCATATCAAACAAAAAACATCTAGTGCTTATCATCCTCAGGAAAATGGGAAAGTATAGGTTACAAATAGGGCATTGGAGAGCATCCTCACCAAGGTTGTGAGCAGAAATGGGAGAGATTGGATAGACATATTAGTGGAGGCCACTTGGGCCTATAACACCACTTGGAAGACAACTATTAGGTTCACTCCATATGATCTAGTTTATGGGAAGAAAGTTATGCTTTCTATTGAGTTTGAGTACAATACTTTCATAATGGAAGCTCAATTGGACTTTGATGTCACCAAAGCATAGCAAGAAAGGTTGGTCCAATTGAAATGGCTTGGATGAGTTCAGAATGTAGGCCCTCCTCCACACTGAAGTTATACAATTGCAAATGAAGGTCTGGCATCATAGGAATATAAAAAAAATGTTTTTCAAGAAGGGGATGGGGCATTTATATGATTCTAGGTTCAAATATTTTAAAGGAAAACTGATGACAAAATGGTTAGGCACATACATGATAGAAAAATGTCACGACAATGGAGTTTTTCAAATTAGGACCATTGATGAGGAAGGGATCCCCTTGCTTGTCAATGGCTACAGGCTGAAGATATACAAAAAACCTATGTCTAAGGAAGAATTCATCAGTGCAATCAGCAGAGAAGTCAATGTGATTGGGAGTGTCATAGCTTCCATTCCATAACATTTCTAGATATTTTTGTTAAAAAAAAAGGCGAAAAAGAGAAAAATAAAAGGCCTAGATGAAAACCTTTATGAGGCATCTGAGACCAACTCTTGGGTTGAAAACCTCTCTGAGGCAACTCAAGAGAAAAAAACTAATAAATATCCCTAGGTGAAAACCTCTCTTGAGGCACCTAGGGAAGGCATACAGATTGAAAACCTCCTCTGAGGTAGCCTGTGTGTCTAAAAAAAACACAAGAAATGGATCTACACCATGTCTGCTAATTTTTTTTTTTTCATTTTGCAAGATTATATAAAGTGGCAGATTCCATGGCTACAGGGCCCAAATTCTCAATATTTTCATCATTCCTCCATATATCCAATTCCTATCCATCATCCACACTCATGTGATCACCTCTCTCCATCATCCCATTAGCCTAAAATTCAAGTTTCACCCCCTCCCTAGAATACTACAGGAAGGACCTGTAATTGCTACAGGAAGATCATGTAGTTCTACAGGAAGATCATGTAGTTCTACAGGAAGATCATGTAGTGCTACAGGAGGGTTCATAAAATCTACAGGAGGGAGATTCGAGGACAAGGACAGCCCAAAAGGGACCCTATGACCTTGAGAATGATGAATAAGGTTCCCCCACCATGGTCCATCATCCATCTATCACTCATCCATCCCATTTCATAAAAAAATCACTCAATTCCTCCACTTTGTCTTACCCTGTTAAAATTTTGGAAAAATACATAGAAGCCATTATCTTCATTTCTACAAGTCTACACTACTCCCTCAAGGTCCTAGCATTGTCCTCAGGACTTGTTACAACTTCTCCAATCACCCCCATGTAGATTGAAGACCCCAAAGGAAAAGGAGAGGACTGCTACAGGAAGAAAACCTCCTCCTGTAGCAATTGTTCACACATCACAGAAAGAATTGATCTTGTTTTTTTTTCTCATTCGTAGGGGGGTGATGGAAACTTATGAGGCCACTATGAATAATTCATATCACTCCCAGGAGGACTCTCCACCAGCATCAATAGCTTGAACATCAACAAGGTGCTTGCAAACACAGAAAACACACTAGTCAAATATCATGAGGATAAATGAAGAAATACATAGGAAATAAGTCAGCAAGTCAACTCCCTTGATTTCAATGATGTGGTCCAGCTCCAGCATGCAAACCCCTACAATAGTTTGATCATGAGGCAGGAACAGGTATCAAAAAATCTCACCTCCTCCCTATGTGTGAATAACAAAAATGTGTAAATGTCGAGAGGAGATGTTCTAATAAGCTGGAGGTCGCCAGTTAACTTGGTCACCCTCGGCTAGTAAACTAAAAGTGATGCTAAGCACTCATGTAACGTGGATATGTCATATCAGCTAAGTTGGGATAAAGAATAGTGGGTGTTGATTACAAGGAAAGAAGAAATAATTACTCTGAGTGAGGAGAATGGTCCAAAAGAGGAAACCCTGTATGACTATCAGGGCACCATAGCACTCCAAGCCTAAACCAAAAATGGCATATTATGTATTGGGGCTCTAGTTCTTTTGCATAATTGCTCATTTCAAAAACATTAGGGAGAGGACAAGATCGGGGTGTCATCAAGGATTTTTTAACCCTATTCTTCAATTTCTATAGGAAGAAGCTACAGGAAAGCCTCAACTACTACAGGAGGGATAAGAGACTGCTATTGGAAGATTGAGAAGGTGGAGGGAAGCCATAGAGGTTCGAATTGGTCTCTTAATTACCACCTTCATCCAAACCTACTTGAGAAAAAGTAAGTGCCACCATCTCCTTCATCCACCCATCATATTTCATGCAAATTTCACTTCAAATTCTACAAGCAGTGGCAATCTGATTGTGAAATTAAAAGGTCTTTTTGAGTAGTAGAGTCATGGGAATATAGGAAATTGTCATTAACAAGGAATTTTTAACTCAATGCTGCCACTAAATTACACACTAAAGCTATTAAAGAAGTATCTCTCCCTCACTTGATTGATAACATAGAGAATAAATGGGGGGAGGGTTTAATAGAAGGGAGCCCTCAGATACCAAGAGAATCCACCTACACCCTCATGTGGTAGACATATTTAGAAGACACTAGTGGCTAGGGTTCTTCAAGTTGTTGAAAGGGTATGATGATGACCTTGCATTTGAATTTTCCATGGCTCTGAATTCACAAACAAAGGACAATGCCACCACTGCGGTGAGGGGATTGGCTATCTCACTCAACCATGAATTGATTAACAGAGTGACAACCTTACCTCTAGGGATCAAATGGAGAAAAGAGGACAAAGACACCAGTGTGACTGCTAAAAATAATTTCTTCACTGTGAATGAAAATCATGTTGAGGAAAAGAATGGAGTTAGGAGGGAAATCCTACCTTTTCTTTGGGATGAGGTGGCCTACCATATTATGAAATGCATTTCTTGTGAGGGAAGAATGAGTATCGTATATGCCTACCACTTTAGATTACTTCATGAACTTAGGTTCCAGGAGGAATTTCCTCTTGTTCAAAGGCTTAGTGTGTCATACTTACTCCTACAGTCTATCAGGGACATGAGTCAAAAAGTGAGAGAGGGAAAATGTTATGAACCAGCTCATAAAAAGATAGAAAAGATAGATCAACACCTTAGAAATAAGCCTCTTCGAGGGGGCAACCTCCTTTACATTACACAAATGAACAATTCTTAGACGATCCAAATGACAAAACCTCCTTTCTATATATAGGAGTCTAAGGGGTCACAATATAACCAAAGCCGACCTAACAATAATAATATAAAGGCACAAAAATAAAAATAGTGGGATTCTGTGGGGAACAATAATAACAATATGGGGACAATAGGGGCACAACAATAACAATAAGGGATACAATGACAATAGTAATGGGGGAATCACTAGTATTATAGGGACCTAACATGACCCTCTCCTTCAAAAAAGTGTTGTCCCCAACACTTGAGTAGTTTTGGATGCTTCTGTATAAAATTCTCATCCTCCCATGTGGAATCTTCAACGGATAAGTTCTTCCACTTGATGAGATACTCTGAAATTGATCGATTTCATAGATATTGAGTTCTTGTTTCTTTTACTGCTTCAGGTTCCAATACGATTTTTCCTTCCTCATGAAGTTCTGTAAATATTGTTTGAACTAAAAAATTGTCACCTATAACCTTCTTTAAGCATGAAACATGGAAAACTGGGTGCACTCGGGAAGCTGTAGGAAGCTCCAATTTGTATAACATAGTATCTATCTTTTGCAACACCTTGTACGGACCATAATACTTTGGTGATAATTTATTATCCTTCTTAGCTTGCTTCAGGGACATTTTTTTATATGGTTGTAGCTGTAGGAATACCCAATCACGTACATCAAAACTTCTTTCGTTGTGATGTCGATCTGCCTGTTGTTTCATTCTATTATGTGCCAAAGTGAGGTTATCCTTTAAGAGTTGGAGAAATTGTTGCTGATGCTCGATGTGATCTTCCACTGCTTGAACCTTAGAATTTTCTCTTAAATATGATGTGATGGATGGTGGATGATATCCATAAAGTGCCATAAATGGGGTCATTTTTGTTGCAGTATGGAAGGAAGTGTCATACCACCATTTAGTCAAAGGAAACCATTTGACCCATTGTGTCTGTTTATCATATACAAAGAAATGAAGATATTCTTCAAAACATTTGTTTACTATCTCAGTGTTCCCATCAAATTGAGGATGATGAGATGAGCTATGAGCTAACTGAGTACCAAGAAAAGAAAATAATTCTATCCAAAAATTTCCAGTGAAAATGGGATCTTTGTCACTTACAATAATCTTTGGGTTTCCATGTAGCTTTTGAATTGTTTCCATAAATGCAGTAGAAATTGTACTCGCTTTAAATGGATGAAATAATGTACAAAGTGTGCATACTTGGTAAGTCTGTCAACTACCAACATGATAACACTCTTTCCTTTGGACTTGGGTAAACCTGTGATAAAATCCATTGAAACCTCCTCCCAATGTTGGCTTGGAATGGATAAAGGTTGTAATAGTCTCAGGGTCTTAATTGTTTCAAATTTATTTTGTTGGCAAACCAAACATTTTGCCACAAACTTTTGAATATCTGATTTAAGGCCATCCCAAAAAAAATCCTTCTTAATCCTGCGGTAGGTTTTAGAAATCCTGAGTGCCCTCCTAAGGGAGAGGTATGCAATTCCATAAGAATATTTGGTTAGAGTTGGGAATTCTTACATGCTTATAACCAATCCTTGTACCATAATGAATCAGTTTTCTAGCTAAATGTACCAGATGTACTAGGATATTTTTGTATCTTTTTAATGAGTGCCCACACTTCCTCGTCATTCTTCCATTCATCCCTTGCTTTGTTTATCCAATATGGTTGGATAATAGAAATGGCACAAAGAAATGCTTCCACATCCTCATCCTTTCTTGAGAGTGCATCTGCCACAACATTTTTCTTCACTTGTTTGTAGATGATTTCAAAGTCATAACCCAACATCTTTATGACCCATTTTTGCTGCTCTTCTAAAGATAATCTTTGTTCTAAAAAGTATTTAAGACTATCATGATCTGTTTTTACCTTGAAGTGTCTTCCCATTAGGTAGGATCATCATTTCTTAAGTGCATGTAGCATTGCCAACATTTCCTTCTCATAAATAGTTTTGTGTAAATACTTTCCTTTGATTGGATGACTTTCGAAAGCAATGTGTCTTTCTTATTCAATTAAAATAGCACGAATTCCATTTCCTGAGGCATCACATTCCACAATAAAGGTTTTTGTGAACTCTATTGTAGCTAAGACTGGTGCTTGGAACATTGCCTCTTTAAGATGTTCAAAGGCCTTCGTTGCTTCTGGAGTCCATGAAAATACATCTTTCTTCAATAATGTTGTTATAGGTGCTGCTATTCTCCCATAATTCTTAACAAACTTGCAACAATACCCTGTCAACCCGAGAAATTCTCATAGATGCTTTATGGATGTGGGGATTTTCCATTCCTTAATGGTTTTAATTTTGCTAGGGTCTACCTTAACACCTTCATGAGATACAATATGACCCAGATATTCCACTTCTTATACTCCAAAGAAACATTTGGAGATTTTTGCATATAATTGTTTCTTCTCAAATAGTTTGAGCACCATGTCAACATGTTGGACATGATCCTTCCAAGACTTGTTGTAGATTAGTATATCATCAAAAAATACTAACACAAATTTTCTAAGAAAGGGTTTGAAAATGGAATTCATCAAACCTTGAAATGTAGAAGGTGTATTAGTGAGGCCAAAAGGCATGACCAAAAATTCATAATGACCCTCATGAGTTCTAAATGATGTTTTTGGGATGTCTTCAGTCTTCATTTTGATTTGATGATATCCTGAACGAAGATCCAACTTGGTGAAGTAAATTGATCCATGCAATTCATCCAATAATTCATCAATGATAGGAATGGGAAATTTATCTTTAATAGTGAACTTGTTGAGCTCCCTATAATCTAGACACATGCGCCATGATCCATCCTTCTTGTGAACCAATACTAGTGGAGCAAAGAAAGAACTTTGACTAGGTTGAACTATACTAGCCTCTAGCATTTCTACAACCATACGTTCAATTTCACTCTTTTGGACATAGGGATATCTTTAAGGCCTGATGTTTGGAGGAACACTTCCTGGAATCAAATTAATAGCATGATCATGATCATGAATAGGTGGGAGGCCTTTGGGAGTCTCAAATACCTTGGAATGATTGTCCAAGACTTTTTGGAGATTTGGAGAAATGGATGCTTTCGATGTGGGAACCTCTAGTGAACATAATTGTGCAATTATGCCTCGTTGTTCTTTCTTTAGAAGCTTTGTCATTATGTTAGAGCTTATTATCTTTCTCGGTTTCCCTGCGATACCCCTTAATTCAACTTCCTTTCCTTTTGAAGAGAATTTCATGAAAATCTCTTGAAAATTAAAAGCTATTGTACCCAAGGATTGTATCCATTGGACTCCTAATACAACATCAGCACCACTCATTGGAATGGAAAGCATTGGGCTATTCAAGACATATTCTCCTATGGATAGCTTGATATTATGGCACTTTCCTAAGCAATTTATGGTTCCTCCACTTGCAACCATCACTTGACACTCTGGTGCTGGAAATAGGAAGCAATTCAATTCCTTGTCTATCTTACAATGAATAAAATTATGGGTACTTCTCGAATCAATCAACACTATTACCATTTTCTTCTTGATATGCCCTTCTAACTTGATAGTTTAAGGAGTGATAATTCCAGCCAATGTATTACAAGATATGGTCGGACTCATTTCCTCTTTTTCTGGGGTTTTCTCCTGGTGTATATCCTCTTCTTTTGACATTTCTTGTTCCTTTTCTTCCTCCTCTTCACAATTTATGTAAAATAATTTCTTCTCAGCACACATATGACCTTCAATGTATTTTCTATCACAATTGTAACAAAGCCCTTTTGCTCTTTTTTCTTCCAATTGTTGTGGTGTCAACCTTGTAGGTTGTGGATGGCTAGGGGAAACAAAACTTCCATATTTATGCTTGTGATTGGTAGGCTTCATTGTTTCCATAATTTTGCTTTCCATTTTTCTTGCCAACCTGAATGTCTTCTCCAATGAATTTGGTTCCCAAAGGTGAACCTCATGTTGGATGTTATCTTCTAAAGTCCCTATGAACACATCAATCCTATGCTCCTCTGGAATATATTTACCCTTATATTCAATTTTTGGAATGATCCAGGGTGTTTTCGCTTATAGATGTATAGAAAAGAATTACATGTGAAATTGCAGTTTAACACGAAAATGTGCACATAAGAGAAGAAGAAGTAAACACATACAAGGCACAAAAGAGGACACCAAGGCTTGATAATGGAGTTTGTCCAATTCAGACTATGTCTCGAGGCCCAGCTCAACAATGGGGAGGCCTTTCTTATTAAATGGCATGAAAGAACAGAATTACATTCATCAAACTATCCATAAGAGGCTTATACCTCCAATCTGCAAGATGGCTTGTGAAATGGATGCTTGATGATGGAGAGGTAAGAAGTACCAAAGCTTCCTGCAACAATAAAAGGGGCTGGAGCATGTAAACTATCCAAAATAGACCAATATGTGCTCTTGGCCTCTTGCAAAATAGCGTGTTGCCACCAAAATTGCCTCTCCCCGTGCTCTTCCATTGATCGTGTTTTATACTGGATTCTTTGGACAGAATCCCATCCAAATCGTGGCTCGTCTGGCTCATAATAGAGGCTGGTAGAGTGGAATGATCGACGGGTGCAACTGCCTCTTAAAATGGTTTTTTTTATTGTTGAACGATAAAGCTTCAAAAATCCCGAAAAAAACTACAAATCCACCCAAAAACCATATACCCGGACTTCATAAATCATTAAATCGGGCTTATTTTCCATATCGGGTCCGCGCTAAGGTTGCAAATTGGCATATCGGGTGTGTCCCTCTCCTGGTTATTGGGAATGAATGACCGCTGATCGTCGATTGCCGATATCAGCGTCGGCCAATCACGTCAACATCCCACACATATATTTCCCTGGGTGTCCGATAATGGTTCTGCCAATCCGATTAATCACCGATCACAACCTACCACTTCCGATATACATATATGTAAGACTTCCGATCAGTTACCTCTGATCCACCAATCTGATCTAATCGGAGATCGACGATTGGGGGTTCCACTGCTCCTTTCTTAAGTCTGCCTCTATGCGACCTCCGATTGTGATTTGGCCTTAAAGGCTTAAGACTCATTTTCAAAGTAAAATCCTCATTTTCTTAAGGATCAAAGAATCCTTCTTTTAGCAATAACTCCATCATCTGGACTCAGATTTAAGTACCGTTTGTGCCGTTGGAATCAGGAAGATGAGATCTCCGCTCAGGTCCTAAGTTGACTTCATTTTGCTCACTTTGATTTCTGAGCTTTTCCATACCATTGTATCTAAAAATCCACCTGGATCAATCTTCCCCATTGAAGAGCTTTTGGACCACCAAAATCTTTTCATTAGTCAATTGGCATGTGAGGGAATTGTTCCATAACTTTATCTTTCTCCAGCCATCTGGCCTTGCTGGGATGCATTCCCTTGAAACCAACTCAAAGGTACTCTACATCTCTTCGCCATGAAGTCCTAGTTCTTCTGTCAAGGATGATGTATTCGGGCAACTCATCGAGATATTCTAGTGCAAAATAATCGATGGTAGGAATTGTACCCACCTCATCAATGTCCATAATCAAAGGAGGTTCATACAGATTTAGGTTCTCCACATTCACTACTGAGTACATCTGCATATATACCAGCAAGTCAATACAAAAGGCATTGTTCCCAATCTTCTCCAGTATGGTTAATGGTCCATACAATATTGACTGCAACTTCTTTCCTTCTCCCTTCATATTTTCTTTGCTGATGTGGAACCACACCTTGTCGCCCACTTGGAATTGATGGTCAACTCAGTGTTTATCATGTCGATCCTTATAATGGGCTTAAAGTTTTTCCAACTGCTTGGTGAATTAATTGGATTCACTAAATGAACTGTTGAGCTTTTTCCTTATCAAAAGGGTCTTTTAGCAGGTAAACAAAGCATGTCTCGAATGGTGAATGTTGCGTCGATGAATGCACTACTTGATTGTGGGAATGTTGTATATAGGGGAGATGTTCATCCCACAACTTGGGATGTTTCCCACAATAGCCTCATAATAAGTGTACCACAGTACAGTTAACAACCTCTGTCTGTCCGTCAGTCTACGGGTGAAATGACGTGCTTCTTTTTAGTTTGGTGTCCATCATCCTCCACAAGATGGTCCAGAACTCCCCAAGGAAGCAAGAGTCTCTATCCAACACAATTGATGTGGGCAATCCAAAGTGGACCCAAATATACAGAAAGAAAAGAGTAGTCTACTTTGCAGTAATATGCTTTTTAAAAGGCATAAGAATACACATTTTGCTGAAGCGATCAACAACAACATATAAATAGTCGTGACTCTTCCTATATAAAGGTAAACCTCCTACAAAGTCCATTGGCACACTTTCCCATTGATGACTCGAAATAGGGAGTGGTGTGTAGAGCCCAAGTTTTCTATTAGAGGGCTTTGAAACAGAACACATCACACAACCCTTTACATAGCGAGTCATAATGTTTTTCATATGAGGCCAAAAACAAAATATTTGTACATGACATGAAGTCTTTTCAACACCAAAGTGTCTAGACACAAGAGAGGTTTGGGCCTCTTGAATTACATGCACTCTTTCTCCTGTGGGAATACACAATTTACTAAGGTGATACAACAATTTCCCCTGCAAGTGATAGTTGTCCACCTGTGAACCATGGGTTAGTTTTGCATAAACCTCCTTAAAGTCATCATCGTTAGCATATTGTTTAGCATAACTTTCAAAAGATAATGAAGCATTATGAAAAATAACAGAAGCAGAAATAGGAGGGCGAGATAGCATATCGGCCACTTTATTGCTAGTGCCCTTCTTATACTTTATTACCAGATGAAACTGTTGAAGAAAGCCCATCCACTTGAAATGACGAGTTTTCTACAACTTGGTTTGTGACTAAAGGTACTGCAAGGGCTGATGATCTATATGGATGATGGTCTCCTTGCCGATCAGGTAGTGTTTCTACTTTTTCACACTCTGCACCAAGGCATAAATCTCCTTGTCATAGGTGGGATAGTTTATCACAACTTGTGAAAACTTCTTAGAATGGTAACAATTCAGCTTCTTTTGTTGCATCAGTATAGCTCCCATGGCATAACCGCTAGCATCGGTTTCGATTTCAAATGGCTGTTGGAGATCAAGGCTAAGACTGGCGGGGTGCTAATTTTTTCCTTCAATGTTTCGAAGGACTTCTGTTGTCTTCCTCCCCATTGGAAGACATGTTTCACACTTGTCAATGTGTGCAAAGGTGTCGCAATAATAGAGAAATTAGCAATAAATCTTCTCCAATACTGGACTGCACCAAGAAAGCTATGGACCTCAGTTACACTAGTAGGCTTAGGCCAATTTACAATTGCTTCAACTTTAGTAAGATCAATTTTTTAACTGACCATGACCAACAATATGACCTAGGTAACCCAAAGAGGTTTTCACGAACTCACACTTTGACAATTTTACAAAGAGTTTTTCTTTCTTCAGCACATCAAGCACTTTCTTTACATGGATCATATGTTCAAACCAACTCTTGCTAAAAATTAGTATATCATCTAAATATACGAGAACAAACTCATCAATGAAATGCTAAAATATATTATTCATAACCCGCATAAAGGTGACTAGAGCGTTGCAAAGCCCGAATAGCATCACCATCCATTCAAACAGCCCCTGCTTGGTTTTGAAAGCAGTTTTCCACACGTCCTGCCCCACAATTCAGACCTAGTGATAGCCAATGTGCAAATCCAACTTTATGAAATATACAACACTTTTTAATTGATCCAATAAATCATCTATGCGTGGGAGGGGTAGCGATTTTTCACCAATATTTTGTTGAGCGCGCGGTAGTCCACGCACATCCTCCAGCTGTCGTCTTTCTTTGGCACTAGAATGATCTGCGAACCGCATGGAGAGGAGCTCGACCTAATTACGCCTTGGTCTAGCAATTCTTGTACTTGCCTCTTGATATCCTCCATCTCAACTGCCAACATCCTATACATGTTGATATTTGGCAGAGGGGCATCATGCAATAGTTGGATTTCCTATTGGATTTCCCTCTTCAGAGGTAGTCCCCACGGCTCCTAAAACATTTTAGTGTAGTTAAAAATTAATTCAATTAATTCCTGCTTATGCTTCCCACCACAGCCCTAGAATGCATCAGCAATTTCGGCCTTTTTCTCCCTTACGACCATAAGCACGCATGTTTTACTGGAATTCACCGGACGTTTCATCTGCTCAGTTCTTACCAGGTTGGCATTAATCTATTTTGATGAGCCCGCACTATGTATTCTACCCCATCCTTAGCGATGTGGTATTTATTCTCATGGCGGAAAAAGATTGCTTTCTTTTCATACAGGTATGGGCTCCCTAATACCATGCCACAGATATAATACCATGCCACAGATATTCAGTGGGATTACATCCATTTCTACTTCGTCTACAAGCTTAGATGCAATCACAAATTTTAACTTGCACTGCTGGGTTACATTCAATTTAGCTTTATCATGTATCTATCCCAGCGGATAAGGCTTTGGGTGCAGTTTTGTTTCTAAGCGAAGCTTCTTTACCAGGGATTCTGCAATTAAATTTGCTTGGGACCCAGTATCAAATAGAGTTTCTACTTTGGTGTGATTGACTACAACTCTGATATGAAATAATTCAATTCTTTTTCTATCATTCGAAAGGGATTCATCTACAGAACTGGTGCTTCCATGTGATTTAGAATCAATAGGAGGTGTAAGGGTACCTTTTGTTCCCGATGTTATGACCAACACTTCATCTCCCAAATCTAATCCAAGGTCTTGCTGTGCCGCTGCCACTACTTTCTGCTTCCCTTTTCCTCCATACTTCTTTGGATGTCTTTCTGGGTGATGCTTCCAACAATGATCATCATTGTGGCCTTCTTTCTTGTAATGATTGCAATAAGGCCGCTCTCCCTCTTTGGTTGTTGCTACTTTCTTCTCCTTCCCTTTCCATTTCGCTTTGGATTTGCCATTATGAGGTTTTAACGGTGGCTTTCTAGACTAGTCCTCTCTTTCGTTCTTTCCCCTGTTCTCAATATGAATTGCTTTCACACTAGCTGCATCAATAGCGGTTGGTTCAAACAACAATAATGAATGCCAAATATAACTATGCAGTGAGCCAATATACTTAGTTACAACTTCAGGTGTATCAAGTGCAATACCCAAATTCAGTGCTTTCTTCCTAAATTCTTCTGTAAAACTCTGAACATCCTGCCCTTTGCCTTGCCTTAAATATTGCCAATTCATCAAAGCTTTCTATTTGTATCCTAAGGGATAAAATTGTTCCTTCAAAGTAGAAGTAAAATCAGACCATGAGGAAAAGAGCTTACCCACATTTTTACTCCTCTACAATTTTCTCTCCCACCAAATGAGAGCTGTGCTGCCCAACCGTAGAGAGGCCAGCTAGATTTTCACCTCATCCTCTAGGATTTGCTGAATCCTGCAGTAAACCTCAATCTTCCTGATCCAATTGTTAAGCTTTTATGTGTTACTTTCACCATTAAACATAGGAAGATCAAATTTAACATCTAATTTAAAAAAAGGTTTCTTAGATGCATCCTTTGGATTTCTATGATTATGGTAGTGAGGGGAAGACGAACCTTCACCACCAGAAGGAGAAGGAGGGGATTCTTCTCCATCATTCCCATGTGATGAACCTTGTCCTTCCGGGTTCCTCTCTTCTACTTTTTTTGGTCTTATAACCAGTTGACTGATATTCTCTGCCATTGAATAGAAAGTCTTTCTGAAATTTTTCTCCTCTTCAATACGAGCTTCCTCTTCAACCATGTTTCTTCTCTAAGGTGCACACCCTGTCTCTGGATCAAAAGGTTCTAAATTCCCTTTGCCTCTTTGAATCCTGCCTCTTGTTAGCATACAAACATGCAATTCACATCTAAAAAGCCTTGCTCTGATACCACTTGATCCAAGATGTTTTCGCCTATAGATGTATAGAAAAGAATTACATGTGAAATTCCAACTTAACACAAAAATGTGCACATAAGAGAAGAAGAAGTAAACATATACAAGGCACAAAAGAGGACACCAAGGCTTGATAATGGATTTTGTCCAATTTGGGCTACATCTCTGGGCCCAGCTCAACAATGGGGAGGCCTTTCTTATTAAATGGCATGAAAGAATAGAATTACATTCATCAAACTGTCCATAAGAAGCTTGTACCTCCAATCTGCAAGATGGCCTATGAAATGGATGCTTGATGATGGAGAGGTAAGCAGCACCAAAGCTTCTCGCAGCAATAAAAGGGGTTGGAGCATGTAAACTGCCCAAAACAGACTAATATGTGCTCTCAGCCTCCTACAAAATAACTTACTACCACCAAAATTGTAGGTTTTAACCCCGTACAGAAATTACCTACATACGAATTCTAAAACACAGAAAATAAACAATTCGAGAGCATAACACATAAAACACATATACACAGAGATTTTCCCCTAGATCCGAAAACTGGGACAACCAGCTTGATTTTTCATTATGTTCATTTCCATGTTACAATACATATTCATACATGCCGAAGCATCCAATACCATGGACCGAAAACCATCGCGTCCAAAACCATGGATCGAAAACCATTGCATCCAAAAAACATGTGCGAAAATCATGCACAAAACCATAGGTGGGTCTGCCCAACCTAACATAGGGTCCAAAACCAAAATTTTCTAGGGCGCTGCCCTGGACCCCATAAAGTGGGGTTACGGGTACTCCTCAAACCCCCTGTGACCTCCCCCCCTCTAACCCCCAGTTAACTACGTGGGCTAGTCATGGAAAGAATATAACACAACCCAACATTCTCCCACTTGTTGTTTTCTTTCCATACGGGGCCACAAGAGAGCTTCATCATTTATCCAGCCCTACAATGCCCATCGTTTCTCTACACTAAGAGAACTTCTCAAAGCTCACAGATTTTGTCAATGCATCTGCAGTATTCTTCAAAGTGTCCACCTTTACCAGCAAAACCTTTTTGTCTTCTATCATATCCCTCACAAAGTGATACTGAACATCAATGTGCTTTGTCTTTGAATGATATGTGAGGTTCTTTGCCAATAAAACTGCACTTTGGCTGTCACAGTCTATCCTTATAGCTTCCTGTACTAACCCCATACTTGAACACAATCTCTGCAACCAGACTGCTTCCTTGCTTGCATGAGTGGCTGCCATGTATTCTGCCTCTATAGTTGATAGTGCCACTACAGATTATTTCTTACTCATCCAACTGACTGCACCTCCAAATAGGTTAAACACATACCCACTTGTAGATCTTCTCTGATCCAGATCTCTAGCCCAGTCTGCATCAACAAAGCCACGAATATCCAACACTCTATCCAATCTTGGTCTTCCTTGGTAGCACAAACCATAATCACTAGTGCCACACAAATACTTGAAAACCCGCTTCACTGTTGTCCAATGCTCCTTTCCTGGTTTTGACATAAACCTGCTCAATATTCCCACTGCATGTGCAATGTTTGATCTAGTACGGACCATTGCATACATCAAGCTACCAACTGCACTTGCATATGGAACACAATACATGTCTTCTTCCTCTTCTTGTGTCTTGGGACACTATTCAGCAAATAACCTCACACCTACAGGAATAGGAACCTTCACCAGTTTACTATCATGCATATTAAACCTCTACAGTATTGTCTCGACATACTTCCTCTGGCTTAACCAGAGCTTCCTCTTTGCCCGATCTCCTTTAATTTCCATGCCCAAAATATAGTTTGCAGCACCAAGATCTTTCATGTCAAATTTGGAGGACAATTGGGCCTTCAAATCCTGGATAATTTCTTTGTCATTTCCAACCAGCAACATATCATCCACATACAAGACCAGATAAATAACATGGTCACCAATTAATTTAAAATACACACAGTGATTTGCTTTGCTTCTGGTGAAGCCAAGTCCCCGTATAAATGTATCAAATTTCTGATACCACATCCTTGGCGATTGTTTTAACTGATACAAAGACTTCTTTAACTTGCATACCATTTTTTTTTTCTTACCCTTCACAGCAAGCCTTCAGGTTGTTTCATGTAGATTTCCTCTTCCAGATCCCTGTGAAGAAATGTTGTTTTCACATCCATCTGTTCTACCTCAAAATCAAAAGCAAAAGCAACAGATAAAAGTAATCTAATAGAAGTTACCTTGGCAACAGGAGAAAAAATATCACCAAAATCAATTCCCGGCACCTGGGAATAACATTTTGCTACCAACTGAGCTTTGTTTTTCTCCACTTTTCCTTTTGCATTTGTCTTATTTTTGAACACCCATTTGCTGCCAATGGGTTTCCTTCCAGTCAGCAACTCCACTAGATCCCAAGCCTCATTTTTGTGCAAATTTGCCATTTCATAAACCATGGCCTCTTTCCAGAGTTTTCCATCCTCTGAATCTACTGCTTCCTTCACAATTCTGGGATCATCATCAGTAATAGGCAAAGCAAAATTTGAACAAAAAGAAGATGGACTATACCTTTCTGGCTGCCTTCTTTCTCAAACTGATCTTCTCACAGCCAGAGTTTGTGGCTCTTCATCTTCTGATTCCTCCTCTGCTGTAGAGTTTGATTCTTCCTCCTTTAGCTCAAACTCTGTCTTTTGATGGCAAGGATCCCACAACATGGATATTGCAGATGGAGCAATTTTTCGATCTCAATAATGTGCAAAACACACAAAAGGTACATATTGCAACATTATATTTGGAACCAAATTAGTTTGTATGGTCTCAATGGCTTTACTCTCGTAAACAAATTCACTTGGGCAATTTTTATGGAAGAATTGACAACACATTATGAGGATACAAAAAGCAACACCTTTTTTAGCCAATTGATAAGTCTCAAACAAAAGGGTTCAATAATGGAGCACATTAAGGAGTTCCAAAAATTGAACATAAAGGTAAAAAATATTCCAGAGGAGCATAGGATTGATGTGTTCATAGGGAATTTAAAGGATAATATCCAACATGATGGTGGCCTTTGGGAACCTGATTCATTAGATTTAGGTTAGCAAGAAAAATGTGAAGAAAAATTATGGCAACTAGGAAGCATACCACTCACAACTATAAAGATGGAAGTGTTGTTGCCCCTAGCCTTCCACAACCTATAAGGTTGACACCACAAAAATTGGAAGAAAAAAGAGAAAAAGGGCTTTGTTACAGTTGTGATAGAAAATACACTAAAGGTCATAAGTGTGCTGAGAAGAAATTATTCTACATAGATTGTGAAGAGGAAGAAGAAAAGGAGAAAGAAAGGTCAAAAGAAGAGGATATACTCTAGGAACAAAGCCTAGATAAAGAAGAAATGAATCCGACCATATCTTGTAATGCATTGGCTAGAATTACCACTCCTCAAACCATCAAGATAGAAGGATAAATCAAGAAGAAAAATGTAATAGTGTTGATTGATTCAGGAAGTAACCACAATTTTATTCATTGTAAGATAGCAAAAGAATTGAATTTCTTCCTATATCTAGCACCAGAGTGTCAAGTGATGGTTGCAAATGGATGAATGATAAATTTCTTTGGAAAGTGCCATAATATCAAGCTATCCATGGGAGAATATGTATTGACTAGCCCAATGCTTTCCATTCCAATGGGAGGTGTTGATGTTGTACTGGGAGTCCAATGGCTACAATCCTTGGGTACAATAGCTTTTAATTTTCAAGAATTTTTCATGAAATTTTCTGCGGAAGGAAAGGAAGTTGAATTAAGGGGTATTGCATGGAAACCGAGAAAGATAATCAATTCTAACGATATGAAAAAGCTTCTAAAAAAGGAACAAAGAGGTGTAATTGCACAATTATGTTCGCTAGATGTTTCCACATCGAAATCATCTATTTCTCCAGATGTCCAAAAAGTCTTGGACAATCATTCTAAGGTATTTGAGACTCCCAAAGGTCTCCCACCTATTCATGATCATGATCATGCTATTCATATGATTCCAGGAAGTGTTCCTTCAAACATCAGGCCGTACAGATATCCCTATGCCCAAAAGAGTGAAATTGAACGTATGGTTGCAGAAATGCTAGAGGCGACTATAATTCAACCTAGTCAAAGTTCTTTCTCTACTCCGGTAGTATTGGTGCACAAGAAGGATGGATCATGGTGCATGTGTCCAAATTATAGGGAGCTCAACAAGCTCACTATTAAAGATAAGTTTCCCATTCTTGTCATTGATGAATTATTGGATGAATTGCATGGATCAATTTACTTCGTCAAGTTGGATCTTTGTTCAGGATATCATCAAATCAGAATGAAGACTGAAGACATTCTGAAAACAACATTTAGAACTCATGAGGGTCATTATGAATTTTTGGTCATGCCTTTTGGCCTTACCAATGCACCTTCTACATTTCAAGGTTTGATGAATTCCATTTTCAAACCCTTCCTTAGAAAATTTGTGTTAGTATTTTTTGATGATATACTAATCTACAGCAAGTCTTGGAAGGATCATGTTGAACATGTTGACAGGGTGCTACAACTATTGGAGGAGAAACAATTATATGCAAAAAGATCCAAATGTTTCTTTGGAGTACAAGAGATGGAATATCTGGGTCATATTGTATCTCATGAAGGAGTTAAGGTAGACCCTAGCAAAATTAAAGCCATTAAGGAATGGAAAATCCCCACATCCATAAAGCATCTGCAAGGATTTCTCGGGCTGACAAGGTATTATCACAAGTTTGTTAAGAATTATGGGAGAATAGCATCACCTCTAACAACACTATTGAAGAAAGATGCATTTTCATGGACTCCAAAAGCAACAAAGGCCTTCGAACATCTTAAAGAGGCAATGTGCCAAGCACCGGTCTTAGCTACACCGGACTTCACGAAAACCTTTATTGTGGAATGTGATGCTTCGGGAAATGGAATTTGTGTTGTTTTAATGCAAGATGAAAGATCCATTGCTTTTGAAAGTCATCCAATAAAGGGAAAGTTTTTAGACAAAGCTATTTATGAGAAGGAAATGTTGGCAATACTACATGCACTTAAGAAATGGCGACCCTACCTAATGGGAAGACACTTCAAGGTAAAAACGGATCATGATAGCCTTAAGTACTTTTTAGAACAAATATTATCCTCTAAAGAGCAAAAAAAGTGGGTAACAAAGATGTTGGGTTATGACTTTGAAATCATCTGCAAAAAAGGGAAGCAAAATGTGGTGGCAGATGCACTCTCAAGAAAGGATGAGGATGTGGAAGCATTGTTGTGCGCCATTTCTATTATCCAACTAGATTGGATAAATGAAGCAAGGGAGGAATGGAAGAATGATGAAGAAGTGTGGGCACTTATTTGAAAGTTACAACAAGATTCTAGTACATTTGATACATTTAGCTAGCAAAATGATTCGTTATGGTACAAACATCACTTATACCTCTGTAAGAATTCCCAACTCAAACAAAATATTCTTATGGAATTGCACACTTCTCCCTTAGGAGGGCACTCAGGATTTTTAAAAACTTACCACAGGGTTAAGAAGGATTTTTTTTGGGATGGCCTTAAATTGGATATTCAAAATTTTGCGGCAGAATGTTTGGTTTGCCAACAAAATAAAGTTGAAGCAATTAAGACCCTAGGTCTATTACAACCTTTATACATTCCAAGCCAACGTTGGGAGGTGGTTTCAATGGATTTTTATCACAGGTTTACCCAAGTCTAATGGAAAGAGTGTCATCATGGTGGTAGTTGACAGACTTACCAAGTATGCACACTTTTGTGCATTATCACATCCATTTAAAGCCGGTACAGTTTCTATTGCATTTATGGAAACAATTCAAAAGCTACATGGAAACCCAAAGATTATTGTAAGTGACAGAGATCCCATTTTCACTGGAAATTTTTGGACAGAATTATTTTCTTGTCTTGGTACTCAGTTAGCTCATAACTCATCTTATCATCCTCAATCTGATGGGAAAACTGAGATGGTAAACAAATGTTTGGAAGGATATCTTAGTTGCTTTGTATCTAATAAACAAACACAATGGGTCAAATGGTTGCCTCTGGCTGAATGGTGGTATAACACTTCCTTCCATACAACAACAAAAATGAACCCATTTATGGCACTTTATGGATATCAGCCACCATCCATCACATCATATTTAAGAGAAAATTCTGAGGTTCAAGCAGTGGAACATGACATCGTGCATCAACAACAAGTCCTCCAACTCTTAAAGGATAATCTCGTGTTGGCACAGAATAGAATGAAACAACCATATAAACAAATGTCCCTCAAGCAAGATAAGAAATTATCACCAAAGTATTATGGTCTGTACAAGGTGTTGCAAAAGTTTGGTAGTATGGCATACAAATTGGAGCTTCCTGTAGCTTCTCGAGTGCACCCAGTTTTCCATGTTTCATGTTTAAAGAAGGTTATAGGCGACAAGCTCCCAGTTCAAACAATATTGCCAGAACTTAAAGAGGAAGGAAAAATTATATTGGAACCGGAAGCAGTCAGAAAAAAAAGAACTCAACAGCTATGAAATCGATCAATTTCAGAGTATCGCATCGAGTGGAAGAACTTATCCACTGAAGATTCCACATAGGAGGATCAGAATTTTATACAGAAGCATCCAGAACTACTCAAGTGTTAAGGACAACACTTTTTTGAAGGAGAGGGGCATGTTAGGTCCCTATAATACTAGTGATTACCCCATTACTATTGTAGTTGTATCCCTTATTAATATTGTTGTGCCCCTATTGTCCCCATATTGTTATTATTGTGCCCCATAGAATCCCTCTATTGTTATTTTTGTGCCTTTATATTATTATTGTTAGGTCAGTTGGGTTATATTGGGACTTCTTAGACTCCTATATATAGAAAGGAGGTTTTGTCATTTGAATCATCAAAGAATCATTCATTTGTGTAATGTACTGGAGGTTGCCCCCTCGAAGAGGCTGAATTCTAAGGCGTTGATCTATCTTTTCTATCTTTTTGTGAGCTGGTTTCATAACACTCATCAATAGGTACATATTAAGGGCCATAATACCACCCTCCATCTTTAGAACTATCTCTTTCTCCCATTTATTTACAATTTTTGTTATATTATGATTAGTGAGAGGGGTAAAAGATGTTTTTCCATGTCATGTGGCCTAATATGGTTTAATTGTAGGAAATGGAGCATTTTTTAGATAATATCCATGAAGGGGCTCAAAGTAGACAATAGGGAGAGATTCTAGGAGGTTTTCCACCTTCTTAACTCCTTCAATCAACCAAAGATCACAACACTCTCTCTCATCAGCTCGAGGTCATAGGAAACCAAGCAAGACGAGGTCATTGGAAGCGAAGCTAGTGTAGTTGATGAATATCAAGATCCAACATTCTTGAGTTATGGGAGAAACATTCCTATTTTCTAGGGAGATGTTGGTAGCTACCCTCTTGTATAAATAAAAATGTAAAAGAGCTCATAAGGATTTCAATTTTGTTTTTAGCTAGGTATCTATTGAGCTCAAGTACTGAGCGCTATTAATTTTTAATGTTATATAATGTATTAGACATTGATACAATGATAATGAGAATTTTATTATTGGTTCATCATTGAGTTAGTTCTAGATGTCTGAGGATCTTGGGTTTGGGCCCAACCTTAGTGGCTTAGGTCCCTCGTGTTTATTTGTATCTCTTTTTAGTTCATAGTGCTTATTAGTTTCTTGCATTTCATTAGAAAATAACCCATCAAAATTTTGTGATTGCAACCTCTACCTCATCTCTCCCATCGAAGCATAAGTGGAAGGATCTACAATCACAGTCCAAAAATACTATGTTTATTATTTTTTGGAAGAAGATTTATGTTAGTCATCGCTTTTTTCATATGCTTACTGTAGCATAGGAGTTGATTTATTGACTAGATCAAAGTTTTTGGCATAGATTAGATGGCATTTAAATTCAACTCATCGTTTCTATTAGTTGTTTCATTTTGTCAACAATAAAAGGGTATATGCATGTGATGATTGCAGAGTTTTTTGGATATGCAAGAAAGTGAACCTTAACCACTTCCATGTTGGACTTCCTTGCCCTCTTTTATGGATCCCAAACTGTCCTCAAAGTAATGTTCTTAAGATAATTTTCCTAGACCACCATGAACAACTCTCCTAGTGCAAAACAAGCCTTCAAAAGGCTCTGAGCTTGGATAAGGGCTTTAGCCACCCTTCATCCATTTAGCTCAGCCTCCATCAACCTTGACATCCCTTGAAACCATCATTTCCACTTCCTAAACCTTCTTGGCATCCTTCTTGTAGCAATACAGGGCCCCTATAGCATCCTCCTGTAGCACACATTAACATCCTATTTCCTCACCAGTTTTGAACTTTGCTGCAATTTTTACTTAGCTTAGAAGTAGGTTGACCCCCAGCTGTGAACCCAAGATCAATGGCAGCTCCTACAAAACTCTAAACCCTCCTTTTCCTTCATTGTAAAACATAATACTTTTAGTTTCTTTATCATAGATTTGGAAAAAATAGAACATTGATTTATATGCAAGTGTCAGCTAGATAGATGATACATTGAATCTTGAGTTATGATTTGGTAGGTTAGCTTCTTGCCTACAAGTATATTTCGTAGCTATATGGTTTATCACAAGATAATGTAGTTTCCTTTCTACAAGTAGCGTAGCTCTTATCTTTTCATGAATTGATTCAATAACATTTACAAGTTGAAGTTCAAAATAATTTTCCTTTTTATAATTAGAGGTAGGTTCTAAATTTCACCTTTATTAGTTAGTTTTAATTCTAATTTAGTAGGAGGAATGGTCTTGGAGCATTATTGATCAAATATCCTAGTTGAGGATGGCATGAGTAGAATCCCATCTACTGTGCATATAGCACTGTCATCTCTTGTATGAACCTCGGGTTGATAAATAGAGTTGAGGAGCCCTTGGGAGTTTCAGAACTCTTCCTACAATACTAGGGCTCACCATCACAGAAGCTTGAATACAGAAACCCATTCCATGTCTTGATTGTCATTGTCAAGGAGTTTCATTAGCCCATCACACCACTCACCTTTTATGTCCTCAGGTTATTCTCGATAATGATATGCCCATGAGTTCATACACATCCATAGGAATCCTTCACTAGTTACCACAATAGGAACTACATAACATAACCAATTAGATTATATTGTGCCTTGTACATATGTATCTTTGTTTTGGTTGTTAGAAACTAGGACAATACTGAGAGGGGGGGTGAATCAATATTGTGGGAATTTTACCAATTTATAAAACTTTCTTTCACTTGTGCAAGAATACTAGGACACTATTAATTACTTTAGCAATTAATTTAAAACATGATAGGAAACAATATGAGTAATCACAATGGAACACGCAAGGATCAAACAAAATCTTCAAAACTTCTCTTCAATTCATTTACAAGACAATCTACAACTTCTTGTTATAATTCTCTGACTACAACTAGCAGGAAGCTATAATTCTCATATTTATCATCTACAACTTAATGGAGCTACAACCAAAATATTTACCAACACCAATTGGAAGGAGCACCAACCCCTAATTTGTAAGCTACAACTTGCTTGACACTCAATGGTTCATCTTTCATCCATTTTCATACTAGAGCCATGAAATCCTTCTCTGCTTCCAAAATAAATTGATTTCCTCAATCACTAATACCTTCAGCAATCTATGATCACTGAGAAAACAACAACAACTTCCCCACAACTCGCTTACAGAATTGACATAACTTCTCTATTAAAAAACTCTTATATCTTGCTTGCTCAAGCTTGCTTATAAAGAATTTTGGCTTGATATTTTTGGCCTCTTTTATTTTCTTTGATTTTTGCATGCACTCTTATTTTTTGCATTTGTCCTATTTATTTCAGTCCTTTGACTTTGTTCACCAAGTTCTCAACCTTCAATAAACTTTTTCTTCAAGTTAAACTGAGTTATTTGACTAATTTTAGCAATTCAGACTTTTTACAGGATTTAGTAGTGCTTCCTCTAAAGTTATTTGTAGTTAACTTTGGCTTAACTGCCAAATTAGTTGCCAAACTGATAGTTCTTCCATTTTGAGCTTAAGCTGATTTCATTGGCACCTTTACCTATATTTGACCCATATGGCCAGGTCTCTATGACCATTGGGTAGGCCTTCAGGAACTTATTTTGTTTAATTCCTTCAAGGACCAAATCGTTGTGTTAATGGTTTTGGGCCATTAGTCTTGTTTCTATGCGAAATGACCAAAGACTGGCACTAAGGCCAAAGCTCCCAAGCCCGAAACTTCTATTTATGGTTCTTTGTTATTCTGCCATGCCCTTGGTCTATTTCTACACAAAATGAACAAGGGTAAGGGCTTTTAGCCCACAGCCCCTCTATCCCAATGTTTTTTAAACTTGTGTCTCTTTATACATTCGTTGAAGTCTATCCATCAAGTTGATGTGTCACGTGTGGACTGCTTGCTTTCTCTTTGATTGTTTATTGTTTTCATTAATGGATTGACACCTATTGAGGTCATATCTACAGGATGACATGCCCTGTGAGGCCCTCCCAGCTTCACTCTTATTCATCACCACTCTACCAACCTGTCAATGCCAACGTGTCTCAACTCTTTTCCTTGTAAAGAATTCCCTTTGCACCCTATGATTTACCGTCGGGGTCATCCCTATGAGATGTCATGTCCTATGGGATCTTCCCATCCTCATTCTCATTTTTTGTTGTAAGCTACGTTAGTATCGTTGTGTCTTGTCTCTCACTAGCCAACGCTTCTACCCATGCACCATTAATAACAAACCACTGGGATCCATCTAGCGGGATGACATTATGTTGATGTCATCTATGCCACATGTCGACCAATGATTGATGACACGTGTCACCCATAAATGGGCCTTTTGGGTGCCGAAAGTGTCACATTTGATTGCCATGTATCCATTGTTGATTGGCCTATGATGACATCATCACTTGCATCATCCAGGCCAACTGTATGTTGCCACCTATTTTGTCAGAGGAGAGAGAAAGGGTCCCTAAATCCTTGGTTTTGCAAGAAATTTCTTTGTTAATGTTTTTAACAAAAAACCACTTGATTCAAGCCATTTCTTTGTTTTTCACATAAATCCTCCAGGTCGACTCTACCTCTTTATTATCCTCCCGAGATGAACCTATGGCTAGTCCTCAACGAGGTTAGCTATCTCTATGGGGCCTCCAATTGTTTTTCATTGGATGATGCTCTATTATCGTGTCTCGATGCCAATCTCCTAGTGCTTGGCCTTTTGTGTGCCAAAATGTTGAGCCGAGATTATACTATCAGGCTCTCCTCTATCAGGATGGTATCATATTTTGGTGTCATCTCGCTCCATACATCCTTGCACTTAAACTTGTGTGTTCATTGCTATATTTCAAGGTATTTCCACCAGGGTAACTCCATCAGGTGGACTCCAACAACGCCCAATAACAACACTTCCCACTACTACACTATCGGCCTCATCAGTGTGATCCTTAGTTTGGCCACTCTGCCACCATCACCACTAGTTCTAACTACTTTTCCAAACTTGGTTATGTGCCAAGTGTTCCCAAAATCCTTCTAATTCTACTAACTATGACTTGGGATCACCAAACTTTTATTATATCTATATTTTGATCCAAGAGACCATTTTCTAGCTTCCACATATCACTGGAAATCTTTTTCTGGGCGATTTCCATCTATATGGGTTTGACCTGTGTTTGAGGTGATCGACTATGCCAAATGTTAGGGGACTTTTGAGGTCTAAAATGGGCCTCCTAAGAAAAATGTACGACAAAAATAAAATTTATAAGAACCAATAGGATTCAAGATTATGATTTCAACCATGGGGGATGATTCCCCATTTTTGCAGTAAGAAAGTAAAAATAATAAAAAATAATAAAAAAAATAAAACTACTTTTTTCAACTCGTATTTTCAACTTACTTCCCTAAGGTTTTACTCAAATTTTGAGTGGGAGTATTGTTGGATGCAAAAATTAATTTCTCATCCAAGGAGTACCCATGTTGCATGCTTTCGATGGACCCTTCTACATGAAAAAATGAGAAATATATGAAAAAACATGGTTGCAATCATGTTTTCCATGTATTTCTCATTTTTCATGTTGGAGGGTCCATCAAAAGTATGCAACATTGGTACTCCTTGGATGAGGAATCAAATTTTGCATCCAATGAGTGTTTCCACTCGAAATTTGAGTAAACTCATAGGGAGAGAAGTTGAAAATTTGAGTTGAAAAAATAGTTTTTTTCTTTTTTCCCTCTAAAATTTGATGATGTAATGTAATCTTATTTTATTATTTCCACTATTATTTTATGATTTCCTTAGGAGGCCCATTTTAGACCTGAAAATTCCCCTAATGATTGGTTTTGAAATCTTTGCCCACCTCTCATCCATGTTGCTCCGTAATTCTACCACTTGTGCTTGGAACTAGATCTCCTGAGACCTTATTTGACACTTGTGCCATCTGCTGACATCAATGGACACCCTATTGCCATCAATGAAAACATATTTCCAACATTGGTTTGGTGTGTGATGTGAACACTTATTATTTTTGTGTGTAGGGTTTTTTCGATGTGATGTTTCTCATTCTTATTGCTTCATTTTCATTTGCATTCACATACTCTTGGCTTGTCATAGGCACACCCATGGTAAGACCAAGAGGTTATATACAGTAGTCCTTTAATGATGTTGACATTTGTCACATTAATTCAAAATTTATACAATCACCTTTTCCATGAAAGAAGGAAATACATTCATGTAATAATTCAAAAAATATGGATAACCATCATATGCTTAAAGGAAAATCAATGTCAAGCTATCTCTGAAAAACACTAGACTCTTTATTTAATCCTAAAAGGCAATCAGTGCATGGTGGATTGATCTAATCTACAATTAGTCACTCCTAGGGTTATTAAAATCTCATCATTGAACCTTTGTAGTCAAACTTCTTATAATGATCCCTTTGTCAACCATGATTTAAATAAACATTAATAGGAGTAAATTCTCTCTTACAAGTCTAAAAAGAGATGAAATAGGGGTGTGACATATTGGAGAGCTATGAAATATGCCATGAAGAGGAAGTTAAAGAGAATAAATACCACTACACTTCTAATACAATCTCACTAAAGTTTCTTTATTAAGCCCTATATAATTCCCATATTAACCCAAAAACCCCTTATTAAACCCTAGATATTGAGTGATTACATTTCCATTTTTATATTGCTAGGTAGGCTAGAATCCCTCATGTTCCCTAAGGCGACTGATGAGCCTCATAAATGGGTAATTATATTGGCTCATTTTACCTTGTAACCTAGTAAAATCAACCATTCTCTTAGCTTATTATATGATTTTCTGATTATATTTATGCTTATAGAGTGAGTTGAGTTAGTTATTGTGCCATGTGGTCTAACATGTATTTAATGTAGATTATTGATGGATTTCAAGGTCAAAGTCAAGGATCCAGTGGACAAATGGCAGCAATAACTCGAAGTGGACAGAGGAGAGGACTTATAGGAGGGAATCCCCCTCATTTATTACTCCTCACTTCAAATTCCCCTTCATTCAGCTCGGAGTACAAGCAGCTGAATCATGCACTAGAAGGCAGTCGAGCAAGTGGAGGATGATTGATGATTATCTCGAGTTTTGGGAGCCAAGCCTCCTTGATTTTAAGGAATTTGTTGGTAGCTTCATTTGTATAAGTAGAGAGGCCTAGGGCCTCACTAGGGTTAGATTTTTGCTTATGTAAACTCTGCTCAAATTTCGAGCTTATTATTTTGTAATAGTTTTATGTAACCTTGCTATTTTTTTATAATAAATATGGAATTCTTTTTGAGCTATCACTGAGTTACCTTAAGGGCTGAAGCTTTTGGATTAGGACCCAATCGAAGTAGCCAAGCTCCTCTTTACTTGTATTTGTATGCTTTGTTTTATTTTGTAGATTAGTTTGTTGTTAGATGTATTTCTCTTATGGTTAAGAATAGGTTGCTTTTGATGATTTAGTAGTTTGCTTCCATTTATGCTTTCTATAGCAGGTTAAGTAGTGACCAACAAAGATTCAAAAGGCTAGCAATAGTGCCTTGGCCTCTCTTCCTCCCTTTGGGACCATGATTTGAGGCAAAGACTCTCTTGCTACCCCAAAAACACAGATTTTCCTCCTTCATAGGACTTCTAGTGTTTGCAGCTTTTTAGTAGGTTAATAGTCCAGCTTTTCTTTGCTTTAGATCTTCTTCATCATGCTCACTTCTTGATTAACAATAATATTATTTCATGCTTTCCTTTCCTACAACATTTCTCAGCATTTCCTTTCATAGATCATAGTTTAGACCATTTTTATGCAAAACTCTGTTTTTCCTAAATGCATTCATTTCACTTGTTGCTTGATTTCCTTGGTTGACTGTCAGTTTCTATGCAGCAGATCTCTTCCAGCAGTAGGCTAGCTTATCAGTAATCACACCCTCCATCTGATCCATGCCCTATAGGTCTCCCAAATCTCACCTCAATTCTGCCTTAGTTTCCTGCATTTTTCTATAGAACTTCTTCCTCTCTCCTTGAGCAAACTGAATCATCTTTCTCTTTCCTGGTGATTCATGGTAGAACTTAGACACCCTAACACCTCATTCCAACCTTCATACACATTTTTCACCCATTCTCACACCCTCAAAACAGTTAAAACTACTCTCGGCCTTCTCATGTAGGCCTCCTATAGTTTCCCTATTTTCCTCCTGTAGATTTCTTTTGTCCTCCTGTAGATTTTCTTGTAGGCTTTCTTTTGAAGACCGAGTGTGGGAAAAGCCTCCAGAAGGCCACCTGAGACCTCCTAGGACACCTCCACACCATCCTACATCCTCTCAAGTCCCAAAACCACCCTTCAATGCCTCCTATTCACTGCCACACTCACACACAACAAATTACATGCATGTCAAATTCACATAAAAATCCCAAAACATGTTTTTTTCTTATTTACTTCCAGAAATAGCATAGGTAGATGTTGTTTACTTCCTTGAGTAGGTGTTGATGCCTCGAAAATCGCTGCAACAACATTGGGGATAACCACCCGGTCCGGACCTTAGTACAGCTCCTTTTCCGTTTGGAATAGTGGCTCCGACTGGGGATAATGGGACCAGTTTCCCAAAAGTGGATAAACGGGATGAATGGATGATTTATAAACTAAGCTAGCGGTGAGCGAATAACTAAACTATTAACAAGAATACATAAATTATGATCTATCCCGGGAACTTATTGAGCTTTAAAGTGCAGCGCTTGATGATCCGTGTCTATAAACAGGCATATAGATGACTCCATCTAACAGACAGGGACATTATTTCATTCATGATTACTGTGCTTAAATAGTTAAGCAAAGCGATTAAAGCGATATTACCACACTTATCATTTATATCATTGACATATACATGATTAAAAAAAAAAACACATCATAAAACATCCAATAGTGGAATGAATATAGATCTGTTGTCACAGCGCATGCATATAATCAATAATAGCAAGAATAATCACATAACAATTCATATGAAAGGAATGAATTCAGACATAGATAGAAATACCATATGAGCTGCTTGACACTACAAATATCAATCGCTACCTGTAGTTCTTCCTTCAACGCAAAAACATTCTCAACAAAGACAATAGTGCACAATTGCATAAAAAGCTTCCCTGTCGAATTAAGAACAACTGGTCCAGTTTCATAAAAGAATATTGACTGAAGCACAATAGTGAAAACTTCAGTCTTTAAGTCTGGTACAAAACTTTACGACCCTTTCCAAAACAATGAAAGGGTCTATAAATACTTAAAAAATCTACCTATCTATAAAACAGAAATCCTATTAAGTTAGTATCAATTAATTTTGATATGATTTTCTTTAGCGATCTGGCAGTCGGTGGCATGATTCATCAGGTAGGCTACTTGCCTTTATATCTGAGCTGACTTATCACAAGCATTGGCTCTACTTCAGGAGGTTTGTTGAGGCGCGAGCTGAGCTGGGCGGCATAGGTGGCGTCCTGAATATCGGGAATCATATACCCGATTGCATCTGTTAGGCATTTGAGGGCGGCTCTCTGTGTATGCGGCTTAATCAGGAAGAGCCAATATGCATCCCAGGTTAAACTATTAATCCCAGTGATTAACCTTCCCTTTTGCTCTAAATCAGGATAACATGATTGCTCCAATGTGTTTGTTGTTGTCAACTTTCCTGGTGTACATTGGGAAATCATATTTGATAAGTAGAGAGTGTCGTTAACTAGTTCAACTAGATTGCTGGAAGTTGATTTACATCTTGAAGCCGCCCTCTCTGCTTTCATCATCTGGGACTGCCATTCTGTGAAGAGTATATCTTTATGTGTTTCTAAGATCCTGGGAAAATTTGCTGCTCTCCCTTGATCAGAATCTTGCCAGTCAAGAAATGCAGCTATGATCTCTTCGGCTTGATCCAATTCATTTCTGGCCTTCTCTACCTGCTAATTTATGGATGTCGTTAATTCACACAGTGGCTCTACCTAAGCGATTTGTTGACACAGGAGCTTAATTTGGGATATTAATGCAGTGTTTATTTGTAATGCTTCTGCTCTGAATTCAGCTACTTGTGGAGCGCCCTTTATTTTTTCGAGTTGCGATGACAATTGAGCGATTTGCTCATCCTTTGTTTTCATCATTTGCTCGTTTGCTGCCCTTAATTGTGCCAATGCCTCTGATAATTCCTTCTGTTTCTAGATCGCGCTTTGGTCGATCCTTTGCTTTTCTGCCTACAATTGTTGAGTTAGTTGACTGTTCACTTGCTGTTGTGTCAACAATTGCTGCTCTGCTTGCTCTGCCTTCTGTCTTGTCTCAGCCAACTTTGCCTGTTATGAGAAAATCTCATGATCCTTGGTTTTTAGTAGAAGACTTACCTCCGATGCTTTATCGATTGTCGCTGCCGAATAGGCTCCTGCATACTGCGACAGTTTTGTCAGGTCATCGGAGGGGTCAAATTCCTCCTTCCAAACCACATTGCCCGTAACAGTTTTCTCTGGGAAAAGGGAAGTTTGATCAGTTTTCCTTCTTTTCCTTTGTCATTTTACCACTGCTTTATGCCTCGAGCTGTAGAAAACATCCAGGGGAGGAATATCTTCTACCTGGAGAATGATTTGGTCAGAGGGGTCCTTTGGTATTATCTCAACGTCCTTAGAAATGGGTGGGCCGCTGGTTCCACTTAGAACCTGAGGTGAAGTGATGTCCTGTGTATCGTTTGTCTTGGAAGTGTCTGTATCCTTTGAACATTCCAACCCACTGATGATAGAATCAAATTGCCTCCATTCCTGGAGCAATTTAGGGTCAATATGAGTATCTATATTGACATCAATGGTGGTTTGTTTTTGCTTTTCGACTTGGGACTCCTTCCGCACTTCTTCCTGCTCTTTCTTCTGTTGCTCCTCTTGTTCTTTCTTTTGTCTTTCCTCCTGCTCTTTCATTTGTTGTTCCTCTTTCTCTTTCCTCTGTCTTTCCTCCTGTGCTCTCTTCTACCTTTCTTCTTTTTCTTTTCTCTGCTTTTCTTCTTGTTCTCTCTTCTGCTTTTCCTCCTGTTCCTTCTTCTGATCCTTTGTTATAATGGGAGGTTCCTTTGACTGTTGTTGATCAGGCTTGCTTGATGATGTCGCTGGGGTTGTTGCTAGTAAATCTAGAGGCAGAGTTTGCAACCTCTGTTCCCTAAGTTTATTAAATTCAGTCAACCCTTCATCATTATATATCTCTTTGGCGAATGATTTAACCTGATTTATTGACTCAGCTGAAGAGAACAGGTCGTCAAACATATCTTCCTTATGATCAAATCTTGTGAGTTTGGCCTGTTCTAGTGCATTATAGGCAACTTTATTTGGATCAAAATGCCTATTTGGGAGAGTCGCCAGAGTCAAGGATTGAATTTTTGTGGCTTCCTTTTCTGCATGTTTGAGATCATGCAAGGTATATACACCACACCTCAAAGGAAAAGATGGCCAGCCTTGCTTCTTATTTTTCTTGAGCGTTTGTGTAACACTCTCAGCAATGATTTGGTAAGAAATTTCCCTCGCTAGCAGTTTATCCAGTATGTACAAAGGGAGGACATGAGGTCTGGCTTGGCTACCAAAAACTCTTATGTAGGTAAATCTCTCCTCTCCAAACCATCTACCTATTGCGGTTAAATCAATTCCGGCTTGATAGGAAATCTTGGGAGCAAGTTTATCGAAAATGGAATAATAAATAGGCAACATAAAGCCATTACAGACTTGGTATAGATGATGTTTATAAGAAGATTTCCACAATTTCTGATGATATATATGAATAGGCGTGGGGTCTTGCGCAGTCCACCTCCAGCCGAGTACGGGGAATTCAGAGTTAAAACACAGGGTATCTAGAATATAGGCACTGTAGTAGAATGGGGGAATTACCCTTTCAGAAATACGGGTCTTACTCCTAAACTCAAGCACAGCTGTTGCTAACTTGTCAGAAAGGATAGTGGCCCAATCCATAATTATACTGTTGCATGTTGCTTCCATTAGAGGAACCATTTCTATGGTAAAATTAGCAGAGTCATGCAATCCCCATAATCTACACATCATTATTCCAGCATAGCAATAAGGAGAAGCCAGAGAATCAACCGAGTACTTACCGGAAGATTCGTGTTTGTGCTTGGCCGGATTTTGTCTCCAATCCCGGATGGGTTCAGATTCAACTTCATTTTCGTTTGCGAATTTCTCCAGGAACGCCTTATTATATATCTTCTCTGGCTCGGGCAAATGGTACATTTGCCTTAGATCATCTGCCCTGAATGACCCGAAAATTCTCTCGTCTCTGGTGCTGAAAGTTCTATCCAGGATTAATATTTCTTCAATCGCCCACCGCACTACGTCTGTGTATGGGAGAATTTGCTCCCTAGCTGCTATCCGGTGAAGGAAGGAGTCAGCCAAATCCTTGAGAGTACCCTCAGACTTCCGAGTTAAATCCACAGTAGCTTCTACTGTTTTCTTTACTGGTTCTTCGACTTCAATCAGATTGTAGGTACCTTGCCAAGTAACTATGACGAGACCCGTACATGTAGTATCAGATATCAATCCCTTCTTTTTGTCTACGACAGCTTGTCCTGCGGCTGGTGTAGCGGAAGCGCCTGTGGTCTTCTTGGATTTCTTCCCCATCTTGCTTGAGCTTTCTCCTTTGGATGAATTCTGCACAGCGGCAAAAATAAACGTAACACGGAGATATGCTAATGAAAATCCAATATGGGAAAGATATATATTGATCAAACCGTGCTGAGAGATTAACTCTTAAAAATGGCCGCGGATACAATCCATGGGAAGATCTTACAATTACATTAAATGGCCGTTTAAGACCTGCCACCCCTTAAATGCTCATTATACCATTATTCGGCCGAATGGCCCGCTTAAGCGTGCTATGGATATTTTGGCGGTTGAGTGCAGGTGAACGATTGCTTAACAGATCAAGCTTTAAATATGAACGGATCGTAATATCCCTCCATTTAACGGTTTTTTGAAATCCGCGCTATATCATGATCGGGCGTCGGGAACACCTAAATCCTTATGTTGACAATTTTGAAACCCTGATCGCCGATAGCGATATCACATCGCATCGGGAGAATTGGTGTTATATAAACATATGGATAGCATACCACCGATCGTCGATAGCGAAATCGCATCGCATCAGGGTGAAAGGGCATAACAATGTGCATAGATAGTGTATCGTTGATCGCCGATAGCGAAATCGCATCGCATCGGGGTATGACCTAGGCACCTTATTATTGTGCATAGGATATTGTCAATTGCCGATTGCCGATTTCAATATCGCATCGCGTCGGGGCGAAGGGTTTGGGGTGCTTTAAGACTTGCATAGAGTATCGCCGATAGCCGATAGCAATATCGCATCGGCGGGAACCCAAATGTCACTTATTTATCTTTTCTATGTCATTGCGATATGCGATCTTGTGATCGCTTTATCACAATGATAAAAGATTGTTTTATTCAAGCAAAATAGGTTTTTCAAAAGGTTTTATATAATTTCTTCATTCGGTTTGCGGACCTTTTTCAAATAATGCAATATTGATACCAATTAACTTCTAGAGGGACCCATTTCATATGATAATTTTGTAAATATAAATGATATGAAATGGGGGGTTGTTGTAGGGCACAACAATTGGCGATTCGCTGGAAGAACCAGTTATCTCTGAAAAGCATAGAAATACTTAAACTTTTGCAAAGTAGAGTTCTAATCAAAGGGGAAAATTCTAATATAACTAGGTATGTATGCATTCCAAGTAAAATGAATCTATTTTTGCTAATTTCCTTTCTTTTTTAAGAAAATAGATACATTCTAAGTTTTAAATAGGCCTCTATTGGTTTATAATTATAAAACAGAAAACTTTTCCAAATCAGCTTTTAAAGTGAACTCTTCTGTCATAGGTAGAGCCTCTGCTGCCAGCAAACGTTTATAGTTTCGACAGGGATACCTTTTAACCATGCTATTGTCCATTGTTCCATTCAATTAAGAGTGTGATTAACAGAATGAATTCAAAACATGTTTTCATATTTTGTGTTTCATTTCCTTTTTCTGTTATTGATGAGATAAAAAACCATTGTCCTGGTTTGGTGGCCAGCTATTGACAATGCCATTCACTGGTAGTAATCTAACCGAACAAGCTGGCTCGTGATGAGACCCCTTGTCTTATAATAAAAAGCCATTACCCTGTTTTGGTATGCAGTATTGGTAATGTCGGTTAAACTATTTCCCTATGAACATGGTAAGCAGGCTTGTAATAAGACCCCTTATCTTTAATATCAGATATTTTAGAATTACACTCTGAGTAATCATAAACTTTAGTGAATGGGATGAACAATCTTCTCCTTAAGAGTAAATGGATGACAGGGTAAGAGTTGAAGATGCTGAAATTGGATTAGCTTCTATCTTGATATTGATAACCTTTTGAGACCAATTTGAAAACAGAAAATGATTTACAATATTTTTTAAACTTTGAGAGGAGTTCACAAAACTTGAAATATGGTTTCAGAATACAATGATACCTAATTTCCTAGAAATTATCCTTTTTGGTTAAGAGTTCTATTATTTTAAAAGCAAATATCACTCCACTTCTGTAGATCAAATTTTCAAACACAGCAAAGGTCAATAGAAGATACCTTACAACATTATTTTCCAAACAGAATCCTACAAACTACAAAAAATCTATCAAACTAAAAGGAGAAGGGGTTACCTCCTCAATTAAAGAATTTCTTCAAGATAAGGCCATTAACAGGGAGAGAATCTCTCAACCCTGATAAGTCTTGCAACATAAAGGTCGAATGGCCTATCTTTTCACAGATTTGAAATGGTCCAAGCCACATCTTCTGGAACTTGGTGTGCTTTCCCTTGTCCTCATGGGCTTTGTCCCATTTCAGAACTAAATCACCGACTTGAAATTGTTTTGAACCGGATGAGACTGAATCAAAAGCTGCCTTGATGATTTGTTGATGTTTGGCATGAATAACCTTGGCTTTTTCTCTTTCCTCTTCTAATTTTAGAATTTGATCATGTCTAAGCTGAATAGAAGAAGAAGGAGTTTCCTCAATGTACTGTACTAGGGCTAAAGAAGGAAGAACAAGATTTGTGGGCAGTACTGCTTCTTTTCCATACACAAGATTGAATGGGGAAGATCCTATAGAAGCTTTTTGTGTTATCCTATCAGCCCATAATGCAAACATTAAGGATTTGTGCCAGTTTTTATGATTTTTTTCTATAGTTCGCTTAATGATTTTGATCAGATTCTTATTAGTAGATTCTGCTAAACCATTACCCCGAGGATAGTAATTAGCAGAATACTTCAATTTAAACCCTCTTTTAATAGCGAAATCAAACATAGCATTGCCTGAGAAATAAGATGCATTATCAAAAACAAGAGCATTTGGGACACCAAACCTGGTAATGATGAATTGATCTATGAACTCAATGATTGCTTCAGAATTTGTTGTCTTCAAAGGAATGGCCTCCACCCACTTAGTAAAATAATCGGTAGCAGTAAGGATATACTTATGTTGTTTGGAAGATGGTGGAGTAATTTCCCCTATGATGTCCAATCCCCATTGCTCAAATGGTTGTTCAATATTGACTGGTTGCAGAGGGAATGGCCATTTACGTTGTCTTCCAGTAGAAGTTTGACAATTGAGGCATTTCCTTACATATTCGTGGGCATCTCTAAACAGAGTAGGCCAATAGTATCCAGCATGAATAATTTTGTGAGCTGTTGTATCAGCTCCAAAATGTCCTCCTGCTGGTCCATCATGTAACTCCTGCAAAACCTTTTGGGCTTCAGGTTTCTCAAGGCATCTTAATAAAATAGAATCATAATTCTGCTTAAAAAGCACATCATCAATAATTGTGAAATTCTTTGCTTTTAACCTAATGGCCCTTTTGTTTTTATAAGACAGGTTTGGAGGCGCATAACCATTCTTTAAATAAAAGATTAAATCTGCATATTGAGATTCAGAATCAGTGACACTTATCTGGTTGATTTCTTCAGTTTGATTTGTATCGCCTGATTCTGGAATGTTGGATGCTCCTGCCAATATCCTGCAAAAACCTTGACCCCTAACAATCTTTGCTGGTTTAATTTCTAAGTCATATTCTTGAAGCGCTGTGACCCAATTTGCCCTTTTTTCACCCAGTTCTTTTTGGATTAATAGTTGCCTAACTGCCGGGAAAGGAACTATAACTTTTGTGTGGGTTTTCAAAAGGAAGGGTCTATAATGCTTGACTGCTTTAAATACAGCAAAGGCTTGTTTTTCTACATCGGAGTAATTCAATTCAGCACCCTGAAGATTTGAGCTAAAAAATGAAATGGGTGCTTCCAAATTGTGATCATTTAGTTGCGTGAGTACTGCAGCATAAGACAAGTTGGATGCGATGGTATACAATGTAAAATGATTAGAAAAATTTGGAGTATTTAAGGCTGGGGCATTAATTATTGATTGCTTGATTAGATCAAAAGCTTCTTTTTCTGCTGATCCCCACTTAAAGACTGAATTTTTCTTAATCATTGTTTGAAGTGGCAAAATAATTTGAGAAAAATCTGGAACAAATCTTTTAACAAAATTGATCTGGCCTAAAAATGACTGCATCGATTTTTTATTGTGTGGGAAAGGGATTTCAGAGATTTCTTTGATCCGATCAGGATCAATATAAATGCCATCTTTGGACACAATAAATCCCAAGAGCTTTCCTTGATCAAGAGCAAAGAAAGACTTTTTAGGGTTAAGAGAAATACCATATCTTTTGCAACGCTGAAAATTTTGATTTAGATCATGCAAATGATTATACCTGTCCTTAGAGAATACAATAATATCGTCTAAATAGACGACTACTGTTCTATTAATCAACCCTCTAAAAGCTATATCCATAGCTCTTTGGAATGTCGCTCCTGCATTTATAAGTCCGAAAGGCATTTTCTGATATGCATATGTTCCCCATTTTGTTCTGAATGTAGTTTTAAGCTGGTCATCAGGATGAACCAGTACTTGGTTATATCCTGAGAAACCATCTAGAAAGGACATTAATTCAGAGCCAGCTACCGATTGAAGTATTTGCTCCATAGTAGGTAATGGGAAATTGTCTTTCAAGCTCGCTTTGTTCAAATTTCTGAAATCAATACAAATTCGAATGTCGCCATTTTTCTTTCTGACTGGCACCATATTAGAGACCCAGTTTGAGTGTCGGACAGGAAAAATAATCTTGGCTTTCAAGAGTTTGTTAAGTTCTGATTTTATCTGGCTCTCTAAGTTTGGATGTATTTTTCTTAACTTCTGTTGAATCGGTTTCTGGTCGGGAAGCATTGGAATGGTATGCTGGATAATGGATGTATCATAAGTCTTCAAATCATCGTACTTCCAAGCAAAGACCTGTTTATTTTTCCTTAACAGTCTAATGAATGCCTCCTTCTCTTCCAAGGAAAGTCCTAGTCCTAAGTTAATGTTTTGAGGAGTTTGCTCGGTGCCAAGATTTATCAATTCAAACCTAAGGGTAGAACTTTGGAGCTTTGCATTAGTCACAGGTTTAAACCTCTCTTGAATATCATAAAGATCCTCCAGCTTTACCACAGGCTTAGGAATTGCATTTTCCTGAGGTGTTTCTCTCAATTGGGAGTCATGCTCATCTTCCTCAATGATTTGATTATCATAGGACTTTTCAGAAGTTAATAATTGTAAAATATCGTCATCATGGTTGAATACTCTCCAATTAGTGACATTGTTAGGAACTGAAGGCCTAAAAAGCAATTCTACGGAAAATCTATATGGGCTGTAGTCTTTAGAAGGTAGGAGCTTGGAAGCTACATTAGCTAGGAGATCGGCTGCCGAGTTTTGAGACCTGGGAATGGAGGAAATGTTGAATGCAGAAAAGTGCGAGGTAAGTTCTTGTACTAGCGATTGATAATGTTTGAGGTGATTTGAAAGACAATGGATTGCATTCCTCACCTGTTTAACAATAATTTCAGAATCGCCGAATACTTTTAGATATTGCACTTTAAGACCGATTGCTTTATATAATCCCTGGACTAAGGCTTCATATTCAGCTGTATTGTTAGTGCATTCAAATTCTAGTCTACAGGACAGCATTGTTTTTTCTCCTTGTGGGCTAACCAAAATACATCCTGCTCCTGAGCCCTCGCTAGACTTGGACCCATCGAAATATAAAGACCAAAATAAAGAGGTATTAACAAATACATTTACAGACTTCTCAGTATCATTGAAACATCTTGATTGATCTGTTTGTGAAAAATTTTTGATCTGAGATGTAGAATGGTTTACTGAGAACGGAGAGGGTTGGGCAACGAAGTTGCCAAAGAATGACTCTGATGAATAATTCCCCAAAATGTTGTTGTTGAATGCTACCGGCTGGTTTTCTTGTTCGAATTCTGTAACTGTATGGGTCATATGTTTCTCTCGATCGATCCTTATTTGATTTGGCTTGCCCTTGTAGGGAAGCCACATATGTGACCAATCAGTGGAAATATACCCATGCAATTTCTCAGACCAATCCCTACTCAAAATTAAACCGTAAAATTCAGGTATATCAGCTATTAGAATATCAATCCTCTGCACTATTCTTGGATCAGCAGATAACCTAATAGTTACAGAATTAATTTCTCCTAAAACTTGTACTTTGGTCCTGTCCAACTGTACAATATGAATAGCAGACTTTTGGGGTTCAATGTTCAGTTTAGAACAAACTGAAGCTGGCATTATGTTAGATGATGCCCCTGAGTCAATTAAACAGTTGTGCAAGTTTCTGTTGTAAATCTCGTAGGTCAATAGGAAAGGTGGGGTATGAGAATTTGATCTATCGCCAATCAGAACTGAATCGGTAGCTTCAACCATACCGGGAGGGGGTTGGCCTGAATCATTAGTAGCTTTAGCACTGGGAAGAGGTGCAGAGGGGACAGCATTCAATTCCTTGAGAAGCAATTTCTGCTGATGTTTTAATTTACTAAGTTCAAACATAGTAATGTTTGCTTTAGTTTTCTTCATGTCATCAACAATATTGTACTCCATTGAATCTGATACCACTAATGTTTTAGATGTTGAAGGAGTATTAGAAGTTGAAGGCTGGTTTTGGGGAACAGCTACAGGTGATTTCTTTGCAGGTGTTTTTTCTTTGGTTGTAGCGGCACCAGCACTCCTTTTCTTTGATGTTACCTGAACGGGCTCGGAAGTACTTTTGCTTCTAGTAGTGACCGGGAATGCTTCTTCTTCGTTGTCGGTATCGGAGTTGGGGAGTATAAAATCCCACATTCCATGACATTCTACTACTTCTTCTTCATCGCTAGTTTGTGAAATCGTTTCTTCTTCCTCTTCTTCTTGTTCTAAATCAGCATTAGATATGACATTTGGTGGCTTTGATTCATTTTTCTTAAAAGTTCTAAAGGGCCTTTTGGTTGATGTCTCGGCTACCTGTTTCTTTATTTCAACCATTTCATTTGATAAAGTTTTTAGGACTTTTTTCAAACCTTCCATGTCATAGGGGTCTTTTGAGGTTTTCTTTCTTGAGTCATCTTTAAAAGAGACCTTTTTGGCTTTTCTGTCTTCCAGGGCAGCTTTCTTTTCCAGAGCATTGATATGTTTCTCCACAGCAAGCGCTTCTTTCATGTTTTCGGCTAAGGTAGGTTTCCCGGCTCTATCTACAAAGATGGCTATATTGGCGGGCAGAGCTGTTATATACCATTCGCTTCGAATTTGTTCACTTGGTTTGGAGGCTGTAGGGATTTTATTCAGGAGTTTATTGAAGCGAGCATTAAATTCCTTAATTGGTTCCCTATGCTCTATTCTCAGATTGGAGAGGTCGTTTATTAGGGTAGCCAAAGACCTATCATCTCCATATTTGGTAAGAAACTGCTCTTGGCAAGTGTTCCAACTGGTAATGGAACCAGAGGGTAGAGAAAAATACCAGGATCCTGCTGATCCCTGCAAGGTGTAAGGAAAAAGTCTAACAACAACATCTTGTTCTGTTACTCCTTTCAAGTTGACTGCCAACATGAAATTATTGATGTGTTCCTCAGCCTGGGTCCCATCATCTGGATTAAACTTGGGTAGCCATTTTTCAGGAGCATCCGGCAATGGGTGCAATGGCGCAGGCATATTGACTACACCAGGTCTGGTCCATGGATCTGCCATTATAATAGCAGTAGTGGTTGATACTACTGTCGGGACTACAGATGTCTGGGAAGGAAATAATGTTGAGGAGTGAGCAGGTTGGGATGCTGAAGCTCCTAATCCCTGGTGAACAACAATATGTAAATGGGGAGTGGATGGTTGACTTTGCAGATGAGAAGATGCAATGGAGGATGTGGATGAAAGCTCTTCATTGTCAGATCCTTCAGTATATTTCTTCGCCTTTTTCCTTTTGGGTAAAGGGAACTCAGTGGGTTCAATACCGAGCTTTTCGCTCTGAAGTCAGGTGAGAGGGTGAGGTAAATTGAACTGCGAAGTCGCACTGCTTTGTGATACCTCAGATTTCTGTGGTGAAATCGAGAAGCTCTAAAGTTTGTGGATAAGAGACTAGACTTCAGGTGATTCAAGACTTAATTGTTCTGGAGTATGATGGGTTTGAGCAGTGGTAGTTGATTCCTCTTCTTCTTGTTTGGATACTGGAGAACCAGCATGTGAATGAGAAGTTCGAGGGGATTCGGAGGGAGAATTACTCTTAGAATGGCTTGCAGATTTGGGTTTGTTTGCCATTCACAGTCAGGCCCTCCTTCTAGCACCAAAAATGTTGATGCCTCGAAAATCGCTGCAACAACATTGGGGATAACCACCCGGTCCGGACCTTAGTACAGCTCCTTTTCCGTTTGGAATAGTGGCTCCGACTGGGGATAATGGGACCAGTTTCCCAAAAGTGGATAAACGGGATGAATGGATGATTTATAAACTAAGCTAGCAGTGAGCGAATAACTAAACTATTAACAAGAATACATAAATTATGATCTATCCCGAGAACTTATTGAGCTTTAAAGTGTAGCGCTTGATGATCCGTGTCTATAAACAGGCATATAGATGACTCCATCTAACAGACAAGGACATTATTTCATTCATGATTATTGTGCTTAAATAGTTAAGCAAAGCGATTAAAGCGATATTACCACACTTATCATTTATATCATTGACATATACATGATTAAAAAAAACACATCATAAAACATCCAATAGTGGAATGAATATAGATCTGATGTCACAACGCATGCATATAATCAATAATAGCAAGAATAATCACATAACAATTCATATGAAAGGAATGAATTCAGACATAGATAGAAATACCATATGAGCTGCTTGACACTCCCAATATCAATCGCTACTTGTAGTTCTTCCTTCAACGCAAAAACATTCTCAACAAAGACAATAGTGCACAATTGCATAAAAAGCTTCCTTGTCGAATTAAGAACAACTGGTCCAGTTTCATAAAAGAATATTGACTGAAGCACAATAGTGCAAACTTCAGTCTTTAAGTCCGGTACAAAACTTTACGACCCTTTCCAAAACAATGAAAGGGTCTATAAATACTTAACAAATCTACCTATCTATAAAACAGAAATCCTATTAAATTGGTATCAATTAATTTTGATATGATTTTCTTTAGCGATCTGGCAGTCGGTGGCATGATTCATCAGGTAGGCTGCTTGCCTTTATATTTGAGCTGACTTATCGCAAGCATTGGCTCTACTTCAGGAGGTTTGTTGAGGCGCGAGGTGAGCTGGGCGGCATAGGTGGCGTCCTGAATATCGGGAATCATATACATGATTGCATCTGTTAGGCATTTGAGGGCGGCTCTCTGTGTATGCGGCTTAATCAGGAAGAGCCAATATGCATCCCAGGTTAAACTGTTAATCCCAGTGATTAACCTTCCCTTTTGCTCTAAATCAGGATAACATGATTGCTCCAATGTGTTTGTTGTTGTCAACTTTCCTGGTGTACATTGGGAAATCATATTTGATAAGTAGAGAGTGTTGTTAACTAGTTCAACTAGATTGCTAGAAGTTGATGTACATCTTGAAGCCGCCCTCTCTGCTTTCATCATCTGGGACTGCCATTCTGTGAAGAGTATATCTTTACGTGTTTCTAAGATCTTGGGAAAATTTGCTGCTCTCCCTTGATCAGAATCTTGCCAGTCAAGAAATGCAGCTATGATCTCTTCGGCTTGATCCAATTCATTTATGGCCTTCTCTACTTGCTGATTTATGGATGTCGTTAATTCACACAGTGGCTCTGCCTGAGCGATTTGTTGACACAGGAGCTTAATTTGGGATATTAATGCAGTGTTTATTTGTAATGCTTCTGCTCTGAATTCAGCTAATTGTGGAGCGCCCTTTATTTTTTCGAGCTGCGATGACAATTGAGCGATTTGCTCATCCTTTGTTTTCATCATTTGCTCATTTGTTGCCCTTAATTGTGCCAATGCCTCTGATAATTCCTTCTGTTTCTGGATCGCGCTTTGGTCGATCCTTTGCTTTTCTGCCTGCAATTGTTGAGTTAGTTGACTGTTCACTTGCTGTTGTGTCAACAATTACTGCTCTGCCTTCTGTCTTGTCTCAGCCAACTCTGCCTGTAATGAGAAAATCTCATGATCCTTGGTTTTCAGTAGAAGACTTACCTCCGATGCTTTATCGATTGTCGCTGCCGAATAGGCTCCTGCATACTGCGACAATTTTGTTAGGTCATCGAAGGGGTCAAATTCCTCCTTCCAAACCACATTGCCCGTAACAGTTTGCTCTGGGAAAAGGGAAGTTTGATAAGTTTTCCTTCTTTTCCTTTGTCGTTTTACCACTGCTTTATGCCTCGGGCTGTAGAAAACATCCAGGGGAGGAATATCTTCTACCTGGAGAATGATTTGGTCGGAGGGGTCCTTTGGTATTATCTCAATGTCCTTAGAAATGGGTGGGTCGCTGGTTCCACTTAGAACCTAAGGTGAAGTGATGTCCTGTGTATCGTTTGTCTTGGAAGTGTCTGTATCCTTTGAACATTCCAACCCACTGATGATAGAATCAAATCGCCTCCATTCCTAGAGCAATTTAGGGTCAATATGAGTATCTATATTGACATCAATGGTGGTTTTTTTTTGCTTTTCGGCTTGGGACTCCTTCCGCACTTCTTCCTGCTCTTTCTTCTGTTGCTCCTCTTGTTCTTTCTTTTGTCTTTCCTCCTGCTCTTTCATTTGCTGTTCCTCTTTCTCTTTCCTCTGTCTTTCCTCCTGTGCTCTCTTCTGCCTTTCTTCTTTTTCTTTTCTCTGCTTTTCTTCCTGTTCTCTCTTCTGCTTTTCCTCCTGTTCCTTCTTCTGATCCTTTGTTATAACGGGAGGTTCCTTTGACTGTTGTTGATCAGGCTTGCTTGATGATGTCGCTGGGGTTGTTGCTAGTAAATCTAGAGGCAGAGTTTGCAACCTCTGTTCCCTAAGTTTATTAAATTCAGTCAACCCTTCATCATTATATTTCACTTTGGCGAATGATTTAACCTGATTTATTGACTCAGCTGAAGAGAACAGGTCGTCAAAGATATCTTCCTTATGATCAAATCTTGTCAGTTTGGCCTGTTCTAGTGCATTATAGGCAACTTTATTTGGATCAAAATGCCTATTTGGGAGAGTCACCAGAGTCAAGGATTGAATTTTTGTGGCTTCCTTTTCTGCATGTTTGAGATCATGCAAGGTATATACACCACACCTCAAAGTAAAAGAGGGCCAGCCTTGCTTCTTATTTTTCTTGATCGTTTGTGTAACACTCTCAGCAATGATTTGGTAAGAAATTTCCCTCGCTAGCAGTTTATCCGGTATGTACAAAGGGAGGACATGAGGTCTGGCTTGGCTACCGAAAACTCTTATGTAGGTAAATCTCTCCTCTCCAAACCATCTACCTATTGTAGTTAAATCAATTCCGGCTTGATAGGAAATCTTGGGAGCAGGTTTATCGAAAATGGAATAATAAATAGGCAACATAAAGCCATTACAGACTTGGTATAGATGATGTTTATAAGAAGATTTCCACAATTTCTGATGATATATATGAATAGGCGTGGGGTCTTGCGCAGTCCACCTCCAGCCGAGTACGGGGAATTCATAGTTAAAACACAGGGTATCTAGAATATAGGCACTGTAGTAGAATGGGGGAATTACCCTTTCAGAAATACGGGTCTTACTCCTAAACTCAAGCACAGCTGTTGCTAACTTATCAGAAAGGATAGTGGCCCAATCCATAATTATACTGTTACATGCTGCTTCCATTAGAGGAACCATTTCTATGGTAAAATTAGCAGAGTCATGCAATCCCCATAATCTACACATCATTATTCCAGCATAACAATAAGGAGAAGCCAGAGAATCAACCGAGTACTTACCGGAAGATTCGTGTTTGTGCTTGGCCGGATTTTTTCTCCAATCCCGGATGGGTTCGGATTCAACTTCATTTTCGTTTGCGAATTTCTCCAGGAACGCCTTATTATATATCTTATCTGGCTCGGGCAAATGGTACATTTGCCTTAGATCATCTGCCCTGAATGACCCGAAAATTCTCCCGTCTCTGGTGCTGAAATTTCTATCCAGGATTGGGATTTCTTCAATCGCCCATCGCACTACGTCTGTGTATGGGAGAATTTGCTCCCTAGTTGCTATCCGGTGAAGGAAGGAGTCAGCCAAATCCTTGAGAGTACCCTCAGACTTCCGAGTTAAATCCACAGTAGCTTCTACTGTTGTCTTTACTGGTTCTTCGGCTTCAATCGGATTGTAGGGTACCTTGCCATGTAACTCTAACAAGACCCGTACATGTAGTATCAGATATCAATCCCTTCTTTTTGTCTACGACAGCTTGTCCTGCGGCTGGTGTAGCGGAAGCGCCTGTGGTCTTCTTGGATTTCTTCCCCATCTTGCTTGAGCTTTCTCCTTTGGATGAATTCTGCACAGTGGCGAAAATAAACGTAACACAGAGATATGCTAATGAAAATCCAATATGGGAAAGATATATTGATCAAAGTGTGCTGAGAGATTAACTCTTAAAAATGGCCGCGGATACAATCCATGGGAAGATCTTACAATTACATTAAATGGTCGTTTAAGACCTGCCACCCCTTAAATGCTCATTATACCATTATTCGACCGAATGGCCCTCTTAAGCGTGCTATGGATATTGTGGTGGTTGAGTGCAGGTGAACGATTGCTTAACAGATCAAGCTTTAAATATGAACGGATCGTAATATCCCTCCATTTAATGGTTTTTTGAAATCCGCGCTATATCATGATCGGGCGTCGAGAACACCTAAATCCTTATGTTGACAATTTTGAAACCCTAATCGCCGATAGCGATATCGCATCGCATCGGGAGAATTGGTGTTATATAAACATATGGATAGCATACCACCGATCGCCGATAGCGAAATCGCATCGCATCGGGGTGAAAGGGCATAACAATGTGCATAGATAGTGTATCACCGATCGCCGATAGAGAAATCGCATCGCATCGGGGGTATGACCTGGGCGCCTTATTATTGTGCATAGGATATTGCCGATTGCTGATTTCAGTATCGCATCGCGTCGGGGCGAAGGGCTTGGGGTGCTTTAAGACTTACATAGAGTATCGCTGATAGCGATATCGCATCGGCGGGAACCCAAATGTCACTTATTTATCTTTTCTATGTCATTGCGATATGCGATCTTGCGATCGCTTTATCGCAATGATAAAAGATTGTTTTATTCAAGAAAAATAGGTTTTTCAAAAGGTTTTATATAATGTCTTCATTCGGTTTGCGGACCTTTTTCAAATAATGCAATATTGATACCAATTAACTTCTAGAGGGACCCATTTCATATGATAATTTTGTAAATATAAATGATATGAAATGGGGGGTTGTTGTAGGGCACAACAGTAGGTAATGGCATTCCTTTCATGGTTTTAATAGTGCTTTCTGCAAAAGCAGAATTAGTTGGTTAATTAGGGTTTACTAGGTTTGCTTTACATTTCAGTATTTCTCCTTTCTAATGTTAGAATAGCATCTGTAGAGTAATATTTCTTTCCTTTCATCACATATAGAGCTTCTTTTGAAATCCATAGAAGTTGGCTTGAGGTCCTAGTGATCTTGCACTGGTTGACCAAGTGACAACTTGCAGTGAGAACTAGTACTTGTGCATATAGCACCGACGCTTCCAAATGAACTACTGGGTTGATAAGATTAAAGTAGGCAGCCCAGGAGTTGCAGCATTATTGCTGCAATACTGGTGCTCACCACTTTTTGGTGTTGTTGCCGAGGAAGCGTCAGAGTATTCTGTGATCACTCCTTTCTTCTATTTCCTATTGCAACATTCTACTAATAGTTTATTTCCGCAAAAGTAGACTAGTCATTTCTTCTCTTTCAGTTCTGCATTTCCTTGCTTTCCCTTCCAATTCTGCAAATTTCATTTCGGAAAAAGTAGAATAGTCATTTATTTTCTTTCAAGTTCTGCATTTCCTTGCTTTCCTTTTCAATTCTGCAAATTTCCATTTCAACAAGTTCATTTCAGCTAGTTGCAATTTGTTTTGTTCAATCACAATTTCAGTTTCTGCAGGTACTATCAATGTGGGGGAAAAGAAAAAAACCAACCAAAAATATTTCCTTTCATGCCTCATAAGAATAGAGATAACTCAGGAAAATTTTTGCCCAACACCCCCACTGCTTCACACAGCCAACCTTCTCTCTTCTTCGGTGGCTGCGATCAAGAAGAACCCTTAGGTGAATAGCTAGACATATTTGAAGAACCTATAGGGGAAGAAGAAGAAGAAAACATCCTTTGGATCCAATGGCCGAAAATAGAAATGCTAGGGGGAATGGAGAAAGAATAGAGGGTACCTTTCCCATTTTGGAGACTAATGGGGACACCAAAATGAAGAATATAATCCCTTCTTCCCTACCTCATTTCCATGGTATAACTACAAAAGATCCTGACACCTTCTTGTTCGAGTTTGCTGTCATATATCGAATTTATGACTATGCAGAAGATGAGCAAAAGTTGAAATTGTTCCCTTCTACTCTCAAGGATGCAGCACTGCGCTAGTTCATGGGATTACCTGGCAATAACATCACAACTTGGCTCAGATGCAGTAAGCTTTTAACAACAAGTATCGAGACTATTGTAGGTCAAAAGATACTAAAGAAGAAATCTTTCGAATGACCATGGGAAGTGATGAGTCCCTAGAAGACTATGAAGAGAGGTTTCACAAAAGTGTCAGGTGTACACTTGACCCTAATGTAGAAATTTCACACCTATAGATCAAATTGATATATGAAATGTACTAAAGAATAATACTTGATCTAGTTCTACAAAACATTAAGCGGAAGCATAATTGATTTCATGAGAAACATCAAGCATAAACACATATAACTGATCAAGAGAAATAATTAACCATAACACAAGATATATCATTGGGGAAAGCACCAGCATAAAACCCTTATCTGTATTATCAATCAAGTGGAAATCCTCTTCTGTTTACAAAAAGAATCAACTCAAGAGCTATCTTGTACTCTCTGCAATCAAAGATGAAGATCATAGACTACCTAGTCCTCAACATATAGGCCACAAGTCCTCCAATCTCCTATATTACGTATTTCTCTTGGAAATAGATCCTTCTCCGTGCAAGGAATACTTAGTAGAAATATCCAAGCATCTGATAGTACATTATCCCTCATCTGATCTCAACTGGGTCTCTGTCTGAACTGACATGCATCAGTTATCCATGAGGGAATGCTCAGTTATATGAAATAATAGCTGTCACATGCATGCAAGCTTTAACAGACTATATCTCATTAATTTAACAACTTGTTAAATTAATTTAACTGGACTTGACTAAGTAAAATTATGTCAACTAATCCTCTCATTATAGAACTCATACTTAATTCCTCAATCAGTGGAGAAAATCAAGGATAAATTCCTCAATCAGTGGGACAACTAATTGCATGTTCTCACAAAGACTTCAAGTTTAATTTTCCATAATTAATTAACTCGTGGAGATTAATTAATTAATATTTTAAACTGTTGTTAGGACCAAATTCATTTTTACTTCCTATAGTTAGACCAAGGACTACTAAAAATAGGAAGGGACCCAGAAATGCTAGTTTTAGCAGATTCTACTTTTAGCAGTTTCACCTCTCACCCAAGGTGGCCAAAATGCTCATTGGCCAAACTACTATTTTTAGAAATGCTATTTTTAGGAGTCTATTTTTAGCACATTCTAAATTTAGCATTTCTTGTTGCACACTTTTCAACACTCCCTCTCAACAAGAAAGGGATTATCAGCAACCCCGATCCTGTCTCTATGGAACTCAAACTTTCCCTTCGATAATGCCTTTGTCAAAATATCTGCATCCTATTCCTCGGTCGAAATGTATAGCAACATCATGATCCTCTTGACCACACAATCTCGTAGATGATTATAGCGGTATCTATATGCTTGGACCTGTCATGAAACACTGGATTCTCAGAGAGTTTAATGCAACTCTGATTATCACAATATATCACAGTAGGATCCATCTTTTGACCAAACAATCCCACTAGAATCTTCTGCATCTAGATGGCCTCACATGCAGCCTGACTAGTAGCCATGTATTCAGACTCCGCTAAGATAAGTGCAACTAATCTTTGTTTCCTGCTATACCAAGAAACCGCAACTAACCCAAGGTTGAATATTCCTCCAGAAGTGCTCTTCCTGTCTGATGGATTACCTGCCCAATCTGCATCCATGAAGCCTTGGAGCTTCACTCCCTCTGTCCACCTATACCGTAATCCATATTGTGTATTACCTCTGAGATATCTCAGCACATGCTTTGCCGCCTTCAAAAATAACTTGGTCGGTTGAACCATATCTTGACTCAATTGGTTCACCGCAAAGCACAAATTTGGTCGTGTGTTCACTAGATACATAAGTGAACCCACAAGTTGCTGATAAACAGTAGCAGCTACTACCTCACCTGAAGTAGCATCCTCCTTCCTCCAGTTACCTTCTAGAGGAGTCTCCATGGGCTTGCACATCTCCATGTGGAAGCGCTTGAGTATCTCATTGGCATACTTGCCTTGAGACACAAATACTTCCCCATCTCTCTGCCACACCTCCATGCCTAGAAAGTAATGCATGAGGCCCATGTCCTTCATCTCAAACTCTCTTGCAACATCCTCCTTGCAAGACTTGATCAACTGATCATCACCTGCCAAAATCAGATCATCAACATAAAGTACAATAATCAATAGCTTACCTTCTACCATGATGTGGTAGAGGTTCGCATTCGCTTCACTCTTGGTGAATCCCAACCTGGTGAAATAGTTATCGATACTGGTATACCAAGCACGAGTTGATTGCTTCAGCTCATACAATGCTTGCTTGAGCCGGCACACATGTGACTCATGATCGAAGGTCTCAAATCCCTCAGGTTACTCTATGTATACCTCTTCCTCAATCTCCCCATTGAGGAAAGTTGTCTTCACATCCATCTAATGGATCTTCCAACCCATATGTGCTGATAGTGCTAGAATCGATCTGATCGATGAGTACCTTGCAACAAGAGCAAAGGTCTCATCATATTTAATCCCCTCCACCTGTGAGAAACCACGGGCAACAAACCTTGCCTTGTGTTTCTCAATACTGCCATCAGCTGCATGCTTTACCTTATAAAGCCATTGGGAAGTAACCAGTGACTTTTCCCCCGGTCTAGGGACAACATCCCACACACTGTTCCACATGATAGAATCATACTCCTCTACCATTGCATCCACCCAAACTAGTTGCTGCACTGCCTCCTCAAAAGAAAAAGGCTCGGTCGCTACACACTCCCCAACCAGGGTCATTTAGCCAGTGTATCTATCGGGAGATCTCCTCTGTCTACGCTGAGAGGATGGCTGCCTAACATTATCTCTCGTATCTTGCATCAATCTGTCAGCTTCCCGTGAGTGTTTTTGCCCATCTCTAGAAGACTCTCCAGCAGTGATGATCTCCACTACTGGAATCTCTACATGCGGCTGATTCGCATCATCAGGAGGCTCCTCCTCCTTAGGAACTAATAGTTTCGCATCATCACCATGCAACTTGAGCTCCCTCTCAAGTGACACTCACATGGCTCGCTACTCATCGAACTTCAGATCCCTGCGCACTACAATCCTCTGACTGGCAGGCAGAAACACACGATAGTTGTGAGGTGTATCTGTGTACCCCACAAGTATTCCCAACTTAGCTATTGAGTCTAGCTTCTTTCGAGCATCTTTGGTCACATGACAGAAGATTGGTGATCCAAAGATAAGAAAGTGACTCACATCTGGTCGCTTCCCCGAAAAAGCCTCTATAGGTGTCTTCATCCCCAACATGCAATGAGGACTTCTGTTCTGAAGATATACTGTTGTATTGCATGCCTCAGCCCACAGATGAAGTGTTAGGCCTGTGAGTTCTCGCTTAATTCCTTTTGAAGCACAGAAGTCCTTAAACTGCTTGGAAATATACTCTCCATCGTTATCAGTCCGCAAGGCCTTTATTTTCATCCCTAATTATTTCTCTGCCAAAGCTTTGAACTCACAAAACTTCAAGAAGGTTTGATCCTTCTTTTGCATGAAGTAGATCCAACATCTACGAGAAAAATCATCAACAAAAATAACATAGTACCTATGCTTTGTTGTGGAGGCTGTAGAGAAGGGCCCACATACATCTGAATGAACTCGCTCCAGAACTGCTCCTGCTCTACTATCCTGATCATGAAAGGAAGCTTTTGCATACTTACCCAAGGTGCAACCTTTGCATGTGCTCATTTGCTCCAGCTTGCACTTGGGTAATCCGGTAGAAATTTGTTGCATGATCTTCAAGGCCCCATGATGCAAGTGGCCTAGTCTCCTATGCCATAACTCGCTAATATCTTGGCCATGCACCACCTCTGCTTTGGAACTCAATGCAGCACAGTCTTCTACCTGTAACTTATAGAGATTCTTAATGCAATTGCATTATAAGGTCACAACTGTACAGATCAAGCAAGTTCAAATTGACGTAACATGAAACCCTTCGTCTAGCCCCTCGACTGCTTCAATGGATTTTTTTCGAATCCCTATCTGTTTGGTCTGTCCAGTGCCGATATGCCTTAGGAAAACCTTTCCCAAACTAAAGACTACATCATAGCCTTTATCCTCAAGCATAGCAATAGACACAAGATTCCTTTTCAGCCCTGGTACATACATAACATTAGAAAGAGTGAGGGGAGAACCATGCTCCCTCTGAAATACAACCGTACCTTCACCTAAGACATGGTACTTTCCTTCATCACCCATATCAATCTGTATCTGGAGATCCTTCTCCTCCAAATTGCTGAAAATATTCTTGTCACCTGACATGTGGAAAGAGGCTCCACTATCCAAGTACCAAAGACATCCCATGCTAGATGAAACCATGCATGCAATAAGTGAGAAATCCATCTCAAACTGTGAAGCTAGTGCATAATGGCCCAACTCATGACAATGAAAGCATCTCACCTTCGACTTGTCAAACTTCTTCTCTCCTTGAGAAGACTTGGATTGGGATGCCTTTCCTTTCCCTTTCTTAGCTTTAGATGCTAAAGCCAAGTTCTCTTCGTCATCATGTTTTGGTGAAGAAGCTCCATCCCTGGTGCTCCATCTGATCTCCTCCTGCATCAAATCTGACCATAGTCGTTCCCAATCTGGCAATTTTTCCCTTCCATTCACTAAGTCCTGGTAGCTATGCCAGCTCTTAGGAAGGAAAAGGAGTGCTAGACTCACCATATCATCATCAGAAGTCATGACCCCTACACTTGCAAGCTCATCCCTGCAGGTGGTGGGTTTGTTCAGGAACATAGAGATAGTGTCACCCTTTTCGCACTTGATCTTGCGAAGTTTTTCCTTCAGTGCCAGCTTCCTCTGATCACTGTTATTCTGATATAAATCTTTCAATGCTTTCCACATTGCATGTGGAGTCTCCTTCCCATGGAGGCTCGAATTTATGTAATCTTGAACTCCCTCTAAGATGATTCTCCTAGCTCTAGTCACACACTTCTTCCATTCCGCCAGTTGAGTAGCATCAGTAGGCTTAGGGACTTCTTGATCAATGAAGTCCTTAAGGATGTTATCTTCCAATACTGCCTCCATGCGATCCTTCCAAGCTATGTAGTTTGAGCTACCATCAAGGGTATACTCAAGCCTCAAACCATAGAAAACCATCGGTGAAATAGATGTGATAAGAACTTGAGATCTATATCCCAAATTATAAACTTCGAATTTCTCTTTCCTGTATAATATTCTTCCTTGATCACCTATGCTCTGATACCATGTAGAAATTTCACACTTGTAGATCAAACTGATATATGAAATGTAATAAAGCATAATACTTGATCTAGTTCTACAAAACATTAAGCGGAAGCATAATCGATTTCATGAGCAACATCAAGCATAAATGCATATAAATGATCAAGAAAAATAATCAACCATAACACAAGATATATCATTGGGGAAAGCACCAACATAAAACCCCTATCTATATTATTAATCAAGTGGAAATCTTCTTCTGTTTACAAAAGGAATCAGCTCAAGAGCTATCCTGTACTCTCTGCAATCAAAAGATGAAGATCATAGACTACCTAGGCCTCAATATATAGGTCACAAGTCCTCCAATCTCCTATATTACGTATTTCTCTTGGAAATAGATCCTTCTCCATGCAATGAATACTTACTAGAAATATCCAAGCATTTGATACTACACTATCCTTCATCTAATCTCAATTGGGTCTCTGTTTGAACTGACATGCATCAGTTATCCATGAGGGAATGCTCAGTTATTTGAAATAATAGTTGTCACATGCATGCAAGCATTAACAAACTATATCTCATTGATTTAACAACTTGTTAAATTAATCTAACTGGACTTGACTAAGTAAAACTAAGTCAACTCGTCTTCTCATTATAGAACTCATACTTAATTCCTCAATCAGTGGGACAACTAATTGCATGTTCTCAAAAAGACTTCAAGTTTAATTTTCCATAATTAATTAACTCATGGATATTATTAATTAATATTTTAAACTGTTGTTGAGACCAAATTCGTTTTTACTTCCTATAGTTAGACCAGGGACTGCTAAAAATAGGAAGGGACCTAGAAATTCTATTCAGAGAAGATTCTATTGTTAGCAGTTTCACCTTTCACCCAAGGTGGCCAAAATGCTCATTAGCCAAACTGCAATTTTTAGAAGTGCTATTTTTAGGAGTTCTATTTTTAGCACATTCTAAATTTAGCATTTCTTGTTGCACACTTTTCAACACCTGAGTCTTTGAAGTTGGTCCTGCTCAAGGGAATTCGAGAAGACCTTCTAGACACCCTCCATCTACTGGCCGGGGGAGAAATTTATGAACTATCCTATGAGGACATAAAGACTATTTTTAGAAACCATTCTAGAGTAGCCAGAAAGAAAGGTGGGGGGGTCAACCCATAGCCAATACCTCTTCTTCCAATTCATCCATTAAAGGAGAAATTGGAAACATGCTGGAAGACTTCAAGAGTGAGATGCTGCAGACTCTTTCCATGCAAATGGATACTACATATCAAAAGAAAACAAGAGGAAGCAGAGAGGACTTTAGCCATTTTTTGCCCTAGATGCACCAAGAGGCATCCTAGGAATGAATGCCCATTGAACTATATAGAGGTTTTTTCAGTCTATGAAGAAAATCATTCTATAGATAAGTGCCCTTCCTTGCCCGAACTTAAAGCTGTATATCAATGGGCTGAGGGAGTCACTGAATAATTCTATTACATAAACCAAAGAAGGTCACATGGACCTAGACCATACTAGCAGGTGATGCAAGGGACATCTCAGGCATACTACAACCCCAACCAAGTCACCTCCATACCTTCTTGGGGTCATCCTGCTCATCCTTCCTGGTCCACACCTCCTCCTTGGTCCTTCATATCTCAATATCATGCCCAACCAGCCACCCATTCATTTCTATCCTATGCTCAGCTACATCCTTAGTGGAATGCATCTCATTAGGGGTGGAGGATCAAATACAACCCTCTTCCTACTCTTATGCCTCCACCACCTGCCTAGCCAAATCCGAATGCAAACAACAGACAAGCTCAACAAGTGTATAGTGGGGAACCATCATGCCCAACTTATGCTGTGGAGATTCAAGAAATTAACTTGAGATCTAGGAAAATCCTCCCAAATAGCCAGCCTCCACCTAGGGAGGTTGAGAAAGATAAAGAGGAAAGTGAACCTAAAGCAAATCCACCCTTTCCTGAGAGACTATCCGTGATAGTCTAGCTTACCCCAGAAGAGACTGAACTCTTGGGAGAACTGAAACATTTATGTGTAAAGATACCTGTTATAGACATATTTGGGCACTGTAACCCCAATAAAATATGTCAATAAACCAAGGGCTCTCAAACCCCTAAAAGTGTTGTTTCATACCCTAAAGGATCAAAGTCAACTGATTACATCATTTTCCAGAAGTTCTCCCTGAAAAACTGCTCAGAACTAGTAAAAAATGGACCATACAGACTGCTCCATGCTGAGGGTGCGATGCATCTCATCTGATACACACAAAGGGTGTGATGCATGCTAAAAATCCCTTCTGTAGGGTGCGATGAGCAAGAGCAGACAAATGGCAGAGGCAGTTTGCTAGGTGGAAACTCAGAGAATCTGCTAGAAACTGCTCATATGACACTTGCCTCTCTGAATTCGCCTAGGGATGAGTAAGAGATCATGAAATCTCGAAGTGGACCCAAGAAATATCAGTGAAATGACACTAATCAAAATCCTAGAAGTTGACTCACCCCCCTGCAAACATCTATATATGGATACCTCATCCTAGAGATTTGGAGGCTGGAATTTTATAATTTGTAAGGAAGTGTCGTTGGTTTCTCTTTGAGACATTGTATTGTTGGGTGATCTAGCTTTTCATGAGGTGAAGAGGGCTTTCATGCTAGGAGGATGATGTTGGATCAAACAATGAGGTTGTAATCCTCTCTTCTACTACTTCTATCAATAAAGCTATTTGAGTTTTCCTCCATATACTTGTATATTTCTAAATCTTGTATTTGTGTATGCATTTGTATGGTTAATGTGCATCTGATTCTACATTGTTTATGGTTATAGATCTCTATGCTTTGATGGTATTTTTCTGCTTTGACTCTACAGGTGTTCTTTGAAGCGGGACAAGTGAGAAAGGAGTGGCGAAGCTCTATCAAAAGAGAGAGGAAACAAGCAAGTAGCCAAGCAAAACACTGAGGTTGGTACTCTTTTCTTCTCTCTCATCTATTCTCATTAAGGAAAACACAAGTTACTTTGAATTGTTTATTTCTAAGATAGCTACCCGTCTTAGTGGGACTAGCAGCTCTGAATGGACACTAGTTTTCCCGGAAAAAAATGGCGACCCCACTGGGGAATGAATAGTTTGTTTTGTTTGTTTATTGTTTGCTTTATAAGCTACGGACGGAGCCTGAAGTTAAGCCAGCTAGCCTTCGAAATGCCTTTACTATGCAATTGCAAAGTAGATAAACATTGCTTCAGTCAATCTCCGGGTTGGTTTATGAATTGAACGTCTGATTTACAAAGCATCTTAAGTGACCTTGTGGTAGCTCAATAACCTCATTAGATCAGCCCTTATACTTTGTGTTTACTGTCTATCATAAGCTCAACCTAAATCCCTGAACTTAGCTACAAACTGTGAGTGAAAACCAAGCTCAGTCTTGTCCCTGGACCATCGCACTATCTCTCATTGGCAGTCTGGATGCATCGCACCTCCCATGTGATGTAGGTGATATGCATCCCTACTTTCCTTAAGGACAGGTGCGATGATTGAATGAGACTGTTTCTGCCTCTAGATTTTGGTTTTTTCTTCATTATTTTTAGCTCTATTCAGTAGTTTTACTATCTATGATTAGTATGTCACTATTGAAACCTTCTTCCTTCGCATTATTTAGCCTCCATTGATAAGGAATTGTGAATTTTTTTAATGTATTTTTCATCATTTACTGTCCTCCTTTGCAAACAGTAGCTTAATCGAACTATCATTTTTTGATTCGAAAGTGTCGCAACTGTCGTTTTCAGTCAAGAAAAAGAGTGTCGTAAAGTCTTCCTCTTTTAGATAGTCGATTACACTTTTGCCATTATATTTGATTTGAATTATCAATTCTTTGAAGTGTCGAAATCAGTTTTCCATTCGAAAGAGGAAGTGTCATCTTAGTTTTCCTTTCGTTTTTCGAAAAGAAATTGTTAAAGTGTCGCTTCAAGGAAAAGTAGTTCAGATTTGTACTTAGTTTTCTTTTTGTCATTCTCACATGAAGGGAATTGAAAACAAAATACATGCATGTGCATTTGCATTTAGACTGCATGCGGAAATTGATTTAGGAAAAGTGCATTTAGTGTGTGCTCTCTGCTCTATGTTGAAAGAATCATATTTTTCTTTCCTTAGTAGCTAGGATTTTCATTGCTAAAAGAAAATAAATGTATGTTTATCATTTTAGATTGCATATTTAGGAGTTGTACATCTACATCACACGGTGAACCTTGAAAGGCAAACTTCTTAAGAAATATCAACTATAAAATAAACCTCAATGAACATAAAAGCACTTTGGAACCTAACGCACAACATCTAGAAGTCTAGGCTAGAGATGTATTCCGATGTCCTAAAGCCTGGTAACTATCGTTTTCGTCATAGGTTGGGTGATTCCTCCTCTTTGATATGAGAAGTGCCAGTACAGACTTGTGCTCCCATGTACTATCGAGCATATATTGGGAGAACACAATATGCTAATATCCTTTATCCTTAGGAAGCCGTGTCTACTGCCCTATCGATTGTAATGCACTGAACACAACATTCAGGAAGATTGACTGCTGTATGTAAAGTACTCAGTAATTTCTCTATAAGTTACCATCAAGGTGTATATTGCAGTTTATCGATTGGTTTGGTAATCCCTCTATCTAAATTTCTAGAGTAGTCACTTTCGTTCCTTTTCAAACTCCTTAAAAGAAAAGGTCCATCTGAGCACTTGTCACTTCAGGCTCATTAAAAATCGAAAGTGACTAGAGTCATCTTTAGCTTTTTCTCGACTCTTAAAAATTGAAAATGCAAGTTGTGTCAAAGCGTCATAAAATTTATTTTATTCAGAATAACATTACTGTTCCATCGTTGGTCTTAGGTTGAGAAAATGGAGTCCACCAATCAAGGATTTCCCCTTGGGGGGAATCCTAGTCCCTTCTCCTCTTGGGGAGATGTTGGTGCTCAACACATGGCTACATTGTCCCTTCCAAGACTCATAATTGGCCTGCCAGTATGGCTATTCTCGACCTCTGTCGTTCAAAACATCATAATTCCTCAGCAATCAAATCAACAACCAGAGGATACTGAAGTTGCTCCCCCACCTTCCACTTCGTTTGTTTCTCCCTCTCCTTCTTCTTATTTGCTTGGTGAAACTAGTAACATTAAAAACTGAGTAACTGAGAAGAAGAATAAAGGGAAGGAGAAGAAGAAGAAGAATCCAACGACGAAAGGGGGCAACCATGCATCGTCTGGAAAAAATCCACACACTGCACCATTCAAACCCAAATATCCATGTGTCATTTGCAAAGGATACCACTATCATCGAGATTGTCCCCGCATCCCGCAGATCTTAAGAGACTAGTCTCCCCGCTTGCACAATCTGGTGTCTTCAACCTCTATCGATCATGTTGAGAGTACATCGTTAACTAGTGAAAATGAAGTCAATGGGAAAAAGGGAAGATCTAAGTTTCCTTGTACGTTGTGTGAAGGCGATCATGCCCTCCACCGTTGCCCTTTCCTGGACGAAGCTAAAAAATTCTTGGATAACCGTAACACTCCTGCTTCACCATAGCAACTTCCTCCTAGATACAAGAAACTCTTGCCAAGTCCATCACTAGTTCAAAATCCGACTGACATGCCTCTGTTGTCAATAGAAATGCCTATCATTGAAGATAAACCCTCTGAGTCCACACTAGACCAAAGTCAACAGGTTGAGACGACAGTCGACCCAGCTTTGTCTTCAAAAGGTCCACCTTCAGATGATACAGTCTCCAAAGAGAATGAGAATGACACCGTTCAAATTATTTTTGTTAACACAGAATCCAATGAACATGGGGGCAATCTACCTGTTCGTCTACCACAGGAGGAAAGTTCCTCAGTTCAAGAGATTCATTTGGCTATTTATTCGGTCCCTCCTCCAAGCAATCTATTCATTTCCTTTGATTGGAATCTAATAGCGAGACCCCGCCTACCATCTAATGAACCATTCTGAATTATAGTACAAGCTTACAGAATGATCATGGCTGGTACTATTATAGATGAAGGGTCTTTTGTGAGTATCCTTTCCTCAACTTCTTGGAAAGCGCTTGGTTCGCCATCGCTTTTGCCTGGGATTCGAAATCTGTCAGGCTTCAATAAAGGAACCAGTCAACCGTTAGGGATCCTTCCAAATTTTCCTATAACTTTGAGAAGGAAAATTGTTCATCTGAACGTGATGGTAGTCCAAGGACCTCTAGATTAAAATCTACTCCTTGGGCGTGACTACATTTACAGCATGGGAGCTATTGTTTCCTCACTCTTTCGAGTGATGTGTTTCCCGTATGAAGGCAGAATGGTCCAGATCGTTGACCAACTTTCATTCCCTGGTTCAAACACGGCTACTAGTCAAATGCCATCCCTAAATGGTCTTTTTGCACAAGGAATGTCTCATCAACCTCCAGTCCGTCCACCTGATGAGCACGAGTGGTTCGGTGAATGTGACGAACCCAAGGGGCATGCGCCCTGGTCTGCTTCGATAGGAAAACCCCAGATATAAGGTAGGTTTCCTCATAGGATATATGACCAATCTGACACACGCGTCCATTTAGGAAAATGGGATCAGCCTGGAAAAATATTTCCTCGTCGAAGGTTATGTGATTGGCAATGGATCCACACCTTTCACCTTTGTCTATTTTGATGGATAGAGCCAAGGAAGTGTTTTGCCTGCAACGTGGATGAAACAACCTTACTTTAATGCAAGAACTTCCATATGGTAACGTGGAAATTCTACTTCTATTTATAACTGGGGGCATGCAAACCTTTTTTACGCAAGCGAAAAGCGACCAGCGTAACTCTAACCCTGTAGTTTTTTACTAACTTCAGCTACTTAAGTTAGGTGATTGGTCTGAGTCACCATTCCCCTTTGCCGGGACCGACGGCGACGACAAATTAAAGGAAATATTTCCCAACGAGAAACTATCCTACCTAACCTTAGTAGTTCACTAACCCTTAGGACAGTAGTTGGTCGTTCCTAGCCTGGATACAAAAGGCTCTGAAGCAAAGTTTCGCATGGGGCAAGCTCCCTAAAAAATGAACCTACCAATGAGAGACATCCTTATTATACGACTGGCACGAGCACGTTTTCGCGAAGTTCAAGCTTGTTAAAAAAGAAACCTAGCAATGAGCATATGTTCCACCAGAGTTCAAGCTCGGCGACGTTAAAGTAAAGGAAATGTTTCCCGACGAGAAACTATTCTACCTAACCTTAGTAGTTCATTAACCCTTAGGAAAGTAGTTGGTCGTTCCTAGCCTGCATACAAAAGGCTTCAGAGCAAAGTTTCGCATGGGGCAAGCTCCCTAAAAAATGAACCTACCAATGAGAGACATCCTTATTATACGACTGGCATGAGCACATTTCCACAAGGTTCAAGCTCGTTAAAAAATAAACCTAGCAATGAGCATATGTTCCACCAGAGTTCAAGCTCATTAAAAATGAACCCACCTTCGGTAAATAATCTTTGTGATCGCATTGCTATCAACTTTTGAGCCTTGGTCATGTTCTTACCATCACCTCCACCTTTTTTAGCCAATCATACACCTCCACTTGATTGTTTACCCTTTTGGGGAACAACTGCGATGAGTGATTCTATTAGCCACCTTCATTACATTTCCATGATTGAAAAGTTCCAAACTTACATGGAACTAGTTGTTATCCAAAAACATCACTCATTCCTAAAAAATGAGTCTCCTTTAAGCTCTTTTTAGACTCATAAAATATGAAAAGATTACCGAGCAATTTGCCTCTCCAGCTTGTTGAAGTGATTGGAAGTGCCATCCCTCCTCTATATTTTAATCTTTTTGGACCTAAGGGATCATTACACAAAAACATCGAGTGCTTGTCTTTTTCGGCTCACTAAAGTGATCGAAAAAGTCATTCCTTTCGTATTATTTTATACTTTTTCAGACTTAAGGGATTATACTACGAAAAATGATTACTAGAGTTTCCTTTCCGTCTCTTTTCAGACTCTCTAAAACTGAAAAGGACCAAGTTATCATTGTCATTAAACTCGTTAAAACAATAGCGAAAAACTTGTTCATACGAACAAGAGCGAGTTTCACTGTTACTAGGCTCGCTAAAACATAGCGACAAGTTTTCCTGAAGGGAAAATTATAGAACAAGCATATGTTATCCTCCTCAAGCTTGACAAAAATAAAGAGGTACTGGTCAGCAATGACAGGGGAAAAAGGGAAGAAAACTTGAAGAACTTCATTGGTAGCAGGTTTCTCTTTAACATGACACTTTCACTCCATCACCATCATTGAGTCGGGTTGGGTTATTCTGTTCACTGGTCATATCACCATTGGTCCTCCATACCATCCATTTTGGGGTTAACACTACCAATCAATTCCAGTATTTCCAATATGCTCAAGAGAAGTCGCTCAAAGAATTCACCAACCCAGCTAACACCTCATCCACTGCAATACCTTCACACTCCATTTTTCATGGCCGCCACCCTGAATCTTGTATCATCAGATCATTTTCACCTCCACAAAATCGTTTTCTCCATTCCATGTTGTAGACGTGGGATTCATTAAGGCCCTCCTATGACGGGTCACTTCTTGTCGACATCAGCTCATTATCCAAGAAGTCGACTTAGGAACAACCCTTTCAGTACTTTGAAGCTTGCATCCCTCAATGGCAAGTTTCTCACTTACGACAACAAGTTTACATCAATGGCCTTCGACCAAAAGATTTTACATGGTGTTTGACATCGACTCATGTATTCACAGCACGTGAATTGTACTGCAGTACCTTGAGGGTCATTATCATTATTGGTGATTCCTCTCGCTCCTGTTAACAACTTACATCATTGGCTGGTAATCGGGCGATGTCTTTCCATGTTCGACACCAAAACATCTTTTCACATGGATCGACTTATACATCAGGCGAAGATTGAACGAGTTTGAAGACCTCGAATCTAGTTTCATTAATTCATGTTGCGATATATTGAGGAAAATAAAAACATCAAATGTACTCCATAGCTGCATAGATAATCATCCAAGCTAAGGGATAATGGCTCTACCAGAATCATCAGTCTGCCACACAGACGATTGTTTGTCCTATGTACATGAAAATGAATTTATAAAGCTGAGCATGGGAATGCCTACCTCAACTAGATCATGAAAATATTATGAAGATAATGTATTGTACTGTATCTTATTACAGGTCACCTTCTAGTTTGAAAAACCTCGGATCCTCATGATAAAGCATTTCACCCGACATCATAAGATTTACGACCTCATGCTTTAGGGGGCAACTGTTATAGACATATTTGGGCACTGCAACCCCAATCACATATGTCAATAAACCAAGGGCTCTCAAACCCCTAAAAGTGTTGTTTCATACCCTAAAGGATCAAAGTCAACTGATTACATCATTTCGCAGAAGTTCTCCTTGAAAAACTACTCAAAACTGGTCAAAACTGGACCATACAAATTGCTCCATGCTGAGAGTGCGATGCATCTCACCTTCTACACACAAAGGGTGCGATGCATACTAAAAATCCCTTATGTAGGGTGTGATAAGCGAGAGAAGACAAATGGCAGAGGCAGTTTGCTAGGTGGAAACTCAGAGAATCTTCTAGAAACTGCTCATATGACACTTGCCTCTCTGAATTCACCCAGGGATGAGTAAGAGATCATGAAATGTATAAGTGGAACCAAGAACTATCAGTGAAATGACACTAATCAAAATCCCAGAAGATGACTCACCCCCCTGCAAACATCTATATATGGATCCCTCATCCTAGAGATCCGGAGGCTGGAATTTTGTAATTTGTAAGGAAGTGTTGTTGGTTCCTCTTTGAGACATTGTATTGTTGGGTGATCTAGCTTTTCATGAGGTGAAGAGGGCTTTCATGCTAGGAGGATGATGCTGGATCAGACATTTGGGTTGTAATCTTCTCTTCTACTACTTCTATCAATAAAGTTATTTGAGTTTTCCTCCATATACTTGTATATTTCTGAATCTTGTATTTGTGTATGCATTTGTATGGTTAATGTACATCTGATTCTACATTGTTTATGGTTATAAATCTCTATGCTTTGATGGTATTTTGCTGCTTTGACTCTACAGGTGTTCTATGAAGCGAGACAAGTGAGAAAGGAGTGGCGAAGCTCTATCAAAGGAGAGAGGAAACAAGCAAGGAGCAAAGCGAAAGACTGAGGTTGGTACTCTCTGCTTCTCTCTCATCTATCTCTCATAAAGGAAAACACAAATTACTTTGAATTGTTTGTTTCTAAGATAGCTACCCGTCTTAGTGGGAACAATAGCTTTGAATGGACACTAGTTTTCCCGGAAACAATAGCACTTCTCCAAGCCATAAAATATGTGCCTATCTACAATAGGTTGATCAAAGAGAAGTGCTTTAGGCATCCAGGAAGGCGCAAGAGAGATGCCCCAACCATCAATTTCATAGGACAACTATCCGACCTGACGTTGGGGTAGGTAATCTGTCCAAACTATTTGGACCCTGGAAGCCCAGTAATTGATGTCCACATTAAGGGCACAATGATCCCACATACCTTGATTGATCTGGGAGATGCTATTAATGTGATGAAAAAGGACACAATGCTCAAACTTAACCTCCAGGGCTCCTTGAGGAAGACAATGACAGTGCTACAGCTAGCAGACCGCTCCAAAGTGACCCCTAAGGGGATTGTGGAAGATGTGATGGTCTCCATTGATTCTTGGGAGTACCCTGCGCATTTCTTAGTTCTCCAGCCAAAGGCAAATCTCATTAGGTATCCTCTCATCCTAGGAAGACCCTAGTTGGCTACAACTGATGCCTACATCAGTTGCTAAGCTGGGAACATGACCATAAAGAATGGGCACATGTCCAAGTAGTTAATCCTATATCCTCCTGCCCAACCCTTGCTATAACATAATCTACCTCTCTGGTTGGAGGAGGAATATGAGGATGAAGTTTATTCTACACCACTTTGTACATTGGAAATCACCATGGGGGGAAAAATGCAAGATGAGGATGATATGATTGAAAATTTGATTCAGAATCCACCTCCCAGTGTATCACCATTAGAAGACATAGTAAGAGAAACCCAAAAAAACCCTTCAACTGATCTCTATTTGGTTGATCCTACTTCTCCCTGTGTCAAAAATATAGAGTTCGGCCCAGAAAGAACATTGAAAGTCAATCCATCCCTATTTACTTCCCAGGAGAAGGAGTTATGCAGCTTGCTAAGAAAACATCTAGATGCCTTCGCCTGGAGTTATAGGGAGATGAAGGGAGTGCACCCTTCAGTATGTACTCATCATATATACATCAAGGAAGATTGCAAACCAGTCAGGCAGCCTCAAAGGAGGATGAATCCAGCACTTAAAGATATTTTTAAGGAAGAACTGTAGAAATTGCTTGATGCAGGATTCATCTATCCCATCTCTGACAGTGAATGGCTCTCTCCTTTGGTGCTAGTGCCAAAGAAAAATGGTAAGTGGAGAATCTATGTCGATTATTAGGAATTGAAAAAAACCACTAAAAAGGACCATTTCTTTTACCTTTCATAGATCAAGTGTTAGATGGTCTGGTAGGGAAAAAAAATTTCTCTTTCCTAGATGGGTTTAGTGGTACAATTAGATTCAAATCAGCCCGAAAGACCAAGATAAGATCACTTTCACTTGTCCTTGGGGTACCTTTGCATACCGTGTCCTTCCTTTTGGTTTGTGCAACGCTCTAGCCACTTTCCAAAGAGCGACATTGAGTATATTCTCTGAACTGGTTCATGATGCAGTAGAAATATACATGGATGATTTTACTCCTTATGGCTCTGAATTTCAGGAAGCTTTATCTAACCTAGGAAAAGCTCTAAATAAGTGTATTGAGATGAACCTATCCCTCAGTCCAGAAAAATGAGAATTTTTAATCCCTGAAGGGACTGTGTTAGGTCATGCAATATCTCAGCAAGGACTGCAGGTAGACCCCAACAAAATTGCCGTCATCCAAAGGGTCCCACCTCCTCAAAAGGTGAGAGATGTCAGAAGTTTCCTAGGCTTAGCTGGATATTACAAGAGATTCATTAAAGATTTCAGCAAGGTAGCCTCTCCTTTATTTGGCCTCTTAGGAAAATATGTTGAGTTCATATGGTCAGAAAACTGTTAAGAAGCCCTAGATACCTTGAAGAGCAAGCTAGTGACTGCCCCAATTCTCAGAGGCCCAAACTAGGCCCTGCCATTTCACATTCATACAAATGCCTCAAACAAAGCAATAGGAGAAACCTTAGGAAAAGTTGATGGAAATTTACCTTATGCCATATACTTTATAACCAAGAACTTGTCAACATTCGAGTTAAACTATACAGTGACTGAGAAGGAACTCCTAGTTGTCGTGCATTCCTTAAACAAATTCAGACATTATATCACAAGCTATCAAACCTTTGCGCACACTGATCATGCTGCAATTAGATATTTAATGAACAAACCAAATGTAAATGCTCACATTATTAGATGGTTGCTTTTACTGCAGTAGTTTGATTTGACAATTATTGATAAGCCTGGTAAAGAGAATGTTGTTGTTGACTTTTTTTCTAGAGTGAATTTGCCTACAGGTGAAGAAGGAATGGTGGATGACCAAATGCCAGATGAACACCTATTTTCTATATCAGTACTCTCTCCATGGTTTGCTGATATAGCAAACTACTTGGTTTCAGCATAGTTCCCGCTACACTTGTCCTCAAAATAGAAGAGCAGGATAGTAAGAAAAAGCGCCCCTTTCACCTGGATTGGAGGAAATCTCTTCAAACTTGGCCCATATTAGATCTTGAGAAGATGTGTCAGGGAGGAGGAAGTCTTTGACATTCTCCTGACCTTTCATGACGGGCCCTGTGGAGGTCATTTTGCAGCAAAAAGAACTGCCTTCAAGATATTGCAAGCAGGCTGTTACTGGCCCACTCTTCATCAGGATGTGAGGAGATATACAAGCCAATGTGATCGGTGTCAGAGGATGGGGAAACCTACTCCAAAGGATGAGATGCACATGCAACCTCAAGTGATCTTTGAGCCATTTGAGAAGTGGGGTGTGGACTTTGTGGGGCCTATCAGCCCTCCTTCAAAGCAGAAACAATACATCATTGTGTGCACCGACTACCTGACAAAGTGGGCAGAGACAAAAGCAATCAAAGCAGCGACAGAGGAAAAAGTAGCTGAGTTTTTGAGAGAAAACATATTCTACAAGTTCAAGTATCCAAGAGAGTTGGTCACAGATCAAGGTAGTCAGTTCACTTCCAACTTGATTGAAGACCTGCTCACACATCATAAGATCAAGCACAGGGCTTGCACCCCTTACCATCCACAAGCCAATGGGCAAGTGGACGTCACTAACAGAGCATTGGAAGGGATCCTAACCAAGGTAGTGAGCAGCAGTAGAAAAAACTAGGCGGACAAATTACTTGAGGCCACTTGGGCCTACAACACCACATGGAAGACCACCACCGGGTTCACACCCTATGAACTGGTCTATGGAAAAAAGGCTCTGATGTCAATAGAATTTGAGTTCAATACACTAAGGATGGCAGCTTAGCTAGACCTAAACCTCAGCCATTCACAGAACGAGAGATTACTTAAGCTCAATGGATTGGATGAATACATTTTTCAAGCCCTTCTCCATACAGAGGTAGTTCGAATTCAAAGAAAGATATGGCATGACAAAAATATCAAGGAGAAGCAATTCCAAGAGGGAGATTGGGCACTACTCTATGATTCAAGATACAAGGATTTCAAAGGCAAGATGAGGACAAGATGGTTGGGACCCTACACTATGGAGAAATGCAATGGCAATGGCTCAATTCTGATCAAAACCATTGATGATGAAACCATCCCCATGCTTGTCAATGGACATCGGTTGAAGGTCTACAAGAAACCCCTCTCCAAGCGAGAGTTCATCAAAGATTTGAATAAAACCGTGATGGTAGTGGAGCATGTCTTAGCTTCCACTTCACCCACTCCTTGAAAAAAAAAAAATTAAATAAATAAATAAAGACTCAAGTGAAAACCTCCATTAGGCGCTTGAATCCCATCATTGGGTTGAAAACCTCTTCTGAGGCAGCTCAGTGATGTCAAAAACAAAATGAGGAAAAAATAATAAGACCCCTAGGTGAAAACCTCCCTTGGAGGCACCCAGGGCAAGCGATTAAGGTGAAAACCTCTCTGAGGCGCCCTAGATGTTTAAAAAAAAAAAAAGAGAGAAAGGAGAAAGAAAATGAATTTTTTGTTGCATTGTAGGTTTTTAGGAGGACTACAGGGAGCAGAAGAAGGTGCCAAGGGGACCCTAACATTCATAACAGCACCCATCTCATCTTCTCTACACCTTCCTCCAACATTTTTGGCATTTCTTTCACCCCACTGTACCTCTTTTTCAAAAACTGTGTTTTCTAAATGAGGCTTTTTGTTTTCTACAGGAAGCTCCTGTAGGAATTACAGAGAGCTAGAAGTGGCTATAGAAGGCAGTTTGAGGGACAAATAAGCTTCATGAAGAGCCTATAATCCCTCCTACAATCTTCAAACCTCCTTGCCATCGTTTCCAAATCTGCATCACACCCCAAAGCATCATTTTTCTTCCTGTCCAAGAAAAACACAGGAAAATAGTTTTTCAGTTTAAAAAAAAAAATACAAAAAATTAGAGGAAAAAGAACCATCAACCTCACCTGAAGCCTACCTACTACCTATCCATATTTATCTACACCTCTGCCATCATCCTCGAAGATCCAAGAATAGGAAGAAGCTGAAGTTTCAAGGGGAGAAGCAGTTACAGGAGCTCCTATAGGAATTCCTATAGCAGTTGATCCCATAGAAATCCAGCACCAACAGCAAGAGAGTGCAAACATGAAGGTTGAAAAGGCACCTGAAGCTCAGATCCAGCCAGAGAAGAACTTGCACAAGCACACAACCACACATCAGCAAGCAGAGACAACATGAAAAAAGGGAAATAAAGGCATGCAGCAGAGAAAGCCACAACACCTCACAACAAATACACTCAAATCACAGGTAAGTAACTAAGTCACTCCTCTGTTTGCATTTGTGTAATTAGAAGTCATGCAAAAACAATGAGATGGTTGAGGTTGAATGAGGAAAAGGTGGCCAGTTAACTTGGCCACCTTCATCTAGTTGACTCCACTCATCCAAGATGTCACCCACACGTGTGCACAGTCAACTCCAGCACAAGATGCCAAGGACAAGTAGTGGAGGAAGTGTGAACTCCGATGCAATAATGAGGGATGATTACGAGGAGGGGCCATGATGACCAAGTAGGTGGAGACCAACAGTCCTAATATTGCCAACGTATACCTTGCCAGCTCAGCACTTATCACCAAAAATATCCATAAAGGATAATAAGTACTCCTCCCCAAGCATTCTCACCACATTTTACTTCATCCTCTCCTCGTAACTCAGCTACAATAGTCTCTTTGTGCCCCCACAGCCTCGTAACCACCATCCTCCATTGATATCTCACATATTCTTGCTCTCGGTGTTTTCTACAAGAGAACCTACAGGTTTTCTATAGGATCACCTACAGGAAATCTATAGGAGGGACAGCAGGCTTCTACAGGAAGGGCAGTGAGTTGTTTTGAAGGGAGAAAACACGATTTTTAGCATGATTTTCTGTCTAAAGAGTTAGGGTTCATGCATGCCCCCCATTGAATATCAATATATGAAAGAAGTGGTCTCAATTTGAGGAGGAAATAAGTCTTTAGGAGAGGAGAAAATACATTAAAAAAAAATAATAAATAAAATAAATAAAAAATAAAAAATAAAAAAAACTGCTTATTTAAAAAAAACACAGTCTCCTCTGTTTCTATGTTTTTCTCAAAATTCTTTGTCTCCACCTCCATATTCGGTTTTCCAAAATAGTATAGACAATATGATAAGATGGTTTATTAGAAAGGAGCCCACTAACTCCACTAGGCTCCATGCACTTCCTCAAGTGGTGGACATCTTCACAAGGGAAAACTGGACGAATTTCTTTGAGAAATTTCAAGGGTTTGATGAGGAAATTGCCCAAGAGTTTGCTCTCTCTCTGGTCCCTCACACAAGAACTCATGCCATTGTCACCATTAGAGGTCTTTCCATGATAACCCCTGAATTTATCAGTAGGGTCACTACCCTTCCTCTTGGGTTGCCTTGGAGTAAAGATGAGAAACCAATTGGCCAGGCTGCCAAGAAGAACTTTTTCCAAAATAATGAAACCCCTATTGAAGATAAAAATGGCATTAGAAGGGCTAGCATACCATATCCGTAGGATGAGGTTAGTTATCAAATACATTTCTTGTGAGGGGAGGTACAACATTGTTTATGGTTATCACTTTAGAATCCTCCAAGAATTAAGGTATGGCATGGACACTCGAGCACCTCAGAAGCTTAGTATCCCTTGCTTCCTCCTGCAATCCCTCATTGACTCTAGCACCAAGGTACAAGCAGGAAATTTAGAGCAACTAGCTCACCATGGCTTAATCAAAATCCTAGTAGAGGAAGCCCTCCATACCTTTACACTCCCTATAGCATGGGAAGTTTTCCAAAACATGAAAGCTGAGGATGACATAAAGGCCTTAACCTATGATGTCAGCCCTACTGGTAGGAAAGAGGAAGGAACTAAAATAGAGGAGGAGAGAGCTGAAGAAACAGAGCAGGAAGAGATAGAAAAAGAGACAGAAGAAGGAGAAAAAGAGGTAGAGAAGGAAGAACAAGGAGAAGAGTCCCCTGAGACTTTGGAAAGGGAGGCAGCAGCTGCCCTCACTGCCCTCAGTATCCCAATCAAGCCAAAGAAAAAAAGGAAAAGACAGACCTCCATGTATTTCAAAGCTAGGAAGAGCACAAGAATTAAAACAGGCAAACCTCAGCCCTCTTCAAAACTGTCAATTACTATTGAAGATTCACCCTCTACCAAGGGGAAAGAATCTCCTTCTAATACGCCTATAACCTATGAAAGGGGGACTCGTAGATCTTTCACATGGAAGGAAAAGGCAGTACTACAGGACCCAAAAATAGTCCTATAGGAGGCTCAGATAGTTTTACAGGAGACACTGTCAAAACTACAGGAGACCCAAAAGCTTGAGAAAAGGATAGAAGGACAACCACAAGTGAATTAGGAAGCACAGGAGATACAAGAAATTGATCCCCATCCTCGTCTTGCCTCCTATTACAATCTACTTGAGGGAGGAAAGATAATCCCACAAAAATTTGCAATTCCACGATTTTTTGAATTGGAGAAAGAAAGAGTGAGAACACATAGGTGGATGAAGATAGCCAAATCCAAAGGAGTTGAGGATGTTGGCCATATGGAAAGCAAAATCAGGGAAATGGGTAGAGAGTTAAGTGCTCTCAGAGACAGGGAAGCAATTACAAGAAGCCACCTTGAAACTGAAAATGAATTGCTAAGGAGGCAACTGCAAGAGAAGGAGACCCAGCTGGCATGCATGAACAACTTATCCGTGGAGGCATTACAATGCAAAACACCAGCGAAATCCTATGGCCTCTATCTAAAGGACTAATGGTTACAATTCCAAATAAAGACTTTGGCACAAAGAGGCACAATGCCTTTCCAAGACTACAGGTAGTTCATGGATTTGTGTGACTTAAGCACCTCAGAGGATAAAGAAAAGATGGCAAAATTCTACTTACACAACATGGCCCTCACAAACATGAATGTTTGGGATCCCAATGCCAAGCTAGGGGACCTACAATTAATGGTCATGGCCTCATGGATGAACCATGAAGAATTGAGGGCAACAGAAATAAAAAGCTTGATGATAAAGGAGCAGAATGAGCCATTAATGATAAGCACTGAGCCATCAGATCCTATGGCACTCATTAGCACACACAACCTGCTTGTCAATGACCCTCAAATTGCCCCTAGATATCTCACAAATCAGGCACAAGCCATTGCACACTTTGAGGATATGCAAAGGCTACTTGGGGATGATTGTGTCCATGCATGCACGAGGAGATGGAACACCTTACCACACAGTTTGCAGATCAGGGAATATCATTCCCCCATGAGGCTGAAGGAGGCATTGAAAAGAGTGTCAATGTACAAGCGCTCCATGCAGAGGCTAAAGGTCAACTAGATTGGCCTCAACTGAGTCCCCACTGCTGTTAGGAATGCTAGAAGGCAGAAGAGAAGAAGAGGAGGAGCAGTGGAAGGACATAAACAGGAAATAAGGATTATATGGCAAAGAAGAGCAGACCACATCAGAAGCCTGGGATGCTAGGGAGGCCACTAGGGCCATAAAAGATGACGAGATTGACTAGGTTGCTCAGAGGATGAGCAACACCTTTAGTAGGGGGTGATGATGAACCTCATAAATGGGTAATTATATGGGCTCATTTTACCTCCTAACTTAGTCAAATCAACCATTCTGTTAGCTTATTATATTATTTTTTGATTATATTTATGCTTATAGAGTGAGTTGAGGTAGTTATTGTGCCATGTGGTCTAACATGTATTTAATGTAGATTATTGATGGATTTAGAGGTCAAAGTCAAGGATCGAGTGGACAAATGGCAGCAATAACTTGAAGTGGATAGAGGAGGGGACTTATAGGAGGGAATCCCCCTCATTTATTACTCTTCACTTTGAATTCCCCTTCATTCAGCTCAGAGTACAAGCAGCCGAATCATGCACTAGAAGGCAGCTAAGCAAGTGGAGGATGACTGATGATTATCTCGAGTTTTGGGAGCCAAGCCTCCTTGATTTTAAGTAATTTGTTCGTAGCTTAATTTGTATAAGTAGAGAGGCCAATGGCCTCACTAGGGTTGGATTTTTTCTTATGTAAACTCTGCTCAAATTTCGAGCTTATTATTTTGTGACAATTTTATGTAACCTTGCTATTTTTTTATAATAAAGATGGAATCCTTTTTGAGCTAGCACTGAGTTACCTCAGAGGGCTTAAGCTCTTAGGTTAGGGCCCAATCCAAGCAGCCAAGCTCCCCTTTACTTTTACTTGTATGCTTTGTTTCATTTTGTAGATTAGTTTGATGTTAGATGTATTTCTCTTATGGTTAAGAATATGTTGTTTTTGATGATTTAGTAGTTTGCCTCCATTTGTGCTTTCTATAGCAAGTTAAGCAGTGACCAGCAAAGATTCAAAAGTCTAGAAATAGTGCCTTGGCCTCTCTTCCTCCCTCTGGGACCATGATTTGAGACAAAGACTCTCTTGCTGCCCCAAAAACATAGATTTTCCTCCTTCATAGGACTTCTAGTGTTTGCAACTTTTTAGTAGATTAATAGTACAATATTGCTTTGCTTTATATCTTCTTCATCATGCTTACTTCCTAATTTTCAATAGTCTTATTTCATGCTTTCCTTTCCTACAACATTTCTCAGCATTTCCTTTCATAGATCATAGTTTAGATCATTTTTATGCAAAACTCTGTTTTTCCTAAATGCATTCATTTCACTTGTTGCTTGATTTCCTTGGTTGACTGTCAGTTTCTATGCAGCATATCTCTTCCAGCAGTAGGCTAGCTTATTAGCAATCACACCCTCCATCTGATCCATGCCCTATAGGTCTCCCAAATCTCACCTCAATTCTACCCTAGTTTCCTGCATTTTTCCATAGAACTTCTTCCTCTCTCCTTGAGCAAACCCAATCATCTTTCTCTCTCCTAGTGATTCATGGTAGACCTTAGGCACCCTAACACCTCATTCCAACCTTCATCCACCTTTTTCACCCACTCTCACACCCTCAAAACAGTGAAAACTGCTCTTGGCCTCCTCTTGTAGGCCTCTTGTAGTTCCCTGTTTTCCTCCTGTAGATTTCCTATGTCCTCCTGTAGATTTTCCTGTAGATTTTCCTGTAGGCTTTCTTTTGAAGGTCGAGTGTGAAAAAAGCCTCCAGAAGGCCACTTGAGACCTCCTAGGACCCCTCGACACCATCCTACATCCTCTCAAGTCCCAAAACCACCCTTCAACGCCACCTATTCACTGCCACACTCACACACAACAAATTACATGCATGTCAAATTCACATAAAAATGCAAAAATATGTTTTTTGCTTATTTACTCCAGAAATAGCATAGTTAGATGTTGTTTACTTCCTTGAGTAGGTAATGGCATTCCTTTCATGGTTTTCATAGTGCTTTCTACAAAAGTAGAACTAGTTGGTTAATTAGGGTTTAGTAGGTTTTCTTTACATTTCAGTCTTTCTCCTTTCTGTAGTTAGAATAGCATATGTAGAGTAATCTTTCTTTCTCTTCATCACATATAGAGCTTCTTCTAGAATCCATAGAAGTTGACTTGAGCTCCTAGTGATCTTCCGCCGACTGACCAAGTGACAACCTATAGTGAGAACTAGTGCATACAGCACCGACGCTTCCAAGTTTGTTACAAACTACCAAGTTGATAAGATAAAAGTAGGCAGCCCAAGAGTTGCAGCATTATTGCTGCAACACTGGTGCTCACCAGCAACCTAGTCTTAGGATCATCAAATATTATCTTGTTCATTGTATTTATTGAGTGAGGTTTCCCCCTCGAATTGGATTGTAATTATTGGTTTCTTATCATTGTTAAGGAATAATGATCATAACATTTGGTATCAGAGCTCTTGATCCTAGGGTTTTGTTGGTTCAAATAAGTCATTATGGAATTTTCACTATAACCTATTTTCTATGAGGTTTCAAATTTTGAAACTTGGAGAAGATTGGGAAGGCATCTTAAGAAAAATCTGGTTCAATTTTAAGATCTCAATTCACTATGTTTTTGGAGATATTGTCCATGGAACATAGAGTTTTTGAATGCTCCTAAATTCTATCTCAAACAAGCCAGTTCAAAAAAAAAATGCTTTTTTTCTTCGTCTTTCTTTTCCTTTTTTTTCTTTTTCTATGAGACTACATACCATGAAACTTCACTGACGTTGAGGAGACAGTGTGGTGAATATCTGTCGAACTTTTAGATCTTGGTTTTCCATATTTTTGAATATATTCTCCAAGGAAGTTAAGTTTTATGTATGCTTCAGAATTCAGTGTCAAACAGGTCAGTTCGGGATTTTTTACATAACGTTTTTTCTCTAACGTTCCATAAAGTCAAACTTGGACCATACTAAGGAGAAATCTCAGGGAATATATCATTCAATTTAAAAAAAAAAAAAACTCTATATTTTGAGAGTTATAATCTATGGAATTTAGGGTTTGTGAAGAGTTGTGAAATAAATTTTAAATAGGTCAAGTTGGTATTTTTTCTATATCTTCTTGTCTAGAAATTTTCAAACTGTAAATCTTCAAGAATTTTAGGAGACATATAGAAGCACTTTAGTTATAGGTTCCATAATTATATTTCAATAATTGGAGACATGTAACACTATATCTCAGGGAATATATCATTCAATTAAAAAAAAAAAAACTCTATATTTTGGGAGTTATAATCTATGGAATTTAGGGTTTGTGAAGAGTTGTGAAATAAATTTTAAATAGGTCAAGTTGGTATTTTGTCTATATCTTCTTGTCTAGAAATTTTCAAACTGTAAAATCTTCAAGAATTTTAGGAGACATATAGAAGCACTTTAGTTATAGGTTCCATAATTATATTTCAATAATTGGAGATATGTAACACTATATATTTTTTCTTGTGGGAAGAGGCCAAAACATATAAGAATGTTTTGGGAAAGTTACTATAACTTTCAATTGGCACATCAAATTCAATTCACACATGTGGAATTGTAGAAACTACATACCAAAATATCAGAGAACAAATTTTCAGATCCATAAAGCCTCAAATGTTAGATATATATAAATAAATCTTCAACCATTATGATATTCTCCAGATTAAGGTACGTAACTTACTATTGATCTAACTATTCATTTCAAGATCCCATCTTTTTTTTGTAATAAAGAGGATTGTTACTATTATTTTCCAACACACCTCCAAAGAAAGCTACTACACTAATTAAATCTACTAAAGACTCGTCCTTGACTCATGAAGAAAGTGAATTCTTAAAATTTAGGTTATCTCGATTAGAGAAGAAAGATAATGAAATGTATGGTAGTATGTTGAAAAAAGTGGATTTCTGAGGTTCTCAAGAAAATATTAAAAGAGAAATGGAAAACAATATGAATGAAAATGAGCAAGGAATAGAAAAGAAGATATAAAGAATAGAAATGAATTCAAATGAAAATCAGGAAGGAATAGAAATGAAGATGAATTAAAATAAGGAAGAAATACAAAAATCTATGATTGCCATGGAAATATTTTCTTTGAGAGGCTTACTTAGAGGGATGTGGACATCCAAGGAAATTATGAATATAAGGAGAAGAATATTTTTGAGAATTAATCTCATATGGGGAGCATGCTAACATAATTGGAGAGCAAAAATTATGAATCGTGGAACCATAATTATGAATTTCTAATCCAGGATCCATATCATCATGGCTTCAAGTTAGAACCAAGGAACTACTACATTATGAAGATTGATATGAGGAAATTTGATGGCAATGATCCTGTAACACGATATTTGATATGGAGCAATATTTTGATCTACACCAAGTGGAAATCTATTGGAGGCAAGTTTTGGAGCAGTTTTGGTTGTGTGCACACAAACAGGAGAAGTAGAAATAGTGCATTGAAACGTCGCATGGATGTACTAGAGTGCACAACGTTAGCATATAGTAGATATTTGTGCAGTCAGAAACAACATAGAAGTGGAGCGAGTAGGCAGGGATTTTCCAAATTTAAAAATTTCAAATGCCTACATTTTGGGATAGTCTAGTTTTAGTAACAATAGTTTAATTGCTTGCAATAATTATTTTACCATAGTATTACCCATGGCAATTGTGTGCAAGTAATTTTGTATAAATTGGCAAAAATCAAAGAGATTAGGGTTGGTTGTTTGGTAGGATTGCTTTTGTCAATCGACCAGTGATTCATTTGGGGATTGGGTAGAGTTTTTAATTCTATCATGCTAAACTAGGTTGATGAGCTATCAGGAATCCTGTGGTAAAGGCATATGTACTATGTTTGGCACTTTTTGGTAATAAGAAAATGGTTGGATTTCTACATGTTTGTGTTTTTGTATTTTCATGATGACTTCCTATATGAATAATGTTTATATGTGGTAATCATGGTTTAATGGATAAAATTTCTTATTAAGGGAAATCAGTGCAGCCCTTATTTAAATTTTTGTTGTTAATAATGCATTGCATATGCCACAAATAGTGTTAAATTGAGTTTATTTGCAAATTGGAGCATATGTGTGGTAGAATGATGGCCCAAAATGGATTCTCATACCCCTTCCAACTATAGAAGCATACTTCTCATGGGCCCCCTTAGGTGCCTCAAGTGAGACGTTGCATATCCCACAGTCATTGTCGTAAAGGTTGGTACTTAGTGGGGATTTTGTTGGTCACATCACACATAATAATCTGGGTCAAAAACTGGAAAGTCCCAACAAATGGTTATATTTCCGGGACTGGGGATTGCAATCGAAGGCGATGTGGAACCCCATGAAGGAAGAGATTAGAAAATGGTTTGAAACCATGCTAGATGAGTTTTCTACTGGTGAAATTGGAAATCGGCCAATTAGTATCACTAGATGGTTGCAGCGATATAATTTTTGTAAAGTCTATGAAATTTTCTTTTCTAAGTTTCCTGGGTTGTTTATAGAGTGGATCCAAAATTTCAACCACTAGAATTGACACTAAAAAGTGGTTGAATCTAGAAGTTGGACCCAACACTGAGTTTGGCAGCTTTAGTTGGTGGATAATAAAATTAACGAGGCTATTAATTTCTGGTTTGAGAGTGTGATTGCAGGATACATTACAGAGTTTTCCATCGAGTCAATTATCTCATATATTGTTGCTAAGAAAAAAATTGGGAGGCCCACAAGGATGGTTTATTTAGGTATTATCGACCATTGTGAAAATTTTGTTATGCGACAAAGGTGTACTAAATATGGAACCTGATACTATGAGCATCTAAACCCCTCATGCACTAAGGGTGAGTTGGGGGATGGATGGGGAGTAATCTGAGGGAATAGGAATGGGATGTAGGAGTAGTAGAGAGTAAAGGATGAAGGAGGTGTGGAAGATCCCTAATCAAGATTGTCAAAATGGTATGCCAAGGAAGTTCGATTGAACAGCAGGGGGAAGGAGAAGTATGATGGAGTTTGAAGTTGGTGTTCTATGCAGTGGTAGGAGGTTTTGAGCTAGCAATGATAGAGTAGATAGATTTGTAATGGTTCCTACAATCGATCAAAGCCCAGTGAAGAAAACAGTGAGAGGACATAGGAGAAGAAGTAGTGGAGATCAGAGAAGTTTGGATCGAATGCACATTGGCATATCATGCATAGAAGGAGAGGAAGGGGAAAATTCATAGCCTTGGCTGAGAACAACAAAGGATGTGCATACCAAGGATCCTGCTAAAATTAGACCTTGTGTCAAACCCATGACCCTGCACACACCTATTCATAGTCAAAGAAAGCAGAGGGAGTCAATATAGTAGTCAAAGTCAGAATAGTCAATTAAGAGGGAGAGGATCACAATAGATAGTAGTTGTATCTAGTGGAACATCATCAAGAGATGGTAGACAAAGAAAAATGGTAGACAATCTAAAGTTATCGATTTTTCATGATGATGGGAATGAAGATCCCAAACAACACTTACTTGTATGTGAGATAGTTGGGATGCTAATAATGTCCAAGATGAGAATTCCAAGATTATATAGTTGGGGACTACTTTTAAATATCACGCTTTAGCTTGGTACATTAAATACAAGAGAAATTATCCACCTACACAACCGAGATCATTGCAAGACATTAAGAAAGAAATAATGAAGGAGTTCTGCAAGCCCAAGTATGAATCCCAATGTATAACAGAGTTGAAGGAGATCAAATAGAGGACAGATGAATCCATTTGGGATTATGACCAATGGTTAAAAATACTTTTGGGGGATTTGTCATTTGAAATACCTAATGAGAAGCATAAGGAATGGTTTATTGTGAGTATGTTGCCGCATAATCATGCTTTGTTAACTCGACAACACATTCAAACTCAGTTAGAAGCCATGGATATAACACTACAATTGGAAGCATCTCAAGTGGTCATGGTAGGAAGAGATAATTCAGGTATATCTCATCTTTAGTCATAGATGGTTTTTCTTATTGTTCAGTTAAAGGATTTGGAAAAATGGAAAGGGCCACACACAGATGTTTGGTGCACAATCTATCAAAAGGAAGGGAACCACATAAATGAATTCTATGTACTCATTGAATACATGGCATGTGGTGCAACTAATTCGATGGTGCAGGGACGAGGATTATGGTGCAATATTGTAGAATGTGGGGTCATACACCCCCAATTGTATGATGATGTAGAAATACGAGACTACAATGAGAACCTTGTTTTGTGACTTCTGCAAGTCTATTGGTCACATCATTGCAAGTCTTTAGAACTTATGCAATAATGCACCATGGAAACTTATAAGGTGCAGGATAGATCATATGGCATGGAACAGAGCTATAATCAACCAAGAAGAGGTAAAATAACAATGGGAAGAGGACCTAGAGGATTTGTGGGAATTGGACGAGGAAGGGGACTGATCATCTATTACAATTGTGGCAAACTTGGACATGTTACTAGAGATAGTCCTAATCCATATTTAACATGCACATGTTGTCTAGATTTAGATCATGCGATAGAGGACTTCTCTAAGTTGATTATAAAGATCCAGGAGAAGGGGAAAAGCTTACAGAAATTGATAGCGAAGCCGCGCAAAATCAATCATAGGTAAAATTTGTTACACATGAAGGGACCAAGACTAGAGTAGATGTTGCAAAACAGACCAATACTATTCAATAGTGTTGGACACTAGGTTTAGCACCACCTGTGTGTTTCACAACATGGAATAACCACCTCTCATGGATCCTAAATCTAGCAATTATAGTAAAGGCAATGGAAATTGTGATTCCAATATGTGGTATCAAAGCAACAGATCTTGAGTTTGAAACTCACCTGGCTTGCATTAGGGGGGAGGTTGTTGGACATTGGGTTCAACGTTCTTTATGTGTTTCACAAAATGGACTAATTTCCTCTCATGGATACTAACTCTGGCGATAGTAGCAGAGACTAATGCCTACATGTTTTGGTCTAATGGAAATCGTGATTCCAACAAGCAGTGGGTACAGAAAATTACAGACCCACCCTCAAAGTTTGATCCTAAGAAGGAGAAGGAAACATAAAGAGGTGTGTAGGGACATGGTTGCAATAGAATGGGATGAACCAAAAGATAGTCTAGTATAAGATATGCCCCAGATATATGATAAGAATATTGCTAAGGGTTTTGAAGGAGGAGAAAATCGATTATAGCCTTTTCGAAGAGCTACTTAGAGTTTATGGAGGATGATGGATCTATGCTTAAGTTGTGTGGAATGATCAATTAGTGTGGAAACAATTCAAGGAGTGGAGCCATGCAAATACCCAGGCACATAGTCAATAAGGTTGTGTGAAAGAGGAGAACCAGTCGAGAGTTCAGGTTTGGTGTGCAAATAGGAGCTTATGACATGGATAATATTATTCTTGATTTAGGATATAGTCAATATTCTACTGAATAAGGCATGGGAGATGATTGGGAGACCCAATTTGACTTGGTCCCCTATCCAACTCCAATTGGAATGTCAATATATAATTTTACCTTTCGGAATATTGTCAAATGTGGAGGTAGATATTTATGGGGTTACCAATATGGCTAATTTTGAATTTATTGAAATTTTTAATGATATCAAACTTATCCATCTCTATTAGGAATTGATGGGGCCTTTGAAAATCAAGTGACCATCATATGTTTGAGTTTGGGGATTTCTAAGTGATTATGTAGAAGGAGACAGGAATGTGGAGAATGTATGAGAAGATATGTATGGAAGGGAATTGGATGAGATCTATAAGATCATTGTGTGACTGGAATATTATGTCAACCTAACTGCAGATGGTGTTTTGAGTTGGCTTAGCATTGATTCGTGCACTTCTGATTCTGAAGAAGAGTTGGATAATTAGAAAAATCAGCTACATGAAGTTTTACCAAAGGGTGCGTGCATAACACTCGTGTAGTGAGATGGATCAAGATAGAAGTACATGATCCCCCAACGTATGATGGTCTAACCAATGTTGAATATTTTGTTTATGAGTTTGAACATAAGATACCTAAGATTTTGAGATTATTAGCCTTATATGTTTCATTGATAGCCACTCCTATGCACTAGTGGACTGCACATAAGGTTGATGTAGATACTTGGCTGGAATGTAAGAACCTATGATTCATTCCATTTGGGTTTGAATCTGAGGTCAATGGAGTTAAGTATGCAAGGTTGGACTACCCCACAACCCATGTGAAGGGTTTTGTTGCAACATGGAATAGAAGGAAGATACCACAAGAGGAGTCGGTTCACAAATCTGTGCACACTTGGGATACCATTCCCAAGGTATGTGGAGAGAGAAGCATGAAAAATCACTATGAAATGGGAGGAGATGACTCAAAATTTTAAGGTTATGTTCAATTTTATAGCTAAAAATGAGGAGTTGGATTGCACACTTAAGGTGTTGAAGCAAAAGATCTTTTCATTAGAAAGTTGGCCCAAAAATAAGATGACACATGTGTCCTACCCATTAGCATTTACAGCAAGTATGAGAGTTATTTTAATGTTACAATGTTCTCATAGATGTTGATGGTGACGAGGATCTGAGGGAACTGAACATCCCAAAGACTGAAGGAGAATGCATTGTATCAGGACTCGAGTTGCGAATGGAGGATTACTCTAAGCTAATTAAAAAAAATAAGGTAAATATTGGCAGTGAAGAGGATCCAAAGATGGATCTAATTAGGGATTACTAGGATGACAAAATAGTAGAGAAGATAGCAAATTTGCTAAGGGAGTATCAAGACTTGTTTCCTAACACCTTTGTTGAGATGAAGGGCATAACAAGTGAGTTGGGTGAAATGCAAATTCCTCAATTTGGATGTCAAGTGAGTGAAACAAAGGCCATACAAGCTCAATCTGATATATAAACATAAGGTAAAGAAATAATTGGATAAGATGTTGGAAGTTGGGATCATTGAGCCAACGGTGGAATCGGAGTGGATAAGCCCTATGGTAATTTAGAACAAGAAAATAAGGGAGATCAATAATTTTTTTGGTCTTAGAAAGCTAAATGATATATGTATACATGATCTATTTCTTACCCCTTTCACATATGAATTCGTTCACAATGTTGGCGGGAAAGTGGCATATTCTTTCATTGATGGATTTTGTGTTTATCACTAGATCCAAATTACTAAGGAATACCATAACAAAACTACATTTGCAAAAAAGTGGGGTTACTTCTAGTATATTATAATTCCCTTCAGCCTAAAGAATGCACCTGCCATATTTTCTAGAATCATTGTTGTAGCTTTTAAGGAATTTATTCATAAGTTTTTTTACATCTAGCTAGATGACTGGATGGTGTTTAGCCTATTACAAAAGCACATAGGTGTATTGTGGTTTATGTTAGACATATGCAAGCAATTTCATATTTCATTCAATCTCAATAAATGTATTTTTTGTTCCCCATTCGACATTTTATTGGGTCACATTGTGTGTAATCAAAGGTTATTGGGGACCCTACAAAGATTGCAATCATAGTGATTTTACTTCCTCCTACTTCCATTAAAAAATTACGTGTTATTTTGGGTCATCCTAGTTATTATCGAAAGTTTATAAAAGGATATGCTTACATAACTACACCTATGGAGTGCAATTTGAAGAAAGAGGTACCTTTCATATAGATGGAGTAATGTCAGCAGGCCCTAGATACTTTGAAGGAGAAGATGTTTAGCGTGCTAATTTTGATCTTTCCTAATTGGAGAAAAGAATTTCATGTGTACATGGATTCTTTGTCTATTGCTCTAGGATCTATGTTAGAAAAACCAAGGGAAGGGGATTTGGATCACCCTATTGTGTATTCAAGCATAAATTTATCTACATACAAACAAAATTATACCACTATATAGCATGAAGGGTTGGATATGTTAAAAATGCAGAAAGAAAATCTTAGTTTGACTTTGCCTTGGTCAAACTAAAGAAAATTTGAAATTCTATTTCAACAGAAATCTTGGACGTAGTTAATTGAGGTGACATGGCACTTGTCACTCAGTTAACTCAGTTAATTCAAGTTGGGGAAGCTTGAGTTCAATTCAATATGATTTATTGCTAATTTGTAGCAATCTATTTCAGTTAAATTGAGTTATGATAAGTTAAACTAGTTCTAACTGTCAAAGGAACTTGTGGAGGTCAAGTTTTGGAAGTGGAACTTCAACCACACTCAGTGATCAACCAATTAACTAATCAATTAACCCAAAATAACTGATGCATGCACAGAATCCAATTTACGCAGTTGAGATGAAGATTCCAAGGCAGTGTACTATTAGTTTTATAATATTATGAAGTATACAGATGGTGCATGTAGTCAGAGGAAGAACCAAGAGGAATTGCATAATCCAATTGAGGGAATTTCATATATAATAGGGGCTAATTTCCTCAATGAAAAATGCAAGTAAATAAGATCTAGGAGGGCTTGAAAATTGGCTAAGTGTTGGCCATAGTAAGTCAGTCAGGCAAAGGGGTAGACTATACACTTGCAGGTTGTGCTCAGGCTTGTGCAAGCATATGTATTTCTTCGTTATCCTTTGATTAATGCAATACATATAGGAAGGGGTTTTGAGCAGTTGCTTCCCCTAGATAAATATTTGTGCATGTGTGATAATTCTTCTTGCATTTTTATGATTTTTGTTGTCGATCGTGAATTGAATTCTGCATAATAGTCGAGTCAATTTGAGTATTGTGTTTTAGTAAATTTCATGAGTCGTTTCAGATCTAGAGCCTAATTTCTACATGGTATCAGAGTTAGATTCACATTAGAGCAGGAAATTTGAAGTTGTATCTTAGAGGTTCGAATTTGAAGATCAGTGTAGTGGGATTTCTTCACAGCTGAGAAGATGGCCTTCAATGGACTAAGGCTAGAGTATGCCCTCGAAGGTACCCCTAATATTGTTGCATGGAAGGACCGCATGGAGATAGTATTTGATGACAATGGATTGCTAGAATACATCAAGACAGATGTTACAAAACCATAAGCATTAGATGCCCAGAACCTTGCTTAGTGGAAGAAAGATGTAGCCAAGGCAAGGAGAAACATCTTGGAGGGAGTACGAGATCATATTGTCTCGAATATCCATAAAAAAAAATCCATTCGCGATGTGGAAAGCATTGATGGAATTGTTAGAGAATATTAGTGACCATAGGAATTTGGAATTCGAGGATAAACTTCGAAGTATCAAGATGCAAAAGAATGATACAATTCCACAGTACCTAAGAAGATTCACACAATGTCGTGATGAAATTGGTCAAGTTGGTGTTACTATTGTTGAAGATGATTTGGTAAACCTAGCCCTTCTAGGCCTTCCCAGGAGCTGGCACAACTACGAAGATTTGGTGAATGGGAGGAAGAAACTACCAAATTGGGAAAACCTATGGTTCAATTTGGTAATAGAGATGGGATGTCATCCAAGGGCGAGGATGAAGAAAATTGTGCCTTCGCTAGAAAGGAAAAGAATGGAAAAGGGAAGAAATCCCAATCCAAACCAAAATATATTCAAAGGGGAAAGAAGAAAGACTTGTTCGAAATAAAGTGCATTCACTATCATGAATTCGGGAACTATGCCACTAAGTGTCCACACAAGAAGACAAGAAAGAAGACCTTAGGAGGAGGAGGAGGTGAAGCTTTGGATTCACAATTCAAGCTTGAATTTACTCTCATTGCATGCATCAAAAGAACAATGATGGGGAGTGTGTGGTACTTGGACAGTGGTGCCTCGTTTCACATGACAAGGAATAGAGAATTTTTCAGTGATTTGGAGAAAGATCTCAAGATGCACCTCAATATGGGAGATGACGGAAGGTACAACTTGATCGGGATTGGTACAACCACCTTTGAGAGGGAGTCGGGATCCCCTCTCAAACTCAAGGACGTGATGTTTAAGTCTCAACTCCATTGTAGTATTGCAAGACCGTGGTTATGATGTGATGTTCAACAAAGGGAAAGCATTCTTGAGACACATAGCCACGAGACAGGTGAAGTAGATCAGGGTTTGTGTAAAGAACTTGTATAAGCTAGATGTGGAGGATTGTGTTACATTGAGCACAAAGGCAAAGAAGGTGAAGAACCGCAATATCGGTGAAATTTGGCATAGAAGAATTGGCCATTTACATCATGGTGCTTTGAAGATTATGCAACAGATAACCACATGCTTCTCCAAAGGAGCACTAGATAAGCATGATACATTCAAAGGGTGTACCTTGGGGAAGTACACAAAAGCCACTTTCCATGATCATGACAACAAAGCACGTGCATTCCTCGAAAGGATCCACTCTGATATTTGTGTACCTTTCTCAACAGCCTCCATTGCCATGAACAACTATTTTTCATTTTTACTAATGAATTCTTACGGAAGTGTTGGATCGTCTTCATCCGGAAGAAGGATGAGACATTCTCCAAGTTTTTAGAAATCAAGGCACTGGTTGAGAAGAAACAGGTGAGAAGGTGAAGGCTCTTAGGAGCGACAATGGAGGTGAGTACATGTCAAATGAATTTAAAAATTTATGTGCAAAAGAACGCATTCAACGAGAGTTGAGAACACCCATAACCCATAGCAAAATGGGATGGCTAAGAGGAAGAACCACAACATTGTGGGAGAAGCAAGGGAAATGTTGCATTATGAAGGCCTACTGTTGCATTTTTGGGATGAGGCATGCAACACAACAATCTATTTTCAGAACTGGAGTCCTCATTGGATTCTGGGCATGATTACATCAGAGGAGGCTTTCTCGGGGAGAAATTTGGATGTGTCACAAATCAGGATATTTGGAGCCTTTGTTTACTACCTATTGAAAATGGTAACAAGAAATGCAAAAAATAGAAGTGCTAAAAATAGCACTACTAAAAATAGCAGTTTGGGTACCAGTGTTGGATTGGGCAACAGGGAATGAAAAATGGAAGTGCTAAAAATAGCATTCTATTTTTAAAAATTCAGGATGGATTCCTAATTTTAGTCAGTCCCTAGACTAAAATAGGAAGTAAAATTCGAATTTGATATTAACAGCAGTCTGTAAATTAATTAATTAATTCATCTTGAGTTAATTATTTAAGGAAAAACAAACTTGAAGTCTATGTGAGGACATGCAACAGTTTATCTATTAATTGAGGAATTTATGCATCAATTAAAGAGATAAGGATGAGTTGTAATTAGTTGGCTCAGTTAACTGAGTCAAGTTCAGTTAGATTAATTTAACAATTGGTTAAATTAATGAGATTTCAGTTAGTTAATGCTTGCATGCATGTAACTACTGTATTTCAGATCACTGAGTATTCACTCATGGATAACTTATGCATTCAGTTCAGACATAGACCTAGTTGAGATCTAAGAAGGGACAATGTACTATCAGTTGGATGAATATTTTTCCTATAAATGAAGTTCATCCATGATGAGGATTTATCTCCTTCAAGACTGCATAGTTAGATCAGAGGTTAGTGAGTGTGTGAAGAGGCCAATTCACACAAGTGGCTACACTGGACCCCAATCAAAATTTCCAAAGAAATAGGAGGCTTGGAGGGCAGAACCAGAGGTTGGATAGAGGCCTCTGAATGTCTATGAGTAGCAGAGGTATTGCAGAGAGAGCAGGATAACTTTTGAGCTGATTCTTTTTGTAATAATGGCTATATTTCCACTTGTATGATAATACAGAGTTGGGGTTTCAGGCTAAGGATTTACCCAGGTAAATTCTTCTGTGTTATGTGTGATTGATTTCTCCATATTAGTTATATGTGTTCTTATTTAGGTTTCTCATGTTCGATTAAGCTTCCGCTAAACTGGTTGTAGAAGTATATCAAGTATTTTTCTTTAGTATATTGCATTATCGGGTGATCTATGGGTGGGAATTTCTACACTGCCATGTATCCAAAGAATCAAGGAAGAAGCTCGATCTGACAACAGAATTGGGGGTATTTTTGGGTTACACAAAAACTCCCCATAACTACCGTGTGTACTTTCCATCCCTCATAATGGCAGTTGTGTGAAGGGATGTAAAATTTGATGAAGACAAATCCATGTGGTGCTCACTTGAGAGGGAGATTTAGATCCCACCTAAAGAGGAGTTTTTAGCTCCAAAGGAGGAACCTCAAGAAGTTGTGGAGAAGCCACAAATTAATGAGTAGAGAGTGGAGACAACCACTCAAGTATAACCATTGGGAGCAGGCAGGAAAAGGACCAGGGAAGCTGATAGACTTGTGCAAGATGCAAGGGATGTGGGTGCTACTTCAAATCAACGTAGGTAGAGAAGGTCACTAGATGAGTACACTTACTACACAGCTCTAATGAATGAGATTGTAGAGACTGAGCCATCCTCTTTCGAGGAAGAAGTAGAGAAATCAGTATGGGTTGATGCAATGGTGGAGGAGTACGAATCCATTCTAAACAACAATGTTTGGGAAGTGGTCCCAAGACCAACAAACAAATCAGTTGTGGATTCAAGAAGGATCTTCAAGGTAAAGCATGAAGCAGGCAAAAGCATAGAAAAGTACAAGGTCAAATTTGTGGCCAAGGGGTACTCTCATTTTGAAGGGATTGACTATGAGTAGACCTTTGCTCTTGTAGTTAAGTACCCATCCATTAGATTAGTTCTTGCTTTGAATGAACATATGGGGCCGAAGATCCACTAGATGGATGTGGAAACAACATTCCTCAATGGATTTATCGAGGAGGAGGTGTATATCAAACAACCTGAAGGCTTCGAGACTTTTGATCAAGAGTCTCTTATGTGAAGATTCAAGCAAGCTTTGCATGGTCTCAAGCAAGCACCCGTTCTTGGTACACCAGGATTGATAGCTATCTCACCGGTTTCAGCTTCACCAAAAGTGAAGCGGATGCAAACCTTTATCATATTTTGGTAGAAGGTAAATTGTTGGTTATTTTCTTATATGTTGATGACTTGATTTTAATTGGTGATGAGTAGCTTATTATATCTTGCAAGGAGGACCTTGCAAGAGAGTTTAAAATGAAAGACATGTGTCTCATGCACTACTTCCTCATATTGGAAGTATGGAAAAGTGATGGGGAACTGTTTGTCTCTCAAGGAAAGTATGCTAAAAAAACAATTCATAGATTCTGCATGGATAGTTTCAAACCCATGGAGACACCTTTAGCAACCAACTGGAGGAAAGAGGATGCCACTTCAGGTGAGGAAGTGGATGCTACCCTTTACCAGTAGTTGGTGGGTTCACTAATGTATCTTGTGAACACATGACCAGATATGTGTTATATAGTTAACCAACTAAGACAAGCTATGGTTATGCCAACCAAACTAATTTGGAGGGAAGTTAAGCATGTTCTACAGTACCTCAAAGGCACTACCTAGTTTGGACTATGATACAAACACACAAAGGGAGTGAAGTTGTGTGGCTTCAGAGATGAAGATTGGGCAGGGATTCAATTAGACTATAAAAGCACATCAAGATGAATTTTCAGTGTTGGGTCTACAGTTGTTTCTTGGTATAGCAGGAAGTAAAGATATGTGGCACTCAGCTCAACAAAAGAAGAGTACATGGCTGCCAATCAAGTAGCATGTGAGGAGGTCTAGATGAGAAATATTCTTATTGGATTGTGTGGTTAGATGATGGATCCAACTGTGATCTACTTTGATAATGAAAGTTGCATCAATCTCTCTAAAAATTTCTATTTTTCATTATCGATCCAAGCATATAGATATCTGATATCACCATTTATGGGACTGTGTACAAAGGCAGGTAATGTGTTAATTTTTCTTAGGGCTATACTGTTCTTTGCTTTGATAATTACATTTCTTTGTTAACACATTACATTCACCCCATAACATTGTTGCATTATCCATATTTACATCATTATTCAGCATCATATGCAATTATGTAGAAATAACAATACCATCATCATCGATGAAGCGGAACATAAAGGGTCAATAGAAGAAAAACATTCACACATAGAGACATTGAGATTGGTCGGAGATTAGGGAAAAACCCACTATGGGGAAAACCCTTTCAAATTCTTCTTCTTATTAGATCGTCATCAAATGATTCAGCAAAAGAGAGTGCAATGATCCATATCTATGAAACTATCCAACAAAATAACTACAACAACAATGAAATGAACCCAACAATGCTTATACTTCTAAATTATGATTCTGAAGCATGTAATGAACTATCCCTATCTACAAACAACTGTTGAACACTACAGTCATTGAGTAAAAGGAGTCATATGAGTGACTATAGCAGCTCAGTCGCTCCCTTAAGCTTCGTAAGTGAGGAACTAGGGTCAAATATGGACTGCAACAAGCGAACGACTGAGATTTTGAAACCCTAACTCCTAGTCACATGGATAGAGAGTTTTCCATGCAAATGGAAGGCTCTAGTCACACAGATGAGATTTTGTGTGAGTGAGAAAGGTTGACTTGTTCCTATGTTTAGCCAACAACTAAGGCCCAAAACCCTAAAACTGAGATGTGAGCTTCAAATCTTGCAATTTCACCTCAAAGCGAACCCATTCCTCCATGAACCTGCCTCATAACCGTGTGAGGCAAAACCAAGAAATATAATAGAAAAATGTCTCATCATGATATCCAAATGAGGTAGAGGTCACTTGTATTTAGAGCCTTCCAAGGGTGTCCACTTTGCTTCAGGGTCGACCTTGTCAAATATGTAGACGTGGTATTTTCTTCATAAGTACACTTTCCTTATTCGATTTGAGTGATCTTTAGGTACATTTTGGTACTCTCGAAAAGAGGAATTCAATGCAATCATTATCTCTATCGAATGAGTTGTCCAAAGTGGAATTTGACCGTAGTTTCATATTTTAACACTCCCTCTCAACTAGGGAGAATTCCACATGCATCATGTCATGAGTATCCTATCAACAAATCATATCCAGTCTCAAGTATCTCATCATCACATATCATCATTGATCATCTCAATTCATCTCTTGCTTATTCCTTCTTATCTCTTTATTTATATGCTAAAAATTATCGAATCTAAAAGAATAATTTGTCATCGGAGGGGAACTTAAGCTACCGCCCTCTATTCATTGGGCTACCACCCAGAATCTCTTCCAACGGGCTACCTCCCGGGAACATTGGTGGCGAGTCAAATCTATGACCCACATCAACATCGGAGCATATCATCAAGGAGCACACATAAACCTGGAACCATATCAGAGAGCATATCGCAACCCAAAATCTCAAGGGGGAGCTACTACTACAACCCCATATTGAGAAATATGTGATATAGGGGAGCTACTACTCAACCCATCATATTGCCTACTGATCTCCCCGGCAATGACCCTCAATATTCATGTTGTAGAAAACCTGCATCATAATCCAAGCTTGGGAAAGATACCTGACTTACCAAAGGTAAGGATCACATGCCCCCACGCCTCCTCAACCCATTGATCAGACGAGGAGGGACAATCCCAACAAGCCCAACTTGTGGGTATGATTCCAACTAGGGAATACTCTACAAATACCAAGATAGGGGAGATACTACTCTAACCCTATGGGTAACAGATAGGGGTGATACCCTATTGTCCAAAGATCCCTCAACCCCAGGAGCCCTCCATCTCAACTCCACACCCTGGGAGCTCAAACAAGGGGGAAGAGTTGGCTTAGTTTCCTCAATTAGCAATGCTCTAATCATACTCATATATGGTATCAACTTGATCACCATGTTGCAATAGCAACAGTCTCTTGTTCATACAGGTCATCAAATCAAATATCATATTAGAACATAAATAATCATATGTATCAAAAAAAGGATACCATAGCCATCCTCCCTCTCAAGGAAGTGCCAAACTCAAGCCTAAGCTTGTCTTGCACATCAACATTGTCTTAATATATGAAGGTATTTCAGTCCCAACTATATATGGGATTCTCTTCCAATCAGTTACCACTCTTTGTCATCATCATGTATCCATATCATATCCAGAGCTTTCTCAAACATATCTCCAAAAAGCTTCTTCATCATGCCTCATAGCTAGCCATGCTAGCAACCTTGTACTCAGCCTCAGTCATGCTTAAATCTATAGACCTCTCATATCGTGGTAGATCTCATACTAAGGTAGCACCCAGATACACTCATCAATAATAATCCCAAACATCGTCAGTACATCCATGCAGATATCTCAAAGGGTGCTCAGTTGCAACTTAATGTGTGTGAAGCAACTCAATCATGAATCAACTCAGGTTCTATGTACAATATATATGTATACGGATGGGTGTTCAATCGGAACATCAATGCTTCAATCAATTTTTGGTTGACAAGTTTGGTTCAACAATATCCCTTCACAACTTGAAATTTAATCGGAGTGTCCAAGGATTTTCATTTCTACATTCTAAAAACTCTTTAACATAGATTTTCTTTTCCCAACTTTTAGAAATCAATTCATCATGCCATGATACGTTATTTGAAGCTTCAAAGGCCATCTCCCTCTTACTTAAATCATCAAAGGCTCATTACTTGTCAATAGCAGACCATCAACATATAAAACCAAAATCAAAATCATACCTTGGAACACTTCTGAAGTAGAGGTTTAGATCAACACATCATCCTAGCTTCACCAGATAACTGTCAATGTGGACACATCAAGATCTAGGAGCTTGTTTCATACAACTCTCTTTGCAAACATAACACTTTACCAAAACAATATGTTCAACCTTACATAAATCAATATTGTGCAATCAAATCAACTAAGTTAGCTTATCAAAGTTTAGATTCCAGATTAATATCAAAATCATCAATATCATTGTAACAAATTCTTTAGACCAGGCAACACGTAGAGCTTTCATTTTTTATCATGTCAACAAGATGTCATCAATTCATCCTCATGATCATAATATAAGTCACTAGATGCAGATGCATATACTAAGAATAGGTTCCATCCATTTATTGTGAGATTACTTCATACTGAATCACAATTGTCAATACTTCAAGCATTGTGCTAAGAACGAGAAGGCCAATACAAAATCATTATCGAATACCAATATTAGTCACCGAAAGTCACTATGCCCATATGTATCAAGGAAAATCATCGGTCATCAAATCAAGCCAAATCCAAATTTGCTATAATAGTGAGATCTATAGACCAAAACATATCTCAATCATCAAGTCAAAGTTATAAGTCGTTATCATGTCAAAACTCCAAACACTACTCATCTATATCAATCAACCAAATCTAGTCAAATTCTTGCATCACAAACTTGAATGGTTAAATCATAATAACATATCTATATGCATATCCTGGTCACCTATAAACACAAGTTCAGAATACATATTCATATTATTGTAAACATTCAAACTTACCTGCTCATAGAACTTTTTGTTGTCTTCTTCATGTCCGTAGGGCTAGCATGCTTCAGGTTTTATGCACAAAACTTCACTTTCGTGACCTGTAGCAATAGTCGCACCCATAGGCCTTCCTCCATGCGGTTGGGAGACTACAGTCGTACCCTTGATCTCACATTCGTGCGGCTAACAGACTACAGACACACCTGTAAGCTTGCTTCCACGTGATTGAGGCTTAGAGTAAGGGAAAACTCTCTCTTCTCAAATTAGAACTTTGTTGCAGATCGAAAATGTCATATATTTGTCTATTCATGTCCATATATATTATTTCAACTGTAAAAAATATACATATAATGTCAATGGTAATAGGACAAAGGATCTTATGGAGAAATTCTCCCTTTGAATGGGAGTCCACTTCAGTCATCTTTATTCAAGCCATCAACCTTTCTATAATATTGTCATGCATCAACAGATCTGTTAGATCATAAAGTCAAGCATATATCCATCATGGTCATAACATGCTAGCATAATATATTTCATCATTACATCATGACATCAATCTTTCATTATGGATCAGTGTCAAATAGCTAAGAGGAGTATACTTCAAGAGTCATGATTACAACATTACTTCTTTGTAACTCAATCCATCAGGCCAGGGCATTCAATTTTTCCATATGCCGTAATTACTAAACACATCAAAGCATAACCATGGTCAACAAAATATCTTGAATATCAATCTCATAGTTACACTTCTATCATCATGGCTACCATGATTTTCACAAATAATATCAATAGTATCAAGTTACCATCTATTAGAATCAAGGTGCTAGCCTTCAAGATATTCAAAATGATAGATGTTAGCCAAACATCAAGTATACCACTATATCAAAGATCAATATTTCCAAATAGCTCCATAGAGTCAAGAAATTCATTATGTCTAAAAGGTAAGATACTTGTTCAATACCAAGTGCACCATTTCACCATGAATCCAAATCACTTTCATATGCATGCATGAGCCATTTGAGAAGGAGACATTCTCATCATACCTTAGGACTTACCTTGCCATCAATATTATAGTTGAAACATAACTTTGAAACAATATACCATGCATACCTTGTAGTATTCAAATACCTGTGCACCTTCTTATTTTACATAGGCAACTTGTAGCGCTTTGTCACCTTTTCATCAGATGCCTCTTCCTACACTAGCCATGATCATTAAGAAGGATCCACTTATCATATCTCATCAAGAAGTTAGAAGCATCCAAAGACTCAAATATATGCACAGGAAGCATAGGTAATAATCAAAACAATAATCATATCCATAAGTCTAAAAAAAGTAAAGACATAAAGAAGCATCATAAATCAAAAAGTACTTATCTTCAATGAGAGGTGATCATCTCCCTCTTAAACCAACCTTCAAGAGTCATCATTATCCATTTTCCATATAACAATGTTTCCTTCAATATTTCAACCAACTCTATCTATAACCGAGCCTAATAGAGACTATCCCATCTAGGGCTTCCTCAATTCTGTCACATGTGCTTAAACATATTCACTTTGACCATGCTATGGTTTCTAGATTTCATATCTCAAATCTTTTCCATAAATACGGGTTTCTCTCAAACCCTAACCTCATAATATACATCAAACCCTAATACACAAATTGCCTAAGGTTATCTTCAAACCCTAGAATTCTTTTAGGTCTCCTCCATCTTCTCTTGCTTCAATCAAAGGTGTCTCCATGGGGGTGATCTCCATGAATTTTCTTCAACCCATCTCTGATACCATGTTAATTTTTCTTAAGACTATATTGTTATTTGCTTTGATAATTGCATTTCTTCATTAACACATTACATTCACCCCATAACATCATTACATTATCTAGATTTACATCATTATTCAACAACATATGCAACTATGTAGAAAGAAAAATATCATCATCATCAATGCAGCAGAACATAAAGGAACAATAGAAGAAAAGCATTCACACATAGAGACGTCAGGATTGGTCAGAGACCAGGGAAAAAGCCATTATGGGGAAAACCTTTTCAAATTCTTCTTCTTATTCGATCGTCATCAAATGATTAAGCAAAAGAGAGTACAATGATCCATATCTATGCAACTATCTAACAAAACAACTACAACATCCATGAAATGAACCCAACAATGCTTATACTTCTAAATTCTGATTATGAACCCTATAATGAACTGTCCTCGTCTCTGATCAACTGTCGAACACTGCAGTCACTAAGGGAAATATTTGGTAGACCAAAATTTCAACTTCTAGGTCCCAGTTTCACAAAGGAGTCATACAAGCGATTGTAGCAGCCCAGACACTCCCTTAAGCCTACTATGCGAGCGACTGGGATCAGATATGGAATGCTGCAAGCGAACAACTGAGATTTTGAAACCTTAACTCCCAGTGGCATGGATAGAGAGTTGTCCATGTGACTAGAAGGCTCCAGTCACATGGATGATCCTCTGTGTGAGCAACAATGGTTGACTTCTTCTTGTGTTGTGCTAACCACTGAGGCCTAAAACCCTAAAATTGAGATGCGAGCTTCGAACCTTGTAATTTCACCTAAGAGTGAACCCATTCATCCGCAGACCTACCTTAGACCTATGCGAGACAAAACCAAGAAAGAGAATAGAATAATGTCCCATCATGATATCCAAATGAGGTAGAGATCAGTTACATTTATAGCCTTCCAAGGGTGTCCACTTTGCCTTAGGGCCAACCTTGTTGTTGGGTGTGGGATCCCCCCAAGGCATGTTTTGGGGCTTAAAGCCTAAGTTTTGACTAAGTTCATTGTAAAGACTCCGCGATTTGTGGGTGCAGAGCGCGAAGTCATAGAGTTGTCCACCCTTGTTTTTGTAATATAATGTCGGTTTGAAAGATATATCCATGGTCCGCTGACCATGGAATTGTATAAATAAGAGTGAGGCTCTAAGTGTAAAGGGATAAATGAATCTAAGAAATCAATGAAGTATTGAGTCGAAGTGTAAGTCGTTTCTTTGGGTCGTAGAGTAAGAGAAGGCTTTGTCGCTAAGTGCGCAGAGGCCTAGTAATCTGTAGCTGAGTGTGCGGACCTTTGCAACTGAGTGCGCAGGGCACGTTGAGTCTGTAACTAGTTGACACATTAATAAAGAGAAGTTTTATCATATTCCTGTGTATCTTTTCCTGTATTATTGGGTATGAATTGCAAGTTTATTGTTTATTTACTGCGCGAGCTTATATAAATGTGCTGAGTAGGTAAATATAATATAAGGTATCTATTTACACGAAGATAACTAACTATTATAAGAAGATAAGTAAGATCCGCAGTGTGACTTAGGGAAATAGCGTAGATTGTTGCTCCAATAGTGCGAAATCCCCACAACCTCGGGTTAGGGCTGCACGAAGGCGAATATAACAGGGCGCGAAGGCCTCGCAAGGTAGGGAAGGCGTGAAGTAACCTGCGCGAAGGTATTCATAGTTGGACTAAATCAACCCCTCAGACATCTCAAGGGTGCGGAAACCTGGTTCCAGCATCCCCCCATACTGCTTCGGGTGAGACCTCAGTCTACGCTCTACGAACTATTGCCGAAAGGGCCAATAGTACAGGGATTTGTTTGGCTAATTAACTCCAAACTTGGGTTAGGCCCCAACAAGCCAACAAATGGTTCCATTTTCGGGACCAAAATCTGCATAGAGATGTTTGATCTCGTATCATTGGAATCCAACTAAGAAAGAAATTAAAGGCTGGTTGGACGGGAGAATTCATGAGTTCACGGCGCAGGAGAACAAGAATCTGTGACTATCAAAAGAAGAGTGGTTATACTGCTACCTGTACACAGATATCCATGAAAATTTCTTCACATCTTTCCCTATTGAGCCATACGAGTGGATCGCGAAGTTAGCAGATAGCCAAGGAAGGTGCAAGCTCGACAATCCTATTGTGTGGACCCCAGAGTTGGTGCGCAGATTGGAAGCATTGGAGGATAAGATCGTGCACGTTGTTGATCACTGGCTCGATTGAATTATAGGAGGATTCATTACTGAGTTCGTGGTAGATACTTCAGTCAACTATAGTGAGGCAGAACAACCCTTCCTCAAAGGACCGCGAGGTAAGTACTTTAAGTCTCTGAACACTTGGATTAATATGCTACTGTGTGAAAAGTTGATTATGTGAATACATTGATGTTTAGGGCTACACGAAGCAGGAGAATTTACAGAAACAAAGGTAGTGCAGAACTAGAAACTAACCCCTTGATTTCACCTCTGCGAGGGGACGAAGAAGAGCTCGCGAAGGTCTCACCAAGAAGTGCGATCAATTTGATAAGGCAGAGGATTCCGCACATACCACCCCCACCCACACCATCGCCAGTTTCACCACCTTCACCCCCATCTTTGCCCATACCACCTCCACCACCACCGCGAGTCAATATGGAAAGCGCAATAAAGTTGTCGGTGTTCAAGGGAGTAGGAAATGAAGATCCAGACCAATTTTGGTTCATGATAAAATTTGTATGGGAAGCACAAGGAGTCACGGATGACAATATAAAGAACGCGATGTTGGTCAGCGCTCTGCAGGATCACACGCTGACTTGGTATATTAAGCATTCTAATGACAATCCGAATGTAGGGATCGCAAACATCTAAACTGCACTAAACAGAGAATTTATCAGGCCGAAGTCAGAGGCGCAGTCAATCATTAGGTTCAAGGAGATCACGATGCTACCAAGCAAGACCCCCTAGGAATTGGATCAGAGACTGAAGTGCACAATTCGCGAAGCTAACATGACTTTGACGGATCGACAACACTGCGAATGGTTTGTAGCCTCACTAACGTTGCATTTAAGGAACGCACTATCACAACAGAGGCTAACAACTCAAGCAAAGGCCTTGGAGATCGCGATGAGGCTGCATGAGACCCCAATACAGGATCCTAACCTGGGAGTTCAACAGATCCACGCGCAGTTGAAAAACTTGTGCCTTGAGATGCAGAATCTGAAATAGGACAGGAGAGCTCACCCGGAAGTGCGCGTTGAGGTCTGGTGTGTTAAATGTAAGGGTCAGGGTCATGACAAGGACCATTGCCCAGTGTTCGTAAATTACCTCACGGGAGGAGGACCAATGCTGTTAAGACCGGAGGCCCAAGCAGGACCTAGCGTGGCACCTGTGTTGTGGTGCATGATTTGTCAAATAGGAGGAAAGCATGCTATGGACAACTGCCATTTGTTGCAAAAGTACACGCAGAATTCACAACAGTTGTTATGTAATTTTTGTAGATCAGTAGGACATGATGAGCACACCTGTAGGAGTTATGAGCTGATGATGGATAGGACTCCCACCTACAGAGTTCAAGCCGAAATGCGACCCCTTGACTAGAAAGCAGGAGTGGCATGAACCGGATATTAGGGGTGCAGGGGAGGCTGAGGTGGAGGAGGACCTGGAAGAGGTCGCAGACAACTGATATGTTACAATTGCGGAGGGCCAGGACATTATTTCCGTGATTGTACAAATCTAACACATCCATCATGTCTGTATTGTACCTTGTTTGATCATGAGACGGAGGATTGTCCTGCCTTGATCACGTGGCTGTGCAACAAGGAAGCGCTCCAACCTCCCCCGACTCAGAACCTGCAAATGATGAGGTTTGAGCCGCGCCAGCAAGACCCTAACATGAACATTGTGCTCCAAAGAGGGATGACGATAGGCGACGATAAAGGCAAGCAACCTGAAGATAGTACTTGGGTTCGCAAGGCTCCGACAAAAGAACCAGAGTTTGATTTGGAGCACACTAAGGAAACCTTCATGGAATCTAGGAAGAGCTTCATGGATGCCTCCACTTCAGGAAGCAAAGACAGACCGAAGCCAGAAATGGAACCATCGATGCTCACGACATTCCTAGAAACATGCATGCAACTACTACGCGATAGCAAGGCTGTAAAGGGATTGCAGGAACTCATAAATAGATGTGTTGGGACTGCGCCAGGGGAACCTCGCATAGTCCAGAAGATTGGAAAGCATGCAACAAGGATGAGAAGAGAACTGAGATTGACCTGTGCAAATTGAAGAATATGATATGGACCAAGTGATTTTGGATTTAGGATCAGACATGAACATTCTGCCGAAGCAGACATGGGAGCACATGGGAAGGCCTACGTTGCAATGGTATCCTATCCAGCTGTGAATGACAAACCAGCAAAAGATCATACCTATGGGGAGATTGCAGGGGTACACCATGGATATTGAAGGAGAAAGCGCACTAGCAGATTTTGAAGTGATAGAGATTGTTAATGACAACAATCCCTACCCCGAGCTATTAGGATTAGATTGGGCTACTGACATGAATAGGGTGATAAACCTAAAGAAGCACAAGATGATTTTTGAGAAAAAGTCTCTGCGCATAGTCGTACCTTTGGACCCTGTAGAAGGATCGCGCTACACGGAGCCAGTGCACAACTATGAAAGCGACGATGACTTAGGCTGCATATACAAAATAACCGCGAGAGCAGAACTGGGTAAATCCCACCGCGGATGGATGAATCTCATGGGAGCGCAAAAGTTCCTGTACGTCGGATTCAGATGAAGAGATAGAGTGATGGTAGAACCAGTTACACGAGGTAACCACACTAAACTGCAACATGATGACAAGATTGTTGCGCTGTGTATCGACAGAGGTAAGGGATCTGCCTACTTATGATGGGTTAAGTGAGGTAGATTCTTTCCTGAATAGATTTGAAATAGAGGTGTTGGAACAACAACGTTTCGAGGCTTTGAAATGGGTACTATGCACTATGCCTGTGAGGTGGTGGGGTACGCACCAAGGAAGCTTTGAGAACTAGCATGAATGCAGACGAATGATGCGCATGTGTTTTGGGAAGCCTCAAATGTGTCTAAAAGACAAGTATGACAGACGGAATGATCCGTGTGCGCATCTGTCCAAATGGGTATAGGCATATGTTAAACAACCTACGCGGATGCACATGGAATTTGCATTCGGGAACAGGGTCAATAGGTAGGTGTTGACAAGGAAATTGCGTGAACGGTCCCTCTAGTTGGGACAACGAAGTGTGGAAGGAACGAATGCGCAGAAGGTTACCCACGCAAAAGCCTTTAACGAAGCATGTGAAACACTGAATAGGGTATATAATGCGCAGCGAAGTGATTGGGACTTGCGCATACCAACAGTTCTATGGGCTTATCAGACAACGTGCAAGCAATTGACAAGGCAGATGCCTTCTAGGTTGGCCTATGGAGCAACCACTGTAGTTTCAATCGAGTACAGTATGCCTAGTCCGCACATAATAGCACCGGGTGATATGACGATTTGTGAAGCCTTGGAAGAAGGAATAGCGCAGCTGAATGAAGAAGAACACTAGGACCTGAGGGAGAAATCCAACAAGGTGATCTTAAGCTCCAAGAACTAATGAAAGAAAGGTGTGATTAAGGGAGAAAAGCGCTCTGGTGGAAGTAGAAGTCGGGAAGCTTGAGACAAAAATAAAGAAGTATTTTCTCGATAAAAGAATCAGGGTGATAAAACAGGGTGTGCATGATTACATTGACAAATTTGGGGACTACCGTCGAGAATTGATCAGCCCGATGCCTTAGATTAGACCGCATATTACTAAAGAGATCACCCATGATGGCGCACTGCAAATGGTAAAGTGCGCGAAAGTAAAAATAAAAGACGTATTTTTTTCCAGGGAAAGTGATGGATGACCGGTTGAAACCCTATACCAGTGGCGCGACCACCTGACTAGCCGTGGGAAATATAGTCTTAGCGCTCCCAAAAGTTGAAAGGAGGCACGAGACTATAAACTACTCTGTTTGAGAGCTGCGCGATGTCGGGGGTGTGCACAGAAGCAAAGTGTCACAAGGTCCGCAACCGCGCAAGGTGGGCTACGCTGCCACATGGGTTAGCTAGAAAGTGACCGTTGTAGTCACTATTCACGATGTGATGCTTGACTTGATACCAAATGGAGCGGGCGGCATGCATTTAAGATGCGCTGTATGGGCAAGATTTGGGAAAATCTGCCGCCAAGGGAGCATTAATGAACTTGATTTGGGGGGAATGATCGAATTAAAATTCAAAAGGTGCTATAAATTACAGAGGGGTTCCTCGCAAACAAAACTTGGTCATTTGTGAATTGAGCTGTCATATGCCCTACGTATTCTGAGCCGAGACCTTTTTACCCGGTGGAGAGTGTTGGTTGAGCACCTAAGTGAACGATTGAGAGATTTCTAGGCAAGCAAGATGGCAGCGTCTGAAGAAGCCAAGGAAATCGTAGAGATGACCGCCGAAGAAGCCGCGCAGACCCTGACCATAGAAGATGCCCCTGAAGGCATCGAGATTGTTTCGAAAATCCCTAAATCACCGTGCAGACCAAGACCGAAGAAAGATAAACAACCAATGATTTCGATGCGTGTGTCCCCTTGAAACTCGCTGTGAACCAGATTAACAATGGAGGAAAAACGGAAACCAGTTAACCTGGAAACCGATGAGGAGGAAGAAGACATTGAGGATTTCATCATTGAAGAGGATGAGGACGAGGGCATGGAGGAAGAAACCGAGGCTGCGCACCCTCCAACAAAGCTGCCCGCGTATGTCCCCTCGCGGAAGGGGAAGGCAAAAGTGCCCAAGGACCTCGACGAGAGCAAGAGCTCTCTGCAAACTCCGCTCCTCCTGGATGATATCATTTTTGAGGGCACGCACCTGGGACGGGTGCCGAACTTGAAGTTTGAAGATTGGGATCTCGCTGACCATGAGAAATTCCCTCACCTAGAGACCACGCAACTCATGAAGCCGAAGCAGAACACCGTGGTGGGAGTTATAGAATTGGAGCCGCACAAGTGGTTATGCGGAGTTGAAAAGGAAAGGTTATTAAACCTGCTCTGGGTGTCGCATTACCATTGCACCCCAGTAACGATCTTCGTCATCAGGCAGCTGCTCTGCCTGGTGCATGGTGGGTGTTTGTGGCTGGAGGAGCCCATCCCCATCACGGACCACTTAATCCATCACATTACCCGGCTCCCGTGTAAAGGAGAGGACCTGTTAGGATATTCCAACACATAAGAAATAGTTAAGTACAACTTGGTCTAGTATAGAGTTAGGTATAGAGTTAGGTAAAGTGTGTTTCTTTACTGTTGTACATTTTGTAACTTACAATCCGACGGTCACGATATGTAGTGATCCGACGGTTCATTCTCTCCTCGGTATTACCGACACTTGATCCGTGGCTTGACACCCGATTGGTCCATGAATTCTATTTAAAGCGCATGGAGGGTCATTTGTAGGGAAATCCATGCATGAGAGAAGCTTATGTAAATTTTCATTCTTTGATTAATAAATTGCCTGAAGTGGCTGCGTTGGATTAGGCCGTGGACTGTTTCCCTCTTTGAGGGTTTTAACCACGTCAAAAATACTGGTGTATTGATCTGTGATCTGGTTGTGAGCGGTGTCCTTTTGGTGTTCTTTCTGAGGAACTTACCCTGTAAATTCCTACATGGTATCAGAGCTATTTGAGGGCCGCGTCCGTTGGTGATCCAAATCTGAAGCCGGTAGAACTGCATCCGACTGCCGTTTCCTAGATCTGATGTTTCTGACTGCTTTCGGGCTGAGAGGACTGCTCTATTGTGTTCGGAGCATCTGTTCCAGTGAGGAACCCCTTTCGTTTCACGCGAAAAGGTTTCCGGTAGCCCTAACTGCGTCATTTTTAAGATCTGGAGGTATACAATCTTTATTTGCAGTTTACTGTTATTTTCTCTCTGCTTATTTCGGTTTCGGTTTATTTAGCTTTTTTTTTAACCGGATCTATACCTTTCATTTCTGCGTATGCTCTTTGCCCTGCGACTCTGTGCGATCTGGGCAAATCAGAAACAGAAAGGAAGGATTTTTCTTATGCGTATGCTCTTTTCCCTGCACCTTAGTGTGATCTCGGAAAATCAGAAACATTGAGAAAAATATTTAGTTTTTCGGCTAAAGCTAACTTTGAGCCGCAAGGTTCAATTTTTGAAAATATTTAGTTTTTTTGGTAAAGCTAACTTCGAGCCATAAGGTTCGTTTTCTTTGCATGTCCGTGTTGGGTTTTCTGTTTTTTGTTTTGTAGGGAAAAAGAGTTTTCTCAAAGCAAGCACGCAACCCAAGCCCCCCCCCTCTCTCTCTTCTCTCTCTCTCTCTCTCTCTCTCTCTCTCTCCACATTCCCACACTTCGTCGGCAACTTCAACAACTTTTTTTCAAAAAGCCATAACTTCTTCATCCGGAAGCCTTTTTCAGAGCCATTTTTTTTAAACCAGCCTAATTTTTCGAGATCTATCCATTGGAACACTTAATTTCAGCATCTTCAGCTTCAGTTTCTGTTGAAATGGAAAGTCAATACCAAGTTACCCTTGACAGCACCAACTACTTCCAATGGTTGTCCTACATGGAGGATTTACTTAGAAGTAAAGGTCTCTACCGAATAGCCACAGGCCAAGAAAAGAAACCGAAAGATGAAGACAAGGCTGCTAAATGGGAAAATAGACAAGATCAAGCACGTGGTTTGATAGGGATGTCTATTTCTCCAGATCTTAGATTCCATATTGCAGAACTTGAAACTCCTCATGAAGCAATGGAACAAATCAATAAAGTTTTTGGAATTAAAAATGAAATTAGAGCCCATCAACTTGAAAATGAGTTGCTTACATTGGACCCTAATAATTTTTCTTGCATTGAAGATTTCTTGTCTAAGTTCAAGACCCTTAGATATCTTTTGGAAGGTGTTAAGGTTAAGAAAGAAGATAGTAACCTTATTTATTCCATCCTTACTAAGTTGGGACCAGCCTACTCTGTATTTGTTTCCACCTTCCATTCTACAAGGGAAGCCTTTATTTCTCAAGGAAAAGACTATAAGCCTCCTTCCTTTGACTCTTTTTGTGATTCTTTAATAAGAGAACAAGAAAAACTCTTACACCTTGGTCTTTTTAATCTTGGAAACTCTTCCAAGAAAGCGTTAGCCGCCCAGCAGCAACCAAATTCAAAGAATCCTAAGAAGTCATATCCTAAAAAGAATGGTCCTAAACCAAACAAGGGTCCTAAGCAAACTCAGCCTCAAAATGAAAGATCATTTCAGCAAAATGATAAGACCAATAAAAACAAATGGAAGAAGACTGACAGACATTGCAACTTTTGTAATCGAGATGGCCACTTAGAATCAGAATGCTTTAAAAAGATGGAAGCCTTGGAAGCAGCAATGAAGAAGCATAACATCCATTTGGGGCAATCTTCAACTTCAACTTCATCTTCAGGAATGGCACTTTCTGCATGTGGTTGTCAAGCATCTCGGTCTGGTTATGCATTAAATGTATCTTCTTCTTCTCATTCTCATGAGTGGCTCATTGATTCTGGAGCTTCTTATCACATGGCCAAAAACAAAGCCATGTTTTCTTCTTTAAATGATTGTAACACCAAAAATATATATGTTGGTGATGATAGATCTCTTAATGTTGTAGGGACTGGAACTGTTCATCTAGACATTGGTCAGTTTAATGATGTATTATGTGTTCCAACCTTATCCTGCAACCTTCTATCTGTATATCAGATAACTCATTCAGGTGAAGGTAAAATCGTTGAATTTTCACCTCATGATGTTGTAATCAAGGACTTAAAAGATCCTAAACAGATTTTGGCTACTGGCATTGCTGATGATTCTACAAGGTTGTATAAGTTTCACAACTTTGGGTCATCAAATCTTCCCTCAGTATTTGTTGCTCATAACGATGAAGTGAGCAAACTTTGGCATGAGCGATTTGGTCACTTAAACTATCGCTCCCTTCAGCATCTATGTAAAGAAAATATGGTGACAGGCCTTCCTATGGTATCTTGCAGAGATGGTGTTTGTTCCGGATGTGTACTCGGAAAACATCATCGGGACAGTTTTGAAAAACGTGCCTCTTGGCATGCCTCCGCCCCTTTACAGCTTGTGCATAGTGATTTATGTGGTCCACTTCCAGTTGTGTCATTCTCTGGTTGCAAGTATTTCTTAACTTTCATTGATGATTTCTCCAGACGCGCTTGGGTATACTTCTTAAAACTCAAGAGTGAAGTATTTAACACTTTTTTGGCCTTCAAGGCCTTTGTTGAAAAACAATCTGGACATCAAATTCTTAAGTTAAGATCTGATAATGGCGGAGAATATGTTAAAAACACATTCATCAACTATTTCACTGTGAATGGAATTCAAATGCAACATACTGTTCCATATACTCCACAACAAAATGGTGTAGCTGAAAGGAAGAATCGCACCTTAAAGGAAATGGCTAATTGTATGCTACAATCTAAAGGACTTGGTCTTAGTTTTTGGGCAGAAGCAATTAACTGTGCAAATTACATAATAAATCGCGCTCCTACTAAGGCTTTAAAGAATATCACTCCAGAAGAAGCATGGAGCTCAATCAAACCAGATGTAAGTCACTTTCGTGTTTTTGGAAGTGAAGCGTGGGCCCATATTCCAGATGAAAAGCATAAAGCTTTAGAACCTAAGAGTGAAAAATGTACTTTTGTTGGATATTCTGAAGATGTCAAAGGCTATAGACTTATTCCATTTAAGTCCAAAAATGTTATCATTAGAAGAGATGTAAAATTTGATGAAAATATATCAGCCTGTGAGCCTAGTCCGGCGGATGTGCCACCTCTCCCTATCTCTTCTACCTTTGAAAACATTTCTTCTTCAGATGATGAAAGTGAGGATGACAATCCTCCCCCACCATCTCAGGATCCTCCTTCAGCTCCTGAGCTTCCAAAATGGGTTCGTGCTACTCGAGATGCAGCAGGTGATCTTGCCGGTGATCCTACAGATCAGCGACGCACACGTTCTCAGTTCGAGAGAGCCTTTTCTTTACTGGCTCAAGCTCCAGTAAATTGTGATCCTGACACCTTTGCAGAAGCTTCAGGCCATCCAGATTGGGAAGCAGCTATGAATGAAGAATATCATTCATTATTGGCAAATGATACATGGGATCTTGTTCCTTTACCAAAGAGACGAAAACTTGTTAGATGCAAATGGGTTTACAGAACCAAGTATGGACCAGATGGGAAAGTTGATAAACATAAAGCTCGTCTTGTTGCTAAGGGTTTTTCATAGGTTGAAGGCATTGACTACACTGAAACCTTCTCCCCTGTTGCCAAAATGAACTCTATCCGCCTTGTTCTTTCCCTTGCTGCCTCTTTCAAATGGGAAGTCCATCAGATGGATGTTAAATCTGCCTTCTTGCATGGGGACTTGCATGAAGAAATCTATATGGAACAACCCATTGGCTTCATACAAACAGACTCCAGCCTTGTTTGTCGACTTAAGAAATCCCTTTATGGCCTCAAGCAAGCTCCTCGGGCTTGGTATGCCAAAATGGATAGCTTTCTTCTAGAATCTGGCTTTTCTAGGTGTCATTCTGACAATACTGTCTACACCAAGAAAGTGGGCAACTCTCTTATCATCCTTGTTCTTTATGTTGATGATCTTATCCTTACTGGTAGTGATCCCAACCTTATAAACCATGTGAAGTCTAGCCTCAAAAGGAAGTTTGAAATGACAGACTTAGGACACTTACACTATTTTCTCGGTCTTCAAGTCTTGCAATCCAAGGAGGGTATTTCCCTTTCCCAGTCCAAGTATGCTTGTGATATTCTATGTCATTTTCACATGGAAGACTGTAAGCCAGCCCCTTCTCCCTTTCAGTCTGGAGTCAAACTCTCAGTCACTTGTACTTCTCCTGAAGTTGATGCTACCTTATACCGTTAACTTGTAGGAAAACTTTTGTATCTAACCCATACTCGTCCTGACCTTTCCTTTGTTGTTGGCCTTGTTGCTCGGTTCATGCAAAACCCTCGTGAAAGTCATTGGAAAGCAGCTAAAAGAATACTTCGTTATGTTCGAGGTACAGTTCAGTTTGGGATTCATTACAGTGCCAAAGCATCTCCTCTATTGGTTGGTTTCACTGATTCCGATTGGGCTGGTGACCCTGATGATCGGAAGTCTACTGCCGGTTATGTCTTCACTCTTGGTTCAGGACCTATTACATGGGCTTGCAAGAAACAGGGTGCCATTTCTCTTTCATCAGCAGAAGCAGAGTATCGTGGTGCCGTAGAAGCTAGTAAGGAAGCCTTGTGGCTTCGTCAGATCCTGTCAGAGTTTGGCTTTGAGCAGCAGCATCCGACTACACTTTGGTGTGATAATCAAAGTGCCATTCAGCTATGCAAAGATCCAGTCCAACATCAGCGCAACAAACACATTGAACTGCACATGCACTTCATCAGAAAGCTCATTCACGACCATGTTCTTGAAGTGCAATATTGTTCAACAGATGATCAAGTTGCAGACATCTTCACAAAGGCTCTCACAGAGGCGAAGTTCATTAAACTTCGATTTATGGTTGGAGTTCAGGAAGTTGTCACTAAGGGGGGATAGGCTCTAGTGCCTCCTTCCTTCTCCTATTGTGTCATATTTGTAAATCCTTCAATCCTATCCCAAGTTGTTCTTAAGGGGGGATGTTAGGATATTCCGACACATAGGAAATAGTTAAGTACAACTTGGTCTAGTATAGAGTTAGGTAAAGTGTGTTTCTTTACCGTTGTACATTTTGTAACTTACAATCCGACGGTCACGATATGTAGTGATCCGACGGTTCATTCTCTCCTCGGTATTACCGACACTTGATCCGTGGCTTGACACCCGATTGGTCCATGAATTCTATTTAAAGCGCATGGAGGGTCATTTGTAGGGAAATCCGTGCATGAGAGAAGCTTCTGTAAATTTTCATTCTTTGATTAATAAATTGCCTGAAGTGGCCGCGTTGGCTCAGGCCGTGGACTGTTTCCCTCTTTGAGGGTTTTAACCACGTCAAAAATACTGGTGTATTGATCTGTGATCTGGTTGTGAGCGGTGTCCTTTTGGTGTTCTTTCTGAGGAACTTACCCTGTAAATTCCTACAGGACCTCGCAGACATTTCGGAGGGTAAGAGTAGTGATTTGGCCATCGCAGAGGCCATGAAAAAGAAATACAAGCTAGAGAAGAAGAAAAGGGACTACGCCATATCCAGCATCAACAACAAAGCAGTCAAAGTTGCGACCCAAATACTGGCAGGTAAGCTCATGCGGAAGTGTCGCGTGGATGAGGTACCCGCACTAGTGGTGGCACTTGTTGAACAGTGCGCATAAGGGGTCCATCTTAACTGGTATGAATTCTTGTGCAAGGAGTTCCTGGACAATTGTCGCGAGGCACAGGAATAGGAAAAAAAAGTTGCACTATGCATGGCTTCTGTTTTCCATAGTGTTGGTGGCAGGGGAATTGCCAGAGGATGTCGCCAATTCCCCACAATTGCAAGGGATCTCCTGGAGGCCGCAAAGTACACTTCGTTGTCGGCCACTAAGGACATGAACTGAATCCACGAAAGTAAAATATTCTGGGTGTTCATGGAGATGAACATCAAAATGGGGATTAACCGCAAGCCACGGTTATCACCCACTGTCTACAACAACGTGCGAAGTTTTGCAGAATTTAAAGCGGAATTTCAACATCTATCTCAGGGCATGCAAGGACTCTGCAAAGAAGTGGAACGAATTGCCTTACATAGCCATAGATGATGTGATCTTCGACGTGCTTGGGACATGGCCGCCGGAGTGGCGCACTCCAGACATCTCTGCGCTGGAAAATCTGTTGCACAGAAGAAGGAGGAGGCCAAGCTGCGCGTCGCATAGTTGGCAGAAAAGAGACAGAAAGAAGTAGCAGCAGCAAAGCACAAGATGCGTGGGACACTACGCAGACAACAACAGAACAAAAAAAGGTGGCAGTAGCAGCAGCAGAGAAGGCGCGCAAGGGCCAAAAGTCGCCTTCGCCTAAGCAGGTGAAAGAGATGGAAACAGAGGAGGAGGGCAACGCGGACCCACAAACAGCATCAACACAATTGAAGTGCCAACACCCAAGCGAGTGGACGGGGCCGCGCAAGAAGGTGAAAGCATCCAAGCTATCGATCGACCTGATCACCCTTATTGAGGGTGATCTGCATGATATAGGAGAGACAGTGCGCGATGTCACCACAGAGGTTCTCCAAAACTTCGCGACGGAGAATCAGATTGTGTTGGGGGGCCTCCGAGCACAAATTCAGGAGTTGCAAGTGCGCGCTCCTCAAGCTGGTACTCTCTTGACCGGCCTTGCAATCGAGACAGTCGCAACGGAGGAAATTTTGCGCGCTCGTACAACTAACACAATAGTGTTGCCAGAAGGGGCACTGGTTACAGCAAATGAGGCCGACCGACCTACGGTTAGTACACTGAAAGGGATAGGAATCAACATGGCTACGCTCCCGCAAGAGACACTCTGTGTTCTGCAAGATGGGATTACTGCAGAACTGTGGGCTAGGGAGAGCCGCAAGCTGCAAGTGCTAAGTGAGCAGAAGATCAACATATTGTGTCTCAGAATAGGCAGATGGTGCAAGTACTGGAAGAAGCCTGCTAGATGGTCCCCGAGCTGGCCATCCCAACCGAAGCACTAGCAGAGGCACGCATCCAGAGATTAGCAGTAGAGGTGTGTGAGGCACGAGAAGAAATGGCCAAGGTTCAGCTGCAACTGAACCTTCAGATAGCAGAACTGCAGTTGAAGGCGCAACCGTCTACTACTCCAGAGGTACGGGAACAACGCGCTAGTGCCATTACATCAGGGCAGGAGGAGATCAGCAGTGCAATAAGAGACTGCACCAGAATGTTAGAAGAATCATTCGAGGTCCTCACAAATTTGCAGGAGGACCTGAACATAAAGCGTTTGGAAATAGAGATGCATGAGCTCCAACAACAATACGACAATGTCAAAGGGATTGTACAGACGGTGGCCCTCACTCAGACACTCGCGCGAGTGGAACAAGCCAAAGTGCTTAAAGAGCAAGTGGACGCAGCATGACACAAAGAAGCAGTTTTGAAGGCGCGTGTTTAGCTTTGGATCGATGAGGCCTTCGTAATCACAGCAACAATTGAAGACAAGCTCACGCAGATGCAGGGGACACAGGAACATATCGAGGGGCGCAGTTTCGACACTACGGTCTCGAAACAACGAGTACAGGAGATTTAGCAAACAACCGCTCAATGCGCTGCCGACCTTGCAGCCGTCCAAGCAGAGTTGGGAGGTCTATGCGCAAAGATCTCCGCACTGACAGAGTGACCCAAGGGCAAGTCACGATGTTTGTTTTGGGGGCCTATTGAGCATGGGATCCCCCCAAGGCATGTTTTGGGGCTTAAAGCCCAAGTTTTGACTAAGCCCATTGTAAAGACTCCGCGATTTGTGGGCGCGGAGCACGAAGTCATAATAGAGTCATAGGGTTGTCCGCCCTTGTTTCTGTAATATAATGTCGGTTTGAAAGATCTACCCATGGTCCGCAGACCATGGGATTGTATAAATAAGAGTGAGGCTCTAAGTGTAAAGGGATAAATGAATCTAAGAAATCGATGAAGTATTGAGTCGAAGTGTAAGTCATGTCTTTGGGTCATAGAGTAGGAGAAGGCTTCGAAGCTGAATGTGCAAAGGCCTAGTAGTCCGCAGCTGAGTGCGCGGACCTCTGCAGCTGAGTGAGCAAGGCAGATTGAGTCTATAACCAGTTGAATCATTAATAAAGAGAAGTTTTACCATATTCTTGTGTATCTTTTCCTGTATTATTGGGTATGAATTGCAAGTTTACTGTTTATTTATTGCGCAAGCTTATATAAATGTGGTGAGTAGGTAAATATAATATAAGGTATCTATTTATGCAAAGATAACTAACTGTGATAAGAAGATAAGTAAGATCTGTAGTGTGACTTAGGGAAATAGCACAGATCACTGCTCTAGCAGCGCGAAAGCCCCACAACCCCGGGTTAGGGTCGCGCGAAGGTATTCATAGTTGGACTAAATCAACCCCTCAAACATCTCAAGGGTGCAAAAACTTGGTTCCAACATCTCCCCATACTGCTTCAGGTGAGACCTCAATCCGCGCTCTGCGGATTGTTGCCAAAAGGGCCAGTAGTACAGGGATTTGTTTGGCTAATTAACTTTGAACCTGGGTCAGGCCCCAACAAGCCAACACTTGTCAAATATGCACATGTGGGCTTTTCTTCACAAGTACACTTTCCCTTATCTGATTTGAATGATCTTTAAGTCAATTTTAGTCCTCTCAAAAACAGGTATTCAATACAATCATTATTTCCATCAAATGAGTTCTCGAAAGTGTAATTTGACCGCATTTGCATATTTTAACATAATGTTATCGCAATACATTCCTACAAAGGAACAAGATGTTGACATTTCGACAAAAGCCTTGTCAAAAGGGAAGTTTGAGTTACATGTGTAAGATAGGGGTGGTTGATAATCCCTTTCTTTTTGAGAGGGAGTGTTGGAAATGGAACAAGAAAATCTCAGTTTGACTTTTCCTTGGTCAAACTAGAGAAAATTCAAATTTCTATTTCAGCTCGTGCTACATGATGCTACGAAGGCACATGAACTCTATTTCTGAAAATAAATAAGAAACCACTAATTGAGATATTTGTTCTTGTGATTCGGGTGTAGATAAGGAGTTCTTTTGATTTGATTTCCCTTTAACTTGTTTGTATCGATCTCTTGATTTACTTAAAGTATCCAATTTTCTTTAAGTACAGAAGTTGCTTTGTTAATCATTAGATCTTTACTTGAAATTTCCATTAGTTGAGTTGTAACTTCTAAGTACATCTTCACTTCAACTGGTTTATCCTCTTCTTGAGTTATGATATTCATTGGGTTAGTACTTGGTCCTTTGTCTTCAACTTGAACTGTTATGACTAGAGACTTCGATACTTCTTCTTGAATACGTTGTTCTAACCTATCTTTTAGCAACTTCTTATCCTTCTTAAGCTTCTTAATTTGTGTTAGTAATTTTTCACTATGATCTTTAAGCCGAAAAACTTCTTCATTCTTGTCAATTGTGATTTTGTCAACTTCTCTGTGTATTTTTTAGTACTTTTTTACCTTTTTGAAAAATTACTTTTGAAATATCTTGTATGTCTTCTAGTGTTACCGAATTTGGCTTTAATGTAATATCTTGTACGGTTTTTTTTTTTTCTTTTTGTATGAAAATGTCAAAAAATTCTTTTTCGTATTTAGGATGAAAGACCCTAGAGTTTCCATCCAAGGTGAACCCAAAATAATCACCTTGATTGTTCCATAGGGGTTTGAACCTAAAATTGGTTGTGTCATATTTTTTGTTGTTAAAACAATTTAATTTTTCGATAATCGAAAATCACTAATTAGTTTGTGATTTTAGGTTTTATATCATTTTTATCTTTAGTTTGCGAAATAACAATAGTTACATCTTTTCCTACAATAGACCCTTTAATTCTAAATAACACTAAAACATAATTATTATGTGAGGTTTCTGAAAACTTCCTTCATTTATTTCCAATTAAAACTCTGTTTTACTTTCCATAAAAACAACTTTATTCACTTGGTACCTTTTTTATAATTAAAAACATTATTATTAAAATAAAAAATCCTCCTCACGTCCACCACATAATACTCTCTTTTATAAAATGTATTTTATTTATATATATATATAAGCCTGCGTAATTTTATTTATATTTTTTCTGAAATACTTTTTTCTTTTTCATATTTTATTCATTTTTCGTCTTCACTTCAGCAAGATAACCCAGACTTTTTATTTTGCCTAATTTTATTTATATTTTTCCTGAAATACTTTTTTCTTTTCTTTTTCCTATTTTATTCTTTTTTCGTCTTCACTTCAGCAAGATAACCCAGACTTTTTATTTTTCGTATTCTTTTGCGTAAGATAACCCAAACTTCAAACCTTCGCTATTTGATTTATTAAATGACAGTTTCTTTTAGTTATCAAAAGTCCGGATAAGTTAATATAGGGTGTAAATAAAATGATATTTTAACGTCCATCACACTAAAAATAGTCTATCTGTTCCACTTACACTGCACAGATTAAAAATAGTCTATCTGTTCCACTTACACTGCACAGATTATATAATTGTGGATGAAATTTGCCGACGGTTTAAACGATGTTATAAGGTAACGGTAGAGGGAACGCGATGATGTGTCGGTTGGCGGTGCTACAGATTGGGTACAAGTTGACGGCAACAGACACAGCAGCGCCGGTAGTACAAAATTTGCACGACGAAGAACTCTATAAATTAATGATTATTCTTAGGTGGAGTGCTATTATGTAAATGTTGAATAGTAATAACAGAGCCTGCCTATCTTTAAGGAGTCGAAGGCTAAATGAGAACCCATACATTTCAGTTAGATTATTCGTCCTCTTATCGACACCCAGAAATACTTTACGACTTGATTTTCTTTGGGATTCAAGAGAATCCCTCCCCTCCTGCCACCCCACTAATCTATACGATAATTAGGAGTCGAAGGCTAAATGAGAACCCATACATTTCAGTTAGATTATTCGTCCTCTTATCGACACCCAGAAATACTTTACGACTTGATTTTCTTTGGGATTCAAGAGAATCCCTCCCCTCCTGCCACCCCACTAATCTATACGATAATTAAAACAAAAATTAATGTAGTTTTCCAAGTACGTGGATCAAATCCCAGTGTGTATTTGTGTGCCGAAATATCTATCGCATAAAGCCTATAACAAATAACAGAAAACATTATGTTGAAAGTGGATTATCGTCTATTGCTTGAAGCACAAGTTACCATCTAGTAGATGCTTACGCACTTGTTGAAATTTTATAAAAATGGCTAAAACATATGCAAAACAGTTAAATAGTGATGGATAATCTTTACACTTAATACTAATTTGAGGAAAAGATTGTCATTATAAGGAGGGATCTGTCAACGTGGAATCTTCAGCATTGTAAACAATTCACAGTTTTGGCTTTTGAAGTATAATTATCGAAGAAATGAATAAACATCTAAAAAAGAATGCTTACGCACTTGTTCAAATTTTATAAAAATTGCTAAAACATGGGCATAGAATTTAAATAGTGATGGATAAGCTTTACTGGCTTGTTGAAATTTTATAAAAATTGCTAAAACATATGCATTAAAGTTAAATAGTGATGGATAAGCTTTACACTCTACTAATTTGAGGTAAAGATTGTCATTATAAGGAGCGATCTGTCAACATTGAAACTTCAGAATTGTAAACAATTTACAGTTTTGGTTTTTGAAGTATGGATATGAAAGAAATGAATAAACATCTAAAATACTAGCGTGCATTACTATTTATTGGCACCTGCACCTCACAAATGAGTCTTCCTAAACATAAAGGCCCAGCAGAAGTGAGGACATTATGGAATGCCCTGAACCAGTTCTAGTTTTTTGAAGTCATGTTGCATTTATCTTTCTATAAATGCAACCCTGTAAAATAATGCAACATAAAGGAAGTTGCAGATAGACGGGCCCAACTCTTTCTTCTGGAGCTCCAAACAGCTAACAAAGCAATTGTCAATTTGCAGAATGGAATGAAGAATCCCGTTGCCTCATCAAAGAAACTGCAACTTTTGCTCCAATATAAGCATTATTCTTGACCAATGCAATATCTGTAATTGTTAATAAAAAACAATATCTACAGTTGCAGGGTACATGACATGCACATTGATGCTAGGATATTCATGGACACATCCTACTATTTCATCTTTCTTGGGCTCAAAAACCATAAGAAGCATAGTGAAGAAAAGCATGCTAAAGAAAAAAAAGCAATGCAGTGGCACACAAATACTAGAATTGCAAGAAACAAATCTGCAACAGAGCACTAACACAATGAAAAGGATACTTGCAGTTAGTGAGGCTCCCCCAGTCAGCTCATTTACTCGCGCAAGAATGTAAGGGGTTGCCGCATTACCAGTAATATTCTTCTCCCTGGCCAATTCAACATGCACGTAAAAAAAACTAACAGTGACATTTATCAAAAAGAACTAACATAAGATACCTCTTATTTGATTGTAACAAAGAGAACAAACTAATAAAATGGAAAACAACAAACATACACAGTTTCTTTCACAACAGTCTGTATGGCAGACTCTATTAAATTCCCAGCAGCTTCACTGGCCTCCGGAATTGGTACTGCAATTATTAGTCCACTTCCAAGGCCCAGTTTAATATTTGAATCTGACAAGATAAATATATCTGGTTAAAAGAAAAATTTGCAAGAATCAAAACAAACAAAACTCACCATATGTCGTACCATAACTAACAGAGATGCTTTCTACTAACCAATTAGTTTAGCACACTCCTCTGGAGAATTGACACGACAAGGCGCCTGCATGTTCCAAACCAGAAAAATGTTTCAGCCTTGAACATGTACACAAACATGTTAGTTCTTTGCAGCTTTTGCATTATGTCCATTCATCTAAGGACAAAAAAAATAAGCCAGTTGCATAGGATTTCAACAGAAGAATTGAATTGAATTAAAGGCATGTCAAATCCAAACAAAGAGATTCTCAGTCAGATGAAACATTGGTGGGAAGACATCTTCTAGGAGAATTTGCATGACAAAAATAAAATTGATGTTCAAGAAGCATATTGAATTAATAAAATAAATAAATTTGACAACCTGGACCTGTCTTTTCTCCAATCAGTTCATACCTAGCTGGTGAAAGCATGTGTCAGAGAACTTTGTTTTCCCAATGTATCTAGAGGATCGTTTGGGAAGCAAATTGGTGGAAGAAGTAGCAAATGCTCCTAAATCTTTGGTTCTAGGATAGAGGGTTTCCACATAATTAAGGTTTTGATATATTTATAGATGTACAAAACAAACATAAATCATTATTAATTACTGGCTATGGTGGAAAATTTCAAAACTGCAAAGATAGGCTAATAACTTGAACATAATACTATAGCACTCTAAGCATCACGTAGAGTTGTTTTCAGGTTTCTTAGTAATATTAGATCTTATTCTCTTTTCTTATCTGATTTAGCCTAGTCAGACGTAAACACATATAGTAAGAAAGGACGATCAAGTTTTGGTGAGATTAAGGTAAGCGGAGTGAGCAACATATCCTTAAATCTCTAGAAAGCATTCTGGTACCTTTCATCCCCCACAAAAGGTGTTCCCTTCTTAAGCAATTGATTTAAGAGGCACTATACTTCTGTAAAGATCTACAAGGTGTCAAATGGCCCTGACACGACCAAGGGAGGACTCGTAACTATAGCAATTTCTATATAATGTTACGTTCTCCAAAGCAGATGTGCACCAATTCTTTGGAAATTTTGGTAGAGGACTAAAGAATAGTGGATTGAGCCGTATGAGGTAGGAAACTCTCATGTACGGTTCTGAGGGCTTTACTAAGGAAGGGTATTAGAGAGTGGTATACTAGAGGGCTAATGGGCGGGCTTATGAGCTTGGGTTTTCTTGTCAATCCTCTTTGGGACCCCATCCTCTTGCATCCTTGGCCTTCAACGCCAGAGGGGCTGCCCCTCTCAACAAATTGATTAACCGATCAAATTGCTCCCGAAGCTGGGCAAGAACAACAGTTTCTAGCCTGTCCACTTCGCATTTCCGAATTGATCCCATTGAGACATGTCAAAAAGAGTGGTTCTTCCAGCGGATGAAAGCCAATCCTTTATTCCATTAACGGCCGAGGACCAGATGAAATCAAGTTTCTATCTGGAAGGTACCTACCTAACATTCTTTCTTTCCACCCTATGGCTCCATCCTTTTTTCCCCCTGTAGCTATCCATCCCACCCTCGGTATTCCCCCATATATATCTTTACACCGTTACCATTAGCAAAGATCTTCCCTAATCAATGGAGCTGCAGAACCATTACTTACTCATAAATCAACTCGGCAATGCCCAAAGGATCAGGTACTTTTCCCCTAGTCAAGAACCTTGGTGATAAGCCACTTTTACCCTACTAATTAATTGTTCCATTTGTACAGTCTGCTCAGCTGAGGGCTGAAAATCTAACAGCAAGGAAACTAGGACTCATGCTTCTTATGTTGGATACTCAGTTGCACCCCTTTCAAGCCTGGTTCGTGTGATACGAAGCATTTATTCGCTAACCCGGCAGCTAGATAGAGAGAGGTTCCGCCACCACTCAAGCGGCTTAGGTAGAATGGAAGGCACCGCAACACTAAGTGGCTACACAATATTAGGTGCAATTTGAATTACTGGGTTCATCTACACGGGCATAATGTCAGGCGAGGAAGGAAGTACGAGGATTGTCCAGCTATTTACTCATTATTAGAAAGAAGGGCTTTATACTTATCTCCCTGGGTCTCGTTACCGACATCAAGGAAGGATACGAGCTTGCGGCCAAGTGCTTTCTGGGAGTTCAAAGCCGACTAAACAACTTTCGAGCAACACCGAGCGTCCTAGTTGCTGAATAATTATCAACCCCAAAAGTGGTCAGGGGGGTCATCATGCTTGCAAGCATGAAGCTTGCCCCCAGTTCATGATGATGGGTGGAAGGATCAAGTGCTATAGGTAGGTGAACATGATGCCACCTTCTGGAAACATAGCATACTAATCCTACAGAGTGTGATTTTGTTCCTATCAAATCCAACCCTCTACACCAGAAGAAGCACACATAACATTGGTGGAGCTACGCATCCTTAGTCAGGAGTATACATTGATTGTAGGAGCAAAAGGAAAAAAGGATCGAAGATGCATCCTAAAAATAAAAAAATAAAAAAAATTGATGGTACAAGGGAGTCTTAAAGCAAGCTAGAAAGAGAACCTTAATTAGAGTCTTAAAGAAAGAAGTAGAACCGGATATGATCTCCTTATTTTAACTTTGTTCAAAAATAGCTCGAGATTTGATCTCATTTTGATCTCCATCATCAATAGTTGAATAAGATCTTTCACAATATTTTTCCTAGACTATATTCCTCAAGGGATTTTGTAAAGAACTAGATAATGTAAGGATTGAAAATGGATAGGATTTGATTCAATAATGGATTTACATAAGATATGATTAATGTCCACAAGTGAGCAAAACATGCCAATGGGACTAAATAAGATAAGATATTTTATTAAAGTTCAACAAATGGCCACTAAAGTAGTTCAATGGGAATGATGGATATAATGATGTCATTCAAAAGTGCGAGCATCAAAATAGCTCCTATATAACACAAGAAACAACAAGCATCAATCTAAGCTAAAGTCTAAAAAGCCCTAGACTCTAAAAGAAAGTTATCACTCTAGGAGAAGAACAACAAAGATGGATCCAAAAACTAGAATACAAGTAATGATGCAAGAAGTCATGGTCTGCTAGATCTATCTCTCCTAACAATGCAAAACGAATAGAGAAAACTCAATATAGAAGGTTGTCTAGAAGAACAGCACAAGGAATATCTAGACTACACATTGTGTTGCTAATTGGAGGAGATCATCTGTTGTTGGGTTTTCGAACTTTGAATGATCTCATCTACCTACTAGTATGGGACCTGCACTAGCAATGTCATTGAGGCCCTTGGGAAGTAGGGATGGTCCCTCTTGTCCACACCAAGGTTGCCAAAAGTGTCGCCCACCCCTTCCCCTACCTTGAACCGCACTCTGAGTGGGTACACTTGGGGAGAACTCCTAGGAACATACTCCCAAAATCCAAGACATTCTTCAAACCTTTTGGGCATGCTCCTTGTTTCCCACCCAAATGGGTAACCCCATAGGAGAAAACTTTTCTCTTGCATTGGATAGCCAGCCAGCAACCCCTGACATTCACTTCTTGATAATGATATGCCATATGTGTTGAGAAATCAATCTAGGTAGAAATTAGGGTTTTTATTCCTCTTTTCTTGATAATTACTTGTGATTTTGTGTTGGCCTTTAATTCTTTATTGTTTCTTCTTTCTTCAAGCAATTAATAAATCATAAATGTATGAAGATAACAAGAACAAAAGACACAAGATGTAGGCTATCAGCTAGGGGAAAACCCCTCTCCTAGGGGAAAATTCCAATAAAACTTTTCTTCTTATAGAACCAAGGTCCAAGTCAAAATGACACATCCTATTGGAAAATGTAACTAGGTTCGGTCTTCATTATTGTACTTGAACTCAAAATGTAATATATTTGTCAAAAGAAAAGAAAATAATTTATTATTAAATTGAATTGACTTATTAAAGCATGGGTTTCATGCTTGGGTCAATTATAGGTCAAGCCTCCATTGTAGGCTTTAGGTTATTGTCAAAGTCATTTATTGTTGGGTCAAAGGCTCCTCCATCAAGTCATCCTCTTCAGCAAATTACCTACTCGAAGTATTCAAGTCAACCTCAAATAGATTATCTACAAGTCAACTTCAATTAACATAACTCAAGTTGGCCTTACCATAAAATGGAGACACAATTGTTCATAATGGTCATGTCGACTCATTAAGATAGGAAAACTACTATATATACTAGGTTGAGGTTTCACATTACTCAACACATAACAGTTCGGATTTCAGAGTAGAAGTTTCGATGAGATGACAGAATCAAGCAAGTTCGGAGGTAATGTTTTGGTGCTACTACAAGACAAGAGTTCGGATAGATCACCGCAAAGAAGATTTCATATAAATCTCAAAGGAGAAGTCTCGGTGCTATCTCTCAGATCTCGGTGCTATCTCAAGGACAAGGTCTCGGTAGAATCTCAGGAAGAAGGTTTTCCATCACAGTAAAGGTTTTGGTGTCTCCACTGAGGAGAAGATCTCAATTTCATGACAATGATGAGGTTTCAGTCGAATCACAATGAGGAGATCTCGGTGTCATGACTGTGATAATGATGATGTCTCGGTGCAAATACAATGACAAGTATAGTCAAAGAAAGATGACTTGTTGGAGGGAGTCTAGTCTAGTTTGTAAGAGTCATGGTCGTCTTATCTTGAATCTAATGAAGGAAGAATTTTGTGACTGGGTTTTCCCCTCGAGGGGGGTTTTGCCCTAGCAACGTGCTTATATCTTGTGTTATGTTTTATTTGTTGCTTGGCATTAATCTTGATGATAAGAAAAGATATTAAGAGATTAAATGATAATAATGAAAATATCACAAGTTCATGTCATTAAGAGGAAAATCATTTAACTGCCACCTATATGGATTTTCCAACATGGTATCAGAGCTATGGTATTGGTCAAATGCAGTTCTGGGCTAATGAAACTAATGGAACTCACTACAGCAGATCGGATGATCTCGATGCTACCATAGAAGATCGAATCTCTGAGATTATTACAGACTACAGTGAAATGGGTTCAGTGTTGTTACACAAGTGAGAAAATTTCAAATATCTCAAGTGTGCTCTCGGTATAATCACAGGCAGAAGAAGAAGGGTCTCCATGTCATCTCAGCCACCATATCAACACAGTCTCGGTGCTGCCACAGTATTATGATCTTGTGACCTCAACTTGGTGCTATTCTAGTAATGCTAATATAGTATATGAGACTCGATTCTATCACAGTGGTGATATCACAGTGAGAAAGGCTCAATACTATTTCAAAGAGGTCACAGTATCACTACAATGATAAGGGTTCAATTCTATCACCATGAGAAGGTTTCACTGTCAACACAGTGAGAATGACTGGATACATAACATTGATGCTATTACATGGATTTGGTATTTCCACAGTTCAGTACCTCCACAGTCGCCATAATTTCGGAGATATTACAGTGGCACCTCAGTACTACCACAAAGAGGAAAGTTTCGAGACCCCTACATTGAGACAAAGATGGTTTCGATGCCTCCACAGTGACAAAGATATCCGACTTGGTGAAAAGATGAGTTCTATGCTTCCACAATTCAGTGTCATGCTCTCACAGTTTGCTATTATGCTTCCACATGAAGAAAACTCGGTCATTACATAAAGAATCTAAAGTCTATGGAAATTGAAATTGACAGTCCAAGGAAACAACTTGAAGAGGATCTGAGTACAAGGAACCAAGTATTGGTACTACAAGTTATCAAATTAAAGGTATGAAATCACAAGGTATGTATATAAGCATTTGAATTTCTATTATGGTTCATATAATCCTTGTTTCTATCTAGTCTAAGATTAAGAATGTACTCTTAGAACCTTAATCCTCTCCCTCTAGGATTTACAAGTAATCTAGGATTCCAAGGAAAAGTCCTTGATTGAGAAAAAGAATGACTTTTCATAGAATTCCATCCTTCTTGGCTATGTAGGAAATATAACCTAAGAAATTAAATCACATTCTTAGTATCACGTTGTTTGCTTGTAAATATGTATTATAGGATCTTGGCCTAGTACAAAGAAAACACTTCAAGGAATCCTTACTAGGTTTTTCAAGAAACATATCCACCTCCAGGTATGTCTATATATCTTATAAAATTCTCTTTATCTTATTTTTGAAGTTTGCATTACATTACTAACATCATTATGTCTAGATTCATCTCTTGATAAATCTACCCCTCCTCATATTCTTAAATGATCTTGTAGAACCCTAGACAAGTTCTCTGGAAAACCCTAACCTAAAGGTATGCTGACAATGTGAGAGACGCTAGCCTGCTTAGGGTTATTGTGAAATGCTATTTGAAGTTGATGATGTTTGGATTTCGGTATGATCGTGAAATCTTAACTTGTTAGGGTTGAATGATGTTTGTCTAAAATCTCGAACCTTTGAAGTTTTGGTATTGTTGGGTTTGTTTTGCTATGTTATGAAACCTGAGATTCTTAGGGTTTGGTTGGGTCTATAAGCAAAACCCTTGTTATAGAGTCCTAGAAATGAAACCCTAGGTATGTGTCCATTCAGTTGAAATCCTAGACTATTCTAGGACAAGATATGTCTAATATATTAATGTTGTCTGACATATGATGTGCCTATGCATGATGATGTAGTCCTAGATGTATGAGTTGGCCTATTTTCGATGGTCATGAATCCTAGGGTTTGGAACTAAGCCCTAGTCAAAATTTGTCTTTCTAAGATGATAGTATTCTAGGGTTTTGGAGTTAAACCTTAGTAGAAGAGAAAATCTCTGATGACAATGTGATAGTTTGAGATTTGTATCTGAGTTTTGGTTGGGATTGATGTTTGATTGAAAATCTAGGGTTTGCAACTAACCCTAGTGGAAGCTGGTCATGTTTAATACACTGTGACTGGTTTTGATTAATTCTTTTATATGAAATATAGGATTTGTATGAAACCCTATAACATATGAATTCTGAAAGTTGTTAGATGCTTTGTAGATCTATATTTGTTTGAATTGTTTCTAGAGTTTGCTACATGTTGAAATACGGTATGTCATACCTTTGGAAAAAACATTGAAACCCTAGATGGAATGAAAGTTGTTATGAAGTAGTATAGGGTTTATGACAAAGTCCCTAACAAGATGTTGAAGAGTATATGTCTCTTGTTTGTAATTAAGTCTGGGTATCTGATATGTATAAAGTTGAAATGCTTCCGTGATTCTGATATGGCTAACTTCATGCTTCTATAGACTTGGTTGTACTTGCTATCTAAGTTGTGCAGGTACACAATCTTCAATATGGTGAAGATGCTCGTTGATGTGATAAGCATGATAAGGATAATGATAACTCTGATGAAATGGTTGGAAGCCACGAAAGATTCTCTGATAACGAAAAGAAGAAGTTGATCTCCCTGAGGAAGCTTGAATAGAAGAGATCTCCCTAAGATTAAGAGGGAGTCCGGATAAAGAAGTGCTCCCTGGTTGAGAGGGAGGGCATAGCTTGGTTTTAATTGAAGAATGAATTTCGGAGGATATGTTGCTACATGGGAAGTAGGAAAGGAAAGTGTATGATTGAGGAATCTTCTATCAAAGATTCGATTGATAGTCCTACTATGAAAAGTTGAGAAGCAACATCAAGTTGTCTAGAAGACCCCAAAGGTTTGTATTTGATTATGTACATATTATTGATTGGGGTTGTGATTATATAGGTGAATCACTCGAAGGTGTTGATAGCATGTTGGTTACCAATCAGTTTGATTGGGAGAGATTTGTTATCAGTGATCTGTTGGATCAAGGGGTGATGAGGCTTTGTGAGTGAATCACTACCTGGGAGGACATCTGGATGACACTTTGTGTTGATGTCTAGGTTTCGAAGTTGGAAAGGTGGCGTTGGTCATTGAGCTCTGACATGCACCTGGATTCTTGAGTTGATGGTTAGCCAATAAGCCTGATGATACCTAGAGAGGCTAAAAGCTTGAGTCCATCTTAGTCCCACCTGAATAGATTACCTTGGTCAAGAATCTAGCTTGTGGCATTGTGGTGACTAAATTGTTGAGAGACCAATGGATAGATTGCCCTGGTCAAGAATCTAGTCCGTGGCATTGTGGTGCCTAAATTGTTGAGAAACCAATGGATAGATTGCCTTGGTCAGGTATCTATTCCATGGAATTGTGGTGCCTAAACTTCTTCAAAGATGATGTATTAAGATCTTCCATGTACATCTTTGATTATATGTAAATATGAATACCTCCCTAGTTAAGAGGGAGTGTTGGAAAATGTAACTAGGTTCGGTCTTCATTATTGTCCTTGAAGTCAAAATGTAATATATTTGTCAAAAGTAAAAGAAAACAATTTATTATTATACTGAATTGACTTATTAAAGGATGGGTTTCATGCTTGGGTCAATTATAGGTCAAGCCTCCATTGTAGGCTTTATGTTATTGTTAAAGTCATTTATTGTTGGGTCAAAGGCTCCTCCATCAAGTCATCCTCTTCAGCAAATTACCTACTCGAAGTATTCAAGTCAGCCTCAAATAGATTATCTACAAGTCGACTTCAATTAACATAACTCAAGTCAACCTAACCATAAAATGGAGACACAATTGTTCATAATGGTCATGTCAGCTCATTTAAGATAGGCAAACTACTATATATACCAGGCTGAGGTTTTGCATTACTGACCACAGAATAGTTTGGATTTCAAAGTAGAAGTTTCAGTGAGATGACAGAATCAAGCAAGTACGAAGGTAATGTTTCGTAGCTACTATAGGACATGAATTCAGATAGATCATAAAGATGATCACAGCAAAGAAGATTTTGTATAAATCTCATAGAGAAGTCTCGGTGCTATCTCAAGGACAAGGTCTCGGTGGAATCTCAGGAAGAAGGTTTTCCATCACAGTAAATTTTCTGGTGTCTCCACAAAGGGGAAGATCTCAGTGTCATGACAATGATGAGGTTTAGATGGAATCACAATGAGGAGATCTCGGTGTCATGACTGTGATAAGGATGATGTCTCGGTGCAAATACGATGACAAGTATAGTCAAAGAAAGATGACTTGATGGAGGGAGTCTAGTCTAGTTTGTAACAGTCATGGTCGTCTTATCTTGAATCTAATGAAGGAAGAATTTTGTGACTGGGTTTTCCCCTCGAGGGGGTTTTTCCCTAGCAGTGTGCCTATATCTTGTGTTCTCTTTTATTTGTTGCTTGGCATTAATCTTGATGATAAAAAAAAGATAACCAAGAGATTAAATGCTAATAATGAAAATATCACAAGTTAATGTCATTAAGAGGAAAATTGTTTAACTGCCACCTATATGGATTTTCCAACACATCCAAGACCTCTAGACAAAGTCCAAGACCTTCTCTAATCACCAAGTCATCCCTCCAAAAGATCCTCTTTCATATGAGTCAAAGTCTCCCAAAGTCAACAAAGGTCAACTCCATCAAAATTTGATCTTCAAGGTTTCATCCCTCTTGAATAGGTCTACAACTCACCCTGCAATTCTCGAACCATGCAAATCACATGATAACCCTAGAAACTTCGCACATGTGACAGGAGGCTCAAAAACTTGGATTTCTTCTACTTGACTTTTTCTCTTTTTCTTCACCTTCACACTTGTCTTTTCTCTTCTTATTACAGATCAAACTTGTGATGGATGGATGCCAAAAGAGGTCGAAGTCATCATTAATATATAGCCTTTTTATGGGGTCGAATAGCCCTCCACAAGGCCGACTTCATACAAGCAGGGCCGACTTGGTGACGGAGGTCTTTTTTACTTTCTTGACTCAATAAATTTTTCTTTCATCATACAAATGCCCAAGAAGGGTCTTATACATATGATAAGGACTCTTTTGACTCAAGTAAACCCTAGAAGCATGAAGAACATGCTTGACCTAGTTGATAAATAAAAAGAACATGAAACCCATGCTTCAAAAATAATTTTATTTTTTCTTCTTTTCACTTTTACAATAAATATATAATGATATAAGTACAATAATAATTGTGAAAACCAAGCATAGTTACATTTTCAACACTCCCTCTTAACTAGGGAGGTATTCATAATTGTACAAATGGTACAAGGATGACCTCAAGTTGAAATGTTCTAAGAAGAGTATCATAGTTAGCATATACAATGCTAGGGATCTAGATACCATCTAGGCTAACTGTCAAGGTATCAACCCATCAAGGGATCTAGGTACCATCTAAGCTACTGCCAAGGTATCAACCCAACAGGGATCTAGATACCATCTAGGCTACCTTCCAAGGTACCAACCCTAACAGGGATCTAGGCATCATCTAGGCTACTGCCAAGGTACCAACCCAACAAGGATCTAGGTACCATCTAGGCTACCTGCCAAGACACCAACCCTAACAGGGATCTAGGTATCATCTAGGCTACCTGCCAAGATACCAACCCTAACAGGGATCTAGGTATCATCTAGGCTATCTGCCAAGATACCAACCCTAACAGGGATCTAGGTATCAACTAGGCTACTTGCCAAGGTACCAACCCTAAAAGGGATCTAGGTATCATCTAGGGTACCTGCCAAGAAAAAAACCCTAAGTACCATCATACAAGTTGTTTAGCCTAAGGTACAACAACTCATCATCTCTCCCTCTCAATCAAATAGGAGATATCAACTAATCCAAGGTTACTTCTAAAATACTCAAGCTTCTTATTGGGAAAAAATTTAGTCAAAACATCAGCTACTTCTTCATCTATCAATGTATATTGAAGCTTTATGACCATATCTTGTACCAAACTTCTAATATAATGGTACTTATTATTAATATGATTTGTTCTAGCATGAAATACAGAGTCCTCAGTGAACCTTATGCTATTTTGGTTGTCACAAAATATCACGGTGGGATCCATTGGTCCTCCAAATAGGTTTGTAGGAAGCTTCATGAGCCAAACAACTTCTTTTCCAACCTCACAAGTTGCAACATATTCAACTTCAGCACTACTCAAAGCAACGAGTCTTGGTTTTGACTCATCCATGAGATCATAGCAGATCCCAAACTAAAGCAACCACTGGCAGTGCTTCTTCCATTTGTCTCACTACCACCCCAATCAGAGTTTGTAAAGGTTGACAATATTAACTCGTTGTCATCATATTTTAGGCAGTGATGAATCATCCCACATAGATATCTCAAGATATGTTTGGCAGCTACCCAATGTTTTGTTGGGAATCACAATTATTGTTAGACCAAAACCTGCAGGTGTTAGTCAACGATCGCATCGCCAAAGATAAGGATCCACGAGGCGATTAGTCCATGTCACGAAACACACGGGGAACGTTGGTTTATCCAATGTCCAACAATCTCCCCCCCAACATGAGTCGGGTGTGTATCGAACTCGTGACCTACGCTCTAATACCACTTGTTGGGAATCACAATTGTCATTAGACCAAAACCTGTAGGCGTTAGTCAACAATCGCATCACCAAAGATAAGGATCCATGAGAGGCGATTAGTACATGTCACAAAACACATAGGGAGAGTTGGTTTATCCAATGTCCAACATGTTCATGGCGTGGCTCCAACTGACACTGACTGAGGACATTTACTGCATAACATATGTGAGGTCTAGTATTCATCGGGTACATTAGGGAGCCAACCAACTGACGATAGTTTGTGGGATCAACAAGGCTAGAATTTGAACTCTTCAGTTTCTTCAAATTTGTGATCATGGGAGTTGTCATGGGTTTACTATCCATCATGCCAAACTTTTGCAAAATCTTGATCATATATTTCCTTGACCAAGATATATTTCACCTGGTTTCTGCCAAACTTCCAAGCCCAAATAATAATGCATAAGCCCAAGGTCCTTCATTTCGAACTCAGCTGCCAACAACTTCTTACATTCTTGAATTTGATGCTCTACACCTGTAATGAGTAAGTCATCCACATACAATAGTATGATGACAAGTTCATTCTTGACTACCTTGATGTAGAGATTTTCATCTGCAGAGCTCTTGACAAATCCAATTCTTAATAAATAGGCATCCATTCTTGCATACCAAGCTCTAGGAGCTTGTTTCAAGCCATATAGTGCCTGCAATAATCTGCAGAGCTCTTGAAAAATCTAATTCTTAATAAATAGGCATCCATTCTTGCATACCAATCTCTACGAGCTTGTTTCAAGCCATATAGTGCCTTCAATAATCTGCAGACATGAGTTTCCCTGCTATGGATCTCAAATCCTTGAGGTTGCTCAATGTATACTTCATCTATATTCCCATTCAAGAATGTTGTTTTGGCATCCATTTGACGGATATTCCATCCCATAGTGGCAGCTAAAGAAATCAAAGATCTATTAGTAGTGCACCTAGCAGTAGGAGCAAAAGTTTCTTCATAATCAATTCCTTCCTTTTGAGAGAAGCCTCTAGCTACAAATCTTGCCTTGTATTTATTGCTGGTCCCATCCACTACATGTTTGATTTTATAAATCCATTTGGAAGTGACAATTGATTTGTCACTAGGTCTAGAAGCAATTTCCCAAACTCCATTCTTCATAATAGATTGGTACTCTTCTTGCATTACTTTCCTCCTATGTTGCAGGAAACGTGGTATAAAGGTCCGTTTCCGTACGGAAACGGGTACGAAACGCGGAAACGCGTTTGGTACGGCCGTGAAACGTGTTTCCAGCCGTACTGCCACATTTCCCGAAACGGAAACGTGGCCAGTACGGCCGAAAACGCGTTTCAGGGCCGTACAACCCACGTTTCCTCATTAACTTGTGTTTTTTTTTTTTTTTAATTTACTTTTAGGATATGTTAGTGACTTTTTGTTGCTTCTAGATGCGTGTCTAAAGTTATAAAAGTGAATTTTTGCCCTAGTGTTGATATGCAGTTCATCAGAAAGTTTGAGGGATATGCAGTTCATGGTAATGTTAAATTCTTAAAGTAAAAGTGATATTCTCCTTTATTTTTCATTTTCATCCTATTACTTAAATTTTTAACATTACCATGAAATGACTCAGAATGTTTGAGAGTGGTTTCGCCCTCATTGGATTTCATATGGAGAAAGTAGAATTTTAGATCTCACTCAAAATCCAGCAGACTTATTTGTTTTTCAAGATTTCAGGATTGGAGGGATTGCAATGTTTCCATTGGATTTTATCATGTACTAGGGTATGGAACTTGTATTTAATCAAGAGAACCAAGCCCTCTATGCAGGGGAAACTCCCAATAATCAAGATCATGTAGGGCACTAGGGTATGAAACGTGTATTTAATCAAGAGCACTAAGGTCGTTCAACTATGTAGGAGGAGACTCCCAATACAACAGTGGTCCTTCTAAAGAATGGGATGTGGATGCAGAAAATCCTAATTTGGATCTCTCTCTTGCAGCCTTATAGTCTTTATTGTACTTGCAGCCTCATATATTAATATAAATAAAGGCTGATTTTGAGATTTGGATATATAATAAAGGTTGCTTTTGTATATTTTGATATTTTTATTTTCATTATGTGATCATTCATGAGTAAATGTGATGTAAATTAAATCTTAATGTTTAAGTGTAATAGATTATAATGTATCATTTATGCTTTATGATTGCACATATATATATATATATTCGCGTTTCCCCGTTTCCAAAATTTGGGGAGGTCGCGTTTTGTATCGCTTCCCGTTTCGGAAACTCGTACCCGTTTCCCCGTTTCGTGCAACTTAGCTTTCCTCCAATTTGCATGTTTAGCGGCTTGTTCATAGGTGGAGGGTTCAGCTTCAATAAGCTTCATCATATACATTGCATAACCATAATACCTTTTGGGTCTTTTACTTTCTCTAAAGGTTCTTTTTGTTGCTCCATGACCTTCAGCTTCTTATAAAGTTGCTCTTAACAAGCTAACCTTTTTCAAACTTCTAGAATGATAGTTTGTTGAATAGGTTCACTTGGTCCTTCAACTTCTTGATTGATTGTAGGTACTTCATTGTTGTCATGATCTTCTTCTTCTTCAAAGAGGGGTACTTCTTCATTAGAGTCAACGAGAATGTCCTTGGACTTTTTGTATGCAATGTTTTCATCAAAAATGACATCTTTGTTGACTTCAATACGATGGTCTTCCTTAATATAGATTTTGTAGGCCTTTGATGATGAGCTATAGCCAACAAAGATGCCCTTCATATTGGTGGAGTCCAACTTCTTCCTCTTGTCTTTTGGAATGTGAATGTAAACGGCGCAACCAAAGATTCAAAGATGACCTACATTAGGCTTCCTTCCTGAAAATGCTTCTTCCGGAGTCATATTTTCAAGAATTCTATGTGGGCTTCTATTTTGGATGTATACTGTTGTCACTGTTGCTCCTCCCAATAAGAATTTCGAAAGATCTTGATCATGGATCATGGCTCTAACACATTCTTCAAGTGTTCCATTCTTTCTTTCAACCACTCCATTTTGTTGAGGATTATAGGGAACTATGACCTCCCTCTTAATACCTACTTCCTTGCAAAAAGCTATAAGTTCCTTGGAGGTGTATTCCCCACCATTGTCGGATCTTAGAGTCTTTATCTTCCTTTCTATCAAGATATCCACTTTTGCCTTGAATTCTTGGAACTTTTCAAAAACTTCATCCTTAGATTTGACGAGATAAATCCATGTTTTCCTTGAATGATTATCAATGAATGTCACATAATATTGATGACCTCCAAGAGATTTTTTTGCCATAGGTCCACATACATTAGAATGAATGAGGTCTAATATTTCTTTAGACCTGGTATCACTGCTTGTAAATGGCTTCTTCACATTTTTGCCTAAAGCACATCCCTTGCAAACTCCTTCATGGTCTTCTTTCAAATTGGGGATGCCTTTCACCATTTGACTTAAAGAGGGCAATATTTTATAGTGAAGGTGGCCATACCTTCTATGCCATAGTTCAGAAGGGCTAATATCCAAATGTACAAGAGCTTGAGGAAGAGGTGTTAGTAGCCTATACAACCTCCCCTCACGAATCCCAATAACCTTAGCTTTATCAATGCTAGAATCCTTTCCCCAAACAAGAACCTTGCCATCTATAAAAGAAATTATATCCCCTTTATCTTCTAGACAAGAAATAGAAAGTAAATTTTTCTTCAAACCTGGAATGAAGAGTATGTTATTGAGATGAATGTTTCCACCACCTTCTAGCTCCAAAGATGTAGACCCAATGCCCTTGACCAAATAACTCTTCTTGTCTCCAAGCTCCACTGAATGAGAGGTGGTTTCCTTTGATATAGTTTGTAGTTGTCCACATTCTCTTGTCATGTGTCTTGAGGCTCCACTATCAATTATCCACATGTTGTCATCTTCAAAAGTACCTGTGAGAGCGGAAAAGAATCCTCCATCTTTGACACCTTTTAATAGTTTGGAGATGACCTTGATAACATATTCCTTTGCAACTTCCAAGAGACTCCAAAGAGTCTTGAGACCCTTCTTCATGTAGCTTGCCATTAATGAGAGATGCTAAAGTGATCTTCCTTCAAAGATGTCTTCCTTTAAGAGAGTGCCAACAAAGTGATCTTCAAGTAGTCCTTCCTTCACCTTAGCTCTGATACCATGTTGAGAAATCAATCTGGGTAGAAATTAGGGTTTTGATTCCTCTTTTCTTGATAATTACTTGTGATTTTGTGTTGGCCTTTAATTCTTTATTATTTCTTCTTTCATCAAACAATTACCAAATCGTAAATGTATGAAGATCACAAGGAAAAAAGACACAAGATGTAGGCTCTCAGCCATGGCAAAACCCCTCTCTTAAGGGAAAAAACCAATCAAATTCTTCTTCTTCTTCGTATAGAACCAAGTCAAAATGAGACATCCAAGACCTCTAAACCAAGACCAAGACCAAGACCTTCTCCAATCACCAAGTCAACCCTCCAAAAGATCCTCCTTCATATCAGTGAAAGTATCCCAAAGTCAACGAAGGTCAACTCTATCAAAATCTGATCCAGTCAAGGTTTCAGCCCTCTTGAACAGGTCTGCAACTCCCCCTTCATTTCTCAACCCTGCAACTTGCACAATAACCCTAAAAACTTCGCACGTGTGTGAGAGGAGGCTCAAAAACTCAGATTTCTTCTTCTCCTTGACTTTTTCTCTTTTTCTTCACCTTCGCACTTGTCTTTTCTCTTCTTCTTATCTTGCAAGGAAGAAAATGACAGATCTGAATCTCATTGAAAATGAGGTTATGGAACATGTCAAAGGTTTTATCACTAAACCAAGAAAGCAAGATGCTCAAGGTATATGAAAGGGGAAGTTAGGGCTCAAAGGATTCTCATAGAATCCATCGAGGATCCCCTCATCCCATATGTATCTAAACTCGAAACTTCAAAAGAAATCTATGACAAACTAGTAGAGTTGTATTTCGTAAGCACTGATGGTGAATTCATCTCATTAAGGCAAGAACTCTACAAGTTGAAGATGTCAATGGAAAATGGAATAGCCTCATCCTTTATGACGATATCTAAGATCTGAGATTAACTACAAGATCTGGGAGAAGTCATGTCTGATAGAGAAATGACTACAATTGTATTAAATGCACTACCGGAGGAATGGGGTAACTTTACTTCATGTATTATGGGAAGAAAGAAGCTACTCCATTCCAAGATCTATGGTCACTGTGAAAGATTCGAGAATCTAGAATAAAAGTCAAATTTGATGTGGGAGCAGGTGAGCAAAATCAAGCTTATGCTGCAACGACAAAAAGAAAGGGACAATTTGGAAAGTTTGGTCCTCAGAACAAGAAGATGAACATGGCCAAAATACAATGCTATGGGTGTCAAGAATATGGGCACTATAGGAGAGATTGTCCTAAGCTCAACAAGGACAATAACAAAACAGGAAGAGAAGAAGGCCACATCATCAAGGAAGTGGAGGAAGCTTAAAAGAAGAAATCCAAGAAGGAGGAAGTAATAGATCTCCACTATTGAGATAGTCTTCCTCATATAAGTTCTTTTCATGTTCCTCAATCTTCTAAGATATTGCTATCATGATTCACCAAGAAAAATAATGGGATGCATCAAGGCATCATACAAGCATCAAAAGTAAGAGCTCGAGACATCATCATAGAGAAGCATGAAAGACAGTTAGAATCTATGGAAGTCAAGGATATAGCTCTTGGGAATCTCATTGAAAACACAAGTGGCAAGTTCATCTAGTACAAGGTTCATTATACATCTGTCAAATGCAACATCTGTTGATGGGGATACTTTAGAACCTCAAGATTCTCTGATGGAATCTTCATTGAAAGGTTCACCGGTCATGAGGGGAAGCAAGTGTTTCTCAAGAATTTCAAACTCGTGGAATTCATGGGATGATTGTATGATGAGATAAAAATGAAGCAGATCAAGGGATTGAAGCTCTTTCGATCAAGGAAGCTATTGCAGGAAGTCTGGATGACCCAAAGGAAAATGAGGTATGTATGCTTACAGTCTATATTGAAGAGTCATGTCATATGGTTGCAGGTAACATGGACCAATGCTCTATCTTAAGCACATGATCAAAAGAGAGAATCTCCTCCCTCAAAAGAATGCAGGGACGCATGGGTCACACGTTCACTAGAAGAAATCAACATAATATGTCTTCATATGAAGTATGAGGTGGTTGACTACAATTAACGAACTTTGATTGGAAGCTCCTGGGAATGAAATGTGTGAAGAAAGGAAGGAAGAGATCGTGGATATGTAATCTTGGTAAAGGAAATCAACATCTGAAAGACCAAGAAGATTTGACTAGGATATCTCCATGGAAGATATGAAGACTCCGATGAAGTCTGAAAAAAAAAAAGAGACCCTTGACAATATAATATATATATATATATATATATATATATATATATATATATATATATATATATATATATCTTTGGAAGATATGTTGATATGTATGCATGATGTTGATGCAAACTAGAAGATGTCATGATGAAAGACCATCACAAAGATAATGTTGATTTTAATGTTCGTTCCTTTATTTTTTACAAATATCTAGATGGGTTTATGCAGGGCTGCCAAGCGAAGACCTATGGATGTCTTCCACCACCAATGCACATGTAGTAGGATGAAAGATCGTTAAGTAAACATGGCATGAAGAAAGTAGCTTGGCATGAAGGAAGGCCAGATATGGACTGATCACTTTCCGATGATGACATGGTTGACTCATGGATGAAAGTGATGGATGGTCAGTGCCCTATGTAAAAGTCCCAAACATGAAGACTCCTAGATAACGAAAGGAAATTCATGACATCATGAAGAGTTCTTCATGCAGTTGGTTGTCCCATCATCTCCACCTGAGGAGTTGTTGTAGGTCCCTAATTAAGAGGAAGCCTGGAAACAAATTTCTTACGTGGAAGAAACTTGGAAACTCTTAAGCCAAGAGGGAGCTTAGGTACATTCCTTCTGTGGGAATGAGTACATTGCTTTATTGGAATAGATATGTCCTCCCTAATTAAGAGGGAGAGATAGACACATCATTCTTGTCTTCACTTGTTAAGACAAAATGGAGGATTGGATAAACATCTGGCATCCGATGCTCTTTGAGGATGTATTAGGGCATCCAAGATAAGAGTAGTTGTTGAGGACTGATATTCTTTGAGGAATGGGAATCCAAGATAAGAATAGTCCTGGTGGAACACACCCTGGAAACCTGAGTGGGGTATGTTTCGAGAGAGACAATGATGAGGGTGTCTATAGTATATACATCATTAGTATCGCCAGCATTGTGCTCTGATATTGTGGAGAGATAGAGTTGTTAGTCAAGGCCTTGCTATGTGACAATGTAGGTTGATATGATGTTATACAGATGGGTTATCAATCTGACTCTTCTTATGAGAATTCTTCAGATTGAGAATGACCAAGTACCATTATGAATACCTCCCTAGTTAAGAGGGATTGTTGAAAAATCTAACTAGGTTCGGTCTTCATAATGACATGTGTTATTGTGATTTCATGTAATTGATGCAAAGAAAAAAAATAAAATTATTATTGTAATGCTTGTCTCATGGGTTTCATGAGCAAGGAACTTTATTTTTAGTAAGACTTCCATTGTGAGTGCATAGGATTGGTCATAAAGTTAAACTAAGTCAATGTCATATATGAAGGACCCTTCTTGGGTATGTTACATTTTGTATCCATCATTAAATTAGTATGTAAGCCCTCCAAGACCAAGCACAAAACAACTCCTTCAAGTCGGCTACAATATGGAGTAAATAACCTACTCAAAGAGACATGTTGGCTTAGCTCTCTCAAGTTGGCTAATTATGAGGCTCCAACCACTATAAATAGGGTAGATCTCCCTTATTTCAAAGCAAAATTTCAGAGATACAATTTGGTCAAGGTCTGAGATAAAGGGAAGTGAGAAGGGTCAAGAAGAGCAGCCTCACATCCAGCAAAAGGAAGGAAGGACGAAGTGTTTTGGCACTGTTTCTTGGGTGAATTTACCTCGCACATGTGGCAGAAACTAGGGTTTTTGCAGGTTGACATTAGCACATATAAAAGTCATATGAAGGACCTCTCTACCATCAATTTTGCTGGCCAAAATTACAATTGAAAGACCTCAAGATCATCGAAGGAGAGACACACCGAGAAATACCATATCTCAGTCCACACGTGTTTATACAGTGATTTCAGGCAGCCGAAGTTGCAGACTTGTGAGGAAGGCCAAAGTTGTTGTTCAAGAAGAAGCTTTGACTAGTATTGACTTCATCAAGAAGGAAGAAAAAGAAAGGATCTTTATGTCTTGGTTTTGGAGTGGTAAATAGGTCAAGGGTCTTGGTCTTGGTATTCGTCAATTGGAGTCTCTATAAGAAGAAGAACTTGTTCAGTTTTCCTCTAAAGTGGGAGAGGTTTTAGCCCTAGCTGATAGCCTATATTCTGTGTCTCTTGTATCTTTATGGTTTATGCATCGGTAGTTGTTTAATGAAGAATAACACTATACTAACATAAGTAAAAGAAGATCCTAATCTAAGAAGTAAAAAGCATTCACCAGCAGATATCTAAAGAAGAGAAATCAATTAACCTTGATGCCATAGATTTCTCAACGTGGGATCAGAGCTAAGGTGTCTAAGTCAAGGAAGGGCATCTAATCAAGGGGCACTCAAGGATCAAATCTCAAGGAAGGCATCAAAGCGAAGATCATCTTGAAGTCAAAACCCTAGATCAAAGAAGTCTACAAAGAAGTATTGGGATCATCATCAAGAAAAGAAGGCTAAAACCCTACATCTACTCAAGTTAAACTATTTTGAAGACTATTCATCCAAAGGAAGCTAGATCGAAAGGCAATGTCAACTCACTCTTTGTGGGATCAAGGATCATTCTTGAAGAAAACTACCTTCATCAAGGAGAAGTTTCTATCCTCTATATCATCATCAACATCAAGGAAGTAGCAAGAAGAATGAGCATCATATCAAGTATATTTATCTCCACACATGGATCCGTCAAAATGTCTGTTTGCATGGAAAGCAACAAATTGGTTGAAGCTTCAAACTATCTTGCAAGGAAGAAAATGACAGATCTGAATCTCATTGAAAATGAGGTAATGGAACATGTCAAAGGTTCTATCACTAAACCAAGAAAGGAAGATGCTCAAGCTCTTGCCAAGTATATGAAAGGGGAATTTAGGGCTCAAAGGATTTTCATAGAATTCATCAAGGATCTCCACATCCCATATGTCTCTAAACTCGAAACTTCAAAAGAAATCTATGACAAACTAGTAGAGTTGTATTTTGTAAGCACTACTGGTGAAGCCATCTCATTAAGGCAAGAACTCTACAATTTGAAGATGTCAAGGGAAGATGGAATAGCCTCATACTTTATGAGGATATATGAGATCTGGGATCAACTACAAGATCTTGGAGAAGTCATGTCTCATAGAGAAATGACTATAGTTGTATTAAATGTACTACCAAAGGACTGGAGTAACTTTACTTCAAGTCTTTATGGGAAGAAAGAAGCTACTCCATTCCAGGATCTATGGTCACTGTGCAAGATTGAAGAATCTAGACTAAAGGCCAAATCTGATGTGGGACCAGGTGAGCGAAATCAAGCTTACGATGTAATGACAAAAAGAAAGGGGCAATTTGGAAAGTTTGGTCCTCAGAAAAAGAATATGAACATGGCTTAAATACAATGCTATGGGTGTCAAGAATATGTGCACTATAGGAGAGATTGTCCTAAGCTCAAGAAAGACAATAACAAAACAGGAAGAGAAGAAGGCCACGTCACCAAGGAAGTGGAGGAAGCTTAAAAGAAGAAATCCAAGAAGGAGGAAGTAATAGATCTCCACTATTGAGATAGTCTTCCTCATATAAGTTCTTTTCAAGTTCCTCAGTGTTTTAACATATGGCTATCATAATTCACCGATTAAAATAATGGGATGCATCAAGGCATCATAGAAGCATTGAAAGCAAGAGCTTGGGACATCATCATAGAGAAGGATGAAAGACGATTAGAATATATGGAAGTCAAGGATATAGCTCTTGGGAATGTCATTGAAAACTCAAGTCGCAAGGTCATCTAGTACAAGGTTCATCATACATCTGTCAAATGGAAACATCTGTTGATGGGGATACTTTAGATCCTCAAGATTCTCTGATGGAATCTTCATTGAAAGGTTCACTGATCATGAGGGGAAGCAAGTGTTTCATCAAGAATTTCAAACTTGTGGAATTCATGGGATGATGGTATGATGACATAAAAGTGAAGCAGATCAAGGGATTGAAGCTCTTTCAATCAAGGAAGCTACTGCAAGAAGTCTGGATGACCCAAAGGAAAATGAGGTATGTATGCTTACAGTCTATATTGAAGAGTCATGTCATATGGTTGCAGGTAACATGGACCAATGCTCTATCTTAAGAGCATGATCAAAAGAAAGGATCTCCTCCCTCAAAGGAATGCAGGAATGCATGGGTCACACATTCACTAGATGAAATCAACATATGTCCTCATATGAAATATGAGGTGGTTGACTACAATTGAGGAACTCGGATTGGAAGCTCTTGGGAATCAAATGTGTGAAGAAAGGAAGGAAGATATCGTGGAATATGCAATCATGGTAAAGGAAATCAACATCCGAAAGACCAAGAAGATTTGACTAGGATATCTCCATGGAAGATATGAAGACCCTGATGAAGTCTAAAAAAGAAAGAGACCCTTGACAATATATATATCTTGGGGAGATGTGTCGATATGTATGCATGATGCTGATGCAAACTAGAAGATGTCACGATGAAAGACCATCACAAAGGTAATGTTGATTTTAATGTTCATTCCTTTATTTTTTACAAATATCTGGATGGGATTATGCCGGGTCGCCAAGGGAAGATCTATGGATGTCTTCCACCACCAATGCACATGTAGTAGGATGAAAGATCGTTAAGTAAACATGGCATTAAGAAAGCAACATGGCATGAAGGAATTCCAGATATGGATTGATCCCTTTCGGATGATGACATGGTTGACTCATGGATGAAAGTGATGGATGGTCGGTGCCCTATGTATAAGTCCCAAACATGAAGACTCCTAGATAAAGAAAATAAATTCATGACATCATGAAGAAGAGGTCTTCAAGTAGTTGGTTGTCCCATCATCTCCACCTAAAGAGCTATTGTAGGTCCCTAATTAAGAGGGAGCCTGGAAACAAGTTTCTTACTTGGAAGAAACTTGGAAATTCCTAGGCCAAGAGGGAGCTTAGGTACATTCCTTCCGTAATGAGTACATTCCTTTATTGGAATAGATATGTCCTCCCTAATTAAGAGGGAGAGATGGACACATCATTCTTTTCTTCACTTTTTAAGACAGAATGGAGAATTGGGTAAACATCTTGCATATGATACTCTTTGAGGATGTATTAGGGCATCCAAAATAAGAGTAGTTGTTGAGGACTGATATTCTTTGAGGATTGGGAATCCAAGATAAGAATAGTCCTGGTGGAACACACCTTGAAAACCCGGGTGGGGTATGCTCTGAGAGAGACAATGATGAGGGTGTCTATACATCATTAGTCTCGCCAACATTGTGCTTTGATCTTGTGGAGAGATAGAGTTGTTAGTCAAGGCCTTGCTATGTGACAATGTTGGTTGATATGATGCTATACAGATGAGTTACCAATCTGACTCTTCTTATGAGAATTCTATTAGTGTCAGTCTTTCCAGCCTTCCTCCAGTGATCAAACGTGCTCTTACAAAGTGATTTTGAAGTGTCAAGGTCAAATTTTGTCATTTCAGTGAGTCTTCAAACAAAATTTGGTCACTAGGCATTAGGTCTAGGGTTTACTCTCACTCTTTTCAAAGTTGCCCAAATGCCAATCTATGTCACTATTCAGCTAAGTCTATCATCATTCATAGGGTTGTCATAATCATGTCAAGTTCTAATGAGTCATTTTACACCTTGTTCATGCTTCAGTTGCGCCTAGGTAAGGTCATTTCCCTCTCCTAAGGTTTTGAAAGCAATTTCTCTTGGACGGTCAAATCATTGGCAAAACTTGTATCCAGATGTTCATACACCTTCCCCTATCCTTCATGTACCTTATCAAATGCTTCCCATCACTGAGATCCCCCAAATTCCTCATTTTCGCGCAAACCCTAGTTTCTTGCTACAACTTGGCAATTTTCTAGGTTGGGCCTGTGTTTTGCCCTTTTGGACCCCTTCCCCTCACTCGATCTCCGTGATTCCACTTTCTCCTGCTCCCTAACATCCCTCCCTACTTCCAAAAATTTCCCCAAGAATTTAGAAGCCTCTTATCCCCTTCATTTCGCTTCATTTCGACAAAATCCCTTGTTTCACACATCGGGATAGGTTTTACTCACATGATGTTTCTGAGCAATCAAAAATGAATTTGGGAAAACTGAGAGAGGTTTTTGTCCACAACATGCCAAGGAAGAAAAACCTCCTTCACTTTTTACACAGGTGTCATGGTTTTAGAGAAATGTCAAAAATATCGTTGCCTCAGGAGAATCAAATGCACCTCTGAAGTGACCTTGGGAAAATCAAGTTTTCTCCTAGCTTGGTTGGCCAAATGACTTTCTTGATGAGTCAAATGATAACTAGACACAAAGAGCTTTCCAATGAGCTATCATGAGCTCAATTTGGAGTTGAGGAAGGCATTCAAAAGTTGACTGCAACAGCACTCTGCCTTGAGGCAGCCTCATTTGGCACATTTTGACCAGTTTTGGGAGATTTGATTTTTGACAGGGCAAATGAACTCCAAATTGAAAAATTCCAGTTGGGTTGGAAAGTAGACTCAAAGACCTTTCCAACGAGCTATCCTGCGCCCGATTCTGACACCGGGAAGGCCTCCAAAAGTCATCTGAAAGTCGCGCTATGCGTTGAACCAGGCGCGCTACGCATCAGGAGCGCGCTACGCATCAGGCCACATTTCTCAGTGCAAAATTACAAGTGCGCTACGCATCAGAGGGGCGCTACGCGTTGGGCAAGGCGCGCTACGCGTTGGGTTTTTCGCCCAGTCACCTGCCTGCAAGCTCTCAAAATCCTCTCTTAGCTCAAGACAATACAAGTAAGCTTCTTTCCATGGCTAGTTTCAGTTTTCCAAGATGAATATGAAAGAAATGTGATAAAGATGCCATGCAAATTAAAAGTAAAAACCCTAAATTGCTGTGAGAAATTTAAAGTCCAAGTTTCTGCTAGGGTTTCAAACAGTGAATGCTGCCCAAGGTTTACCATTTTAATCCTTCTTTTTTTACCCATATTCACCAGCATTCTCCTAAAGATGTCCCATAAAATCCTATAATATCACTCTACAAAAATCCCAAACCCTACTTCATCTCAAAACCCTACAATATCATAATTTCATATGTTTTTCCCCTCCCTAAACTCCTTGTTTATTTTTATTGTCCCTTAATTCCCTCATGTTCCCTTTCCCTAACAATTCCCTTGTATTTATGTCCCCTTGGTAACAGCATTTGAAAAAGTCAAAAAGCAGTTAATTGTGTGCATAGTCAGCATATACAGTTCAGCTATCTTGCCTTCAAAACTATGTCAGAAACCGAAACAGATTATGAGCAGGATTTTGATAGTGATTCTACACCGGAGGTAAGTGTGCCAAGGAGGTATCACAAAGGTGACGGAGGTCCAGTTTCATCATGAATTGGCTCGTCTCTTTGTCTTGCATTTACATGGAGACCAAGTTACCTTAGCTGGGGTCAACGTTACTTTTACACCGGAAGCAGTTTCATTAGCAACAGGTTAGTAAGGATCGAGAAAGCTAATCTTGAGAGGGTCAACATCCATTTAGAGAAGTTGTTGGCGAAGGCCAATCACTTGAAACATCATTATTAGGCTCGCATGCATGTATGCAAAGCAAAAATGAAGGTACTTAAAGCACGCTTGGCCAAGGCACTAAAACGGAGGAAAAGGCCCGATCCCCTTCATATTTTGGCTGAGGCTTCCTTGGAGGAGCATGGTGCTCAATGATGCATTTCTAGCTCAAATTTCAGGAAATTTTGAGCAATTTTGGTCAATTTTGACTTTTTTGTGCCACACACAGGTTTTTGGTCAATTTTGACTTTTTTGTGCTACCCTGAAGATGGGCAAGTCCATTCCTCAAAAACTCAGCATTTTTGGATTTTTCATGACAAATTACACTTGCTCAGCAATTACCAAGACATTTCATCAGGTTTTGAGCCCTCAGAAGGTCAAAAAACATGCAAAAAATGACTTTCTGCCACTTTTTGGACACACAGGGAGCAGTCTTGGGAGACTGCAATTTTGGAGGGGCAAATGACCACCAAATTGAGAAATTCCACTTGGGCTGAAAAGTAGACATCCAGACCTTTCCAACAAGCCTACTTTTGCCTCATTTGGACGCCGGGAAGTGCCTCAAAAGCTGGCTCAAAGGCGCGCTACGTGTTGAGGATTGGGGCGCTACGCATCAGGGAAATTTGCCAGATTTTCACCTACAGCTCAGCAAAACGCAGATTTGACTAGTTTTGACTTTTTGGAGTGATTTTTCATCCTCCTTGATGTAATTGATGTAATTTTATGATGTCATGGCACTTATTTATCTCTTCTAGAAGATTCATTCATAAAAAGTCAAAAATTTAATGAATGAATTGGTTTTCTAGCTTATAGAGGCAAGTTGTTTTGACTGCCTAGATTTTAGTGCTCAGTTTAGAATTGGTTGAAACAGCTCCTAGAAGGATGAGCTCAACCCCTAGAGGCAAGGAAAGGTGTTAGCTTGCCTATATTATGTATTTTCTTAGTCATTTTCATGGTTGGACTCTTGAGGGATAAGCTTCTATTGTATTACACTTTGTATCTCTGCAATTTTGGCAAAGGAAGACCAGGGTTTTGCAGCACTATTTGGGATTCCTGTGGTTATTTGTGTTGATGGTGTGCTTCTCTCATGTACTTGTAAGATTTGTTATGTGTATCAATTTCCTATTTCTCTTTTCTGCACATTAAGTAAATGAAGTGTTAAGGTAGAATTCATAATTTATATGCTCTGCCTTTAAGTTTGCTTAATATCTATGTTTTCCTCTGTCTAAAAAGAACTCTTGAAAGTTTCTTGCTCTCTTTAGCTCCTCACCAGTCACTCCTATCCATTCACTTAAATCAAAGGCATCAAGACAATCTCCTACCTTGCCCCAAAAAGATCTCTGCAAAAGCTGTGTCCCATCCCCGCACCCAAAATTGCTCTCCCCCTGTTTTCCACCAAAACCCTAAAAATCTGAAATCAAACCTTCTCAATCAGTTTACTAGCCTAAAATCAGTGTTCTTTATTGGTCATCTCCGCCCTTTGAAGACCTTTTGCCGAGATAGACCCGAAGAGAGCCCTCTCCTGCCCCGTAGGGCTAGCTACGAGGCTAAGTGGTTTGATGTTGCCTTGGATTTTGTCTTTTTCAGCCTGAGACCAAATTCAAGCGCTAACAAATTCTTCAAATTGAGAATGACCAAGTACCATTATGAATACCTCCCTAGTTAAGAGGGAGTGTTGAAAAATGTAACTAGGTTCGATCTTCATAATGACATGTGTTATTGTGATTTTATGTAATTAATGCAAAGAAGAAAAATAAAATTATTATTGTAATGCTTGTCTCATGGGTTTCATGAGCAAGGAATTTTATTTTTAGTATGACTCCCATTGTGAGTCCTTAGGATTGGTCATAAAGTCAAATTGAGTCAATGTCATGTATGAAGGACCCTTCTTGGGTATGTTACATTTTGTATGAGTCATTAAATCAGTATGTAAGCCCTCCAAGACCAAGCACAAAACAACTCCTTCAAGTCGGCTACAATATGGAGTAAATAACCTACTCAAAGAGACATGTCGGCTCAGCTCTCTCAAGTCAGCTAATTATGAGGCTCCAACCACTATAAATAGGGAAGCTCAGGCTTATTTCAGAGCAGAATTTCATAGATACAATTTGGTCAAGGTCTGAGATAAAGGGATGTGCGAAGGGTCAACAAGAGCAGCCTCACATCCAGCGAAAGGAAGGAAGGAAGGATGAAGTGTTTTGGCACTATTTCTTGGGTGAATTTATCTCACACATGGCAGAAACTAGGGCTTCTGCAGGTTGACATCAACACATATAAAAGTCATATGAAGTGACTCTCTACCATCAGTTTTGTTGGGCGAACTTACAATTAAAAGACCTCAAAATCATCAAAAGAGAGACATACCGAGAAATACCATATCTCAGTCCACACGTGTGTCTATATAGTGATTTTAGGTAGCCAAAGTTGCAGACCTGTGAGGAAGGCTGAAATCTTCAGGTTAGCTGAAAGGTGCAATTCAAGAAGAAGCTTTGACTAGTAATGACTTCATCAAGATGAAAGAAGAAAAAGGACAGATCTTTGTGTCTTGGTTTTGGAGTGGCAAATAGGTCAAGGGTCTTGGTCTTGGTATTCGTTAATTGAAGTCTTTATAAGAAGAAGAATTTGTTCGGGTTTTCCTCTCAAGTGAGAGAGGCTTTAGCCCTAGCTGATAGCCTATATTTTGTATATCTTATCTCTTTATGGTTTATGCATTGGTAGTTGTTTGATGAAGAATAACACTATACTAACATAAGTAAAAGAAGATCCTAATATAAGAAGTAAAGAGCATTCACGAGTAGTTATCTAAAGAAGAGAATTCACTTAACCTTGATGCCCTATATTTCTCAACATCAAGTTCAACAAAAGTGGCACATACCTACTCCTTTTCCCCTTCTATAATGGCTTCGTTATTATTTTCAGTCAACATCTCAGTTAGGTCTTGACCTTTGATGATTTTCTTGTTGGCATTATGATACATATGTTGTACTTGATGGCAACCCACTCATCTCAGATGATAAATTATAGTGCAGAAAAGTTCACGCACTTTTATGTAGAGAAAAGTTTATTTCATGTAGAGAAAAGTTCAGCACTTTTATGCAGATAAAAGTTTCTTTCATGTAGAGAAAAGTTCACGCACTTTTATGCAGAGAAAAGTTTATTTCATGTAGAGAAAAGTTTATTTCATGTAGAGAAAAGTTCACGCACTTTCATGCAGAGAAAAGTTCCTTTCATGAAGAAAAAAGTTCACGCACTTTCATAGTTGGCTCATGGTATTAGTCCGACAGTTTTTGATGCTATGGTTTTGGTCCGTGGTATTGCATCCAAAAGTGTTGATCTCACGCACTTTCATGGTTGGTTCATGGTATTAGTCCAATAGTTTTTGATCCTATGGTTTTGGTCCGTGGTATTGCATCCAAAAGTGTTGATCTCACGCACTTTCATGGTTGGTTCATGGTATTAGTCCGACAGTTTTTGATCCTATGGTTTTGGTCTGTGGTATTGCATCCAAAACTGTTGATCCCAAGTATTGGGTCCGTGGTATTGTGTTATTATGGTTTTGGACCGTGGTATTGTGAAAGGCCTAAGACTATATAAGAGGAAGAAGATCATTTGGCAAAGTATCATCGAATGAATTGAATATCTAATAAGTGCTAGATCTGAAATATTTGTGATTGGGTTATGGTGCAGATCTGGATCTGAATGAAGGAGGAACCTTAGCGCATAAAGAAGGATAAGTTCTATTGATGGGTCATAATCTTTATGCTTGAGTAATAGTATCTTTGTATGATTTTGATATGTTATATGAGGCGCATGCTTGATCTATAAATCTGACAATCTGGGTTAATTAGTGTCTGAATATTTGAAAGAAGGAATTATCCTTTATAGATCTGCACGCAAGTTTCAGGTTGTTGAAGTAGCATATATCTTTAAATTATGATCTAGCTGCCTCTGTCTATTGCTGCAGTATTTTGGGTTCAGAATTTGGTGTGTGGTTACTGTTACTGTGTTCTGGGTACAGCTGTCAGAGAAGTGTTTACTTGATTCAGTGCTAATTAGGAAAAGGAGATTGTTTGATGCAGATATACTTGATGATTGATTAATGTTCATGGATCCAGTCTGAAAATTTATGAAAAGTGGTCCTTGAAAGAAAAGAAGTAGGGGGTTGTAACTCCCTTCCAGGAGAGAGAGAGTTGTAGCTCTTTGCAGGTTGCAGCCTACGTACTGGTAAAGGACTGCACCAGTACAAAATCATTGTAAAAGGAGTTTCTAATTAAAAGAATATAGAGACATATTGCAGCAGGTGGTTTTCACCCACATTGGGTTTCCACCTTATATCTGGTGTTCTTTGGTGTGACTATCTGTTTTTCTTGTTCATGCTCATTATTTTATGGTACTGACATACAATAATTCAAAGTATAAATATATTAAAAAAGAATTAGATAATACTGATTCACCCCCCCTCTCAGTATTATTTCCAACAATTGGTATCAGAGCAGGTCCTTCTGAAGGAGCTTGATCGCTTGAAGGAAGATCTATCATCATGAGCAACTACGAGAGGGAAGCATCAATCAGGCCACCGATTTTTGATGGGACAAACTTCGTGTATTGGAAGGTAAGAGTTACTGCCTATCTTCAATCTTTGGGTACAGAAGTCTGGGACATCGTAGAAACAGGGTATACTTTTCCATCAGCTACTCCTACAGATCCAGCTGAGAAGAAGAAATATGAAACAAATGCAAAGGCAGTCAATACTCTTCTAGGATGTCTATCTCAATCAGAATTTGTGAAAGTTATGCAGTATAAATCCGCAAAAGAAATATGGGACAAGATTGTTCTGAGCTATGAAGGAGATGATCAGGTAAAACGTGCAAAACTTCAAACCCTCAGGATTCAATATGAAAATCTCAAGATGTATAATGATGAAAGTGTGGCTAACTATTTTCTTCGTGTGGATGAGATTGTTAATTGTATGAAAAATTTGGGTGAAGAAATAAAAGAGGCTGTTGTGGTTGAAAAAGTTCTAAGATCTTTGTCACCTAGGTTTGAATCTAAAGTTTCTGCTATAGAAGAAAAGGAGAATCTACAACATCTTAAAATGTCACAACTACATGGAATTCTAACTTCTTATGAAATGAGAAAAGGAGGTCCATCTGACAGGAAAGAAGTTGCCTTCAAGGCTTCAGGTAAAGGAGAGTACTATGAATCAGGACATGGGTCAGAAGAAGAAGAAGAATCAAATTTTGTCAGAAATCTTCAATGGGGTGCTGGACGGTTCAGAGGTAAGTTACCCTTCAAATGCTTTGCTTGTGGAAGAGTAGGTCACTATGCTGCCAAATGTCCTCATAAGGATAAGATCGACAAGGGAAAGCAACCTATTAGATGGAACAAGAAACAGAATGCAAATAAGAAAAGCTACTACACTCATGAAGACAGTGATGGTCTATCAAATAGTGATGAAGATGAACGAGGTAATGACTATAAACTTTTAATGGCCTTTGAAGATGATGATTACATGGATGCTATAGATGTGGATAGTTTTTATGAAGAGATTTCTAGACTCAAGACATGTATAGAAGAAAAGAATGTGATCATTGATACTCTACAATTTCAAATTGATGAAAAAGAAAAATTTCTTGAAAAGTTAGAATGTGAAATTGTTGGCCTTAGAAAAGAAATTGAGAAAACAAAGACTATTAATCTTAAGTTTGTCAAAGGATCTGAAACTTTGGATGAGATCATCAATGTACAATGTTCTCCGCTAAACAAGACAGGTCTGGGGTATAATGGAGAAACATCTCAAGCATCCACCTCAAAGAGTTATCTTGATGCAGCAAGAAGGAATGAGCAAAAGCACAATGGAGATCACCAGGTAAAGCAGGGACGAATTACATCAAGAACTAACAAAGACTACCAGGTAAACCAGAGGCAATCTGTCTTAAGGGTGAACAAAAGCTACAACCAGCCACAGGTAAAATCTTCTCAATTTGCTTCAAGAATGGATGACAATAAGAATTACAATAATTTGGGCGGTAGATTTGATAACCGCAAAAGTTTCTTCAATGGCCAATGTTTCTCTTGCCATAACTTTGGTCACAAAGCAGTTAAATTTGTTGCATATAAAACAATCATGACTAGAGAAGCTCAAAAACAAAGAAGTATGACTGGGATTACAAAAAGGACCTATAACTTTTCGGCTCTTGAAAATGAAATTGAATGTTCTATTTGTAATAACTTCGGTCATGAAGATTCTGAATGCAGGAGCAGATTTCAGCAGACAAAGGAACAAGCCTCAAGCACCAGAACATGGAGAATAAAGGAACCACAATCAGAAAGATGTGGGATAGCCTTTTATGCAGAGGGACAGGAAAATCTATGGTACATCGAAAGTGGATGTTCGAAGCATATGACAGGTGATAAAGAAAAACTTGAATCATATTCTGCTTTAGAAAAGGGAAAGAAAGTTTCTTTTGGAAATGATACTCCAGCAGCTATAAAAGGAAAAGGCACAGCTCAGTTAAAAGAAAAGGTCAAAGCTGGAAATGTTTTGTATGTTGATGGCTTGAAGCATAACCTTCTGAGTGTCAGTCAGATGTGCGATCAAGGAACCGAGGTAATATTTCGATCAAATGGATGTAGCGTTCGTGATCTTGATACAGGGAAAACAGTGATCAAAGGTAGAAGAACTCCAAATAATCTATACATATTTGAAGAAGGACAACAACAATGCTATTTGAGCAAGGATGATGAACATTGGTTATGGCACCGAAGGTTGGGGCATCTAAGCTTTTCACAAATAAGGAAGGCATGCAAATATCAGGCAGTTCGTGGTCTTCCAGATATCAAAATTGCAGACAACACTATATGCAAATCATGTCAGTTTGGTAAGCAAACCAGAACCAACTTCCCAGAGAAGGAAGGATCAGCCAGCAGACCTCTTGAACTAGTCCATACAGATGTATGTGGTCCTTTCAAGACGAGGTCACCTCGAGGAGAAGAATACTTGATATTATTCATTGACGATTTCTCCAGGTTTGTTTGGTTAGGACTTTTGAAGCACAAAGACGAAGCATTCGAAAAATTCAAATCTTTCAAAGCCTTGGTTGAAAATGAATCAAGTTACAAAATTAAGTGCCTTAGGTCCGACAGAGGTGGGGAGGTTACCTCAAATGAATTTTTCGATTTCTGTGAAGAACATGGGATAAGAAGGGAATTCTCTACAGCTAGAACTCCTCAGCAAAATGGAGTGGTGGAAAGGATGAACAGAACAGTCCAACAAATGGCCCGTGCTATGCTTGATGAGTCCGGAACTCCTGCAACTTTCTGGGGTGAAGCTGCATATGCTGCGGTTGTTATTCTCAATAAAACAAATGTCCAAGTGAACAGCACTCAAACTCCTCATGAACTCTGGTATGGTGAGACTCCTTCGGTAAAACACTTCAAAATCTTTGGGAGCAAATGCTATATTAAGAATACTGATGAGCAACTTGGCAAACTTGAACCTAGAGCAGATGAAGGCATTCTTCTTGGTTATTCTCCACACAGCAAAGCATATAAGTGCTACAATAAAAGACTTGGAAGAATTGTTGACAGCATTGATGTAGTGGTTGATGAAAAAGGATACATTCCTAGGCAAGTAAATCATGAAAATATCGAAGAAGATGAAGACTACCCTCAAAGATAGAATGATGAAGAAGAAGAACCTCAAGAAGCACCAGAGGAACAGATAAGGGTAGAAGAGAAGACTCCATCCAGGTACGTTCAGAAGAATCATCCAGAATCTCAGATTTTGGGGCAAAAAGAAGCAGGTGTACAAACAAGAAGAACAATTGCAGAAACTTCAAGCTATTTGGCATTACTCTCATCCACTGAACCACAAAATGTAAAAGATGCATGCAAAGATGAATGTTGGGTCAAAGCAATGGATGAAGAACTTGAGCAGATCGAAAAGAACAACACTTGGGAGTTGGTTCCTAAACCAAAGGATAAGAATGTTATAGGGACAAAATGGGTCTTCAAAAATAAGTTGAATGAAAATGGGGAAGTAATTAGAAACAAGGCCAGACTTGTTTGTAAAGGGTATGCGCAGCAAGAAGGAATAGATTTTGAAGAAACTTTTGCTCCTGTTGCAAGACTTGAGGCCATCCGAATGTTCCTTGCTCTCTCAAGCTTTCAAAAGTTCAAAGTATTTCAAATGGACGTGAAATCAACCTTTCTGAATGGAGACTTAGAAGAAGAAGTATACATTGAGCAGCCAGATGGTTTCATTCTTGGAAATGATCCAAATCTTGTATGCAGATTGAAAAAGGCTCTCTATGGTCTTAAACAAGCTCCAAGGGCTTGGTACTATTGTTTGGACAAATATCTTCATCAACAAGGTTTTTCAAAAGGATCAGCAGATAGCAATCTTTATATAAAAATTGAAAATGACAAATTGCTAATACTTGTTGTGTATGTAGATGACATTATCTTTGGCAGCAATGAAGAATCTATGAGTCAAAGCTTTGCCTTGGTGATGCAGAAAGAATTCGAAATGTCCTTGCTTGGAGAATTGACATATTTTCTTGGTTTGCAAATCCAACAAAATGGAGGGATCTTCTTGTCTCAAACCAAGTATCTCAAGCAGATTTTGAAGAAATATGGTATGGAAGAAGCAAAACTAGTATGTACACCCATGGTCACAGGATGTAACCTCAGTGCAAATGATGAATCAGCAACAGTGCATCAACCAACTTACAGATCTATGATTGGAAGTCTACTTTATTTGACAGGTACCCGACCAGACATCATGCATGCAGTGGGAATAGTTGGAAGATTTCAGGCAAATCCAAAGGAAACTCATCTTCAGGCAGTGAAGAGAATCTTCAAATATCTTCAAGGGACTCAAAACTATGGCTTATGGTATCCTAGAGATACAGATCTCACACTTCATGCTTATACAGATGCAGATTGGGCCGGAAGCATGGATGACAGGAAGAGCACAAGTGGTGGTGCATTCTTTATGGGTTCCCGATTAGTATCTTGGTTCAGCAAGAAACAGAGTTCAATTGCTTTGTCTACAGCTGAAGCGGAATATGTGGCTGCTGCATCTTGCTGCACTCAACTCCTTTGGATGATGCAGACCTTGCAAGATTTTCAAATCACTTGTACACCACCTATCTCCATCTTATGTGATAATACAAGTGCAATCAGCATTTCAAAGAACCCAGTCATGCATTCAAAGACCAAGCACATACCAATCAAATATAACTTTCTCCGAGAACAAGTGCTTGAACAAAAGGTCAAGTTGGAGTATGTTCCTTCAGGAACAAGTTGCTGATATACTCACCAAACCATTGCCCAGGGAGACCTTTGAATACCTCAGGCAAAAGCTGGGGGTTGTTGATGCATCATCTTGTTGTTGACTCTCTTCTGATTGTTGGTTGTACGCAAGGTTCATCTGGGGTATATGCGTACATTTGCTGAGTTGCGGATTGGTCAAAGATCGAATGGCACAAGTTCAGGGGGAGCATATAATGCATTGTTGGCATTATGGAGGAAGGACAGAAGGAATATTGCTGCAATATGTCTCTATCTCTTTCATGGTCATTATCAGATGCTGCTGCTATCAGTTATTGACCTTGCTTATAGTCAGGGGGAGCATGAACAACACACTTCAGTAGAGCAGAGACTTCAGCATGTACTCAGAGGAAGCATGGACAGAGTGGTACACCTTGGCATATACAAAGGGGGAGCTCTTTCAGAGATGTCAGCAGATACTCAGGGGGAGTATGGGCAGCAGAATGTTTCTCTAGGAAAGAGATTATCTTGGTTTGCCCTTTGCCCTTGATGTCAAAGGGGGAGAGTGATTGGTTGTTGTTGCCATCAAGTCCAAAGGGGGAGATTGTTGGCATTATGATACATATGTTGTACTTGATGGCAACCCACTCATCTCAGATGATAAATTATAGTGCAGAAAAGTTCACGCACTTTTATGCAGAGAAAAGTTTATTTCATGTAGAGAAAAGTTCACGCACTTTTATGCAGATAAAAGTTTCTTTCATGTAGAGAAAAGTTCACGCACTTTTATGCAGAGAAAAGTTCACGCACTTTTATGCAGAGAAAAGTTTATTTCATGTAGAGAAAAGTTCACGCACTTTTATGTAGAGAAAAGTTTATTTCATGTAGAGAAAAGTTCACGCACTTTCATGCAGAGAAAAGTTCCTTTCATGAAGAGAAAAGTTCACGCACTTTCATGGTTGGCTCATGGTATTAGTCCGACAGTTTTTGATGCTATGGTTTTGGTCCGTGGTATTGCATCCAAAAGTGTTGATCTCACGCACTTTCATGGTTGGTTCATGGTATTAGTCCGATAGTTTTTGATCCTATGGTTTTGGTCCGTGGTATTGCATCCAAAAGTGTTGATCTCACGCACTTTCATGGTTGGTTCATGGTATTAGTCCGACAGTTTTTGATCCTATGGTTTTGGTCCGTGGTATTGCATCCAAAAGTGTTGATCCCAAGTATTGGGTCCGTGGTATTGTGTTATTATGGTTTTGGACCGTGGTATTGTGAAAGGCCTAAGACTATATAAGAGGAAGAAGATCATTTGGCAAAGTATCATCGAATGAATTGAATATCTAATAAGTGCTAGATCTGAAATATTTGTGATTGGGTTATGGTGCAGATCTGGATCTGAATGAAGGAGGAACCTTAGCGCATAAAGAAGGATAAGTTCTATTGATGGGTCATAATCTTTATGCTTGAATAATAGTATCTTTGTATGATTTTGATCTGTTATATGAGGCGCATGCTTGATCTATAAATCTGACAATCTGGGTTAATTAGTGTCTGAATATTTGAAAGAAGGAATTATCCTTTATAGATCTGCACGCAGGTTTCAGGTTGTTGAAGTAGCATATATCTTTAAATTATGATCTAGCTGCCTCTGTCTATTGCTGCAGTATTCTGGGTTCAGAATTTGGTGTGTGGTTACTGTTACTGTGTTCTGGGTACAACTGTCAGAGAAGTGTTTACTTGATTCAGTGCTAATTGGGAAAAGGAGATTGTTTGATGCAGATATACTTGATGATTGATTGATGTTCATGGATCCAGTCTGAAAATTTATGAAAAGTGGTCCTTGAAAGAAAAGAAGTAGGGGGTTGTAACTCCCTTCCAGGAGAGAGAGTTGTAGCTCTCTGCAGGTTGCAGCCTGCGTACTAGTAAAGGACTGCACCAGTACAAAATCATTGTAAAAGGAGTTTCTAATTGAAAGAATATAGAGACATATTGCAGCAGGTGGTTTTCACCCACATTGGGTTTCCACCTTATATCTGGTGTTCTTTGGTGTGACTATCTGTTTTTCTTGTTCATGCTCATTATTTTATGGTACTGACATACAATAATTCAAAGTATAAATATATTGAAAAAGAATTAGATAATACTGATTCACCCCCCCCCTCTCAGTATTATTTCCAACATTTCTTGGGACGAATATCAAGGTCATATTCTTGGATTTTGGTCACCCACTTCCCTCTAGACCCAAGGCAGTCAATTTGTGATAACACATCTCTCACAGTGGGGTAAGGGACATATGCACATATCTTGTTGTATGCCACATATGCTCTAAAATACTTGAGAGACTTGACAAGGGCATAAGCTTGTTTTTCAGTGATTAGGTATCTTGTCTCAACATCTCGAAGTGGTTTACTCATGAATGCTATGGGTCTCTCTCTCCCTTCATCATCCTTTTGCATAAGTATGCCAACAATAGTGTCTTTAGAGGCGAATGAATAGATGATGAAATCCTTGGTATAATCAGGGTTGGCAAGGACAAGGGCAGAAGCGATTCTTTCTTTAATTTCTTTAAAAGCACTATTCTTCACATGGTCCCATATGTAGGGAGTGTCTTTCTTTAAGAGGTCATTCATGGGTTTCACGGTCTCAACGAAATTGGGTATGAATCTTCTTATGAAATTGATTTTTCCGAAGAAAGACCTAAGGGCACCTTGGTCCTTTGGGAGAGGGATATCTTTAATTACTTGGATTCGTTCAGGGTCGATGCTAATCCCATCCTTAGACACCGCATGACCAAGCAATTTACCTTTGTCGACACCAACAATAGATTTTTTTGGATTGAGGGATATGCTGTATTGTCTACATTTCTCAAATACCTTCCTCAAGTGTTTGCAATGGTCTTTTTTTTCTTTGGAAGTGACAATTAAATCGTTTTGGTATATCTCCATGATTTTCCCAATGAGGTCCCTGAAAGCGAAATCCATGGCCCTTTGAAAAGTAAACCCAACATTGAGTAAACCAAAAGGCATCCTAAGGTACATGTAAGTTCCCAATGGTGTGGTGAAGGTGGTTTTCAAACAATCTTCCTCCTTTGCAATGACTTGATTGTATCCAGAAAACCCATCCAAAAATGACATCATCTGTGACCTGATTATCCTTTGCAATAGATTTTCCATGTTGGGCAATAGGTATTATCCTTTGGGCACCCTTGGTTAAGATCCCTAAAATCAATGCACATTCTAATGTTCCCAGTCTTTTTGTGAGTGATCATAGGGTTGGAAATCCAGGACGAATGTTGTATAGGAGCAATAATTCCAGCATCAACCATTTTCTGGAGCTCTTACTTAACCAAGGGGGCAAGCTTGGTGTTTATTTGTCTCAACTTTTGCTTAACAAGTTTTACCCCTTCCTTGAGAGGGATGGTATCTTGAATAACCTTAGGGCTATAGGCTTTTAGATCATTGTAGGACCAAGTGAACACATCCTTGAACTCTCTAAGCAATTTTTCGAGCTCATCCCTTTCTTCTTTAGACAAACTTTTTCCAAACTTAATTATTTGAGGGGAAGATTTGGATCCAAGGTTTAGGTCCATTATCTCAAGTGAATCATGACTATCAGGCTTGGTTATGCTATGATCATCCCTATCAAAGTGTTGTTCGTTGATTATGTCTTTCGTTCTCTTGAGGGGTTCTTCATGATTTTGAAGGAAGTTATCTATGTCTTTGTCATCTTCAAAAACAGGCCAATGGTCTTCATAATCAAGAATCGAAGATTTGTAGATGGTATCAACCACACATATTCCTAGTTTTAAAGTGTCATTGTCAAGTATGGAAGAGGTAGATGCTGCCACAGCTAGGGTATCAGCCAGCTGGTTCAGGCATTAGTCAACAACCCGAAAGGAAACTTCTTCGAAACCCTTTATCATGTGAATGATCCTTTCCCTATATGGTATGAGCCTTTGATGCTTGGTGTTAAAAGTCCCTCTTATTTGTAAAACAACCAAGTCAGAGTCACCTATGATTAGTAGTCATTGGATCTTCTTTGCTTGGGCAGCTTCAAGACCTAATAACAGGGCTTCGTATTCAACTACGTTGTTGGTACATACAAATTGGAGTCTTAGGGAAAACATCCAATATTCCTTAGAAGGGGAGAGAATGACAATACCAACCCCAGTCCCTGCTTTAGAACAAGCTCCATCAAAATACATGACCCAAATTCCTTGTTGGGGTAAAGTTTTAACATGTTCGTTCTTGAAAATCCTCCATTCCCTGAGCTCAATGTTTTCTTCCTTTAGGTTTTCATCATGGTTTTGTGAAGAAGCTATCATGGGGACAGAAAATTCATGCCTAGGAATGGATGCATAAGAGTTTTCACTCAAAGGGAGGTATATGGTGGATTTATCCTCACTAATGGACATGTTCAACTCCTCGACTAATTGTTTGGAGACAATCACCCCCATGTAGGATTCATCTCTACTATGACTATGTTCATGGTAAATTCCTTTTCGAGATAAGTATGAAAGAAAACTCTTTCTCCTTCTACTATCCCATGCACCTTGAACTCATCATAGTTCAAGATCAATTTATTGGTGCATTCCCTAGAAATCTTGAGTCCAAGCCTCCTCATTACACTCAAAGACATGATGTGAATTGGGCTTCCAGAATTCAAAATGCAATTTCTTAAGGTGTGGCCATTGATCCCTAAGGCAATATAGAAAGGGTCATGCATGTTCAAACGCAGTCTTAGGGGAAGGTTCTGAAGCATGAAAACTCAGAAATCAATATATATATATAGATTTCTGAATGATGAATTACACACTGAGAGGCCCTGGCTTAAATACAACCTTGGGTGCCTCTTTGTTAATGGGCATGATCTTTGATCATGCCCTTTGCCTATTAACTACTAATTACAATTAACTATTTTTTATATAACATTGCCTTCCTCCCAAAAATATGCTTTGCCCTCAAAGCATACGTAACGACAGATGTTGTTGACGAAATGCTTCGGTCTCCCAAGAAGCTTCTTCTTCTGGTAAGTCCTTCCACTTGATCAGTTATTCCTTGATTATATGAGATCGGAGGTTCTTTTCCCTGGTGGATATGATACCTTCTAGCTCTAAAATGACCCTTCATCATCTAAGGATGGAAGCATTGTTTGTGTTGATTGATGGTCACCAAGCGCCCTTTTAAGGCAGGATATATGGAAGACGTTTGTGGACATGACTTTTATCCGGAAGGCTTAAACTATATGAAACTTGGCTGATCTTTTATTTGATCTAGTATGGTCCATAAACTTTGGTGCCAATTTATTTTTTCCTTTTTGTTTTAGGGACAGTTGTTTGTATGGATGGAGCTTTACAAATACCCATTCTCCAACTTCAAATTCTCTCTCGATTTTGTTTCGATCAACTTGTTGCTTCATACGTTTCTTGCATTATTTAATTTTTTTTTGAGAGTTTGGATGACCTTTTGGGTTTCTTCTAGTTGGTTTTTAACAGCTCATAGTTTTGTTTGGATGATAGCCAGGTCCTTCCATTTTAAGGGTTCGTACCCATATAGAGCTTGAGACGTAGTCATTTTTGCTGATGTGTGGTAAGTAGAGTTGTACCACCATTCAGTGAGATGTAACCACTGAACCCACTTATTTTGCTTGTCTGTGGCGTAACAACGTAGGTAAGCTTCCAAACCTTTATTGACACCCTTTGTTTGACCATCTGTTCGAGGATGGTAAGCAAAACTCATGTTGAGGTAGGTTCCTATATGCTTGAATAATTCCTTCCAAAAATTACCCTTAAATTTGGCATCTCTATCGCTCACAATGACCATTGGAAATCTATGTAATTTGTAAATATTTTTGCAAAGTATCTCAGCGATTTGTTTTGCTGAGTCTGATTTCTTCATTGTAATAAAGTGAGCATACTTGGTGAGTCTGTTGACTACTACAAGAATCTTATCCTTACCATCAGATACAGGTAACCCTTCAATAAAGTTCGTTGATATTTCTTCCCATTTCTGATTTGAAAGGTTTAAAGGATGAAGTAGTCCAGGTTTCATAATATTTTCACTTTTATTCCTTTGACATTTATTGCATTTGGCTACATATTTCTAAATATCGTGACTCATTCACTTCCAAAAGAATGAATGGCGTGCACTATAGTAAGTTTTAAAGAATCCTACAAGTCCAACTAATAGTGAATCATGTGACTCCTTGAGGATCTTGGTTTTAAAATTGGAGTTTGAATTCAGGTAGATTCTTCCCTTGTACCATAGAATGTCATTCTTCCATTCCCATTTTGAGTTGTGTGAAAGGTTATTGATTATAGCGCTTATTTCTAGATCTTTTGCATATTCACTTCGAATCTCATTAAGCCATTCAGGAACAACAACTGAAACTGCAAGTAGTGTCGATTCTTCGTCTTTCCTAGATAAGGCATCTGCCACTATAGTGTCCTTTCCCCTTTTGTGTAATATATCCATGTCAAAGGCAGCAATTTTTTCAATCCACTTTTGTTGTTCTTTGGAAAGTGTTTTTTGTTGGAGGAGGTACTGGAGACTGTTATGGTTTGTTCGTATGGAAAACTTACTTCCCAAAAGATATTGCCTCCACTTGGCTAGTGCGTGCATAATAGCAAGCATTTATTTGTTGTATGTAGATTTAAGACATTCTCATTTATTGAGTTTCCTACTCTCAAAAGCTACTGGATGCCCATCTTACATTAACACTGCTCCTATATCGAACCCTGAAGCATCACACTCAATGATAAATGGTTTAGAGAAATCTGGAGTTGCCAATACCAGGGCATTAGACATAACTTCCTTCAATTCTTCAAAACACTTTCCTGCTTCCTCATTCCATTGAAATGAGTTCTTCTCTAAAAGGTTTGTTAGAGATGCGGTTATATGTGCATAGTTTTTAATAAATCTTCAATAATATCCAGTTAATCCTAAGAACCCTCTTAGCTTGGATACACTAATTGGTTTGGTCCATTCCCTTATAGCCTTGATTTTATTAGGATCCACTTTTACTCCTTCATGGAATCTTATGTGTCCGAGATATTCTACTTCTTCCTTCCCAAAGGAGCGTTTGGACTTCTTGGCATAGAACTGATGCTCTTCCAATAGTGTAAGAACTTTCTCCAAATGTTGTAGGTGCCCTTTCCAAGTTTTTATTGTTAATTAAAATGTCATCAAATAACACTAACACGAACTTCCTTAGATATGGACGAAATAACTCGTTCATAGTAGCTTGGAATCTTGTTGGTGCATTGATAAACCCAAAAGGCATTACTTTAAATTCGTAGTGACCTTCATGTGTTCGGAATGCAGTTATTGGTATGTCTTCCAACCTTATTCGGATTTGATAATTCCCTAACCTTAAGTCCAATTTTGAGAAATATTTAGCACCATGTAGTTCATCCAACATTTCATCAATGAAGGGAATTAGGAACATGTTTTTAATTGTTATTTTGTTTAGCCCTCGATAATCGATGCATAACATGAACAATCCATCTTTCTTCCACACCAATACAACTGGAGCAGCATACAGACTTTTACTTTTTGAGATGATGCCACACTTTAAAGATCTAGGATTCTTCTCTCAATTTCCGTTTTTTGATGATGTGGATATCGATACTGTTTGATGTTGATGAGGTTTGATCCTGCCTTGACTTCTAATGTATGCTCGATTTCTCTATTAGGAGGCATTTTCATAGGCAGGTCTTGAAATACCTTTTTGTACTTTTGAATTAGCTCTTATACTTCTGGTGCTTCTTCACTGATCAATTTTGAAGTTAGCATTTCTAATTGGTGACATTGTACTACATATGTTGGTGCTCTTCTTCAAATCATTTTCATCATTTGGGATGATGATACAATTTGATTCTCAAGTGCTTGGAACCCATATAATTTGTTTTTCTTCCCTTCCCATTTAAATTTTATAAATTTCTTTCGATGGTTGGCAGAGTAAGTACCGAGGGTTTGTAGCCATTGGATACCTAAGACCACATCCACTCCTCCTAATGGTACAGTGTAGAACAGAGATTCTAAATTAAAGTCTTGAATTTGCAATTTGACTTTATGGCATTTTCCTACCTTTTCAATTTTCTTACCGTCAGCTACCATAACCTTCATGTTGGGCATGGGAAATGAGAAAATGTTGAGTCTCTTTTCCATGGTTGAGTCCAAAAAATTGTGGGTGCTACCGGTATCGATCAGAACCATTACATTGTTCTTCTTGATATGTCCTTTTAATTTTAATGTTTGGGGCTGTGATATACCTGTCATAGTTGATAATGATATTCATGGAATGTTCCCGTCATCTAGTTCTAGAGAGACTTCCGAGGAATCCTCGATTTCCTCTACGTCTAATTCATCACTATCTGAATCATTAGTTGCTTCGCATTTATACAATTTTTTGGTCTCTTTCCCCTTAGCACACCTATGTTTAGGGTCCCATTTTTCGCCACAACATTTGCACTTGCCTTCTTTCATTCTTTGCATTTCCTCATTAATTTTTTCTGCTTTCCGAAGATGTGGTGGAACATATTTTGTGTTATCCGTGTTCGCAGCTTGGTAAAATCTTCGCCTTGAATATACTCTTTCAACCTTCAACCACTGCATTTTTTCGTGCTTCTTTTCAGCAGATTTTGCCTTTCGCTTGGCTACCTCTATAGACGTGATGTCATGAAGCTCAAGTCCAGCCTAAATATAGGGTTTAATTCCCGTGATGTAAGACCAAATCAGACAAGTTTCTGATAACCCAGGTACTTGTGTGGCCAAAGTTTCCCATTCTTGAGGGTATTCATCCACATCTCCTTTTTGTTGCAATCTGGTGAGTGTTGAGAAGAACTCTTCTTCCTTCACACCTTATAACCTTTTAAAGAACGCATCTTTGAATTTCCTCAAGCTGATAGGAAGTGTCAACTTTTTCCACCACATATACCAATTATATGCTTCACCTTCCATTTTCATAGATGCATGCCTGATCTTTTCGTCATCATTGTCAATACCATAAATTTCGAAATATTCTTCTGCTTTATTGAACCAAGCAACACTGCATTTTTCGTTACCATCGAATTTAGAGAGCTCAAGTTTTTCTCTTCATTGATATGTTGCTATCGGCGGAGCGAAGAAGGGATATTGATTTGAAAACGACATATTGGTGAATGGATTCCAGAGCTGCCTATTTTCACAATTCGTGTTACTATTTTCTTGATTAGGTGTGGAAGATGTCTTTGGAGACTCGGACTTCTCATGTGAGTCTAATGAGTCTAACGAATCTGGAGAATTGAGATGTTGAGTAGCTTCATTATTCTAGGATATTTGATGAGGTGTAATCTTCATAGTGTTACAAATACAAGTCAACATCACCATCGCTTGATCCACCTTAACTGAAAAGGCTGCCTGATCCTTTTTAAATTCATTCTTGTTCTCTTTAAGCTGACTCTTTATTCCCTTTGTTGTGTTTTGGAGCTATTCGATTTAATCACCTTGTCTGATCACCTTAGTCTCAAGGTCTACTAGTCTTTTATTGAAATCAGCCATCGACATTGATGAAGCCATTGAGCGGATCTGAGGTGGAGTATATTTTGTCCAGCTTAACTTGATCCTAATATATATATATATATATATATATATATATATATATATCTTAATTATATATCAATTTTATAACTATTACATGTTAAGTTATAACTCTATATAAATTTAGTGAACTGGGACCATAATGTGATTGCACGGAACAAAAACAGTGACTTGGGAAGGGTGTCAGGTTATCGGGCAACAGCGGCAGGGAAGGGAGCATTAGAGAAATTTTGAGGTCTAAAATGGGCCTCCTAAGAAAAATGTACATCCAAAATAAACTTTATATGAACCAATAGGATTCAAGATGATGATGTCAACCATGGCATCATTCACATTTTTGGAATAAAAAAGTAAAAAGATTAAAAAATAATAAAATAATAAAACTGCTTTTTCAACTCATATTTTCAACTTATCTCCCTAAGGTTTTACTCAAATTTCGTTGGATGCAAAATTTAATTCCTCTTCCAAGGAGTACCCATGTTGCATACTTTCTATGGACCCTGCTACACGTAAAATGAGAAATACATGGAAAAACATGATTGCAATCACGTTTTCCATGTATTTCTCAATTTTTGTGTAGTAAGGTCCATCGAAAGTATGCCACATAGGTACACTTTGGATGAGGAATCAAATTTTGCATCCAAAGAGAGTTTCTGCTCGAAATTTGAGTAAACCCATAGGTAGATAAGTTGAAAATACAAGTTGAAAAAATAGTTTTTTTCTTTTTACCCTCTAAAATTTGATGATGTAATCAAATCTTATTTTATTATTTCCACTATTATTTTGTAATTTCCTTAGGAGGCCCATTTTAGACCTCAAAACTCCCCTAATGATAGGATGGTCAGTTTGGAACAACAGCGGGAAGAAGGCATGATAGGATGGTCGGGTTGTAGCTTGGGCAACCACAGGAGATTAGCACCAGATGGAGCGTGGCACAAGACAGATCAGCACAAGACGGAGCGTGGCTAGGATTTACGACAGGTGGGATAATGAACATTCATGGCGACAATGGTAGCTGGATTCGAACGGGGATAACGGCAGACGGAAGTCAAGGGCACGGCGGTGGAAAAAACTGCGGCAAAATTTGAAGACAGCAAAGGACAATTCTAGATGCGATTTCTATAGCAGAAGACAATGACAATAGCAAATAATGCCATTGCAAGCCAAGGATCGACTGCTACGAAACCAGATGAAGCATGAAAACCCAGAAATCCATATTTATATATATCAATTATTAATTATTGAATGATGAATTACAGACCGAGAGGCCTTGGCTTAAATACAGCCTTGGGTGCCTCTTGGTAAATGGGCATGATCTTTGATCATGACCTTTGCCTATTAACTACTAATTACAATTAACTAATTTTTATATAACAGGTTCAATGTAGCTAAGTCAGGAGGCTTTCATTTGTAACCTTTCCTTCTTTACTTATTGGTCTTAGGCAACGTCTTGTTTTCATGAAGAGATGGCTCCTCTCTACTTGTGGGAGTGTCAGGATCATCACCTTGCACTATGTTAATGGAGGCTTGCTTCATGGCTTGGTCGAGGTCAAAGGTGATGTCTTGAGCTTGGAGGAGATTAGTAGGGTTCTTGTTTCTAACATCGAAGGCCAACTTCCTCGTGAAAGCATTGAAGTATGCAGCTAAGGTCACCTTCTTTGGGGGGGTTAACTCTTGGGGAATAGAATGGATTATCATGTTAAACCTTTGGTTGAACTCAGTAATGGATTCATTATCACCTTTCTTGCTAGACAACAGATCTTTGTGTAATTCGACTACATCTCTTTCATGGAACCACCTCTTTTCAAATGTCCTAATAAAATCTCCCCAGGAAGAGATGGAGGATGGGGGTAATGATAAATACCATACTCGGGCATCCCCTACTAAGGTTGTGGCAAAGAGATCATGAGGTTGAATTCATTGTATGACGCACCACATGTTTGATATTCAAAATTTAAGAGATGCTCTCGGGGATCCTCCTTCCCAATGAACTTTGGCCTATATAGATCTTTAGGAAGGGAACTAAAAAGGGCCACAATCATATTGGAAAGGTACAAAGGAGCAAAAAATTCATGTTTTTGCTTCATTTTATTGATCCTCTTGTCAAGGAATGGAATGTCGGGTTCTTCATTTTTTCTTCAATGGTAGGTCACCGTTTTGGGGCTCTCCATTCTAAGAAGGATGTTGTGGAGTCGCCAGAGGAATAATTGAAATGTCGTCTATGAATCAATTCCTCAATGATTCACTAGGGAGGCAGACCTGCTTCCTGCCTGAAAACGACACCAAAATGTTACCGCTCAAACTAGCAAGGGTCCTAGGAGGGGAACCTAAAGGGCAACTACTAGGTCAAGGGGCAACAATGGAGCGATAGCCCATTGTCACCTCAGCTAAGCCTCCCTACTCTTTACGGACTTTCACCGATGGGAGGAGACCCGGTATAAGGAGGAATCACTAGATGAATAGGTCAATAAGGAGATGAAGGGTGATTCCTAAGGCCTATTCACAAGAGAGACTTAATTGTATGGCTTTCTTGCTCGAGAAGTAAGGTGATAGGCCCTCTAGGAAGGGCTAAAAGGATCCTTGAGGCTAGGGTTTGGGAATATATCGAGTAAAAATGATTCTGAGGCCTAGAAATCCTTGTGGAGAATTGGTATTTGTGTTATCTTTTGTGGAATTGGAGTTGCTAGGTTGTGGGACCACACGAGACCAAGTGGACCTAGAATTTGGTCAAAGAAGTGGAATTTATCACTCAAAGGAGGGGCTTGACCTAATTGCAGATGAGAAAGGATCAATGGACAAATATTCTTGGAACAAATTGCAATGATCCAAATGAGATCACTAGCCAAGGGAAACCTAGGACAAGAGATGATCTTTGGGCTAGGGCTTGCAATATCTGGAGATCCCACTACCAAAATTTTGTGAAATTTGGAGGGCCTATAGAGGAAACCTTAGCGCAGTAATGAGAAAGATATCAAAGTCTTTTGATGGCTAGAACATGAGATAAATGATGCCCTAGGTGACCTATGGAGGCTAGGCCTAGAAAGAGAAAGAAGTAAATTTCAAACCTGTATAGCGAAAATCCCAGCAACATTTATGTGACAAAGTAAATAACAAGAATAAGCATGAAAAAGAGCACTTACATGTGTAAAAAAGTATATCTAACCATCAAATTATGCCAATAATGAAGCTCCAAGACAAGAGAGATAGATCCAAACATCAAAATTCATCCATATCATCCAAACTCGTCCTCGAAAAGGGATAGCAAAAATCTCACAAGAGCTAACAACCCAATCCAAGTGATGATGAGAAAGTGAATCACCTCTCATCTATTTATACAATTTCTAATGAATTTGAATGGCCTATTTGGACTAATAATGCCCCTAAAATAAAATAATGTGCATAATAACAATACTCTTGGTGACAAGCCCACCAAATAACTCAATAACATAAAGATAAACCTCTCAAAATGGTCAAATGATCAATAAAGTGGGTTGTTGGGCCTCTGAGGAGGCCTAATGAAGTCCAAAATGTGCCATGATGTGAGAATGGACCTCAAACATAGTGGACAAGGAGTTGACCACTTGTTTCCAAGCAAATCCTTGTTGCGACCCCAAGTGGCTGTGAGAGGCCACAAGGACATCCTCATGGGTCTTCAAGTGGATCAAAAGTGCCTATAAACCATCTGTAAAGGCTCAGATAATGACATAAGCCCTCATCTGGACCCCGGATCATCTGCCAAGTGTGTGGTGCATGTGCGGAGCTGGTTGGGCATGGTGAACCACGTGCATCATCCTCATCCAAAAGGTGGAACACGAGCAACCAAAGAGTGGTACTGGGGATCTATGAAGTACTCTCTATTGTGGTGGAGGCCCATGGCTCTCAATGCTCACCCTACAAGTGCCAATGTGGCCCTCTGGACGCTATGACCTTGTACAGGGAGACGAAACCCATAATGGAGACCCACCTGCAATATTGCATAAGATCCAATGCTTCCCCTAGCCCTCTAGTACAACTAATCATTAGAATAATCAAGTAAAAGAGCTTGCAAGTCATGGAATCAATGGGGCACTTCATGGTGGCATGCCCTTCCATAATAGGCTTTGGATGTACAAGAGTCTCCAAGCTCAATAAGAGGGTTAACCAAGGACCCTATTAGGTAGTTTCATCATTTAAAGGAGGGGGTGACATGTCCATGGTACATCCCTCAAGTGGCAGGTGGAAAATGATAAAGTAATGGAACGGAGAGGGGATCCAGGGAATCATCCAAACCACATGTTATGGTACAAGGGTAGCTATAAAAGGGGAAGCCCACACCTGGGTATATCATTATAGGGGGAGAAAATCGTGGTACATGATTTACCCTAGCTTGTGTTTTTCCACCCTTCTTCATATGTCCTTTGCCTTTGATTGATTTTTCTTCATAATTGCTCGAGGCTCTAGGGAATGAGAGCATGTTGTGTAATGTATCGTAGTGGATACCCCTTAAGGTGGGGCAGTTTATCGCCCACCAGGGGTTGGGACAATCATTGGTTCCTTATTGATGGAGGGGGCTCATCTAGGGCCCATAGGAACCAGGGTGATGACCATGGATAAGGGGTAGACCTCATGTTTGGATTTTGCCCGCATGCTAAATTTGTATATCCCGACCATCTTTTGCATTTTGTTGTACATTCCCTATTGAGAGTGACGAAATTATGCTTATTTTTTTTCATTTTTAGCTGCATCAACCTCTGGGGCATCATTCTAGGCCCGACCCAAGGTGTGGACAAGGGGAGGGGAATGTCGAACACTGTAACTAGGTTCGGTCTTCATAAATTGTACTTGAGTCAAAATGTAATATATTTGTCAAAAGAAAGTAAAAAGAATTTTATTATTAAATTGAATTGACTTGTTAAAGCATGGATTTCATGCTTGGGTCAATTGTCATAGGTCAAGCTTCCATTGTAGGCTTTAGGGTTGTTTACATGAGTCAAAAGTCAAAGTTTGTTTGGTCAAAGACTCCTCCATCAAAGGCTCCTTGCCATCAAATAAATCATCATCAAGTCAGCCTCCTCAAAGTCTCCTTCAAGTCGGCCTCAAAGTAATTACCATCAAATGAACTCATGTTGGCATAAAACAGAGACACATCTCTTCATGAATTCATGTTGGCTCATTTATAATGCACAACAACTATATATACAAGCATAAGGACTTCGCATAAATCACAGTGAAGGTGTTCGGATCAGTTTCAAAGAAAAGAATTTGTGAAGATCACAGAAGTAAGTGCAGATTATAGGTGTAAGTTCAGTGCAAAATCTCAGAAGGAAATTCGGATATCACAGTAATATATATTTTGGTATACCTTAGTAAGATAAGTTCAGATCTTTTCAGAGAATAAGGATCGATGAAACCTCAGTCTAGAAGAGATGTAACTTCACTCAAATTACAAAGAAGTTTTTCGGTGCAATCAAGTGACAGAGATTTGACATACCACAAGGAGACATTTCAAATCAGCTTCAGAGATTGGGTTCATAGTTTTTCGATGAAGTCACAGTCACAGTCAATGATATGTGTATGGTCAAAGCACTGATATGTATAAGGGTTGAAGCATTGATAAGGTCGGAGCTGCCTATGGAGAGTAACTCACAGAACCAAGAACTGAAGAAGAAAAAATGCAAGGTTGACTTGATGGAGGAAGTCTTGGGTTTAAGTTGTGAGGGTCTTGGTCATCTCATCTTGTTTTGAATCTACTGAATTTTGACCGAGTTTTCCCCTAGAGTGGGGTTTTGCCCTGGTTGTGTGCCTACATCTTTTGTCCTCTTCTATTTGTTGCTTGGCATTAGTCTTGATGATAAGAAAATATAAATCCAAAGAAAGAACAATAATAATGGAAACATCACAAGATAATGTCATAATAAGAGAAATCATTTAACTTGCCACTCTTTGGATTTTTCAAAATGGTATCAAAGTTATGGTAAAAGAAGATCACCCTATTGGCAAGAAGATTTTGGAATTAGAGCAAGGTCACTGTCTGAGATCAAATTCAGAGAGAAGAAGTTCAGTGCAAATACATAGATCCATGTTCGGTGCAATTGCAGTGATACAAATTCAGTGCAACTTCAAAAAAACAAGTTCGGTGCAATTGCAGAATAGAAAAGAGTTCAAGATATCTCAAAGAGGGAATTTGGAAGGCTATTCACATAGAAGGATTATAATAACTACAAACTGAGATATTCAAGCTGTCACACGATCGTAGTGTAAAACTTTTTCTATATTGCCATCATAGTAATAAACAACCATGTCATATCTACGTTGCCACCACATGACTAAAGGACCAAGATACGTCTATATTGTCACCACAAAAATAAAGCACCAATGCTAACTGAAGTGTGACCGAAGTAAGGAAAGGATATCACAGGACTATAATATAAGAAAGTTGCCTCGAAGTATAATTAGGATCTCAAGACCGAAGTGTGAAGAAGGTTGACATGCTACAAGAACAGTAGCAGTCCTACACTTGAAGAGTAGTTTGAAGTCCAAATTACTTATAAATGCTGATCCAAGTCTGGTCTAAAATTCTAAGCACTATTATGAGCTTAATCCGAGATCTAAAAGCATTCTTTTGATGACTATGAAAGGAATCTGAAGTCTGTCCTATGGAGAAAGAAATTCAAACCTTGAGGATCTAAATTGATATTCTTAGTACAAGGTACCAGCTCAAGGAAATCAAGTAAGTATTGTCACTTAATAAGATGCACATGCAACAAGTCTAATGAGCTATCAAATTAGAGGTATGTAAACACAAGGTATGTATAATGATAAGCTTTTAGATTTTCAATATATCTAATTTTAAATGGTTCATATCTAGTCTAGGGTAGAGATTGTAATCCATACATAACATACGCAAATCTCGTATTAGAACCTTAATCCTTATCTTCTAGGGTTTACAAGTAATCTAGGATTTCAAGAAAAAATCCTAATATTGATTGGAAGAAGGAATAATTTTTCATAGGATTCCATCCTTCATGGTTTCGTAGAAGATCTAACTTGAGAAATTAAATCATGTTCTTGGTATCACATGTTTTGCTTGAAAGTATGTATTATAGGTATAAAAGATCATGGCTTAATACAAAGAGAACGCTTCAAGGAATTCTTACAAGGTTTGTTAAATAACATCTCTAAGTATGTCTTAGACTATACAACTTATAAAATTCTCTTAATATAAAAAGTACATTCATCTTATTTTGAAATTTGTGTTACATTACTAACATTGTTACATCTAGTTGTCTTGAATCATAACGATTCTTGTTTAGGGTGATTCATCATTTCATAAATTTACCCTCCTCACATCCTTGATTGTTCTTACAGAACCCTAGATAGGTTCTTTGGAAAAACCCTAACTTAAGGGTATGCTAATGATAATGTGTGAAACCCTAGCCTTCTTAGGGTTATTGGGAAATGTCATTTGAAGTTTTTATTAATGATGTCTTGTTTGGGGTTTTAGTATGATCATGAAAACCCTAAACTTGTTAGGGTTGAAAGGTGTATTTGGAAATCCCAAACCTTTGAAGTTTTGGTAAAGTAAGGTTTCGCTATGTTATGAAACCCTAGATCTTTAGGGTTTGGTTGGGTCTATAAGCAAAACCCTTATAAAGTAAGTTCCTAGGAATGAGACCTTGGTTGTATATGTGTCCATTTGATTGAAACCCTAGCATGGTCTACGTCGATATGTGCCTAATGTATTTACTATTAATGTTTTCTAACATATGATATGCTTATACATGATAATGAATTCCTAGATATGTGTGTTGACCTAATTATTGATGGTCATAAGTATTAGGGTTCAATGTAAGCCCTTGTCTGAGTTTGATGTTCTAGGATGATATTGTTTGGGAATTCTAGGGTTTTGCAGCGAAATCCTAGTAGTAGTTAAATTCTCTAGTATGTATAACAATCTGGAATCTATGAATCTATATAGTGATTAATGAGAATTTGTAGATGTAAAATCTGGGGTTTACATCAAACCCTAGTAGAAGCTATTCATGTTGTTAAGTTGTGACTATTAAAGCTCATGTATGAAATCGAGGACATGTATGAAATCCTAGTGAGTCTAACATATGAATTTTGATAGTTGTTAGACACATTACTTGTTTGAATTGTTTCTAGGGTTTTCTATATGAAAGAATTGAATATTGAAACCCTAGATGAGTTTAATATTTTGAGTTGTTGATGTGATTTAGGGCAAGAAGTTGAAATATAGTCTCTTGCTAATTATGTTTGTAAAGTCTAATGCTTCCGTTATTATAAGATTTTGATATGGCTAACTTCATGCTTCCAAAGTTTTGGTTGTACATGCTATCTAAGTTATGCAGGTACATCATCTTCAAGATGATGAAGATGACCGTAAGTAAAGTTGATGTGATAATATGTGAATGACTCTGATAAGAAGGATGGAAGCAATGAAACATTCTCCAATAACAAGAAGTTGATCTCCCTGGGTTAAGAGGGAACCTGGATAGAAAAGATCTCTCTGAGATTAAGAGGGAGCCTGGATAAAAGAAATCTCACTGGTTGGGAGGGAGGGCATAACATAGTTTTGATTGAAGAATGCATTTTGAAGGATATGTTGTTGCATGTGAAGTAGGAAATGAAAGTGTATGGTTGAAGAATTTTTTGTCAAAGATTCGATTAATAACCCTGCTATGATAAGTTGAAAAGCAACATCTAGTTGTCTGGAAGACCCTGAAGGTTTCTATTTGATTATGTACATTTGAAAGTGTACTACTGATTGGGGTCGTGTTTGTACAGGTAAATCTCTCGAAGTTTTGGTAGCATGTTGGTTACCGATCAGTTTGATCGGGAGAGATTTGTTGTCCTTGATCTCCAGGATCAAGGGGCATTGAGGCTTTGTGAGTGAAGCATTGCCTAGGAGGACATCAGCCATCAAGGAGCGTTGAGACTTTGTGAGTGAAGCATTTCCTAGGAGGACATCTAGCCGACACTTTGCATTGATGTCTAGGTCCCGAAGTTGGGAGGGTGTTGTTGGGCATAGAGCTCTGGGTTTGGATACACACCTAGATCCCTGGGTTGATGGTTAGCACGTAAGCTTGATGGTACCTAGAGAGGTTGAAAGCTTGAGTCCATCTTAGTCCCACTCGGATAGATTGCCCTGGTCAGGAATCTAGTCAGTGGCATTGTGTTAAGTTATGGTATGTTCTATGCTTATAACAGTTTACTTCTTTTTCTTATTATATTCCACCGATTAGCAATCACATGTACATAAAGTAAAGTGCAGATAGAACATTAAACAATCGACAGAAAACAAGCCAAGACAAGAGACACAAGATGTGGCGGCTAGCCAGGGACAAACCCCACAATGTGTGGGGAAACCCTTTGATCAAATCTTCTTTTATCTTCAATAATTTAGCAGAGAGAAATAGTACAATAAATCTGATTCATATCAGCAGTAGCAAACCCTAGATCAGTAGCATCAAAACTAGGGCAGACCATATCTCACAAACCGACAGTCAGATTGACTTCATTCCACCACCAAAAGTTTCGGCTTCTAGAGGAGGTTCAGATGAACCTACAGCGCAGTTCAGATGAGGAGATCTTCTAGGCCACGCAAGTCAATCTTTACTTCTGCAGTTGCAGCTTCAGTTTCAGCAGTTTCCGGCTTCAAACTAGGGCAGTCGATATCTTGCAAACCGTTCGTCGGATTGACTTCATTCCACCACCAAAAGTTGCGGCTTTCAAAGGAGGTTCAGATGAACCTACAGTGCAGTTCCAAAGAGGAGATCTTCTAGGCCACGCAAGTCAATCTTTACTTCTGCAGTTGCAGCTTCAAATTCAACAACTTCCGGCTTCACATGTGTGAGAGAGAGAGATCCATTTCAGCGCAGTAGAGAAGAGACTCATATCTGCGCAGTAGAGAGAGAGAGATGTGATGAGATGAGTGAGTCCAAATGAGAAAAAGTCCTCTTATATTTATACACAACGTTGGTGGGTGAATAGATGCGACTGTTGGGCTTCTGAGCCTACATGAGTTGTAGGTCGGCTTGATAATAATTCCATAATCAAAATAAATTCATATCTCCATGAATACTTATCGGAATTGGATGATCTTTATATCAATCCTACACCTCTCGACGAGAGGAATCTAATAAAAATATTATTAGCCATGAATAAGATGACCCACATGAAGTTTTGCCCTGGTTGCCAATTTTAACACATTGTGGTGCCTAAATTGTTGAGAGACCTAGGATAGATTGCCCTGGTTAAGAATCTAGTCCATGGCATTGCGGTGCCTAAACTTCTTCGTAGATGATGGTTTTTGAGATCTTCCATGTACATCTTTGTTTATATGTAAATATGTATACATCCCTAGTTAAGAGGGAGTGTTGAAGAATCTAACTAGGTTCAGTCTTCATAAATTGTACTTGAGTCAAAATGTAATATATTTGTCAAAAGAAAGTAAAAAGAATTTTATTATTAAATTGAATTGACTTGTTAAAGCATGGGTTTCATGCTTGGGTCAATTGTCATAGGTCAAGCCTCCATTGTAGGCTTTAGGATTGTTTACTTGAGTCAAAATTCAAAGTTTGTTTGGTCAAAGACTCGTCCATCAAAGTCTCCTTGTTGTCAAATAAATCATCATCAAGTCAGCCTCCTCAAAGTCTCCTTCAAGTCGGCCTCAAAGGAATTATCATCAAATGAACTCATGTCGGCCTAAAACAGAGACACATATCTTCATGAATTCATGTCAGCTCATTTATAAGGGACAACAACTATATATACAAGCATAAGGACTTCTCATCAATCACAGTGAAGGAGTTTGGATCAGTTTCAGAGAAAAAGAATTCAAGAAGATCACAGAAGCAAGTGTAGATTACACGTGTAAGCTCAGTGGAAAATCTCAAAAGGAAATTTGAATGTCACAGTAATATATTTCGGTATACCTTAGTAAGATAAGTTCGGATCTTTTCAGAGAATAAGGATCGGTGAAATCTAAGTCTTAAAGAGATGTAACTTCACTCAAATTACAGAGAAGTTTTTCGATGGTATCAAGTTACAAAGTTTCAACATACCACAAGGAGACATTTCGGATCAGCTTCAGAGATTGGGTTCATAGTTTTTTGGTGAAGTCACAGTGATAGTTAGTGATATGTGTATGGTAGAAGCACTGATAAGGGTTGAAGCATTGATAAGGTCAGAGTAGTGAAAGGTCGAAGCTGCCTGTGGATAGCTACTACTTTGAGAACTAAGAACTGAAGAAGAAAAAAATGCAAGGTTGGCTTGATGGAGGAAGTCTTGGGTTTAAGTTGTGAGGGTCTTAGTCATCTCATCTTGTTTTGAATCTACTGAATTTTGACAGGGTTTTCCCCTAGACTGGGGTTTTGCCTTGGCTGCGTGCCTATATCTTGTGTCCTCTTCTATTTGTTGCTTGGCATTAGTCTTGATGATAATAAAAGATAAATCGAAAGAAAGAACAATAATAACGAAAACATCACAAGATAATGTCATAATAAGAGAAAGCATTTAACTTGCCACTCTTTGGATTTCTCAACAGGGAGGCTAACCCTATGTGGACCTAGATGGGAAGATAGATGAATGGGGCTAGAATAAGTGGAAGGGAGTGATGTATATAGTGTCGAGAAGTGGGACCACGCAACCAAAATCGGGATTTCTCATGTAGTGCCAACCCTAAAGCTAATGGACAGTAAAGGAGATATTGCGGTGCTAGGATACAACACTAACCACGAAATCGGGCAATGGAGACATGAGTACAGACCTAGCCCACTCTTTCCACTCAATCCCCCCACCAATCCATGCCCAAAAGTTCCCATGACAAGTAAGGAGAATTACTCAGCTATACTAATGAAAAGCCATACCTTCCGGGTAGAGAGGCCCACCTTCAAACATATAGTCATAACAAGTGGGAGAGGGACCACATGGCTGGCTCAGGTGGTGGAAATAATGGCACATCGAGCTATCTAACGACTGCAAGGTTTTGTTGGTTTCCGACTAAAGACCATCAAAGAGAAAAAAAATTATCCTATATACACTACCCACAGGTGGTGGGTAACAGGTACTATTGAGAGGGATGACCAACAACACTCCAAGAGTGGTCACAACTAAAAAAATGGAAGGTATAATCCGACATGAGGGCTTAGCATGGGCTGCACAATCTATGGTGACAAAGCAGAAACTTGCATAAGATGGGAAGCAATACCCAACAAATATTAAATCTTTATTAAGCAAGCATCAAAAGTTGTTCGGAGAGAACCCACTAAGAAGACTGCTAGACAAGGGATTCGAACATACTATAGAACTAGAAGAAGAGGTTAAGCCAGTCATCACAACTCCATATATGCATCCCAAACAATACAAGAAATTGAGAAGACCATTAAGGAGTTGTTGGACATGGAACATATAAAGTCAAGCTCTAGCCCATTCTCATCCTCTATAGTATTAGTCAAGAAAAAGGATGCTACATTGAGGATGTGCATCAATTACAAGGCCCTAAATAAGAAGACTATCAAGAATTGATACTCGATACCCATGATAGATGAGATTTTGGGTGAATTACACAAAATAGTCTATTTCTCCAAAATTTATTTGCGATCAAGTTACCATCAAAGCAGGGTGTGTGAGCAAGATACACACAAAACCGCCTTCAAATGCCACTATGGGCACTTTGAATTCCTTGTCATCCCTTTTGGGCTTACCAATGCTCCATGTACCTTCCAATCATGGATGAACCATATTTTCAGGAAGCAACTATGGAAATTCTTATTGGTATTTTTTGACACTCTCCTCATCTATAGCAAGACATGGAAAGAGCATTTGGACCATTTGGAGCAAGTGTTGTGCATATTGAAGCAGTCTCTTTTTGCAAAAGAATCCAAGTGTGAGTTTGGGATGACAAAAATCTTGTACTTGGGCCACAGTATCAGTGCAAAGGGGTGCACAGGTAAGCCAAGAGAAGATACAGGCTATTCGTGATTGGCCATCACCTAAGAATCTTAAGGAGCTATGTGAATTCACGGGCATATGCAATTACTACAGTCACTTTGTAAAGGGTTACTCACAAATGGTGGCACCTTTAACAAGCATGACCAAAAAGGGGGCATTCAAATGGTTGGAGAAATCATAGCACACTTTTGAGAAGTGTAAATAGGTAACGAGTACTTGTCCCATCTCGGCTCTTCCATATTTCTCAAGACCTTTTGTGCTAGAGTGTGATGCATTAGAAGAATGAATAGGGGTTGTGCTGACACAAGATAAACACCCAATAGCCTTTGAAGGAAGGAAGCTACAAGAGCAAGAGAAACTTTATTCTATCAATGATAAGGAAATGCTTTTGACTATGCATGTACTAGTAAAGTTCAAGAAATACCTAGTGGGAGTGAGGTTTGTGATCAAAACAAATCAAAATAGCGTGAGATATTTCTTAAAACAAAAGGAGTTGAATGAGAGGCAGTCAATGCTCTCTCTAGGAAACAAGTAGCTTGTTCACTCATGGAGATCAATAGTGGCTGGAAGGCACTCCTACTAGTGGAGTATTCAAAGAATAAATTTGCATGTGAGCTAATGGATGGATTGATACAAGATGACAAGTACAGTGTCATCAATAATGTTATATTTCACAAAGGGAGGATTTTCCTTGTCCGTAAGTCACAACTCAAGGAGAGAATTATGAAGGCCATCCATAACTCACCCTTAGCAAGTCACCAGGGATTCTTCAAGAGATACAGGTAGGTAGAAGAAAGATCCAGATGAAAAGGTCTCAAGGAGGACATTTGGAAACATGTGGCAAAATGTGTTACTTGCCAACAGAACAAGGTAGAACAAACCCATCTAGAAAGATTGCTACAGTTGTTTCCCACCCCGGATCAAAAGTGGGAAAGCATTTTGATGGGTTTTATTATAGGGCTTCCAAAGGCGCAAGGGAGAGACTGTATATTTGTGGTGGTGGATAGGCTAACCAAATTTGCACACTTCATGGCCATATCTTTCAACTTCACAATAGCACAAGTAGCTGAGGCATTATTTTGAGAGGTCTTTAGATTGCACAGGGTTCCCTAGCATATTGTCAATGACCGAGATAGTAGATTCCTCAATGTATTTTGGCAGGAACTATTTAGATTGGCCGGCACAAAGTTGACCCTGAGCACTAGTTAGCATCCACAGATAGATGGCCAGACGGAGATCGTCAACAAATGGGTGGAAGGTTATTTTAGGAACTATGTGGACGGTCAATAGAAGACATGAATCAGGTAGTTGCACTTGTGAGAACACTACTTACCATATGTCTATTGGCATGAATCCTTTCAAGGCACTATATGTATATGACACTGCCTTATTTATTGAAATGGCATTAGGAGATAGCAAGGCACCAACAGCAAAGGATTCATTGCAGGAAAGTCAATATATTCTTAGAATACTTAAAGAAAAGTTGCAAGGGAGCCTGTTACCCACCATTTTGTGGGTGATATCCCTAGGAGAATTTTTTTCTCCAAGATGATCCTCACCCTGCTGCCACCAACTAGCTCATTGTGCCATTTCTCTACCACCTGAGCCAGCCATGTGGTCCCTCACCCATCTGTCATGATCATATGTTTAAAGTTGGGCCTCCTGAACCTCAAGGTATGCCTTGTCAATTGGTGATTGAGGATTGTAGTTTGCTTATCATGGACACTTTTGGGCATGGATTAATGGGGGGAATGGGCAAAAAGAATGGGCTAGGTTTGTGCTTGTCCCCTAGACCCCTTTTGGATATTAACCTTGGATTCTAGTCTCGTGAGATCTCTTTCACTGACCATTTGGCTTTAGGGATGGTATTTCATGGGAAACCCCAATTTTGGTTGTGTGGCCCTTATCCCTAATCCGCATATATTACCCCCTTTCCACTCATTATTACCCCATTCATCATTTCTCCCACCTATGTCCACATTTTTCCACTGGGTCCACATAGGGCTAGCTCTCCCCTTCCCCTTGCCCACACCTTGGGTCAGGCCTGGAATGATGCCCTGGAGGTTGATGCAGCTAAAAATAAAAGTAAAAGCATAATTAGCCACATTCAACAGGAAAATGTACCACAAAATGCAAAATATGGTAGGGACAAACACATTTAACACGTGGAAAAAACCCAATACAGGGGCTCTACTCCATCATCATGGCCATCACCTTGGTTCATACAAGTTCTATGAGCCTCCTTCATCAAATAGGAACCATGGTTGTCCCAACCCCTAGTGGGCAATGAGTTGCCCTACCTTTAAAAGGGATATCCATTGCCACATCTCACACATCATGCTCTTACACCTTGAGCCCAAAGCAGTTAATCAAAGAAACATCATAAAAAGGCAAAACGCATATAAATAACGATGGAAAAATCAAGGAAGGGGCACCTCATGTACCACAATTGCTCCCTCCTATACATTATAAACCCAAGTATGGGATTCCCTTTTATTAGCTACCCTTGCACCCCAGAATGTGGCCCAGGGTTGCCCCTTCTCATCCCCTACTTCATTCACCTCTCTATCACATACCACCACCTTTTAAATGTTGTACCTTGAACATATTATCCCCTTTAAAAGTAGAAGCCACCTAATAGGACACTTGGTTAACCCCATTTGGAGTTTGGGAAACATTAGCACATGCCAAAGCCCATCATGGAAGGGTAGGCCATTATGAAGTCCCCACTTGTGCTGCATGATTGGTAAGCTCTTTTACTTGATTTCTCTAATGACTTGTTGTACTGGAAGGCTAGGGGAAGCATTGGATCTTATGCAGGATTGCAAATAGTCTCCATCTTGGATTTGATCTCCCTATACGGGATCCTAACCATCTAGAGCGCTACATTGGCAGATGTAGGGTGTGCATTGAGAGCCATGGGCCTCCACAGCAGTAGACAACACTCCATGGATCCCTGAGGATGTTCAAATATTTCTCAAGATTCACTTATTGGACAAGTAAGATGCACCTAGTTCACCTTTGCCCAGCCAACCCCACAGATGTAACATACACTTGGCAGCTGACCCAGGACCTGTAGGATCATGTGGCATCACCTTGCAGATGATCTACAGACATCTTCAACTCACTTGGAGACCCATGAGGTTATTATTGTGCTCCCACGCCCACTGGGAGCACCACAGGTTTATTGTTTGGAGAAAAAGGGGCCAACCCCTTGTCCATCACTTTTGAGGGTCCTATTCTTCATTATGGCACCTATGGACATCATCAAGCCTCTTAGAGGGCGCTACGACATGTATTATTTATCATTTGACCTCTTAAGAGGCTTATTATTGCATTTGTGAGCTAGTTTGGTGGGCTTGTAACCAAAAGTTAGGTTATTAGCACATTATTTTATTTTTGGGGCTTATGTAGGCCTAGGAGACTAATTCGAACTCCTCATTAGTGTATAAACACAAGTGAGATGAGTTCATTTGCTCATCATCACTTTGGATTGGATCTCTTCTCTCTCTCGAGAATTTCGCACTTTTTCTTGGAGGATGAATCAGAGCTTTATGGATGAATTTTGATGTTTGGATTTAGTTTATCTTATCTTGGAGCTTCTCTATTGTCAAATTGTGGATGGTTGGATATGTTCTATTACATGTAAGTACATGCTTTTAATGTTATTCTTATTTTACTTTGTCATATACATTGGATTGGGAATTTCGCTATTTTTAGGGCTAATTGTTGCATGCATTTACTGCTTAAATTGTGGAATTTTGTCTCTATATAGCATCTCTCAATGTATGGGCCATGTAATTTTGAATGAAATTTCCTAGGGATAATTCTATCAATAAATTCATCTTGATAAGCCATCACCTTTTGCAAGTCGAAGTATAAAGTTGTAAGGTTGCTTCCCTTTGCCCTAGAAGGCAAGCGAGGTAGTCTTAAGGCCTCCTTGACTAAGAAACAAGGTCCTCATTCATATTTATCCTAGACTCCATTCTCCCAAGACTAAGGCACTGATCTACCAAGAGGTGGTCACTCAAAAATCAACTCTTTTTCACCTTCTCCTAGTTCTAGCCAAGTTGGGTCACCTAGGGCATCATTTTCACGACAAAGTAGCCCTCCAAAAAGTTCGATCTTCAAGCCTCTCCTACGCTGGTGTGTCCTCAAGGCCTCCTTTAATTTTGAATCGATTCCAACAGTGGAGTTGTAAGATAACCCAATCCCTAGCTCCAACATCAAACATTGCCCTGGTATCCCCAAGGTGAGTGCCTCATAGGATCAATCTGACACCTTTAAGTGAAAATTTTTGCTTTGATCCTTTCCCCCTCCTTGTCTGGGTTAAAACATCATTGGTTGCTAAATTCTTGCCTCTTAACCTAGGCTGGGTCCACTTGGGCCCATGTGGTCCCACTCCTTTAAAAAGAAAATTCTTCGAGGACCATCTAGGATACCAATTTCAATAAGGATTTTAGGGATTGGGAAACTCTTTCACAAGTAATATTCCCTAAAGCTAACCCTCAAATCCCCACATCCTTCTCCTAGAAGACATTGTACCTTGCTTAGAAAGAAAACAAGCTCCATTCTTGACCCTCTTCTGGAAGGGGATCATTTGGGTCACTTCACACCCATTTATTGATTTATACTTCATTTGTGACTCCATATATACTGGGTCTCCTCCCATCTGTGAAAGTCCATAAATAGTAGGGAGCCTTAGCTAAGGTGACAGTGGGCTAAGTCTCCATTTGTTGCCCTTGGTCTAGCATTCGACCCCTTAGGAATCCCCTTTAGGTCCCCTGCTAGTTTGAGCAGTAACAAGGCCAAAATCAGAAGAATATATACGTAGATCGCCACATGGTTGAATGCACTTTCCAAGAAGGGGATCTTGTTTACTTGAGGCTTTAACAAAATAGGTAATCCTCCTTGAAGAAGTGTGGCTCTAAGAAATTAAAGCCCTAGTTTTCTGGACTTTACATGGTGATGCAGAAAATTGGGGAAGTGGCCTATGAATTGGAGCTACAGAAATGAAGAAAGATTCACAATGTCTTCCATGTATCATGCCTTAAAAAGGTTCTTCGACAAAGTGTTAAGGCAACAACAGAACTTCCACCACTAGATGAGGAGGGGCAATTGGTCCTCATTCTGAGGAGATCATAAATAGTAGAGAAAGGAAGTTGAGGAGTCGAATTTGTTGAGAAATCTAGGGGCAACAACATAGGATTTCTCTTATATTTATAATTGTTTGTGATGTATTTTTACTTCATTAGATTGGCTTCTTCTTTCAATTGATTATCATTAGTGTTTTCTTCATCAAACAGTTATCAAACCATAAAGAACAATAAAACAAAGGACACAACATATAGGTGATCAGCCATGGCCAAAATCTCTCCACTCTAAGAGGAAAACCCACAAGAATTCTTCTTCTAATAGAATCTTCAATTGACGAATTCCAAGACCTAGACCCTTGATCTAGACTCCTCTATGAACAAGTCAACCTTGCCTCTTTTTCGAAGTCAAATTTGCTACTCCTTCCTTGTCTTCAAATTTGGCCTTCTAATACCTTGACTACAACTTCAACCTATCTTTTTGCAATTTCAGCTTGCCTGCAACTTCTGCAATTTTCTGCCCTTGCTTCAGATACCCTAGACCATACTATGAGTTGATGAAGGCAGATTTGAGTGGTTTCTCCCCTTCACTTGTCTTGGATTCTTTATCCTTTCTTAGGCTATATCTCATCTCCTTCTAGGTGTACAATACCTTGCTGCAGAAACCCTAGCTACAGTCACACGTGTGAGATGAATGGCCCAAAAATTGTCCTTAAGTACTTTTCTCTTCTCCTTCCTTCTCTTCGCTACTAGAGAGGCTTCCTTTCTTCCTTATTCATACTTCTTTCCTTGATGTGGATGCTTGGTTGATTCTCCATTTGAATGAGGTCGAGTCCTCCTATATATAGGCTCCCTTTGCATGCTAGTAGGCCAACTTGATGTTGTACCTGGGCCGACATGTCCATTTGATAGGCCGACTTGCTTCTTTTGGAGGTTGATTCGATTGTAGCCCATAGGCAAGGTCTTGGAGGGTCTCTTGACTCTATATTTGACTCAAATAAAAAAAAAATTACAATATGTAACTGCCCAAGTGGGTCTTTCATACATGACAATGACTTAATGACTTGTAAACTCAGTGACAAGCCCTAGGAGCTCACAATGGGAGCTTGACCTAAAAAAAAAAAATCCTTGAGCATGAAACCCATGCCTCAAGACTAATAAAATAAATTTATTTTTCTCATTACATAAAACCATGATTACATATGTCATTATGAAGACCAAACCTGCTACATTTTTCAACACTCCCTCTTAACTAGGGAGGTATTTATAATCCATACAAGGTACTTGGACATTCTCAATCTGAAGAATTCTCATTAGAAGAGATAGATTGGTAACCCATCTGTTTAGCATCATATCATCCAGCATTGTCACATAGCAAGGCCTTGACTAACAACTCTATCTCTCCACAAGATCAGAGCACAATGTTGGCAAGACCAATGATTTATAGACACCATCATCATTGTCTCTCAAGGAACATACCCCACTCGGGTGTTCACAAGGTATGTCCTTCCAGGGCTATTCTTATCTTGGATTCCCAGTCCTCAAAGAATATATGTCCTATATGACTACTCTTATCTTGGATGCCCTACCACATCCTCAAAGAGTATCAAATGCTAGATGCTTACCCAATCCCGCATTCTTTCTTCCCAAAGTGAAGACAAGAATGATGTGTCTATCTCTCCCTCTCAACTAGGAAGGATGTACTCATTCCTGCAAAAGTAATGTACCCAATTTCCTCTCATCCTGGAACTTGTCCAAGCCCACTTTTAACCAGGGACTTGCTTCCAAGCTCCCTCTTGGACTTGTTTTCCAATAGCAGCTCTTTGGTGGAGATCATGGCACTACCAGCTGCTAGAAGAGCTCCTCCTTTTAATGTCTTGAATTTCATATTTGTCATTATGGAGCCTTCAACTCTTGGGACTTCTTCATAGGGCATTGACCATCCATCGCTTTCATTCACGAACCATCTCAATCATGTCATCCTTTCTTTCATCAGAAAGTGATCTACTAATCCATATCTAGCTCTTCTTCACACAACTACCTTTTCCACATCATGTTTTCCTTCAGGATCTTCTATCCCTCCACATGAGTACCAGTTGTAGGTGATATCCACAACTCTCTTTCGGTAGCCCTGTATCAGCCCATCCAAATATTGTTCAAAAATAAAAAATAAAAATGAACATCAAATCAAAATTACCTTTTGTGATTGCCCTTCATCATGACATCTGCTTGTTGCAACATCAACATCCTACACATATATTGACACATCTCCAAGATATTCAATGTCAAGGGTCTCCCTTTTTTACAAAGCTTATCAAGATCTCCATGCCTTCTCTATAGAGATGTCATGGCCAATTCTTCTAGTTATTGGATGTTGATTTCTTTATGTGACCATAGTTGCATCTTTCACGATCTCTTCTTTCTTTCTTCACATATTACTCCCCAAGAACTTCCATCCATTGTTCCTTCATCTTTGTCAACCACCACATATTCCATATGGGGGCATATTATGTTGATTTCATCTAGTCAATATGTGAACCATGCCTTCATGCATCTTTCCAAAGGAGGAGATCCCTTTTCTTTGATCATGCTCATGAGATAGAGCATTTAGCCATGCAACTATATGACAACATGACTCAATTAAATACATGCATACATTCCTCTTTCCTTCTCTTGGTCATCTAGGCTTTCTTCAGCAGCTTCCTTCTCTTGATTGAGAGTACTTCAACCATCTCAACATGCTGCATTCCTTTGTCACCATACCATCATCCTTCTAAACAATGAATCCCATACAAGGTGGAATTCTTAGTGAGACACTTGCTTCCTCCAAGAGAGGTGAACCTTCTAATGAAGATTTCAAAGAAGGATCTTGATTATCCTCATCCTGCAAATGCTCCTTTCCAATGGTGTATGATGATCTCTACACTAGATGACTTTATTCTACCCATAAGTACTACTTATGCTTCTAATGAAGATACCAAGAGCTACTTCCTTCTAATGATCACGACCATAGACTTCTACTTCAACTATCTTTCAAGCTTCTTATGATAAGCTCTCGCTTCACTCGTATGCTATTATGATGTCATCTCTTAAAATGATGCATCCTGTCATGCTTCTAATTTTTCCTATCATGATAGCTATATTTACAAACCTGAAAAAGAACTAAGTGAAGAAGATTATCTCAATCATAGTAGAGATATCTCACTTCTTCCTTCTTTGATTTCTTCTTCTCGGCTTCTTCTACTTCTTCGATGAAATGGGCTTCTTCTCTTCCTCTTTTGTTATTGTCCTTGCTTTTTGGACAATCTTTTTTGTAGTGCCCATATTCATGACAGCCATAACATTGGATTTTTGATATATTTTTCTTCTTTTTCTGAGGACCAAATTTCCCAAACTTTCCATTTCTCTTTGCCATGAAAGCAAATGCTTGAGCTTGCTCGTTTGATCCTACATCAATTTTGTCTTTAATCAAGTTTCTTCAATCTTACATAATGACCATAGTTCATTGAATGGGGTAGCTTCCTTCTTTCCATAGATGTTTGATGTAAAGTTGCCCCATTCCTTTAGTAGTGCATTAAGCATTAAGATTCTTCTTCTTCTTCTTGCTCTTCTTCTTCCTTTTCACCCTTTTTCATTGGTAGTGCATTGAGCATCAAGATTGAGCACTTGCTTCTTTTGGAGGCTAATTCGGTTGTAGCCCATAGACAAGGTTTTTGAGGATCTCTTGACTCTATCTTTCACTCAAATAAAATTACTTTTACAATATATAATTGCCCAAGTGGGTCTTTCATACATGACAAAGACTTAATGACTTGTAAACTCAGTGACAATCCCTAGGAGCTCACAATGGGAGCTTGACCTAAAAAATAAATTTCCTTGAGCATGAAACCCATGCCTTAAGACTTAACAAAAATAAATTTATTTTTCTCATTACATAAAATCATGATTACATATGTCATTATAAAGACCGAACCTAGTTACATTTTTCAATAGAATTAGCAGGGAGTACTTAATCCGTTGGAAGGGCCTACTTCCATAAGACGCCACATGGAAAGGTGAACAGGTATTACAACATTCTAGCTTGCATTTGCTTGAGGACAAGCAAATTTGGGAAGGGGGTATTGTAATATCGCTTTCCAATCCATAGTAGCGGAGAAAATTTAAGTCATAGCCTACAATGATCTCTATAGGTTATCGACAAAAGAAAGGGTGTCAACAAGTTAATTAGCAAATATTATTAAATAATAAGTGGTAAAGTCACTTTACAAAAATAAATGACCCATAATATTAATATGCCACCCATGGTATTTTGGAGGAAAAGTTATAAAAGAAAAGGAAAATTGAGGAAAATGGGTATGTGAGATTTGATTTGAGAATTGACAAGAAGCACGAGTAGCTATTAGGTGAGGGTGAAACCCTCGAGTATTCCTGGTTTCGGTGTTGAAACACACACCATAGTTGGCAATTGGTTCTGGTGGTTGCACGACCACCCTAGTTAGTCAAGAAATTCATCACGTGCAGATGACGCTGAATTGATTTTTCAAGGAGGTCGATTTATCAGTCCGGGAGGGGATTGATTTGACTATCCAGAGAAGTCGAATTTCTAGTTTGCATAGGGTCAAATTCTCCTCTCTCTAGAGAGATAGATTTCCATGTTCTATTTGTGTTTGTTGAACTTTCTACAGAGATGCATAGTATAAAATTAATTTTCTGATTTGATAATTACTTCTAATGATCTTTAATTAATTCTTCTTATGTCACTCATATCTGTTAGTTTGTGTAGAATTGGAAGTGTTCTAGTCTCTAAACTTTGTGGAGAGGCTAAACCACAAGATTTCTCCATAACCCAAAAATCGTTTCTAGAAATTCCACCTAGAAGTGTCTCAATTAGATTATTAGCCTATTTTTTAAATGTTTCCTAAGTGTAAACATAGGAAAACTGGGTAATTAATAAATATTAATTGAGAAAGGTGTGAATCATCTAGAAACTCACACGGATCGATCCATAAATGATCTCATCCATTGATTGTGTTTTAATCTTGGTTGTTGGAGTCCCAACAGTATATTATAAGAGGACGTCAATGGGTAGATGGAAAACACACCAATGCAGATACTCAGTGATCTGGGCAGTTCGATTTTCCATTGCAGGTTATTCAGCAGCATAGTAGATTGCTCGAGGAGATTTCCAGTCCCGAAAGAGACAACTGGGAGAGGGACAAGTTTTCCTGAAGGAATTGCGTAAGGACCACGCAAAGGATTTATGGGGAGAGTTTGATTCAGCGAGTGAAGGAGTCGGTTCAGTTGCTGAAGGCCAGGATATACTCTAGGAGGTCAAGCGAGTCACTTTCTGAGGCAGAGATAGGCAGAGCTATAGGATTCAGTGAATTCTGAATGCAGAACAAATAGAGCTTGTGCAAGCACTACACAAAGGCACACACAGGGGCAAGACATATAGCCTAGTTTGGCCAAATTTCAAAGAAAGATCAGTTGTGGTGTTGAGGTATTTGCCTCACAAACATTTTGCCAGTATTTCTCTCAAGAAGAATCGCCAATTTGGCGACATATTATTGTACTCAGAAATTTTGTTGTTGCATAATAATAAAAACCCTCACTGCTGCACCAGTTTTCCCACATTGGGTTTTTCCAGGGACATTTGTTGAAAAATAATTGCGTCAATTTTTTTATGTGTGCTAGTATATTTCTCAATTTCCAGTGCTATTATTTTCCACAATTTTTTTTTTGTGAAGGTTGCATTCGATATTTGTTGTAGCAAATAAATTGTTAATTAACTAACAATTAGAAGAATTTATCCTAGTTACTACAATAGGATTTCAGTAGTGAAATTTTCACAATATCATTGAGCAACTATACACAAAAAATCTCAACAGAAAAACAATGAAAACAATAAACATCATAAAGAGACAACCATGCACAATAGAGACAACAAAATTTTCCCTAGGAAACCCACACTTGGGAGAAAACCTAGCAACTATTCTTCTAGGAGAAATTCTTCTTCAGTAGGTTTACAATAAATTGTCTAGAAATTTGTGCCAAAACCAATTCCAAACTTCAGCCACTTCATCCTTTTTCTGCTCCCACGAGTGTCTTCCATAGAAGATAAATTATGAGTGAGTGAGACAAATGAAGCGTCACATCATGTGTATATATACAAGTCGAATGGGTTCATTTATCCCAATAAACACACCCTTTCATGGTGGGTCCCACTTGTTCCTTTTGAGCCTACATGAAACCCAAAATAAAATTTATTTTATTTTAATTTCCATAATCCCTCTTAGGAAGGGAGGTATTCTCCTTGGATACAACAAATTCTCCTTTAACTAAAATTTCCCTTTCGTTAAGAAGAGTTTATGAGCTTGCCATGTTGATGCATGTCTATAGAAAACTCCATCCTAGAGTGGGAAATGTAACTCCTCATATGTATGTGAGTATCCATGGCTTTTGGCCAAAGTCCTTTATGGCTCCTTAGGCAAATGTATCAATCTCCTTTGGTCATGACCTTGCAAAGTCCTAGTAGCGAAGCTCTTTTGGCTTCAAAGGTGAATTACATCTATCTCCTTCAGTCGACCTAGCCAAGTCCTTCTGGCTTCTAAGGAGAAGATTTGTCCAATCCTATAATTTCCTTGGGGCATTCACCTCAGGTCGACCTAGCCAAATCCTTTTAGCTTCAAAGGTGAATGTATCCATATAATTGCCCCTACAATTGCCTTGGGCCATTCACCTTTCTGGTCAAAGTCCTTTATGACCTAGCCATGTCCTTTTGGCTTCAAAGGTGAATGTATTCATCTCCCCTGGTCAAAGTCCTTTATCACCCAGCCAAATCTCCTTATGGCTTCAAGATATGGTCCACACAATCCTACAAAGACCTCATCATTTCCCTCCAATGAGGGAGACATTCAGCATCATACTAAGCACGTCTTTGAGTATGTCTACAATCTACTAATATGTGGATATCTACTGGAGCTCTCTTGCTCCTCTCTGTATCATGTCTCAAATGCAGTGACCCAACCATGTCCTTCTAGTTCTAAAGAAGGTCTTCCTGTGATAGTCCTAGTTGCTCCCTCTGTCATGAAATAAAATCCTCGTATCATTGTTGATCCCTCTATTACTTGAGCAAGTCCTTTTGTCATCTGATGCAATCATGGATGTCATCCCTTTTGAATATTAATCACTTCTTGTTGAGTCTACGCTCGAGCCCAAGAGTTTGACCATCATCGATAGGAGCATAAATATTCTCGTAGTCCACTCCCTCTTTTTGGGAGAACTCTCTTGCGAAAAAACTCACTTGTATGTTTCCATCTATTGTGTGAATCATCGCCTTGGCAACCTCCACAATGTACCTATTCTTTCTTTCACTAGACATGGACCAGGATTTAATGTACTTCACCGGTAGAGATTCTAAAGTGATATTTCATGCTTCCATGTGCTATAAAGTAGTACACATTTCCTTCCTTGTGCCAATGTTGGGAGTCCAGAACACAGATAATTGCTAAAGTGCCTTGAAAGAAGCAAGGAAGGCTCATACATTTCCACAAGCATGTCTCATTGAACATATTTGTGAAAACCATTTCAGACTTTATACCATGGCATGTAACAAGATGTTGATTACCTTCGTCGCTATTGCCTGCATCATGAGCATCTTCCTAGTTAGAAATTTGAGGAGAGCTCCTCCTAAGGAGCTTTTAGACTTGAAACTTTGATGTTTCCTTCTACCAACTATTCTTTTGCCTTTAGTTGAGTATTGCTCATTCATTTCAATATTACATTCATCATTCCCTTCATTGTCTTCTACACGCCTAATACTTGCTTCTGAACATGATAGAAAGAGTAGAGGAAGGACATAAAACAAGTAGTGTCAAGCCCACCACCTTGGTCTAATGATCCCTTTTCTGAAAATGTCTTTGGATATCTCCTTTTCTTCTCCATGTCATTCTCCTAGATTTCTGAAGATTTGGCCGAGTCTCTGTGGAAAATAGTGTTCAGAAACCTTGATATAAAACTATTACTCAATTGTTATTCACATTCAATCATCATCGACAACAACCATGTGAAACTTGCAATTCATGTGTTCATCAACAGCACTACGAACTTTTCTCCTCTTCAATTTCACCATATTTGACGAAACTAAGGAATATGCTACAGATATTGATACAATGTTGGCACTCTCGCACTTACATTTATTTTTCCGTGTTTGCACCACAGGACTAGGTGAAATGGCGCTATCACTATGTTTCCTTAACACACAAAGCATACGTATACAGCAATCAATCCACTCTGTGTGCGTAACACATTGGCCTCTAATGGCATTTCCCCCCTGGCATCTAATCTCTACAATCTTCCATCGATCTCTAGTTGCTACGATCCACAACGCACGCTGCCAATCAGATTCAATGCATTCTATGGACTATTCAACAGACATGGGTAGTTTTTGCATATTGACCACACTCAGATCACACGCATGTGTCTTTTGTCTTACATTGTACAAGAGGGTATTATGTATACTTTAGGCTGCCAATGCACCCATGCTTGGCTCTTACGTTGATCACACATTACATCTACAAGTTATACACACAAGTGTATTCAGATTTTCATAATTGATCTGCCAGAATGCATTAGAGTATTAACACACTTCATTGCATTTCACACCATGACATTACTCTACTTCAGCCATTGTGTAGGCCATTATGCACTCAGGTTGTTCCTCTTATTACGAACTCAAATCATACGCAGGCTAGCACTCGTACACTGATCCACAAACCTTTGTTTCATTAAATACACAGGCTCACTAGATCGCATCATCGATTTTTTTTATACTCAACCATACGTTCTGATTATTGTTACAGGTGTTTACATTTACACACAAGTTGCTCTCTGTCTAATCTCTGGTCGCACATAGAGGACCCTTGTTCGCACTGAAGAAACTTGTCATCAACATTCCAACCTTCTGCAAATGTTCACTATGAGATTGCACCAGTCCTTATTGATTCAGAGGTTAAGGACCATAAGAAACTTCAAAACATGTATTTTTCTACGCATTAAATTATACCCAATTGCTCTCGACCATTAGTTGAACCATATCTCAGAAGTCTAGGCTATTGGCTATTTGATCCCATTGCTTGATACCTGTGCTGGAACAAATTAAAACAAAAGAAAAACTACTCATATTTTTAATACAATCCTTGACCTCCCCTCTTGAATTCTTTGTCTTAGGCCTGCGGCCCTGCAACCTGCGGTTAGCCCTTATTTTCATGACCAAAGCCTCAGCCAAGTCTCTCCTTGACTGTGGTTAGCCCTTATCAAGCTCAGTCCTCCAAAAAAAAGTAACCACAGGGTTTGCAACCTAAACTAGGGTACAGACCAGCCCTAAATAGACCTTCCTTGATTCATCTAGTAGCACGGATCCAACTAGAACCCTCAGCTTCTTCTTGGTTGTTCTTACAACAATCTCTGATACTATGTTGAATTTTCTACAAAGATGCATAGTATAAAATTAATTTTCTGATATGATAATTACTTCTAGTGATCTTTAATTAATTCTTCTTATGTCACTGATATAATTAAGCGAATATACGCAAAAAAATCAACAGTAAAGCAAAGAAAACAGTAGAAACAATAAAGATCATAAAGAGACAGCCAAGCACAATAGAGACAACAATATTCTCCCTAGGAAACCCAAGCTTGGGAGTAAACCCAGCAACTCTTCTAGGAAAAATTCTTCTTCAGCAATGTTTACAATAAATTGTCTAGAAATCTGTGCCAAAAACCAAATCCAAGTTTCCATCATTTTTATGCTCCCACAAGTATCTTTCATAGAAGAGAGATGATGAGTGAGTTAGACAAATGAAGTGTCACATCATGTGAATATATACAAGTCGAATGGGTGCATTTACCCCAAGGGACACAGCCTTTCATGGTGGCATTGGCCTGTTACTTTTGAGCCTACATGAAAACCAAAAGTAAAATTTATTTTATTTTAATTTCCATAATTTTTCCAGGCTGACTTAAGAGGAGTCTTGGCATGCAAGAATACCTCTTGGTGCTACAAAAAAAACCAACAGTGTTGCAGGGGCCGAATTTCCAATTCAAGGAGGCCTAATTATTTTCCCTGAGGGCCTAATTATTATTCTTAGGAGGGTGAATTATCTAGTTGAAACACACACCCTAGCTGCTGGTGATTGGTTTTGATGGTTGCATAGCCACCCTAGCTAGTCAAGAAATTCATCATCTACGATGAGGTCAAATTGACTTTTCAAGCAGGTCGATCAGTCCTGGAGAGGATCAATTTGACTATCCAGAGAGGTCAAAGTTTCAGTTTGCACAGGGTCGAATTCTCCTCTCTCCAAGGAGGCAGATTTGCATGTTCTATTTGTGTTGCATGTGTCAAATTTCCACTTCAAGTAGGAGGCCTAATTATTATTTTGAGGACGAATTATCTTGTACGAGGACCAAGTTATCTTCAAGAGGATGAATTTCTAGGGGTGAAGCGCAAGGCTTTAAGGCCAATCCTACATTATCATGTCAAAGTGGGGGAGCAAAAATTTTAATACGGCTCAATTTCCTTTTTTGTGGGAGATCAATTTGCTGCGTTTTGAAGGCCTAATTAGCAATCTCTTAAAAAGATGCCTTATCCAGAAGGGACGAATTGTTGTCATTTAGGAGGGCCGAATTAGGTTATTAAATATGGTCGAATTGTGGTGTTTAGGAGGGCCAAGTTGCTAAGATTCAGGAAAGCCAAATCAAATTCTTCAAGTGGGCCGAGATTACAATTTGGTATGGAGGACGAGTTGCAGAGTTAAAAGAGTCAAAGGAAAGGATTTGTGGAAATCTTCCCATCAGGTTTCCTTCCATTAATTGATGTAATTTCCTCCCAAATTATGAATAAAATAGCTGGAGTTCGCAATATTTTTCTCCACAATTTCTAGACTTGTGTTTGTAATTTATTCTTGAATTTCTAGCAAAAATTTTATGGTGGATTTCTCGAATTTAATTTTTGGAAACTAGGTCAAATATATAAGGGGAATATTATAGGAAATCACACGGAAGTAATTTACCTAGGTTGCTAGAATAGAGATTTTAACACTGCCTGCTTAAGAGCTAAGTAATAGGGCACATCCAAACAAGACACAGGTCCCTTATTCTATGTGTCGAACACTAATATGTGAAGCCACATGTTTGACACATGTTTGGCACGTCTTGTTCACATGATGCATGCCAAACATGTGTCAAACACATGGCCTCACCACATCGCTCCGCAAAATAGGCCCATGGCCCATAAAAACACATTTCCATTTCATTTGAGCTCATTTCACTCAACAAGTTTGTGTGAGATATTTTGGAGTACCACTGAGGGTTATTGTGCACTGTTAGAAGGGATTCCAAGTGTTGCGCAAGTGAATTTGTCCACCACCAATCTTCAAGTTTTTTCCTACAACAATCCATTGTCTTCCTCATCTCACAAAAATCACGGTTCAATCATCAAGGGTAGTTAGAAAAGGTTAAAGGAAAGGGAGGAATGCCCACACTAATGTTTCCTCCCTCCATTTTCTTCAGGGTCTGCTAGTAGTCCATTTGTTGGATGCAGTGTTATTGGAACATGCCATTTTGACCCCCAAATTGGTTCAGTTAGAGGCTTGGAACAAAAAAAGGCCGATTTAGTACCAAATTTTCCTTTTTCCACCAAACGGGCTAGTTTCGTACAAATGTGACCAAGAATATTCCAAACACAAATTATAAAAAAAAAAAACAATAACTTTTAATGGGGCAGCCTAACATTCAATCTTAGGGCCCTACTATTGATATGCAATTAATGGTAATGTTAAATTCTTAAAGTAAAAGGATGAATGAACTTTTAACATTACAATTAATTGTTTCGGGATGTTTGGGAGTGGTTCCAACCTCATTGGATTTCATATGAAGAAAGTAGAATTCTAGATCCCACTCAAAATCCAATCGACTTGATAGTTCTTAGGATTTCAGAATTGGAAGGACTGCAATGTTTCAATTGGATTTTGTCATGTATGAGGGTATGGAACTAGCATTTAATCGAGAGCGCCAAAAACTCTATGTACCTTGATGTTAGTGGCACTCATTATTGAACTCCTTTATCATGACCCTAGTAAAAATGTACCCATCACTCAAACAAAATTTGACTTGACATGTTAAGCTTTTCCCATCTTTTGATGCTTAAAAGGCGATATTGACGACAAATATCCCAATAGAGGCAATGATTTTGATGATATGTAGGTATTTGTTGTATCATAATTTTTTTGGATGCTAGAAGCCATCTAGAGCCCTTGTTTTTTGATGTATTTTTGGTTCATATATGGATTCTACTTGGTGCTATTTAGTTATATGCACCCTTACATGCTATATAAATGAGAACTTTTGGATATTTGTGTATAGATGGCTTGGACTCGTATAGATGCACACACACACACATTGCTCTCCCACACATACTCCATCCTCCACACTATAAAAGCTCCAGACAAGGAAAGATATATATATATATATATATATATATATATATTTGTGTGTGTGTATTTTTCTCTAAAACTTCAATATTTTATGTATCTTTTGGTCAACCAGCTTGTTTACTGTTTTTGCTCCAGTTCTGACTAGTTCCCAGTTTGGGTGGTCTACCAGTTCAGTCAAAGGTTTGGTCTTAATAACATTGGTTGGAAGTGGAGCTGCAATAGCAGCTTCAAATGCTGAAAAAAACACTGGTTTAGCAAGATAGCAGGTTCAAGAGTAAAAGTTATTTGATTGAATTTGTACCATCATCATGTAAAATTGCAAATGTTTTAGTTTCTAAAGTCTAAAACAATTTGAATCTCTGTCCGTATTTCATTTTTGTATGTGTAATTCACTAATTTGTTATATTTCTTAACATGTCCTCTGTCTCTTGTTTCCAGGGTCACTATATCTCATGTCGGGCACTTCGTGTCCCATGTTATCCTATCATGTGACTTAATACCCCACTCAAGGTTCATTTGATCAAGCGAAGGTTCTCTATATAAAATTTTTAACCCATTACCCTACAGGCATCCATATCTAGTGTTGGTGTATACTTGTTCTTTGGATGGATTTTCTCACTTTTGCACTTGATCTTTCTGCTTCTAGCACATTAATGGCCAGCTCCAGCACACTGTTTTAGTGCTGTTTTAAAATTTTATTGCCATGCTTCTAGGTTAGCTGTTTCGTTGTGTTCAACCACCACACTATTTTTTGATCTCCAGATATGTGGAACTAGGGTTTCTGGATATGATTTGTTAACACTCATTGCTTGGCACAATAAAACATATCAATTTACCAAAAAATTATCAGTTCAGTCCAAGCATTGAATTCATTATAGCATGAGTTCCAAATTTCATGTATTTATCCACAAACTTCTATCTAGTCTCATCTATCTCTGATGAACACACCATAATAAGAAAACTGTTGAATGCTAAGTCTTTCAAAACGGTCTAGACAATAAGATTTCAAGTATCTATACCTACTACTGTCATGAGGAATCATAGAAAAGCCTTCAACACCATTTTGTAGAAAGAGTAATACTTTGGAGTTTACATGTTGTCTATGAAAACATTTACAGTATTATTCAAATGAATAGGTAACCTCGTTTCTAATTTTGTACCAAATGTTGTTATAATATCCCCATAGGTATGATTATATACATGTCCAAGAATTTCTAGAAAATGATCCTATCCAAATGCCAAGCCCTTTGCTATATTACCTTGAAGCCACTTCTTCGGGTAAAAAATGCTGGAAACTCTTCACTATTATATGCTGCAACAGTCACCCCTTGTGTCTCCTGCAGTTGAAAATCAATGGCAAGGGAAAAACATAATATATTACAAACAATGAAAATGGTATAAAGTAAAAAGAAACAACAGGTGCCCTAATGTCAAGAACTGAAATTAATAAAGTCCTTTTGCAACATTTATTCCTATCAAAGAGCCTAAGTTTGACTAGGGTGATTAGTTCCAATTCTTGGACACACACACAAAAGTGCAAGAAAAATGGAGAAGTGTGGAAGACGTTGTAATAATAAAAAATAGAAACATATTGTAGAATTTCCACACTCCCTCAATTGGCATCTTAAACCCCATAGGTCAATTGAGGATGGTTTTTAAGGGCCAGGTCTAATAACCTTTTTTCAAGGAAATTGGGTCTTATATCATACAAAAGAAGAATGGGGCATCACAGGGATTCACATTCCTACCAAAACAAAAGGCCATCCCACAAGCAGAATCTAAGATACACTTCCTATTCAACATGAGCTTAGCACAATCTTGTGTATCCAAGTTATCAAAATATACATAAAAAATTCATCCTACAGAATCTTGTTCTAGAGCATTAGAAAGTCTGATGACATCTCAACTTCCAAAGGAAAGAAAAGAGCATCTAAAACATTAGAGCCATGCAGAATGCTTATGTAGCGACAAAACTTATAGTTTTTTGTGCTTTTAAATGTAAAATACTCAATGTATTGTAAGTAATATTTATTAATAAGATGAAAATGTACAAGGATTGATTGAATGTTACAATGAGGACCTGCTTATATACCTAGGCAGGTGTCCCTTCATCACTGGGCATGTCTTTTAGACATGCCTTTTCATTTAACTAATGACTATTAAAATAATCATTATTTTGATTATTTATTATTTACATTTATTTGTATTTACTTCTATTTAATATAAATTATATTCATATCATTGCCTCTCTCTTCAAAAAGTTTTGTCCTCAAAGCTTGTTGCATGACAATTTCCTCAGATTTCATACGTCATTTTGGCATGTGCAAATCGTCAATCTCGGCACAAATTTATCCATTCTCCTCTTTTTTTATAATTTGTTTTTTTCTTGGCTAATCACCTTTTCTTTATTATTATAATTAAATTAGCTATATAGTATAGTATATAATTATAACTATATATATAATAATTTAATTATTTAATAGACTTTAAACAATGCCATAGTGAATATATATCTTATAATTTATACAATAGAACCAAAAGTGAAATGTTGCGGATCCAAAGGAGGTGACTTTTTCGATTGGATAAGGCGACCGGCGGAATCTCGCTGTCCACAAGAATGACACAGTCAGGAATGGTCAGGACAAATGATACCTTGACCAAAGAAATTGACGCAGTCGAGGTAACAACTATGTCTCGGCAGAATGGTGGACAGTAGATTGAACAGATGTGGTGTTGGCTGCTCGAGTGAGGAACAGAGGAGCGTGTTGACCAGCGGCCAGAAGTTCGAGTTAGAAACACGAAAGCGGTGGACAAAGAATAGAGTGGTGTTAGGACAAGGATCGGTGGAGCGTACAGCAAGCAGGATCGTGGTGGATTAGCGGTCGGGGAGTATGTTATGTTTGGAAGTGCGGCAGTGGCTGTTGGCGTTGACATGGGTGGGGACAGCGGAACAATGGACGCAAGGACTGGCGGACAGGAAAAGAACGACTATTGGAACACAATACAGCGTTGACCCTGGTATATGGATGTGGTTACACTTGATAAGAGAGCGTTGGATGATCAAGTGCAGCGGAAAGGTTGGAAGAGTTGTGTGGCAATTTGATTGACCCGGGGAACCAATAGGTGGACGAGCTCGATGGTAGAGGGTGGACAACGGGCCTGGAGAAGATGTTGCCAATAGAGTGGTGTTGTCGGTAGGGATGGTGGACGAGATTATATTCATTTGTTGAATTGAGGCTTCAGTGATCCATATCAATTTTACGAGAGATTTTTCAGCGTAAATCACATGATATTTCATTTGTCAACGCGTTTCGAACCAACCAGTGTGGTTCATCGTCAAGACAAGTTGAAGAGACAGATCAAGCTCTGCATGTTAAATAGACAGATCAGACCTCCAACGGCTATAATTCATGACCAGGCAACGGCTATAACGGCTAAATTTGACTAGGGAATAGTTAGATGGACTAGGACCAGGGGCATAAAAATAAGTTAATTTAATTTATTAAATTGAAAGTTAGTTATATTATCATAAAATTAAAAGTCAAAGGGACATAATATTTTAATTTTATATATATATATATAGATATATATATATATATATATATATATATATATATATATATATATATATATATAAAGTTATTAGTTATAAAAGGTATTAAATAAATATGTGAAATATAAAAGTCCAGTGTTAGAATCGTATTTTAATAAATAAAAATAATTGTTTATCTAATTAACCTAGAGGTTGACCTATTTAATAAATTATCCATATTTAATAGAAAGATTATATTCATCTTTCTATTTTCACGAGCACCACTGTTGTCAACAGCAGGTAGTGAATCCACAACCCATCAACCACAGTGTTTGCATAGTCTTTGGCTGTTGTAGTGAAAACTACGATTTCGTACAATCCTGTGGCACCCAGGCACTGTAAGAGTTCATCCACAACATTGCCTTTGCATATCCAAGATGGATGATTGACCAGAAATTTTGCACAAGCCTCAAATTTCCGAGTTTGATCATTTGTGAAAATAAGAATAACATGATCACATATACTAAAAACATCATTTAGTTTCGCTTTGATGTCTTGGTGAGGACTCCACAACCCTGATTTTGCAACATAGCGTAAAGTATCCATGCAGTCGTTCTTTATTACAAAATATTTGTATCGACCAATCAGTTAGATAATGCATCTTTTAAGATTTTGGAGTGGTCCATGGCCACCCATCAACTCACTTGGCATACCATCGTGAGGTTGAAAAACCTATAGATTACCAGGGATGAAGGAAGGTGACCCCAGATGAGGTAACCAGGGAACATTATTAACAGACCTTGGTTGTTGATAAAATAGCTCAACTAATCCATGGTGTTACAGAGGTGGTGGTGTATTTTGAGAGTGTGGCCCGAGGGGTGGGACTGGTGCATTTTGTTGCAAAGGGGGTGCATTTGGAGAGTGTGGTCCGAGGTGAGGGGCTGGTGCATTTTGTTGCAAAGGTGATGAATTCTTAGAGTGTGGCCTGAAGGATGGGGCTAGGTGAAATTTTTCAACATATGGTTCATTCTAAGATTGTGACCCGACGAGCAGGAATCATGGGTATTCTTGCAAGCTAGAAATATCATCCTCTTTTTCTTCGTCCACTTTGACAAATTAGTTTTTGTACCATCGGATGTGTTCTAGCCTTGAAATTTTGTGGAGAGTAGAATACATGAGATCTCCAAAACCCATATATCGTTTCTGGAAATTTCGACTAGAAATGACTTAATTAGATTATTAACCAGTTTTTTAAATATTTCCTAAGTCTAAAGTTAGGGCATATGGTTAATTAATCAGTATTAATTAAGACAAGGCAAGAATCATCTAGAAACTCACACGGATCGATTCAGAGATGATCCTAGCCATCAATTATGTTTTAATATTGGTTAGTGGTGCTCCAACATATGATTATAAGACAAGGTCGATGTGGTGATGGAGAATACATTTCATCAGTTCAATTTCTGAGCAAATCGATTTACAGAGGAACATCAGTCAATTGTCGGAGAGAGAGCTAGAGATCAACACAGTGTGAGAGGGGCAGAGACAATGATTCAGAGGAAATATTTCCAGATCCGGAGAGGCAACAGCAATAGGGCCGAGTTATCCCAAAGAGGCCGCGCAGAGGCTCTATGCAATAGCTTCAACAGGCAGATCGAATTGCTGGTGAGGAAAAATTGTTCTCAGTTCTAGAGGTCAGGTAGAGGTTCCAGAAGGCCGAAGAGACGATTCCCTCAGCAGCTAGAGGCAGAATGAATTCATCAGTGGCAGTTTTGAGACACACATGTGGCAAATAGCATAGAGACAATGTAGGAGAGGCTCACATTGGGGTTTGGAGGTCGATTTTTCTGAAGGGAAGTCGTGCTAGAGATTGCCTATGGGAGAAGGGAATTTCCCTTCAGTATTTTGCCCAGATTTTCTTGTTGTGGATTGCTAGTTTCAGGCATTCAAATTGTACTCAAATTTTTAACTACTGCTTAATATTAAAACCCTCATCTGCTGCACCGTTTTCCCAAGTTGGGTTTTTCTGGGGACTTTTGTCCAAAATTAACAGTGTTTTTTTAATGTGTATGCTAGCTTTTCTTCCAGCATTTACTCTTCCACAGTTTTATTTGTGTGGATTGCAGTGTGCTTTATTTAGTATGTGTTATAGAAAACAGTAAATAAATTGTTAAATTAAATTAACAATTAGGATAATAATTTCCAGTTGTTGCAATAGGATTTCGGTTTGGAATTTTCACATGGTATTAGAGCACAGTTGATTAGTCAGAGAGCTTAGAAGCGAAGAGCAAAGGAATTTCATTACTCATTGTGCGCAGCAGGTCGAAATTCCCAAGGACAGTGCAATCATTCTGCCAAGAGGCCGAAATTCCCAAGGACAGCGCAATCATTCTGCTAGAAGGTTGAATTACTTGTGGAGGTTCAATTTTTCTAAGTGAGGGATAGAAAAATTCGATCTTTCCAAATCGAATGATTCCAAAGGCAGAGGGAGTAGCTCAGATCTTTTCATTGAGCAGATCTCTAGCTGGACGCAGAAGTTTTGCAGCAGTACGCTAGAGCAAAGCCAATGTCAGGTGGAAGGAAGAAGAGCACACACAGAGGGAAAATTTTCCTTTGGGAACTTCTAGTATCAAGAAGTTCGATTTTTCCTTGCAAATCAGTGGTCGTTGTGAGCAGATCTTCTCACCCCAGAAAGGAGTGCGAATAGCAGAGCAGCAGCTGAGCAGAAGGAAAGAGGAGATTTTCGACATTTTGTTGAGATGACTGGTGGGCTTCGTGATCAAGGTAGGTTGGATGGGGCTTCCAACGATGTAATCTAGAAGGCAAGTATGTCCTTCCTTCTAGATGATTTTGGCCTGAAAATATATATTGATGCAATGGTAGCAGTTCCCTAGGATGCAAATCAGCTAAAGAAATACAGAAAGGAGATGGAACGGTTGAAACGATTGATCCTACATGGAGTCTGGGATCATGTTGTTTCACATATAGCTGGCAAAGATACTACCAAGCAGATGTGGGATGCTCTCGCCACATTGTATCAGGGTACTTCCGAGCAGCAAAAGATGTACCTCGAGGAGAAGCTTAGGCTCATCTAGATCCAGAATGGGAAGGCATAGACCCCTTTCTCACCAAGATTCAGGAGGTTCGAGACCAATTCTTAGTTGTTGGGGAAGCACCTCAACCAACAGAGCTTGTGAGATTATCACTCAACAGTGTCTCAAAGGAATGGCAGGTTTTTGCCAAAGCATATTAGGCAGAGACAAGCTAGCAGATTGGGACAGGATGTGGGTTGACATGTAGTAGGAGGAATTGAAGCAAACTCTTCCAAAGAGCTCTAGTGGCAGCAGTAGCGGACAGAAGCAGGTGAACGAGGAGGAGAATCTGGCCCTCGCATCTAAGGGTCCCATTCAAGGACAAGGGGAGCAAAGGAAGAAGAAGATGGACTTGTGGAAGGTCAAGTGCTTCAAGTGGTGAACTCGGTCACTATAGTGCCTAGTGTCCTCTCAGAAAGAAGGACAAAGAGGAGAAGCAGGACCAGGTTGCAACACATGCTAAGATTGATAGGCTATCCTCCAAGTTGGAGGAAGACTTCGCTATGATCACCAACATAACTCCAAAAGTGAGGTGGGGTGATCTGGAGTTGTAGCCCTAGAGCGCTATAGATGGGCAAGATCCTTGAGGAGTCCACCTCATGAATCAATACCTTACTATAGGGGCCCACAGTATTCGGTAGCAGGATGGATCAGCGATGGTGCAATTAGACGTCAAAGTGACAGATGCAAAGACTAGTAGCAATTAGATGTTGGGAAGCGTAGTGTAGAGTTGACCACAGTACAGTTGGCACAGTGCAAAGTCAACAACAACGTAGATTCTTCAATAACAGTGCAGATCTTAGCAGCAGTTAGAGACTCGGGTGACAAATGCATTACACTGATCACAGTTGATTCAATATTTTGGATTCTTTTCAATTGCAGATGTTGCATTTGCAGCGACAACAAATGAAAGGCAGTTGTAGTGTAGTTCTACAAAGTCAGCAGCAGCACAGATGCAACGTATAACAGAGTTGCGCAGTGGTTGGTGGGCAGTATGGGCAGACATCAGCAGTGTGACAGGAGATGATGCAAAGACAAGGTGCTGCTACAAGGTGTGCAGTAGCACTAGAACACATTCCTCGCTAAGAGGGAGTGTTAGTTTTTGTAGCATCAAATGTGTTTTAGCCTTGAAATTTTGTGGAGAGGTTAGAATACATGAGATCTCTAAAATCCAAAAATCGTTTCTGGAAATTCCGTGTAAAAATGACTTAATTAGAATATTAACCAGTTTTTAAATATTTCCTAAGTCTAAACATAGGGAATATGGTTAATTAATCAGTATTAATTAAGTCAAGGCGAGAATCATCTAGAAACCCACACGGATTGATCCAAAGATAACCCTAGCCATTGATTATGTTTTAATATTAGCCGTTGGTGCTCCAACAGAGGATTATAAGAGGAGGTCGATGTGGTGATGGAGAATACACTTCATCAGTTCAATTTCTGAGCAGATCGATTTCCAGAGTAGTAGCAGTCAGTTGTCAAAGAGAGAGCTAGAGATCGAAGCAATGTGAGAGGGGCAGAGACAGTGATCCAGAGGAAATATTTCCAGATCCGGAGAGGCAACAGCAAGAGGGCCGAGTTATCCCAGAGAGGCAGCGCAGAGGCTCTGCGTAGTAGCTTCAACAAGCAAATCAATTTGTTAGTAAGGAAAAATTGTTCTCAGTTCTAGAGGCCAGAGAGACAATTCCCTCAACAACTAGAGGCAAACCGAATTCATAAATGGCAGTTTTGAGCCACACGTGTGGCAGACAGCGCAAAGACAACACAGGAGAGGCTCACGATGGGGCTTCGAGGCCTAGTTTTCTGAAGGCAAGTTGTGCCAGAGATTGCCTCTGGGAGAAGGGAATTTCCCTTCAATATTTTGCCCAAATTTTCTTGTTGTGGATTGCCAATTTCAGGCATCCAGATTGTACTCAGATTTCTCACTGCTGCATATTAAAACCCTCATCTACTGCACTGGTTTTCCCAAGTTGGGTTTTTCTGGGGACATTTGTCCAAAAACAACTATATTATTTTTATGTGCGCTAGCATTTCTTCCAACGTTTATTCTTCCACAGTTTTATTTGTGTAGATTGCAATGTCATTTATTCAGTATTTGTTGTAGCGAACAACAAATTAATTGTTAAATTAAATTAAAAATTAGGAGAATAATTTCCAGTTGTTGCAATAGGATTCTGGTTTGGAATCTTCACATGGTATCACAGCACACTTGATTAGCCGGAGAGCTCAAAAGCAAAGAGAGAAGGAATTTCGCTGCTCATTGTGGGTAGCAAGCCGAAACTCCTAAGGACAACACAGTCATTCTGCGAGGAGGCCGAATTACTTGTGGAGGTTCAATTTTTCTAAGTGAGTGGCAGAAAAATTCGATCTTTCCAGATCAACTGATTCCAAAGGCAGAGGCAGCGACTCAGATATTTTCGTTGAGCAGATCTCTAGTTGGACACAGAAGTTTTGCAGCGGTACACGAGCATATTCAGCATTGGGTGGAAGGAAGAAGAGCACACACAGAGGAAAATTTTCATTAGGGAACTTCTAGTCTCAAGAAGTTTGATTTTTCCTTGCAGATCAGTGATCATTGTGAGCAAATTGTCTCACTCCAGAAAGGAGTGTGAATAGCAGAGCAGCGGCTGAGCAGAAGGAAAGAGGAGATTTTCGACATTTTGTTGAGATGGCCACTACTAGGCTTTGTGGTCAGGAAAGGTTGGATGGGGCTTCCAACTATGTCATCTAGAAGGTAAGGATGTCTGTCCTTCTAGATGAGTTTGGCCCGAAAACATATATTGTTGCAGTAGTAGCAGTTTCCAGGATGGAGATCAGCTGAAGGAGTACAGAAAGGAGATGGCATGGGCGAAACGATTGATCCTAGATGGAGTTTGGGATCATGTTGTTTCACATATAGCTGGCAAAGATACTACCAAGCAGATGTGGGATGCTCTCGCCATGTTGTATCAAGGTACTTCCGAGCAGCGAAAGATGTACCTCGAGGAGAAGTTGAGGCTCATCTGGATGCAGAAGGGGGAAGGCATAGACCCCTTCCTCACCAGGATTCAGGAGGTTCGGGACCAGTTGTCAGTTGTTGGGACAATGCCTCAACCAACAGAGCTTGTGAGATTAGCACTCAACAGTGTCTCCGAGGACTAATAGGTTATTGTCCAAAGCATATTGGGCAAAGATAAGCTACCAAATTGGGATAAGATGTGGGCTGAGTTACAACAAAAGGAATTGAGGCGAGCTCTTCTAAAGAGCTCCATTAGTGGCGGCAGCAGTAGAAAGAAGCAGGTGAAGGAGGAGGAGAATGTGGCCCTCGCATCTAAGGGTTCTAGTCAAGGACAGCGGAAGAAAATGAAGAAGAAGGACATGTCGAAACTCAATTACTTCACGTGTGGTGAACTCGGTCACTACATTACCCCGTGTCCTCTCAGAAAGAAGGACAAAGAGGAGAAGCAGGACCAGGCTACAGCACATGCTAAGATCGATAGGTTATCCTCCAGGTTGGAGGAAGACTTTGCTATGATTGCCAACATACCTCCAGGAGTGAGGTGGGCTAACCTAGAGTTGTAGCCCAGAGCACTACAGATGGGCAGGATCCCTGAGGAGTCCACCTCATGGATCAATACCTTGCTACAGGGGCCCACAGTATTCGATAGAAGGATGGATCAGTGATAGTTGGTGCATTCAGATGTCAGAGTGACAGTTGCAGAGACTAGTAGCAGTCAGATGCTGGGGAGCGCAGTGCAGAGTTGGCAGTAGTGTAGTTGGCACAATGCAGAGTCAGCAACAGCACAGATTCTTCAGTAACAGTGCAGATATTAGCAGCAATTAGAGACTTGGGTGACAGATGCGTTATACTGATCACAATTGATTCAGTATTTTGGATGTTTTTCAGTTGCAGATGTAGCAATTGCAGCAGCAATAGAAGAAAGGGAGTTCCAGTGCAGATGCAATGTTGGTAGCAGTTTTGCAGGGTCAGCAGCAACACAAATGCAGCGTATATCAAAGTTGCGCAGTGATTGATGGGCAGTATGGCCAGACATCAACAGCGTGACAGGAGATGATGCAGAGACAGGGTGCTACTACAAGGTGTGCAGTAGCACTAGAATACATTCCTCGCTAATAAGGAGTGTTAGTTTTGTAGCACCAGATGTGTTCTAGCCTTGAAATTTTGTGGAGAGGCTAGAATACATAAGATCTCCAAAACCCATAAATCATTTCTGGAAATTCCGCCTATAAATGACTTAATTAGATTATTAATCAATTTTTAAATATCTCCTAAGCTTAAACTTAGAGAATATGGTTAATTAATCAGTATTAATTAAGTCAAAGCGAGAATCATCTAGAAACTTAGACAATATGGTTAATTAATCAATATTAATTAAGTCAAGGTGAGAATCATCTAGGATCGATCCAGAGATGATCCTAGCCATCAATTATGTTTTAATCTTAGTCGTTGGTGCTCCAACAGAGGATTATAAAAGGAGGTCAATGTGTTGATAGAGAATACACTTCATCAGTTCAATTTCTGAGCAGATCGATTCGCAGAGTAGTAGCAGTCATTTGCCGAAGAGAGCTAGAGATTGGAGCAGTGTGAGAGGGGCAAAGACAGTGATTTGAAGGAAAGATTTCCAGATTCGAAGAGGCAATAGCAAGAGGGTCGAGTTATCCCAGAGAGGTAGCACAGAGGCTCTACATAGTAGCTTCAACAGGCAAATCGATCTACTAGTGAGGAGAAATCGTTCTCAGTTACAAAGGCTAGGGAGAGGTTCCATAAGGCAAGAGAGACGATTCCCTTAGCAGCTAGAGGCAAAACGACTTCATCACTGGCAGTTTCGAGCCACATGTGTGGCAGACAGTGCAGAGACAACGTAGCAGAGGCTCACGCTGGGGTTGGGAGGCCGAGTCTTCTGAAGGCAAGTCGTGCCAGAGATTGCTTGAGGGAGAAGGGAATTTCCCTTCTGTGTTTTGCCCAGATTTTCTTGTTGTGGATTGCCAGTTTCAGGCATCTAGATTGTACTCGGATTTTTCACTGCTGCATAATATTAAAACCCTCATCTGCTACAACGGTTTTCCCAAGTTGGGTTTTTCCGGGGACTTTTTTTCCGAAAATGACTATGTTATTTTTATGCGCGCTAGCATTTCTTCCAACGTTTATTCTTTCGTGGTTTTATTTGTGTAGATTGCAGTGTGATTTATTCAATATTTGTTATAGCAAATAGTAAATAAATTGTTAAATTAAATAACAATTAGGAGAATAATTTCCAGTTGCTGCAATAGGATTCCGATTTGGAATTTTCACATGATATGCTCAGTGTTATGTTCAGCACTCAGGTCAATTGCCCTTTTTGTACCTTCAAAATCATCATCAGACAATTATGCATTTAAATAATTGTCAGAGTCACTTTCCTTCTCTATGACACATCCTATTTCCTAGTTAGAACATTCTTTATTGTTAGTTTTATTCATGTCAGCATTCTCTTCTGTTAGACATGTTGCATATGCTCCAAGATGTTTTGTTGATTTTGCAAATGATCTTTTTATTTGTTTTAGTTGATGTAACGCTTCCCCAATATCCTTTAACAGTTTAGATTTATGATATTCACTTAATTCCATGATTTCCAAACTTAAACTTAAAGGTATGTTATACAACAGATAACGTCCAAAGGCTTGCATGGCTTTTAAATACACAATTTATTGTAAGTAATATTTATTAATAAGATGAAAATGTACAAGGATTGATTGAATGTTACAATGAGGGCCTGCTTATATACCTAGGCAAGTGTCCCTTCATCTTTTCATTTAACTAATAAGTATTAAAATAATCATTATTTTTATTTTTATTATTTACATTTATTTGTATTTACTTCTATTTTATATAAATTATATTCATAACATCCTACAAAGGAAAGGATTCAAGACTTCCCTTCAGTGAACAGATCTTTAAAAGATATCATGAAACCAATACTAGACCAAAACAGCATGATGAATTTGCAATCACAAGATATCTTCTTTAAATCTTCTTTCTTTGCCACACTATATGCACAGGCCATCTGAGAAGACAGATTTAGCTAATCTGTGGTTGCTGGGAAGAGACTTAACCAATACCGCACACAGGAACTCTAGGCTTAAAATCATCATAAAAAGTATGAGAATCATAGCATTAGATTGGCTTGCCATTAAATTCCCTCAACCTAGGCTCAAATTTTTTAAGTGTCTCCTTAAATTTATCAATAGTAATCATCTTAAACAATTCAAAGAAGTAGGTTTATACATTTTGTTAATGATCAAGCTTTTAGAAAAATCTATCCTAGAGAACCATTACCTCATTCAGTGTCACTGAAATCATGCCATTTACAGTCTCCTTTCCTTGATAAACACTTATCATTTATTCCAGGAAGAGTGGCAGAAAAACTAACATCAGTCCTGGGAGCCAAATAGTACTATCAAAAAATTGAATCCATGTCCAAAGCATTGGAAATTCCAATCAAGATTTGATGAGACAAGCTGCCAGGCCTTTCAAAACAAATTCAAAACTGTATATCCATAAATTTCAAAATCAAAGCATTGCAAAGAACATCTAGAAGTGAGGTGCCCTTCATGCCAAATGTATCCATAGCTGATAGAACCTCATGCCTGATTAGAGTCTTCTGAAACAACATCACCAAAAATGCCTCTAATAATACACTTAGCTGCCAACATCAATCCTTGTGTCCTCACATAAAACAGACCAAAGACCATTTCCTTTGTTTAGAATGCATAGCTTCAACGAGACTAGTCACTATAAGTAATCATCTCCCGCTCCCCACATTGCTCCAAGCTAATTTCTTAAGGATTCCTTCGAGCTCAGAGTAATCAAAGTCCCAACGAATCAGCATAAAAGGTATTATAGATTATCGACTACTAAAATTTGTGACACCACAGTGAGCTTCACTGCCAGAAAATTTTTCATGCATACCACTTTTGACTTTTACCTCCAATTCTAACAAGCACCCATTCCCATATATTCTTGAAGGTGATATTATCTCCAAATACAATACCAAGATATCTCACTATATGAACCTTACCCTCATGATATTAGAGTATCTAGGTAAGTCAATGATTAGATATTTTATATTGTTGTGTTAGAAAACTATGTTAGACCATTTAGTCACAAGTTACTTTCATGCAGTTAAGCAATTCTCTAATTTATGTAATTCATAATGGAATTGAAGATGCCTTCGAATAGGAATAATCCTTCCGCATTCTCCGCTCATGCCAAGAGGAAAAACAATGCAGGTTCAAAGAAGCAAAGTCAAGGAAGACCGGGATTCAAAAATGGAAGGGAGGGAAGATGCTTCATTTGCAACAAGTTTGGTCACTATGCCAAGGAGCATCCAAATAGAAGGGACACATCTCATGATGATGATCACAATCATTTCAGGGGGCACAACAATCAATCAAAGAAATGGCAAGTTCAACAACAAAGGGAAAAGGTGTAATGTTCCTAAGTAGGAATGTAAGTGATATTAAGCAAATAAACGGTGCAGCAGCATATAAAAATAAAAACACACATTAGACATCCATGGAAACGCTGCCAATAAGGAATCGCTGAGCCATATTATTAAAAATCAGTGGCTAGATGCAATATGAAATGGAATGGCGCACCTGGGCTTGTCCCAATGAACAAGCAAGACCAACCCCATGTGGAAAAATAGTTGAGTTGAAGGCTGCCTATCTGTTGCACCACTCTGCACTGCGCTGCCCCAATAAATTGCTACCCTGTTGAACTTCGACTAGCTGAAGGTGCTCAAAAACTGCCCAAAAATTTACATCCTTTCAACCTCGGACTCCTTGGACAAAACCCAGAATATCCCAGAAGAGAATTTAGCTGGTTTTGACTTTAGATTTTCGGCCTCCTTGGAGCCTCTCCCTAGTTTCGACTGCCAATTTCGACTTGCAGGAAACAGCGTGCAAATCCCTCAGCAACTTCTCTGAAATTTTGGTTTTTCCTGGGCTATCCAACTCCTTACTCCCTGGATGGCTCTTGGCCAAGATTAAATGTTCCCCAAGTCCCCACGAATTATTGCTACAGGCCTCTGCGCAATCCTTCTGCCCAGAAATTTGAATAACTGATGCACTGGTCTAGCTAGCTGCAAACTCCAACGAAAATGTCCTCAATAAGCAACCTTCTCAACCCCCAGGACTCCCAACAGCAATGAATCTCCTTGCTGGCTTCCAACTCCTCCTGCATGTTTCTAGCTACCCAGGAAATAAGCAATTCCCTCTTTGCACTGATGGCTGAAGTGTGTGACTGTACTGGACTCCTTGAAACTCTTGTGGAACGGCCTCCCTAGGGAGGGCACAGATGGTCCCCCGAAGAAAAGGTTGAATCTCCCACGTGAGAGATTCGTGGCTAAACAGTCATAGACTCGCTAAACAGCAAAGCGTACAAAAGAGTGTTTGTTTGCAAATGTTCAAGATGAAAAACAAAATGAGAATTGATCTCTCTTTATAACTCCTTGGGACCCCTTAGCCTCATGTGGGCACTAGGCCCCTCCATCCACCCATTTGATTTTCCCTCCAAGCATATCAAATGGCTAAGTCGAACTCCTATGTGGTGGCCCCCACATTCCACTAGAAGCTAAATAGAGTTGATTTGGCCCCTAAGTCCCTAAGTCGAAAGTGTGGGGCCCTCTTCCTTAGTCAAAATGTGCAAAATTGTGTAGCGGCACCTTGTTACTAATGTGTTTGAGAAGGGACATGACAGTTCTCCCCTTCCAAATGTTGCTTGCCCTCAAGCAACCTCAAAGTTGGGTGCTCTAAAATATGCTCATCCTCCCAGGTGGCATCCTCATCTGGCAAATTCTTCCAATGTACCAAACATCGCTTGACCTCAAGCAATGCCTGAACAAACACCCTCTCTGACTGTGGACCCCCACTATCACTGAAAACTTCACCAGGGTCCCAAATGTGCCATTGGATCATCCCCAATCATTGTACTATCATATAGTGAAGGAGTCCCTCGATACCAGGATCCCAAGCCAACCTGATCAACGTCAAGCCCCCCTTGCTTCACTCACTATCCTGCCAGATATGGGCATTAGAACCCCTGTGTCTATCACCAATAAGTAGAGCATCCTGACGATGTAAAACTCTAACCAAATCCTCATGAAGCTGCTCTACTGAATATTCCACCCCATACACTCTAATTGTGGTCCCTTGAAGATACAACTCAATCCCTATGCGGATGAAGCCTCTCCTGCATGAGCTCCTCCTGAAATCCTCTTCCTGGCCATCTTGCCATGTTGATGAAGTCTCCCATGACCTTATTGAATCACTAAAACCCAATGGAGAATCTTGATGACCCTCCCCTATAGAAAACAGCTCACCCCTATGGGTATCTGAACTGCTAAGTACTATGACGCTAGAGTCCCATACCCAACGCAGGAAGAAACTATCCTGCTAACCCTACAACACCCTGGCTATCACTAACTGTCTAACATGCTTGTACCAGAGCCTCCTCTCGCATAGGTCTCGGCCACAATCTGTTGAAATTTCTAAGTCTAACATGTTAGAAATTCTTCCTATACTATATGGTTTATATCACCTACTTGTTTAATTACTTAACAAGTTATTTCCCATGTAAATACTGAAAATAGACATAGGTACAGTATCAACATCTACAAATCATCAACTGAAAGAAAACAAGCACACAAGTGACATCGTTATTTTTGGACCAATATCCCTGGAAAAACCCAATGCTGGAAAACCAGTGCAGCTATTCAGAGGGTTATATTATTATGTAGTTTATCTGAGTACAACTGGGTGCCTAAACCGGCTCACCCGAGAGAGAAAAATATATGACAGCAATACCTCTATATTTGGAAATAGATATTCAGAAAACCTGTCCCATGACACCCTCTCCAGCACAACTGAAGCTCAGCGCTAGCCCTTCTGGCCACTGCATCAGCCTCCTGTTGACTTGCATTAGCCCCAGGACCCTCTGTGTTAGCCCTCTGAGGCACTTTGCAGCCTCTGGGAGCCTCTGTGTCACTCCCTCTGCCCTCTGCATGGATGACGCAGTCTCTCTAGACTTTGCATAGCCTGGACTGGCTGCTTCTCTCGCTCTCTCTACTTCTGTGTTGGTCTCCCAGTATTGTCCCTACCTCTTTGCATCGTACTCACTGCCCCTCATTGTTGATTGTTGATTCAACTTTTCTTACCAACCCCGCTCTAGCAAAATGAATGACTGATCACTCCAGTGTATTCTCCAACTGACTCTCAAGCCTCCTCTTATACTTTTCTTGTTAGTCCATCAACGTCCGAGATTAAATCTTTAATCAATGGCTAAGATTAGATTTGGCTTGATCCATGACTTTTGGAACCTTCTAACACAGTTTTATATTAATACCCATTAATATTTTATTTTTGTTAAGTTTAGACTTAGGAACTCCATTAAAAATATTAACTATTTTAATATCTCCCAAACCAGTTAGAATCTGCGAAAACCATTTCTGGGTTTTGGAGATCTCATGTGCTTTAGCCTCTCCACCAATTTTCATGGCTAGAGCACATCCATTGCTACCCCAAATCAACACAATCTATGCGATGATCGAGGTTAGGCCCAACCTGCCAAAGTGACCCAATAGTGTCAACGCCTATCCCTCCATGGTTGGCCCCAATCTTGAGCAACAATCTACCTCGCCCTATGGTGAGGGCTTCGGTGATTCCCCACGTGTCTGCCTGTGAATGAATCAATTTGCATGTTATCCTGCCCATGCTCACTGAGGAGTGGAGTATCCCACCAATCCACTAGATCCCTCGATCCCATAACCATACTAGAGGTCCACAACCCCCAATCCTCTTTGTCTGTCGTTGTGATATGCTGCTAGCTTTTGGGACTCCTCTGTGCCCCGTCTTTGACTCCTGTAGGTATCTAATAGGTAGGCACCGAGCATCAAGAACCTGTGTTGCAAATAACCAACTGCTCTGCGCCTGCCAAATCACACAGCAAGATCTACTATCCCAACTCCTGATGATGTTCCTTGGTCCTGCTGGAAGCTTAGGCATCATCTTGCCAACAAGGGCTACCATCCCTCGCACCCCATGCTCACCTAATGTTTCAAATTGTCGAGCTGGAAAAGCACCATATAACTCCCTCTTCGTCACCTCCCCAAGTGTGAGCTTAGGGGTGGAACATATGCTACCTCGACAATCAACGATGTTATCCCTAAGCCTGTATCTGTCAACTTGTGCACCTACCAAGTGTCTCAACTGGAGAGTCTCCTCCCAGCCCATGACACGTGGTGTCTCATCCAACTGCCTAGGGTGAGCCTCCCATGCCCTGTTGCCCGAATGGAGAGTGTCAAGGGGCAATAACCAAACATTATGTGATTGTAAGCAACACCGGAGGAGGATGCGTGGGTATGTCCCGAAGGGTATGATCAAGGGTCTGCCAGAATGCTCAAGAGTAATCCTACAGACGTCCCTATCTCTGCCTTGGATCTGCTGACAACCTCCTCGAGGCCCTATCTCCGCTAAACATGGTCTCACCAAATGCTCAACCATGTCCTCATCGATCCCAGGTGAGATGCATCCAATGGTACACCTACTACCCCTATCCATAAGTCTCCTTGGAGGTAACGCTCCAAGCGCTCACTGCACTGCATCATCTGCCACTGCATACCACCCAGTATCACTGTGCTCATCGGCATGCCACTGTATACCGCAACCTGTCTCTGTACACCATGGAATACCCTCGGCTACAGCCATACCATCATGTATCGTCCTATGTCCTGCCTGTGTCACTGCACCTATCACTCCCCGCACATCCTCAATGCGATGCAAGTCACTCCTCCTACCCCACAGTGTCAACCGGCATGTTGTGGTATACCACCATGTATCTCCATGCTCCTTTGCAGGCCACTGCTCCTCGCTGCATAGCCCTGCACACCATTGGGTTCTATGGCCTAGAATTGGGTCTGTATGCATCACACCACATCCCTCTATATAAAACTGGACGCTACGACCTGACTCTATGTAGTCTTGTGTACCACTACCTACTATCATACCACCCTGTAACATATGGTATCCCGCATGTGCCAAAGTGTCCGCCACTCTGATAATGACCCCACCATGACACGCGTCATGTCCCCTCGTCCATCCTGGTAAACCTGAGCACCCTAACTCCACTCCTGCTAGGGGGGATATCTCTGTTGTGTCGATCCTCTGTGACCCCTGAGTCCTAAACCTCAATGGGAGAACATCATCTCCATACAATATCCAGTCTAGTGGCATACCCATCCAACCACCTCCAACCATCTCCTGTCAGAGAATGTTAATCATCCTGCGCCCCCATGCGCAACGAACATGCCAAAACAACCAATGGAGTCTGCTCACAAACCACCTAGCCACTAGCATCAACTGGAACTCCCCTAAGGAATGCATGCGTTCAGGCACGGGGTTTACTACCTCATCAATGCCATAGCCATCTCGCATGTTTGATATTGGATAGGAAGCCCCGCCTGGATCCCAATGCTAAGATGAGCCTACAACACCCTCAATGTTTAAGAGCTCCCACTAAGCTTTACTCCGAACTACGACCATCTCCATGAATCTAGCCCCCTCCATTGGGTACCAACTCAGAATCTCTCGCCATTCAACCTCAAGAGAGGGATTGAATGCACAAAATCTAGCACATAGAACAAGCCCTCCATCCTGCGAGTGTGCACCTTGCGCAACTCATGTCGCCTCAACTCACCATCCTAGTCAACACACAAAATTTGTAGGGAGTCTCTGCATCTCTCTCTCCGTGGTGCAAAGGTAGTCTAGCAATGTTTCAAGCCCCATTTATATAAAGCCCAAAGAGAGATATTATCTCGAAGTACTGCACCTCTATTGATAGTCTGTGCATCTAACAGCTCTAAGTCAGTGGTGGGCCCCAAAGAAGACTACTCGTCCTCCACCATGGACTCAACATGAGTTACGAACTGCCCCTCCATGACTAGCTCACGCCCCTCTATGTGCTCTCCATGTTGTTGTAGGTGGTTGTCATCTTGCAACTCTATCGTATATTTGGGTGCCTCTGTACCTATTGATTCCTCATCAAGGGTGGTGATGTCGCTTGGCACCTCATCATCCTGTCAAAGAGGCCTCCAACAATGGTGACTCTTGTGCCACACTGGGTATACCAATGTGATCCTCACACTCCCGTGTGTCCTCTGCCTCATGTTCAATCTCCTCCTCAGGCCCCTGATGTTTAAGACCAGGTCTCCACCAGCAAAATCGTCTCCTTGACTCATCCTCTAACTGTCTCTGGCCTGCCTACTCCTTTTCAGGAGATATGGTGCCCTGATTCTGTCGGCTTTCCCCACATAGTGTAGATGGTTGTATTCCCACAGCTTGTTCACCTCTAGTGTCTATGTTGTAAGGACAAGGATGGATCTGGTCTGACACCTTCCTCAATTGAGTGAACCTCTCATCACTCTAGCGGATTCCACCCCAGAATTCTTGCATACTAAATCTCCCTTGAGCCATGGGTAGTGTACAATGTAACTTGTCACTATGCATACATGCCCAAATCTCCCATGATCTTACTACTTACCCACAGTTGGGCCAAGATCATGCTCTGATACCACTGTAATGTTCCAAAGTAGGAATGTAAGTGATATTAAGCAAATAAACGGTGCAGCAGCATATAAAAATAAAAACACACATTAGACATCCATGAAAATGCTGCCAATAAAGAATTGTTGAGCCATATTATTAAAAATAAGTGGTTAGATACAATATGAAATGGAATGGTGCACCTGGGCTTGTCCCAATGAACAAGCAAGACCAACCCCAGGTGGGAAAATAGCTGAGCTAAAGGCTGCCTAGCTACTGCACCACTCTGCACTGCGCTGCCCAAGTAAACTACAGCCCTGTTGAACTTCGACTAGCTAGAAGGTGCTCAAAAAATGCCCAAAAAAGTATATCCTTTCAACCCCGAACTCTTTGGACAAAACCCAGAAAAACCCAGAAGGGAATTTAGCTGGTTTTGACTTTGGATTTTCAGCCTCCTTGGAGCCTCTCCCCAGTTTCAACTGCCTGCAAATCCCTCTACAACTCCTCTGAAATGCTGGTTTTTCCTAGGCTATCCAACTCCTTGCTCCCCGAATGGCTCTTGGCCAATATTAACTGTTCCCCCAAGTCCCCACGAATTGCTGCTATAGGCATCTACGCAATCCCCCTACCCAAAAATTCGAATAACTGATGTACTAGTCTAGCTGGCTACAAACTCCAGCGAAAATGTCCTCAATAAGCAGCCTCCTCAACCCTCGGGACTCCCAGCAGCAATGAATCTTCTTGCTAGCTTCCAACTCCTCCTGTGGTTTTTGGCTGCCCAGGAAATACACAGTTCCCTCTTTGCACTGATGGTTGAAGTGTGTGACTGTACCGGACTCCTTGAAACTCTTATGGAACGGCCTCCCTAGGGCAGGCACGGATGATCCCCCGAATAAGAGGTTGAATCTCCCGCGTGAGAGATTTGTGGCTAAACAGTCGTAGACTCGCTAAGCTGTAGAGCGCACAAAAGAATGTTTGTTTGCAAATGTTCAAGATGAAAAAAAAACTGAGAGCTAATCTCTCTTTATAACTCCTTGGGCCCCCTCAGCCTCATGTGGGCCCCTCTATCCACCCATTTGATTTTCCCTCCAAGCATATCGAATGGCTAAGTCAAACTCCTATGTGGTGGCCTCCACATTCCACTAGCAGCTAAATAAAGCCGATTTGGCCCCTAAGTCCCTAAGTCGAAAGTGTGGAGCCCTCTTCCTTAGTCAAAAATGTGCAAAATTGTGTAGCAACACCCTGTTACTAATGTGTTTGAGAAAGGACATGACAAAAGGAATGCTTCTGCTACTCAACTTGGAAATGATCGAGCTTCTAAAAGAAAAAAACTCCAGGTATGTTGAGTCTAATGTTGTAAATTCTAAGCAAAAGGAATTTTATCTTATATCTGCCCTCTCTACTGCGTCTCCTCCGGATACTTTGGGAAATTGGTTGATTGATAGTGGTGCCTTAAGGCACTTCCCCAAGTACAAGGAAGCTCTTTCAAATCTGATAGAGAAGACTACAAATTTGGAAATTATTCTTGGAGACAATGCCACCTATCCTGTCAAGGGAGTTGGAAATGTTACCCTTCAATTGAATCAAGGTAACACTGTTCATCTTCAAGCAGTAGTATATGTACCTAATCTAAATCAAATCTAGTGTCTATCTCGATGATGGAAGACAAAGGATTCAAGGTGCCATTCATCGATGGAAAAGTACATGTGTGGAAAAGAAATTTCAAAGAAGCATTACTCTTGGATTCAGAGTTGACAGTTTATATCAAGTTGGAGGAAGTCCATTGGAAATTATGTCTTGCGACACATCTCGTCAATCTGAACTAAGGCACCGGAGGTTTGCTCATCTTCACTATAAGGCTCTACCCGATGCAAGGAAGATGGTTACAGGTATGCCCAAATTCAAACTAGAGCATGAAGGTGTATGTCAGGGATGTGCCGAGGGAAAACATACAAGGGGACCATTCTCCTCAAGTGATAGCAAGACCACAGACATTTTGCAATTGGTTCATTCTGATCTATCTGATATAATGCCGGTGAACTCATTGGGAGGATACTTATATTATGCAACCTTTATAGATGATTTGTCTCGCAAAACTTGGATACATTTCTTGAAGAAGGATGAAATATTCTCATGGTTCCGTGCCTTCAAAGCCTTGGTGGAAAATCAAACAAGAAAGAAGATCAAGATATTGAGGATTGATGGAACAGAGTATGAGTCAAATGAACTCAATGACTATTGCAAGGAAGCTGGCATTAAGAGGGAGACTACTACTGCATATACTCCTAATCAAAATGGTGTTGCTGAAAAGAAGAATCGTTCCATTATAGAAGCCACTCATGCCATGCTTCATGATCAAGGACTTCCAAAGTTCCAATGGAGAGAAGCTACCAACACTATTGTGTACATTCAAAATCGATGCCCTCATCAAGCATTGGACTCCAAAACTCCCGAAGAAGTTTTCACTGGTAAGAAATCTGATGTTTCTCATTTTAGAATTTTTGGTAGTCCTATATACTTTCATGTGTCGAAAGAAAAGAGAAGTAAATTGGAGGCATCTGGGAAGAAAGGAACTTTTGTGGGCTACAGTGAAACTTCTAAGGCATATAGAATCTATGTGCCTAGTCAAAGAGAAGTAGAGTTGATTCATGATGTCACCTTCGATGAGGATGTTGCCCTAAGGAAGATTAGTAACCTTCTTATTCCAAGGAAAGACAAAGAAGCAAATGTAGGAAATCAAGGAGATTCCTAGGATGATATTGAAGAACCGATTGATCCTCCTCCAAAAGGAGACCCTCATGGCTGAGGGAAACTCTCAAAGATGGCGAGAGACATGTTACACAGAGGGGGACATTTCATTAAAGTAAGAAGCCTAATAGGTACGAAGGGTACTTAACTTCTATGAGCACGATTATTCAGTCTGAACCTTGCTCATTCGAAGAAGTTGTGAAGCAACAAGTATGGAAGGATGCTATGAACAAAGAGTACGAGTCACTTATGAAGAATGATGTCTAGGATGTGGTCCCTAGACCCTAGGACAAATTTGTTGTCACCTCTAAATGGTTCTACAGGATCAAGCATGGTGTTGATGGAAGTGTTGAAAAGTTCAAGGCCAGATTTGTTGCTTGAGGCTTCTCTCAAAAGAAAGGTGTAGATTATGATGAGATATTTGCACCCATTGCTCGCTACACCACCATCTGTTCGATTATAGCCCTTGCTGCCTCGCAAGGATGGAATTTACACCAGATGGATGTCAAGGTTGCCTTCTTGCATGGTTCACTTAAGGAGGAAGTCTATGTAGAACAACCTGAGGGATTCGAAGTTCAAGATCGTCAAACACATATATGCAGGTTGAAGAAAGCCCTCTATGGGTTGAAACAAGCAACCCAGGCTTGGTATGAGAGGATCGATAGCTATCTAGCAAAGTTGGGATTTACAAGAAGTGAAGTTGATCTAAACCTTTACTTTAAGGCTGAGAATGATAGACCTCTCATCTTAGTACTCTATGTGGACGATCTCTTTTTGACAGGGGCAAACCCTCTTATTCATCAATTTAAGAGAGAGTTGGCTTCCGAATTTGATATGAAAGACCTAGGATTGATGCATTACTTCCTAGGGTTGGAGGTCTGGAAAAAGCCAGAGGAGATTTTCTTTTCTCAAGGAAAATATGTTGTGAAGCGACTTGAAAGATTTGGGATGGTGGACTGCAAGTCTGTGACTACTCCGATGGAACTTGACTTCAAGAAGTTATGTGGAAGTGTTGCTGGATCTGATTTGGGAAATCCTTCTGAGTATCGTCAACTCGTGGGGGCCCTGATGTTCTTGGTGAACTCCCGTCCGAACATATGTTTTGTAGTGTATACATTGAGCCAGTTTATGGTCAAGCCTCATCACATACATTGGATTGCTGCTAAGAAACTCTTGAGATATCTCCGAGGCACAATCACTTATGGACTGAGATACACTGCTGGGAATGTGAGGCTCCATGGTTACTCTGATGCAGACTAGGCTGGCAGTGTGGTGGATCGCAAAAGCACCTCTGGATGTACTGCTAGGAATGTGAGGCTCCATGGTTACTCTGATGCAGATTGGGTTGGCAGTGTGGTGGATCGTAAAAGCACATCTAGATTTTGTTCTCTAGGTTCTGCTTCGATATCATGGATGAGCAAGAAGTAGAAGTCGGCTGCCTTGAGCACTGTTGAGGCTGAATATATTGCTGCTAGTTTGGCCTCCTGTGAAGTTGTCTAGTTGAGGAAGTTCTTTAGTGAGCTATTTGGACATGTGTTGGATACCACTGTGATCTTCTATGACAACAAGAATGGGATTCGTCTTTCTGAGAATCTTGTGTTTCATGATCGCTCCAAGCATATTGATACCAAGTACCACTTTATCCGGGACATGGTACAGCAGGGAGCAATAAGACTCCATCATATTGGGACCAATGAACAGGTCGCTGATGTTCTTACGAAGCCCCTCCAAAGGTCAAATTCTTAACCTTCCATGAACAGCTTGGAGTTGTGGAGAATAGTGAGCTCTCGGAGCTCCGGGGGGCTTGGGGTACTTCTTGGAACAATGAGCGACCATAGGGTGACTCACCCTCCCATAGTGGTGCGCTATGTACAGGGTGAATATTTCACCTTCCCTTGTGATACCCCATGGTGACATATGCATAGGCTCAGTGGCTCACCCTCTGTTAAGTCTCTAGACTACTAGTGTAACCCCTTATTGTTATTAATGCAACCCCCTTATTGTATTATTGTGCCCATATAGTCTCCATGTCATTATTATTATGCCCCATAGAAGCCCGCTATTGTTATTGTTGTGCCCCTACAATATTATTGTTATGTAGGCTCTGATTGTATTGGGACCCCTTAGACTCCTATATACAGAAAGGAGGCCTTGTCATTTGTATCATCCAAGAATTGTTCATTTGTGTAATGTAAAGGAGGTTGCCCCCTCGAAGAGATTGATTTTTAAATCGTTGATCTATCTTTTCTATCTTTTTGTGAGCTAGTTTCATAACATTTGGTATTCAAGCTTTTGGATTCCAGGGTTTCACTGCTCCAAACAGGACATCATGGCATTTTCGATATAACTTTTTCTCTATGAAGTTTTAGAAGATAAAACAAAAACCCATTTGAGCCGAAATGTTTCTAAACCTCAGGTCTGAATTTCAATTCTTATCTCGCTATATGTTTGGAGATATGATCTAAGGAGTTTAGGGTTTTTGCAAGCTCCAAAATTCCATTGCAAATAGGTCATCGTGGCATTTTCTCTATAATGTTGTTTCTACGAAGTTTCAAACTCTGAAATTAAAACCCATTTGAGCCGAAATCTTGATGAAGCTCGACCCCAAACTTCAAATCTTTTTTCACTATATTTGCAGAGATATGGTCCAAGACATTTAGGGTTTTTGCAAGCTCCCGAATTACATCCCAAACAAATAACCTGGGGAAAATCATCATAACTTTCACTCTGAGCATCAAATTGAAATTTTGTAAGTTACAAAAAGAGGACGACCTGCGCTTTTCTATGTATCGGTTTCAGGGCCTAAGGTCGAAACAGTGACATGTGGTACTTCATACAATTTTGCTCCACTGAACCAGTGTATAAACAAGTCATCGTGGGAGATTTAGCATAATGCTTCCTTGGAGAATCCAATCTTGATCAGACTTGCATGGTTAGAAAGAGGACTCAGAGGGCTATCGCAAGACGTAATTTCAGATCTTAGTGATCCGAAATTACAGAAATACAACAAATTCAATATCGAGCTCCTACAAAGTGAAAAAAGGTGTGTAGTTTTTCTAAAGTTTTCCATAAGTTTGGTTGAAAAATTAGTTTGAAGGAATTCAAAGGGTGTGGAAGCTAAGATGGATGGTATAGAAGAAAAACTTGAAGGCAATATGGAAGATTTGAAGACAAACTTGACAAAGTTGCTACAAGAAATGCTTACTAATGGCAAAAGGGTAGTAAAGGAAACTCATGATGAAAACAAAAGAAATGTTAATCGTGATTTCATAGACTCTAACGTTGGATTGAAGACCCACCATGTTCCAAAGATCAATATGAGGAAGTTTGATGGCAAGGATCCTGTAACATGGATACTACAGATGGAGCAATATTTCGATCTCCATAATGTGCAAAACACACAAAAGGTATGCATTGCAACTTTATATTTGAAACCAAATCAGTTTGCATGGTATCGATGGTGTTGCTCTCATAAACAATTTTTCATTTGGGCAATTTTTACGAAAGAAATGATAGCACATTACGATGATACAAAAAGCAACACCTTTTTTAGCCAATTGATAAATCTCAAACAAAAGGGTTCAATGATCGAGCACATTGAGGACTTCCAAAAATTGAATATAAGGGTAAAAGATATTCCACAGGAGCATAAGATTGATGTGTTCATGGGGACTTTAAAGGATAACATCCAACATGAGGTTTGCCTTTGGGAACCTGATTCATTGGAGAAGGCATCCAGGTTGGCAAGAAAAATGGCAAGCAAAATTATGGCAACAAGGAAGCCTACCACTCACAACTATAAAGATGGAAGTGTTGTTTCTCCTAGCCTTTCACCACCTACAAGGTTGACACCATAACAATTGGAAGAAAAAGGAGCAAAAGAGCTTTGTTACAATTGTGATAGAAAATACATTAAAAGTCATAAGTGTGGTGAGAAGAAATTAATTTACATAGACGAGGAAGAGGAGCAAGAAAAGGAACAAGAAACGTCAAAAGAAGAGGATATACACCACGAACGAAACTCAAAGAAAGAAGAAATGAATCTGACCATATCGTGTAGTGCATTGACAGGAATTACCACTCCTCAAACTCTCAAGATAGAAGGGCATATCAAGAAGAAAAAGGTAATAGTGTTGATTGATTCGGGTAGTACCCATAATTTTATTCATTGTAAGATAGCCAAGGAATTGAATTGCTTCCTATATCCAGCACCAGAGTGTCAAGTAATAGTTGCAAATGGAGGAACCATAAATTGCTCTGGAAAGTGCCATAATATCAAGTTATCCATGGGAGAATATGTCTTGAATAGTCCAATGCTTTCCATTCCAATGGGTGGTGCAGATGTTGTATTAGGAGTCCAATGGCTACAATCTTTAGGTACGATAGCTTTTAATTTTCAAGAACGTTTCTTGAAATTCTTTTGGGAAGGAAAGGAAGTTGAGTTAAGGGGTATTGAAGGGAAATTGGGAAAGATAATCAGCCCTAACAGCACGTTAAAGCTTCTAAAGAAAGAATAACGGGGCATAATTGCACAATTATGTTCACTAGAGGTTCCCACATCAAAATCATCTATTTCTCCAAATCTCCAAAACGTTTTGGACAACATTCCAAGGTGTTTGAGACTCTCGAAGGCCTCCCACCTATTCGTGATCATGATCATGCTATTCATTTGATTCCAAGCAGTGTCCCCCAAACATTAGGCCTTACAGATATCCATATGCCCAAAAGAGTGAAATTGAACGTATGGTTGCATAGATGCTAGAGATTGGTATAATTCAACCTAGTCAAAGTTCTTTCTTTGCCCCAATGGTATTGATACAAAAAAATGATGGATCATGGCGCATGTGCCCAGATTATAGGGAGCTCAACTAGCTTACTATTAAAGATAAATTTCTCATTCCTATCATTAATGAATTATTGGATGAATTACATGGAGCAATTTACTTCACCAAGTTGGATCTTCATTCAGGATATCATCAAATCATAATGAAGACTGAAGACATTACAAAAACAACATTTAGAACTCATGAGGGTCATTATGAATTTTTGGTCATGCCTTTTGGCCTTACCAATGCACCTTCTACATTTCAAGGTTTGATGAATTCTATTTTCAAACCCTTCCTTAGAAATTTGTGTTAGTATTTTTTAATGATATACTAATCTACAGCAAGTCTTGGAAGGATCATGTTCAACATGTTGACAGGGTGCTCAAACTATTGGAGGAGAAACAATTATATGCAAAAAGCTCCAAATGTTTCTTTGGAGTACAAGAGGTAGAATATTTGGGTACTCAGTTAGATCATAGCTCATCTTATCATCCTCAATCTAATGGGAAAACTGAGATAGTGAACAAATGTTTGGAAGGATATCTTCGTTGCTTTGTATTTGATAAACAGATGGGTCAAGTGGTTTCCTTTGGCTGAATAGTGGTATAACACTTCCTTCCATACTACAGCAAAAATGACCCCATTTATGGCATTTTATGGATATCATCCACCGTCCATCACATCATTTTTAAAAGAAAATTCTAAGGTTCAAGAATTGGAAGATCACATCGAGCATCAACAAGAAGTTCTCAAACTCTTAAAGGATAACCTCGCTTTCGCATAGAATAGAATGAAACAACAGGCAGATCAATATCGCAGCAAAAGAAGTTTTAATGTAGGCGACTAGGTATTTCTACGACTACAACCATACAAACAAATGTCCCTCAAGCAAGCTAAGAAGGATAATAAATTATCACCAAAGTATTATGGTCTGTACAAGGTGTTACAAAAGATTGGTACTATGGCATACAAATTGGAGCTTCCTACATCTTCCCGACTCTTGAGTGCACCCATTTTTCCATGTTACATGGTTAAAGAAGGTTATAGGTGAGAAGATCCTAGTTCAGACAATATTGCCAGAACTTGACGAGGAAGGAAAAATCATATTAGAACCGGAAGCAGTCACAAAAACAAGAAATCGATAGCTACGGAATCGATCAATTTTAGAGTATCTCATCAAGTGGAAGAACTTACCCACTGAAGATTCCACATAGGAGAATGATAATTTTATACAGAAGCATCCATAACTACTCAAGCGTTGAGGACAACACTTTTTGAAGGAGGGGCATGTTAGGTCCCTATACTACTATTGTAATCCCTTATTGGTATTAGTGCAACCCCCTTATTGTATTCATATAGTCCTCATGTTGTTATTATTATGCCCCATAGAAGCCCACTATTGTTATTGTTATGCCCCTACAATATTATTGCTATGTAGGCTCTGATTGTATTGGGACCCCTTAGACTCCTATATATAGAAAGGAGGCCTTGTCATTTGTATCATCCAATAATTGTTCATTTGTGTAATGTAAACGAAGTTGCCCTCTCGAAGAGGCTGATTTTTAAGTCGTTGATCTATCTTTTCTATCTTTTTGTGAGTTGGTTTCATAACACCCTCCCTTATGGCATATGAGCAGGATGAATGGTTCATCTTCTCCTGCAAACACATCCTAACCATGTAGTCCGAGACTCATCGGAAGTACCTCTCATCTAGCCAATGAGTAGGGAAATGAGGATAGGGACCATAGTACTACCAATGGATGCATCGTGTACCACTGTACTCCCTATGCTAGGATGTTGATATTGATCTAGGATCAATGGAAACTGACTTCGAGTCAGTTAAGAGTGATATGACACTATTAAAATTGGCAACTACAGCCAAACTCCATGTGCGTCATCTTAATAATGGAAGCTGATATTTTTCTTGGATCCCTCTCATCAAGAGGTGTAGGATTGATCTAAATATCATCTGATTCCAATAAGTATTTATGGAGATATGAATTTATTTGTGTTATGGGACGATTCGTTAAGGTCGGCCAGCAACCAAATATACCCCACTTGTGCTCAACGTTTGATCCGAATTGGGTCCATGAAAATTATCAAAATGCTATCACTGTATCAAATCAGGACAGACTTCAAAAACTTGTGAACAAAGAGCTATCAGGAAGGACCTCTGAATAGTGGCAGTTTGTAGCCAGCAAGGAACGACGAGGACCTCGGTCAAAGCGCGCTGACCAAGGCCCATGGAGACCGCGCAGGACGCAAACTAGCAGTTGGGAAGTCCGGATTGGAAAACGGAGGCCGTTTCTGAACCCCTCAAGAAGGAAAGGCCTCGAGCGCTCGGTCGCATGGGAAGCCGAGAAACTGTAGGGAAAACGCTAAAGCAAAAGGCGGGTCCCGTGCTCCGAAACCGGCGGAATATCGAAGGCACTTTGGGGCACTAAGCGGATTTGGCAGAGAACGAGTGATTCCACACATTGCACAGCGCGTGTCCAGTGGATGAGAGAGAAAACCGCCTCTCATCACAAGATAACGATCGAGCAAGTCAACTACGCGATAAGAGCGAACACCGTAGGACCTGGGGGCTCCAGATCTAACGGTGGAGATTTCACCCAATGTATGACCGGATCTGGAGGTAGAATTAAGCAACGACACATAAAAGTCTGAAGTCCGATTTGACCGCTGAGCTGGCAGATGAATCATTACACAGCGTAACCGAAATATCGAACCGTTTGAGGAAGAGCTGGCGCAGTTCATGAGAGGACAAGTGGCCACCTCCCTATGAGACGTTACACAAAGGTGATGATGCAGAGGCAGGGAACTCCAAGCGAACAGCAGCAGGCGATCCGAAGAGGCAGAAGAGGAAGTGAACAGGCAGAGGATGGATTAGCTTTAAGCCATGAACGAACAGACAAAGAAAGAGGGCACTATAAGAAAGGAAGAGACAGTGAGACTGAAAGAGACCAAAGAGACAAAAGCAAGAAGCAGCGAACAGAGAGCCGAGATGACCTAAGGCAGCATCGAGCAGACAAAGCCAGGCTTGAGAGGTTCAAGCAATCCCTGAGAGGATATCTATCAAGAAATGAGTAGCAAATTGGACTTGTCCCATTAAGACCAGTGAGGTCGAAGACTTGGTAAGGAAGAGTCTGTGCACTCTAGCGGCTTGGGGAATCCAAGAACCACCCTACTAAGCATCATCTGTTTCAGGAGACCCAAATTGAGCTCCTCATTGTAAAAACTTTGTTTTTAAGACACAATAAAAGAAGGCCACCACTAAAAGCTGGACCAGAGACGTAGCCCTGGAGGATAGAGTAAACTCCTTATTAATTTGTTGTGTCCTTGCATTCGCTGACTATGTTTCTTTTAATGGTTTCCATTTTCCAGTGTCTATGTATTTTGCAATCTGATCGATCTGTTGCCTAAGATAACATAGACACACACCAGCACATAAGTCTGTAATACCTTCATTCATTAATCAATTAACTGAGATCACTCACAAGTGATTTTTAGATCAAGTGGTATCAGAGCTTTAGGCTGTTAAGGTTAGACAAGCTTGTGTTGGATTAGCTGTTGAATGCTAACTAAATCAAAGCTCAAATTAGGAGAAGGAGAGTTGGTCGAAACTAATCCTGAAATTGGGAGAGTCTATCCTCAGAAGACAATGTCAGAAGAAGGTTTTGTGGGGCTAGACCCTCAATTCATAGATAGTTTCCTATCCATAAGGTCCATGATAGAGGAAATGTATAAGGATTTTAGAAAACACAAGGATGAAGATGCATCAGCTCCAAACAAGACAAAGGAGAAGATGAGTCTTTCCTCCATGGCCACTCAAAAGGCAAAGGGAAAGAAGAAAGCTTTCTCACACCTCCTGATAGCCCTTAACATAAAAAGAAGGCATCTTTGATTAAACTAGATGTTAAATTTGATTTACCTATTTATGATGGAGAGTTGAATGCAGAAAAGATGGACAATTGGATTAGACAAATTGATGTTTATTGTAGAGTGCAGATTATTGATTCAAACAAGAGTAAGATTCAGCTGGCAGGCCTACGCCTTAGAGGCACTGCCTTAGTTTGGTGGGAAGGCAAGACCCAAGCTGATATGAAGAGACATGGTAAGACTATTTCTGTCTAGAGTGAATTTGTTTTTGCAATGAAAAAGCAGTTCTATCCATTGGCCTACATGCGGCAAGCCATGATGAGCTGGCAAACTCTTCGACAGTTGAAAGGGAAAAGTGTACAAGGATACACCCAAGAATTCCAAAAGAGAGCATTGATTCTAGGAATCTCATTAGACTCACCTAAGACTCTGTTGAAGTACATTGGTGGTCTACACAACTACATGAGGCACACTATCCTCATGTTTAATCCCACTAGTATAGATGAGGTATCTGTTCAGGCTACTCATCTAGAAGCTAGAGGAAAGAATGGAAGTCCAGAAGTTGGGGGATTATCCCAACCCACTGTAAGCAAAAATAAGGAGAAAAGAAAACAGAAATGGAAAGCAAGGAAGGCTAACACTGCACAGAAGAGCAAGTCTTCATGCACTCGCTGTAAGAAGGATGGGTATGATGATGAGCACTGTTGGATTCTGCATCCAGAGCTGAGACCTAAGAAATTCGAGGGCAAGAAGAAAAAGACTGTTGCAGCTATTCAGAAAGATTTGGGGTCAGACTCAAGAGATGAAACAACTATTGCAGACATAGGTATAAAAGGTAAGAATTCTAAAGCACCTACTAGTAATTCTGCACAAACTACTATTGATGAAGAAAATGAGAGAAAAAGACATGAGCTTTTCCATATTCGAGTTATTGCCAAACATCAAAAGATTGATACTTTGTTTGATAGTGGCTCACAAGTAAATTTAATCTCTGAAGCAATTGTAAAGAAATTGGGATTAGTGACTACACCTCACAAGAAACCATACCCATTAGGATGGTTAAATGATAAAGCACAACTACAAGTGACTAGACAATGCAAACTCAAATTTTCTTTTGGGTCAGCATTTGTAGATGAGGTTGAGTTAGACATAATTGCTTTGGATATATGTAGAATTGTTTTAGGAAGTCCTTACTTGTATGACAGAAAAACTATCTTCTATAGAACTGAGAACAAGTATCTACTTGTTAAAAATGGAATCAAATACCTTGTAAGAGCTCATAAGCTCAAGAATAATTATACTCTCATAAACTCAGGGCAGATGAAACGAATGATAAATTCATGCAAACAATTCTTACTAATGGTTGTAAAGGAAAAGAAACCTGATAAAACCAATGTATTTGAGGGTTGTGATGCTAAACAACAAGCTGATTTAGAAAAAGTTGTTTTAGAGTATGATATCTTGTTTCAAAAACCTAAAGGTCTACCACCCAAAAAGGAAGTAGTGCATGATATTATTTTGCAGCAAGATGCTCCATTGCCTAACATTGGGATGTACAGGTTGTCCGCTTTAGAGAATGCTGAAATCAAGAAGCAGGTGCAGGAGTTGCTCGAGAAAGGGTTCATCAGACCTAGCACATCACCACGTTGGGTCGCCAATCGTTTTGGTGAGAAAGAAAGATGGCTCGTGGAGAATGTGCAGTGATTACCAAACACTGAATAAGATAACAATCAAAAATCATTATCCCCTTCCTAAAATAGATGATCTTTTAGATCAATTGAAAAAAGTTGTTTATTTTTCCAAGTTAGACTTGCATAGTGGATACCATCAGGTCAGAGTTGCAGAATAAGATGCATGGAAGACTGCTTTCAAAACAAAGCAGGGATTGTACGAGTGGCTGGTTATGCCTTTTGGCTTAACTAATGCTCTTGCTACTTTCATGAGATTAATGAATGATGTACTCAAACCTTTTCTTGATGATTTTGTTATTGTGTATCTGGATAACATTCTGATATTTAGCAAAACATGGGAAGAACATTTAAATCATGTTAAGCAAACATTAGATGTTTTGAAAAGAGAAAAACTTCATGTTAAACTCTCAAAATGTGAATTTGGCAAAACATCTTTGAATTATTTGGGACATATAGTAGGGGGCGGTGAATTGAAGATAGATCCCTCTAAGGTGGCAGTCATTGTAAACTAGCCTAATCCCAAATCTGCTACAGAAGTTAGGAGCTTCTTAGGAGCATCACAATATTGGAGAAAGTTTATTTCTAACTTTTCCTTAATTGCAGCACCCTTACATGCTTTAACAGGATTGAACAAGGTGTTTCAGTGGAGAGGAAAACAGCAGAAAGCCTTCGACACCTTGAAAGAAAATATTAGTACAGCACCCGTACTAGCACTGCCTGATCTTCAAAGACCATTTGAAATCCAAACGGATACCAGTGACTATGCCATGGGAGCAGTGTTGACACAGCACGGTAAACCCATATGTTATCATTCTGAGACATTAAATTCTGCAGTAGTTAACTATCCTACATATGATAAAGAATTGTATGCATTAGTACAGAGTGTGAAAAAGTGAAAACATTACTTAATGGGCAAAGAAACAGTGATACATACTGATCATCAACCACTTCAATATCTACGCTCCCAAACTAAGTTGCTGCAATCAAGACATTATAGATGGATGGGTTTTCTACAACAGTTTCATTTAGTCATCACATATAAAAAGGGCATACACAATAAAGTTGCAGATATGTTATCTAGACCCATTATAAATGCATCTACTATACTTAAGCATAACTCTGTGTTACATGAGAGTTACATTGAACAATATGCTCAAGATGTAGACTTTAAGGATGTATATGCAACTTTAAGTCAAGGAAAACAAGTAGAAGAATTGGACTATCATGTAAAGGACCGACTCTTATATCATTGTGGGAAGCTATGCATTCCACAAACTGAAAGAGTAAAGATAATTCGAAAAGCACACACTTCTCTAATATCAGGTCACTTTGGGATAAGTAAACAGTTGCACAACTGCAAAGATTTGTTTTTGGCCAAAAATAAATGAGACGGTTTCTAGATATGTAAGAGGGTGTACTATGTGTGCTAAAAGCATAGTTTTAAAATTCGGCCGAATCGAATCCGAAACGGCCGAGTTGATCCGAGTCATTGAAGAATTTTATGACCCGGCAGAAAAACCAGTTCGGGAGGCCGAGTCATGATTGACTCGGCCGAGTTATTGCATGACTCGGCCGAGTCAATCATGACTCGGTCAACCCGGCCGTTTCCACATCTACTCGGCCGAGTCATTAAATCTAGCCAGTCCCCCCAAAAAACAACGATTTTTCTAATTTTTTTTGAACTTTTTAACATTTAGCTGATTGTTGGGGACTCCAAGGTGTTTTCTAAATTGGTTAAGTGCTATTTGGGATCCATTCACCTCTCCTAGTATTGATATGCTACTCAAATTTCATGGTAATGTTAAATTCTTAAAGTAAAAGTGACATTCTCCTTAATCTTCATTTTCATCCTTTTACTTAAATTTTTAACATTACCATGAAATGACTCAGGATGTTTGAGAGTGGTTCCGGCCTCATTGGATTTCATATGGAGAAAGTAGAATTTTAGATTTCATTCAAAATTCAGCAGACTTATCAGATTTTCAGGATTTCAGGATTGGAGGATTGCAATGTTTCCATTGAATTTTGTCCTGTATTAGGGTATGGAACTCGTATTTAACCAAGAGCACCAATCACTCTTTGTACCTTGATGTTAGTGACATTGGTTGTCGAACTTCTCCAGGATTCGCTCCCAAACCAGGAGCTTCTGAAAATGTCGCTCCAGCTCCCGTTTTCGCTCTTGCTCCCCACTTTCGCTCCCGCTCCCAAGTAACACTGAGCCAGATGATGTTGGCAACTCTAGCAGTAGCTAGTAGTACTGGTCACAGAGTTTTGTTGTAGAGGCCATTTATAGCCTTCTTGGTTATTTGTTTTTGTTTTGATCTCTATATCATCATCGTGTATGTATTGGACAATGCACTGGGTGCCATTTTGATATAATGGATATATTCATGAGCCTACTTTGATAATATGTTGTCTTCTATCTATATTCTAATGCTGTGTGTTTGGAAACATGAATGAAAATCTTTAAAATTATGTGTTTTTATAAAAAATAAATATTTAATGTATTTTTTACAACGACCGAGTCATTGAAATCGAGCCGGCCGAATCGATACCGAGTCGGAGTCGGAGTCGACCCTCGACCGAGTCGGAGTCGGAGTTTTAAAACATTGGCTAAAAGCAAGCCCAACAATAGAAAACTAGGCTTGTACACTCCATTACCAGTTCCTTCTCACCCTTGGGAAAGTGTTTCCATGGATTTTGTTGGAGGACTACATAAATCTAGGAAAGGTCATGATTATTTGTATGTTATCATGGATAGGTTTACCAAAATGTGTATTTTGATACCTTGTAATAAACAGATTACAGCTGAACAAATTGCAAAATTGTTCTTTCAGCATGTATGGGTTCGTTTTGGATTACCCACTTCCATTGTATCTGATCGAAACACCCGATTTGTGGGGAAGTTTTGGTCAAGTCTATGGGAACTGATGGACACCAAACTGAAGAAAAGCACAGCTTTTCATCCACAAACTAATGACCAGACAGAAGTAGTCAACATGACAGTGATCTAATTGCTCAGAGGATATTACAGCAAACATCCTAAGCTTTGGGATGAACATTTGTGTTATGTGCAGCATGCTTACAACCGAGCAAAACATTCTTCTACACAGAGATCTCCTTTCGAGACCTGTTTTGGTTTCACACCAAGGTTTCCTTTGGATTTTGTCTTTGGTAAAGACACCACAGTTGAGAGACACAGTGATGTGGACAGGGCAACTAGGTTCATTGAGCAAATCTAAGAAATCCACCAGGCAGTACAGGAACAGCTGGAAAAGAGCTAAGCCAAATACAAGACAAGGCATGACAAGCATCGGATGGAGCATAGTTTCCAAGTTGGTGACCAAGTCTGGCTGTATATCAGCAAAGACAGAATGCAAGGGGAAGGTAAAAAGCTAAAACCTATCAGGTATGGACCTTTCAGGATACTTGAGAAAATTGGTGAGAATGCTTTTCGCCTTGATCTACCAGCTTACATGCACATCTACTCAGTCGTAAATGCAGATTGCTTGAGATTATTTGAACCCTCACTAATTGAAGATCCCGAAGAGCAGAGTCAATTGCCTTCTATTGATAACCTATTACCTGAATATCCTAATGAATTGCAGGAAGACACAGTGCTGGACAAGAACGTAAAGACGACACACAGGGGAGATGTTGAGTACCTCAGAGTTGGGCTCAAGGGTTCAAAGCCGAGCAGTGCAAAGTGGATAGAGATTGGACAAGTCAGACAATTGTATACTCACTTAGTCGATGCTTGAAAACCAACTTTTGGTGGTCCAAAATCTTTTCAGTGGGAAGGTCGTGATTCGAATTGGATCCATGAAAATTATCAAAATGCTATGATTGTATCAAATTAGGATAGACTTCAAAAACTTGTGAACAAAGAGCTATCAGGAAGGACCTCTGAACAGTGGCAGAGTGTAGCCAGCAAGGAACGACAAGGACCTCGGTCAAAGCGTGCTGACCAAGGTCCAGAAAACGAAGGTCATTTCTGATGCGCGATTAGCACTTAGCGCTAATCGCGCATCGCTGGGCAAAACCCCTCGAGAAGGAAAGGCCCGAGCGCTCGGTCACATGGGAAACCGAGAAACCGTAGGGAAAGCGCCAAAGCGAAAGGCGGGTCCCGCGCTCCAAAACAGCAGAATATTGGAGGCACTTTGGGGTGGTAAGCGGATTTGGCAGAGAACAAGCAATTCCACACATTGCACGATGCGTGTCCAGTGGATGAGAGAGAAAACCGCCTCTCATCGCGGGCTAATGATCAAGCAAGTCAACCACGCGATAAGAGAGAACACCGTAGGATCTGGGGGCTCCAGATCTAACGGCAGAGATTGCACTCGATGTATGACTGGATCTGGAGGGAGAATTAAGCAACGACACATAAAAGTCTGAAGTCCGATTTGACTGCTGAGCTGGCGAATGAATCATTACACAGCGTAACCGAAATACCGAACCATTTGAAGAAGAGTTGGCGCAGTTCGTGAGAGGACAAGTGGCCACTTCCCTGTGAGACGTTACACAGAGGCGATGATGCGGAGACAGGGAACTCCAAGCGAACATCAGCAAGCGATCCGAAGAGGCAGAAAAGGAAGCGAACAGTCAGAGGATGGATTGGCTTTAAGCCATGAACGAATAAACAAAGAAAGAGGGCACTGTAAGAAAGAAAGAGACAGTGAGACCGAAAGAGACCGAAGAGACAGAAGCAAGAAGCAGAGAACAGAGAGCCGAGCTGACCTAAGGTAGCATCGAGCAGACAGAGCCAAGCTTGAGAGGTTCAAGCAATCCTTGAGAGGATATCTGTCAGGAACTGAGTACCAAAGTGGACTCGTCCCATTAAGACCAGTGAGGTCGATGACTTGGTAAGGAAGAGTCTGTGCACTCTAGTGGCTTGGGGAATCCAAGAACCACCCTACTAAGCATCATCTGTTTCAGGAGACTCAAATTGAGCTCCTCATTGTAAAAACTCTATTTTTAAGACACAATAAAAGAAGGCCACCACTGAAAGCTAGACTAAAGACGTAGCCCTGGAGGATAGGGTGAACTCCTTATTAATTTGTTGTGTCCTTGCATTTGCTTACTGTGTTTCTCTTAATGGTTTCCATTTTCCAGTGTTCGTGTATTTTGCAATCTAATCGATCCGTTGCCTAAGATAACATAGACACACACTAGCACATGAGTTTGTAATACCTTCATTAATTAATTAAACTGAGATCACTCACGAGTGATTTTCAGATCAACGTTTTAGTATAAATAGAGGTGGCCTTCAAGTCATTTCAACACACTTGGGATCTCTTCCTCTCTACTTGTCTTTGGGTTTTAATAAGAGGAGAGATCCTAAGCGATAACGCTGCCCTAATCTAGAGGGCAGACGCCGAAACTGCCGGAAACTACCAGAAAAGCCGAAACTGTTGGAACTGTCGGGAATTGCTGGAACTGTCGGGAACTGCCAGAACTGTCGGGAAAAGCCGGAACTACTAGGAATAGCCGGAATTAACGAAACTGTCGGGAATAGCCGGAATTGCCAGAATTCTAGGGAACTGCCGGAACTACTGGGAAAAGCTGGAACTGCTAGAACCGCAGGAACTGTCGGGAATAGCAAAAACTAACGGAACTGTCGGAATAGCTGGAACTGCCAGAACTATCGGGAATAGTCGGAACTGTAGGAACTGTAGGGAATAGCCGGAACTGCCGGGAATAGCCGGAACTGCCGGGAACTGCCGGAAATAGCCGAAACTGTCGGAACTGCCGAGAATAGCCGGAACTACTGGAACTGTCGGGAACTGTCGAAGCATCTGTCTCCGAAGGAGAGCAGCATGCAAGGAACAACTAACTAACATTGGGACAATTGTATGGTACTTAGCAACAAATACACCAAGCATGCAATGTCACATCTAGCATGCAAGGGACAGCTAGCATGCAACAACAAGCATGCTAGGGACAACAAGCAAGCAAGGGACAACAAGCATGCTAGGGACAACAAGCAAGCAAGGTGCAGCCAGAGCATAGGTCAGTACTGCAACATGGTGTAGCAATGGCACATAATGCAGTACTGTGATGGGTACAGTCATGATTAATGAAGCGTGATGAGATGCAGCATAGTGATGATGGGTGCAGCATGGTGCAACACGGTGAGGTGCAACATGATGACGAAATGCAGCACAACGATAGGTGAAGGAGTCACCTTGGAGAATCAGTTGATGCAACATGTCTTCAACTAATCTCATGTATCATCTTCATAGAGATGATCTTTGCTCTTATCTAGATAAGTCAAAGTGTTGACTTCTGTTGTAAATGTACTGTCTCTCTCTTTCTCTGCTGAACTATTGAAGAACATATAAGAAGAATTGATCAAGGGTTTCCCCACATTGGGGTTTGTCCCTGGCTAGCACCACATCTTGTGTCCTCTTGTCTTGGCTTGTCTTCTGCGATTTATGTTTATGTTCTATCTGCAGTTTACTTTAATGTTGATGTGATTGCTAATCTAGAAAAGATATTGAGCTAACTGTGAAAATTGAAATAAATTGCTCTAAGCATAGAACATACCTAATATTAACACACTCTATTATTGGAGACTGTCTTCGGGTCAGTGGAGAATGGTATGATACATTCTTGGCCATTTCTTCTTTCTTCTTGGTTCAACAGAGCAGAGAAGTGACAAGGATGGTACAAATTGTCAGATAGTTTGGCAAGTGATGTTCTCCCTAGTTGAGAGGGAGTGTTAAATTTGGCAACTAGGTCCAAACATCACTTTGAATAGCTCTTATCAGGCCACTGATATTTTTCTTGGATTATTCTTTCTGAGAGGTGTAGAATTGATCTAAAGATCATCCCATTCTGACATCTACAAATGAAGTCATGAATTTATTTTGATTATGGACAAATTGTCAAGGTCGGACAGCAAACTCATGTAGGCTTAGAAGCCCAACAATCATGTCTATTCATCCTCAACGTTTTCCTATTAATACATGATGCCTCATCCTCATTTGGACACACATCACTCTCATTCATCTTTCTCTCTCTCATCTTGATTCGGTACAGATTTTTGGGCTTCTCTCTCTCTCCACACGTGTGAAGGAAGGTTTGATTTTCTAGCTGCTGCGTTGATCAGATTTGTCCAAAATTTCAGGAGGCTGACTTTGACCAACGTTGACCCTACTTGACTGCGGTTTTGTGAGGGAGACCTCTATTTGGGCAGGCCACAATTTTGGGCATGAAAACTGAGGTTGTTTGACCCCAATGTTGACCAATGTTCACTGCCCTAGTTCTGGTTGTTGTGTTGACTTCCGTTGACCAAGTTTGACTGGTTATTTTCAGATTGTTTTGGGGTTGCATTATCTTGTTGTTGGAGGTCGAGTTGACCAAGGTTGACCGAGTTGTTTTGGAGGTCTATTTCAACCTTGTCGACCAGTGTTGACTTTCCGGTTACGACTTTCTGTTTCTGTTGTTTTGACTGATCAAATTGAGCAAGTGAATATTGTAAATTGTTCTCTCTCTCTCTCTCTCTGTTGAACTCTTGAAGAATTAGAAGAAGAATTGATCAAGGGTTTCCCCACATTGGGGTTTGTCCCTGGATGGTGCCATATCTTGTGTCCTCTTGCGTTGGCTTGTCTTCTACTATTATTGTTTATGTTCTATCTGCATTTTACTATCATGATGATGTGATTGTTGAACTGGATATTGATATTGGGCTTGTTGACCCTGCCGCCTCCGCCGACCTACAAGTCATTGAGAAAAGCCTTCAACCCCACAAGGTGTGGTTGGTGGCAAGAAACACAAAGAAGGGGTTGTCACACTAATCTTGACTCTCTCTATTTGAGCTATCTCCTAGGTTAGCTAAAGGGGTGGTCCCTAATGAAAATTTAAGTTAGAAATGATGTGAGTTTCTAAGAGATTTGTTAAGAGTTAAATAGATTCTCTTTAAGATTTATAAGCAAAAACTGTTATGAGCAATAACCATCATAAGATAAGCATGGAGTATATAAACAACCAGTGCTTTCCAAGTATTTGCTCTTTAAGAAATGAAATTGTATTTGTTTAAAATGAGGTGAAATGCTTTCAAATGGAAAGCCAAAATAATCCTGAAAAGTGAAACAATAAATTGTTAGCACAAGATATTATAAATGCTTTCAAGATGAATAAGTCTACAAATCAAAGCATGGAAACTATCTTGCTCACAGAATACAAAAATAACTCAAATGTTAGACCAAGATGACAACATGCAATTAAGTTTGCAAGCCAAAATAATAGTACTTGAAAGTGAAACCAATCATTTATGACAATATGCAATTAAACCAAAAGATAAGCCAATTTCCAAGTACAAGAAAATTAACTCGCTGCAAAATTAAAAGAGATTACAATGCTTGCATCCAAAGTGCCTCTTGAAATAAGATTTGCATGCGAGACTTTAGACCATCAAGATAGCAAGAAATTTAAGAACTTTGCAAACAAAGCAAATATGATGGAATGAGCTCTTGGTTTGTTTTATTAATTAGTGTTAAGGAAAAGTTACAATTGAACTCTAGTCCTCAAACCTCATCCTCGCCCAAATGTTTGGATCTCACAATGAGGAGTCAATAGAGGTAGAGGGTCCCTAAAAGTTTATTCAACCAACTTAAGTTGGAGGTAAGTTTTAATGAGGCTTGGGGCCTTCCTATACTAAAATGCCTAGATGAAATGCAAAGTGTGTTAATTCCCCAAATTAAACTAATGCAAATGAAAATGCTTCAAAGAGAAATAGATTGAAAAACTTAAGAGCGTCTGCATGTGGGAATTTAAATACAAGATTATTAAAAATTTGCATGTGGAGTGAAATGTATTAATTTTAAGCATGCACAATATGATATTAAAAGCTAGAAAGCTAAGAAAAACTAAAAGCAAAATTAGGTCACCCACAAGAATCCCTCCTCTAAATGAGGAAGGGGGATGCCATAGGAAAAATCCCAAGCTCCCTCCAGTAAAAAAATTTAATCTTTTATTAGTGCTTAAAGCATGTGAAAATGCTTCTAAGAGGACAGCCCACAATACAAGAAAGATCTTTACAAATATGGGACTCTAACAAAGCTAGACTCTCTCCCCAAAAATATAACAACAACAAACTTGAAGATGGAAAAAACTCTCCAAAAGAGATTCACAAGGCTCAAAAGGCCCACAGCCTAGATGAGTCTGCAACTCTCTCCCAAGTGCTTATGGCCTCCCTAGAAATCAGTCTTTGGACAGCGTGAGAGGGTCCTGCATACACACGAGTGAGTAGTTTTCCAAAACTTCTCCTCAAGCACCTTGCTACCCAATGTTCAAGCCTATCGGTTGCAAAACACAAAAAAATACCAATAGTCAGTGTAAAATTAGGAAAAAGAAACCAAAACTAAACTTAGAATTTGACTTACAAAGTACTAGCTCAAGTAATAGGAGTGAACCTCCATACTTGCCTAGCTTTAGAAATGACTCTTGAATAGGAGATATAACTTTGAAAGAAATAGAATCAAAGAAATATTTTGATATTTAAATGGATGATCAAGTAGCTATAGATTAAGAAAACTCCCTTTTGTTCTTCGTTGGATTGAAAACTTGGAACGAAAAATGGCTAAGTCTTAGATCGTTGTGATTCTAGGAGTGAGTTGATCTAACTGAGATTTCTCCCACTTCCAGATGGATTCCTGCACACAATACAAAATATATTTCCCACACTTGAACATATATTAGTTTGCACAAGATTAGAGCAATATAATGAATAAGATAAACCAATCATTCCTCATAAAATGAATTGGCAAGCTTATCCCTAGAATACTACTCTAAATCAATGATATGTGCAAGATAGCTTGCACACATCAATCCAAGCAAGATGGCAAGCATAAAGTAATATTAATTTAACATGTGAAAGAATTTAAACACAATAATAGTAGTATGAAAGGACATCACCTCATAACGCCAAAATAACACTAGTCAAATATCCCCAAAGTCTTGATTGTATTAAGAAAGTATGCAAGTACAAAATGGTAGAGTTTCCTCAAGCCTAATAGCTTATTACATGATACAATATGAGAGCCCATGGCTCTATTATATAGACAGTTGGGAACAAATTCCAATGAAAACTGGTATTGGAGCCAATCTCAATGTAAAAGTGATTAAACAAGTGGCATGAGGTGACAATCCCGAAGAGAAATTCGAATTTGTTGAATGGAGCTCCAATGCCAAGTGTAAAAATCGAATTCTGGCAAGTGAACATCATTTTTTTCTTCCCTTATGTGCCAAATTCGAATTTTATGATAGAATGAAAAGTGTATATGGGTGGTAACCCATGTGGGGCCAATTTTCCACAAAAATCTCCACCAAATATTCTCCCAAATCCTCCCAAATGTGCATTAACTTCACAAATTCAAATTTCCAAGTAAGCAGTTTTCTCCTTTAATGCCAAACATTCAATTTTATTTGAGCACATGTCATTTCCTTGATTTTAGGAGTCCACATTACTTTGGGATTTCACTTTAACTCCCCCATAATTTTCCACCTCATTTCCACAACGTTTAACATGTGTGGATATTTATTTTTCTCCATGTATTTAATTTCTGGCTTAATTAATTGCGAGATTTCCCACTAAACTTAAGAAAAGTGGGTTTTGAAGGTTAAAACACATTTTTAACCCCTCAAAGTGTCTCATAGTAAAAAGTTGAGGGTGAGAGGTGCAAATTTCATTACTCATACCCCATACAACTTCTCTAGACATCATTTATTACATTACAAGTATAATTTATTTGCAATTTTTGACCTACGGAAAATCCAAAAAAATAAAAAATCTCTACGTAGACCTAACCAAATTCCACAAAAATTATTGTGTGATCTAGAATGGTAATATACATAGACTCTAGACACTATGATGTGTTAGGGGCTCAACCTTCAAACCGTCACCCTGGCTTTGGGGTAAAACATGAGTGAAAAAACCCAGAAAATTATCTGCCTCTGAAAAAGAAGGGATCATTAACCAAATAAAAAAAACACTCCAAGGTGTACTCATTTGTTGATCGAGTCCCAACATCCAAGGTCTGTTACAAACTCAAAAACTCATCATTATTAGTATCACTTATTACAATTTCCCGCAGGGTGTAGAATCTGTGTACAAGAAAGATGATGAGAAGATAGAAGTAGATTTTAAAAACTTTGTTGACTGATGATATCTGATGGTACAAGTGTCCTCTAGATCATCCTTGGGCATGGAGTCTTCATATAATCATTAGGTGCCACTCTAGTGGTCAAGAGGGCTAATAAAGAAATTGAAGTAAAATTGCTCTCAGCATAGAACATACCATTGTTATCCTAAAATTTTCCTCATTCTTGCATCTTTGGCTTGAGCTTGGAGAAGAGAGGAGAAGAGACCTTGGAGAAGAGAGGAGATAGCAAGCTTTTGAGATCAGATTTGTGAGAGGTTTGAAGATAGAGCAAAGGAGAGCTTGGAGGAGTGAAGAAGGGCTACCATCTACCTCAAGTTCTCAACTTCTCAAGAGCTAAAGAGGTAAGTGCAAACCCCAGTTAACTCCCTCATTTTCTTGTCATTCTTGTTTGTATTTTTTCTCCTCCTCTCCTACTCTTTCCCATTCTTTCTTCTTGCTCATTTTATTATAGGTTGCCCATCTAAAAGGGTGTTCTTTTGGTTTACCATTCCACTTTTGGTTTTCATGGTGCTAGTGGGGGGTACGCATAGAATGGAAGAAATGGAAGAAGAGGATAGTGGTTGCACTCATGGTGACCCAATATATGATAAGGAGGAAGGGTTTGAAGAGGAAGGGGATGAAAAGAGCACTGAAATACAAAGGGGAAAAGCTGCATTGAGACACTTGTGGAATTTTGTGAAAACACTTGAGTGGGGGACAAGTGGTGGAACCTTCAAGTTTTTATGCCCTCGTGACTATCATGGATGAAAACCTTATAGTGATTCATATACCCGTGAGAGGAGGCATCTTTGGGGGATAATGGACAATGATGAAAAAAAGGGTGCCATAGGGATCTTAGTGTTTCCTAAAGATAAAATACATCCAAATAGAGGTTGAACAAAATAAAAGTAAGAAACAAAAACATCAACTCGATACAAGTGCAACCCCTAGATTTGGTGGCCACACCTCATCTCCTCTTGGTTTTGGAACCTCTAAATCTAGAAGTATTGCAGATTTGCTAAATAGTGGTGGGAGGGATGATGTGGATGCAAAAGTGGTCTAGCTTCTTTCTGCTTGCGGTGTACCATTCAATGTGATTTGCTCTCCCTACTAGCATGATTTGGTTAAGGCCATCAATGAAGCCCAAATGAATACAAGAGCCTCAACTATGAGAAAGCTAGAACTTTGTTATTAGACAAAGGAAAAGCAAAAATTCATAGAGCTTTGACACAGTTTACAGATGAGTGGGCGAATTGAGGGGTATCGATTATATCAAAATGTTGGACAAATGTTAGAAACCAACATTTAATAAATTTTCTTGGTGTTTCTACTAGTGGTGTAGTGTTTCTTGCAAGTCATGACTCCTCCATCACTACATCTTCTCAAAACATTGCAAATCTCCTAGTGAAAACAATTAATGATGTTAGTCCTAATAATGTGCCTCAAGTGATCACTGATAATGCGGCAAATTGTAAAGGAGCAAGAATAATCATTGAGCGAACTCATCCACACATCTTTTGGTCTGGGTGTTTGGTGCACACATTGAACCGTTTGATGCATGATATTGTGAAGCATAAAGAATGTGGATGGATTAATCAATTGAACAAGAGAGGGAAGCAACTCATTAAATATGTCATAGAGCATACAAGGTCAACTACTTTTATGGCACTTACTCCAAGTTGTAGTTGCTTAAAGCTTTCAAAAACTAATATTGCAAGATATTACCTCTTTAGGTGCCTAGTGAAGATGAGACAAACTCTAAGTGCTATGGTGATGTGTGATTCATGGGATGAGATGAACATTGATAGAGATGGTGCTAATGTAGTGAAGGAAATTGTTCTTGATAGTTACTTTTGATCATAGGTTAAGTATGTCTTGCAATTCACCAAGTCAATTTATTACATGATCAAGTTTGCATATTCATATCAGCAATAATTGGGGAGGTGTACCGTGTATGAGTAGTGGATAGCATGTTGGGGCATATTAAAACATTGTTGAGCCTAGAGATATCACTGTGTATAATTATATCCATGTAGAGGTGTAAAATGATGGAAAACATGAAACATTCCATTGCATGCCTTAGCGCATAAGTTCTTACACCTAAATACTATCATGCACCATGGCTTTCAACGCCAACACCTGGTGGGGGTACCAAGAGAAAACCACACCAAGGTCCAGAGGTTCTGGCTGGTTATATGAAAGCATTGGATAAATTAGTCCCTGATGAGGAGTGTGACATCATACGGAAACAATTGAGCAACTATTTGGGACCAATCATGCAATTAGAGATCAAGGGAATTTGTCTTTGCTTGAGTGGTGGAACATGCATAGAGGCACTACTCCACATCTACAATGTTTTGCAATATGATTGCTCTTGTAGGTAGTGAACACTTCTTCTGCAGAGAGGTGTTTATGCACATATAGTTTCATCCATAGTGTTAAAAAAAACAGGTTAAATGTAAATCAGGTAGAGAACTTGGTTTATGTTCATTACAACTTGGGATTGTTGTCCCATTCCTATGAGGAAATGAAAAATAAATCTCTTAAGGTTTGGGATAAAAATCTAGAGAATGCAAATTTGGAGGATGGAGTGTTTGCATTTACAGAAATTGGAGGATGCTCTTATCCAAGATGATGATCATCATTATGAGATGAAACCCCCATTGAGTGCCATGGTCCCCATGTTCCAATCATCAACAGTAATAACAAGGGCTTCATCTTCAATTCCATGACTACCATCTTTTACAATGCCAGCGCGCCCTATTGATTTCTCAACATGGTTCTAGAGCCAAGGTTGACAAAGGGCATAATGAAGATTGCTACATCTTTGAAGAAGTCATTGAAGTTCTCATTGAAGCAATTTTCTATGATGACAAAACATCACAAGCAAGGCATCAAAGCATTTGGGGATCTCTTATTGTATATCAGGAACTATATGACCAAGACCCTCACTACAAAGGATTTGAATGAAGGATTATTCTCAGTGTTGTCGCTGAATTGTACAGGGTAGAAGCGACAAAGCTCAGGACAGGGGCTGTCATTTTGATCCCCGCCCTCTCTGTTCTAGTTGTCTCCCTACAGCAAGCTATGGGGGGTAGTCCCTATGAATTGAAAAGATGAGAGACTTGTTGGCAACCAACAAGTCCGGGAGACACAACTAAATGGCCTAGCAACTTGGTTGAATTAGCAAGTTTAAAGATTAGATTATATTATCGTGAAAGATCAGTGCCTTGGTGAAGTCAAATACTTGCTTTATGTCAATTATATACCAAGTAACCAGATGAACAATTGTTGCTTTAAAAATGCCTCACTATCCTATATGAAATGCAAATCTTACAATCTAAGTGAGATGCAAAATCTTGGTTTATTTTAAGTTATATGTCTATCTAAGTGTATCCTTCCTCTCCATTGGTTTGAAGCTAGTCTCTAGAGTAGATTGTGAGAGAGAAACCAAGGGGAAGCAAGCTATGGCTTGATTAACAAACCCTCCCCTTGATTTCTAACCACCTGATGCCTCCGACGCTGCAGAGATTGTGGCTCTGACGACTGCAAGGTCACCGTGTTAACCACTAAAGAGGTTATAGGCTTCGCAAGTTGGGTGAGAAAAGTGGGTCTATCTCCCTATCGACCAAGCATATGGTTGGAAGTATGTTAATTAATGCGACACTAGGCCTAAGATGTGAGTGCAAAGTATGAGTGAAGACTCTTAAAGTGAGATTATTAAGTTACTTAAGTACTTGAAAGATAATGATATTCAATCTAAAGCAATGAAGTACTTAAGAATAAATAACAATAATTTTCACCACAAAAGAAAGTGCTCAAAATAAACAATGCCAGAAAATGTTGCTAATATCACCAATGGACAGTTGCTTTAAGATATAGACAAGATCAATGCTCAAACAATTAGATACAATTCTTTAATGTACCATTAGCAAATCTTCAAAATCTTAACAATGGAAAATCAATATGCCAATTAGATACACAAGAAAGAAATTAGATTCCTTATGGACACTGTTAGCCACTACCTGTGGGTAGTGTGTTACCCACCATTTTGTGGGTTATCCCTAGGAGAAAAATATTTCTCCAAGATGGTCCTCAGCCAGCAGCCCCTTGCAGCAACTAGCTAACTCATTGTGCCATTTCTAAGCCACCTGAGCCAGCCATGTAGTCCCTCGCCCATCTACCATGATCGTATGTTTGAAGGTAGGCCTCCCGAACCTAAAGGTATGCCTTGTTATTTGGTAATCGAGTGTTGTAGTTTTCTTATCATGGACACCTTGGGGCATGCATTTATGGGAGGATTCGGCAGAAAGAATGGGTTAGGTTTGTGCCCTTGTCCCCTAGACCCCTTTTGGATATTAACCTTGCATTCTAGTCCCATGGAATCTCTTTTACTGAACATTTGGCTTTAGGGATGGTATTTCATGGGAAACCCTGATTTTGGTTGCGTGGTCCCGCTCCCTTATCCGCTCATAATATCCCTTTCCACTCATTATTACCTCGTTCATCATTTCTCCCGCTAGGGTCCACATTCCTCTCTGGGTCCACATAGGGTTAGCTCGCCCCTTCCCCTTGCCCACACCTTAGGTCAAGCTTGGAATGATGCCCCGGAGGTTGATGCAGCTAAAAAGAAAGATAAAAGCATATTTTGCCACATTCAACAAGAAAATGTACCACAAAATGCAAAAGATGGTCGAGACAAACACATTTAGCACTCAGGTAAAAGTCAATACATAAGCTCTACCCCATCATCATGGCCATCACCCTGGTTCCTACAGGTTCTATGAGCCTCCTTCATCATATAGGAACCCATGATTGTCCCAACCCCTGGTAGGCAATGAATTGCCCTACCTTAAACAGGGGTATTCACTGCTATATCTTATACACCATTCTCTTACTCCTTGAGCCCCAAGCAGTTAATCAAAGAAAATCATAAAAAGGCAAAAGGCATATAAAGAAGGGTGGAAAAATCAAGGCCAAGGTACCTCATATACCACGATTGCTCTCTCCTATACATTATAAACCCAAGTGTGGGATTCCCTCTTATTAGCCACCCTTGTACCCCAGCATGTGACCCAGGGCTGCCCCATCTCATCCCCTACTTCATTCAACTATCTGTCACATGCCACCACCTTTTGAAGGATGTACCTTGAATGTATTATCCCCTTTAGAAGTAGAAACCACCTAATAGGATTCTTTGTTAACGCCATTTGGAGTTTAGGAGACATTGGCACATCCCGAAGCCCATTATGGAAGGGCAGGCCATTATGAAGTCCCCACCTGTGCTCCATGATTGGCAAGCTCATCTACTCGATTTCTCTAATGACTTGTTGTACTGGAAGGCTAGGGGACGCATTGGATCCTATGCAGAATGGCAGATGGTCTCCATATTGGGTTTGGTATCCCTATACGGGGTACTAATCCTTTAGAGGGCTACATTGGCACATGTAGGGTGTCCATTGAGAGCCATGGGCCTCCACAACAGTAGACAGCACTCCATGGATCCCCGAGGATGGTCAGAGATGCTAAAAATACTCTCGTTGGACGGGGAAGATGCACCTGGTTCATTTTGCCCAGCCAGCCACGGATGGATCATGCACTTCGCAGCTGACCCAAGACTTGTAGGATGATGTGACATCCCCTACATTATCATCAGAGCCCCTGCAAATGATCTACAGGCATCTTTGACTCATTTTGGAAACCCATGAGGTTATTGATGTGCCTCCACACTCATTTGGGAGCACCACAGGTTTATTATTTGAAGAACAAGGGGCCAACCCCTTGTCCATCACTTTTAAGGGTCCTACTCTTCATTATGGCATCCATGGACCTTATTAGGACTCTTAGAAAACCCTACGACATGCACAAATTATTATTTGACCTCTTGAGAGGCTTATTCTTTCATTTATGAGCTAGTTTGGTGGGCTTGTCACCAAAAGTTAGATTATTAGAACATTATTTTATTTTTTGGGCTTATGTAGGCCAAGGTAGCTTAATTCGAACTCCTCATTAGTGTATAAATACAAGTAAGATGAGTTCATTATCTCATCATCACTTTGGATTGGATCTTGTCTCTCTCTTGAAAATTTCGCACTTTTTCTAGAGGATGTATTGGAGCATTATGGATGAATTTTGATGTGTGAATATTGGTCTATCTTATCTTGGAGCTTCTCTCTTGTCAATTGTGGATGGTTGGATATATTATGTTACATGTAAATACATGGTTTTAATGTTATTCTTGTTTTACTTTGTCATATACATTGGACTGGGATTTTCGCTATTTTTAGGCCTAATTGTTGCATACATTTACTGCTTTAAAATTGTGGAATTTTGTCTCTATTATAGCATCTCTCAATGTATGGGTCATGTAACGTGAATGAAATCTTGTAAGGGTAATTCCATTAATGAATTGACCTTGACAAGACACCTTCGTTGCACATCGAAGTATAAAAGTTGCAAGATTGCTTCCCTTTGGCCTAGAAGGCTAGCGAAGTAGTCTTGAGGCCTCCTTGACCAAGAACCAAAGGTCCTCACTCATATTCATCATGGACTCCATTCTGCCAAGACAAAGGCACTGGTCTACCAAGAGGTGATCACCTAAAAATCATACCTATTCACCTTTTCCTAGGTCTAACCACATTGGGTCACCTAGGGCATCATTTTCCCAGCAAACTACCCATCCAAAAAGTTCAATCTCCTAACCTCTCCTGCGTTGGTGTCTCCTCAAGACCTCCTCCAAATTTGAGGCCATTCTGACGGTGGAGTTGTGAGAAAAGCCAAGCCCTAGCTCCAAGATCAAACTGTAATGTCCCTTCCTAAATTCAATTGTTACAAGTTTATCTATTCTACAATTTTGACAATTTGGAAGCATGGGACACATGGGAATTTTAGAGAGAGACCCATGAAGGAAAAATGGGGGCCGAAATGTCTTGTTGGCCAAGCATGGGGACCACCCACATGAGGAAATACACACCAGTTTAGAGGGAAGTTCAAATGGCTAGAGAGAGAGGGTCGAATTCCTAGTGTGAGGGGGCCCACATGGGAAAAGAGGCTCATGAGTTATAAATAGAGGAGGCCCAACCTCATTTGGTATCTTTTGGCATATTGAAATCAACCTTAACCACTCGAGTTGCTTAGTCAGGTCACTCACTGTTTAGCACGAGCTCTCCATGCGAAGAACTCACCCTCTCTTCGGTGGACCACAAGTGCCACCCTAGTGAGGTTTCTTTCTATCATTCTGGGAGATTGCAGGTGGATATTCAGGGCCCCCAACTCAGCTATCATTCAGCCAGTGTGTACTCTAGAAGGATGCAATAGTGGAACACGTAGTAGAGAATTCAGTGGCCTTCCGAGGAGCAATTGTCGGAGGAATTTTTGTGAAGGAAGTACAGGGGAAGACTAGCCTTTGGAAGGATTTTGGGTGCTGGGGGATTCTGTTTGGGAGCAGCGTGATTGCCAGCACTTAGAGCTAGTGCAAGAATTCCTCACTTTGCACATGTGGGAAATCGTGGGTCAATTTGTGGAGCGATTATTGCGTCGGAAGAGATAAGGAAAAGTTTAGGAAGGATTATCTCAACCATTTTTGTGTGTTTGGGAGGGCTTATTGAGGTGATATAGGCAAGTCGTACCTTATAGCAGTTAGAGGAGGACACAACTCTTGGGAGGTCGAATTTCTAGGGTCAAAATTAGGACAAACCCTTTCTAGGTTATTCTAGGTTTATTGAGAGGCCAAATTAATTTGGCAGAATTTTTGGGGCAAATTAAAGGGGTCAAACAAGGGACCCAACTCAACCAGACCTAGAGGAACTAAAGGAAATTGGGCCGAAATTCTGAGGTCAACAATTGGCCAATTCCTTCATGGCTTTTTGTGGGTTATTGGTGGAGAGCCCGGGGTTAATTTCTCAGAATTTTTTGAGCACCAGAGACAGGGTTTCCAGTAGCATCTTTGCCGCAGAGAGCACAGTTCACAAGGGTGGCACAAGGCATCATAGCAGCAGTTATTTTTGCCATCTGGGCTTGGCATATTATCACCTGGGCTTGATCATGCTTACCTTTGAGGCAAGCCCAAGTGCACCTCTTCCACATTATTGTACTTTTCTCCCAGATTATAATAAAATGGCTCAGTTGTTGGATATTTCTGGACTTTCTATGGGTGTGCACTAAATGTTTCAATTTTATGGTGGTTTTTTTATTGCTTGCTTTGCATATCACTATTTTTCCTAGTTTGGAACATTACAGTGGTATCAGAGTCTTGATCTTGGCCTCGCTATGGGTAGCCAACAAGAGCATGGGAGATTTGGGTATGAGTGCCCAGTGACTGGTGAAACTTGATATAAACCCATGGCTCAAGAGAAATCTAGTATGCAAAAATTTTAGGGTGGAATTGGCTGGGACGATGACCTAGTTGAGGAGGGTGATAGACCAGACCCATCCTCACCCTTGCAACAGAGACGCTAGAGGTGAGTAGGCAGCCATCTACATCATGTGGGGAAAGTCGACAGAATCAGGGCACCAGATCTCCTGAAAAGGAGCAGGCAGGACAGGGAAATTAGAGGGTGTGACTAGGGGGATCTTTTGCTGGTGGAGACCTGGATTTAGATATCAGGAGTCTAAGGAGGAGGTTGAGCATGACGCTGAGAGCCCACAGGATGACGAGAAGCACATCGATCTACCCAGTGTAGCGCAGGAGTCACCATTATTCGAGACCTCTTTGATAACCCCAGTTAACACCTTGACGGAGAAATTGGAGCATACACCCATAGAGCCATCTAATGATGTGGTGTATGTCGTTGATGAGGTGCCACTTGTTGTTGAGGTATCCATTGCTGAGGTGTCCAAGACCGTGTCCGGATTTTCAGGTGATGGCAACCCACAGCGTATTAGGGAGGTGTCGGGAGACACATCCATTAGTGGGGTGTTGATGGGCACTGAGGCACCCAAAGCCATGACATAGTTCTCAGACGACAATTACCTATAGCACTATGGAGAGCACCTTGAGGAGTGTGAGCTAGATGAGGATGTTATGCTCGATGAGCTACTCATGGAGGGACCACTCGGGACTCCTGTTGTTCCCATGGTGGAGGAGGATAGGCAATCATCTGTTGGACCTGCCACCGACGAGGAGCAGATAGATGCGTAGGCAGCCAACATAGTTGCAGTACTTACAAACAGTAGCTCTCTTAAGGCTTACATGAATGGGGCCTGCAATATTGATATGTTACCTCTGCACATTGGAGGGAGATTGGTTGGGTTATCTAGACAAGTTGTATATGATGATCGAGCCAGTGAGACGAGGCGATATGAATTGCGTAGGGTGCAACACTCGCATGATGGACTTGATATGTACTTGGGGACTCTTGCATTTGATCCCTCTCATGGGGTTGGGTGGCAAGAGGTATTGAGTTGGTACCTAATAGGGTTGACTAGGTTTTTGGATACATCCATGATCAGGAGCATAGTTCCACAGGGGCGTGGTTTGCCAGAGGGGCTCAAGGACTAGATCATTGTTGGCACCCAAGTGGGACTCCCCACCGCTCGATGGATTGGGTCAGTCATGGTATTAATAGGATGGCAGCTCCAGTGATTGGACTCACCCCCATTCTCATATTCCCACGAGAGTTTTGGACAGCACCCATAATAGTTTGCGCTGACAGAGGAGCAAGCAGACTCCATGAGTTGTCTCAGCATGTTGGTCGTATGTGGGGGCATAGGATGATCACTGCACCTTGGCAAGAAGTTTTCAGAGGAGCTGGCATTGGTAGGCCACTAGATAGTTCCTTATATGGAGAGGAGGATTTCCCATGGATGTATAGGGCACAGGGGTCACCGAGGAGCAGCACCTTAGGGACACCCCCACAGGTACATAGAGAGATTTGTGTGTTAGATCTCTCAAGGAGGATTGGGAGGGGAGGTCCACTCATCTGAGGTTATGGAGATCATAAAGTGGATATGTTATGAATTAAAAATTCATAGCTCAATATATATATATATATATATATATATATATTAAATAATGAATATTATGACAATAAATAAATTCATATTAATTAATTAATAAATTAGTAAAAAAATTAAATTAAGATAAGACAATTAGTTACGAATAGACATGGACGCGTCTTTTGGGCTCATGGCCAGTCAACTCCCATAAAGGAGAACCGCCATAGCCTTGGGACAATCATCCATCAATTGAATAAAAATTTATATATATGAATATGTTAAAGACATCAAATGTATCTAAGCATTTTTTATCTTTAATAATCAAGACCAGTGGTATCAGAGCGCTACTAGGGTTGCCTGCCAGGATCGCACCACCTACCATTGTCACAGTAGCCAGCTACACTCCCAATTCACCAAGACATCTCCACCCTCTTTGTTTGTTGTATCTGTCTCGTCCTCACTGCGCCTCACCTTCATATTCTGCTTCGTCATTTGCCCGTTGTTACCATCTGTCACTGTCGTTGTTGCATGTCCCTTATCGTGCTTCCCAACCCTTGTCGCGCTTCCTGACCATGCTACCACGTCTCCATCGACCTGCGCCTGTCGTGATAGCCCCCACCACCTATTGTATCTCTGTTACTGCCCACTTGCTCAATGATGGTCCCATTGACATTTTCTGCAAAAAAAAAAAAAAAATTGCGCTCAGGTGCGTGGTTACATCACGCTTTTTGCGTTACGTCACACCTTTTGGGTAAGTGCATATATATATCATCCCAATACAAATTATATTATACAATTATAAATTATTTAATTAACTTGATTATATAATTTAATTAATTCAAAATATATATATATATATATATATATATATATATATATATATATATATATATATATATATTACTATTATCTAAATAAATAAATAAACAAAATTGGGTCTACAAGGAAAAAGAGAAACAAAATGGGAAACAATAATAATGACGACAATTCGAAAAAATTTCAAGAACAACTCGACAGAATGCACAAGCTCCTTGACGATGTTGAAAGGAAGCAAGATGATTTCGGGATTCTTCAAGATGAAATGGCAGAGAATATCATAGCAATAAGGAGCATGATGAGCCAGTCGATGGAAGGAGCCAATCCTCCTTTTAACCCCTCAACTACGCAAAGTCCCAAGACTCCGGAAGGTGGAACTTTTCCAAGTCATAATTTTCGTCGATGCACGAAAAGCCACGAGTACCACATATACAATTCAAAGGAAGTAAGTGCCATACAATGTTTCCCGACAAGGACTACCTTAAAATTAAAAGAGAATTACCTAAATACGATGGTAAGGACCATAAAGGCGCCATTGTATGGGTATATAAAATGGATGCCATTTTCGGAGCAAACCCGCCAATAGGGGAGCAAGAGAAGGTCATGACAATATCCAACTACCTAGAAGCAGAAGCATATGATTGGTTCCTATGGTGGTCTAACAAATGTGTAGCTCGCTCGTTCAATTGGCAAAATTTTAAAAACACCCTACTAAAAAGGTTTCATGACGAAGAAGAAGATCATGTTTATGAAAGATTCGTTCACCTCAAACAGAAAGGATCAGTGAGAAAATACACTCACAAATGGGAAGTATTAGCTATAACGCAAAGGGGATTCTCAGACAAAGAGCTGTTAAAAATGTATCGTTGTGGCCTTAAGGATTATATTTGGGAAGAATTAAAACTAAACCTCAAACCATTGAAGATGCTAGACATGCAGCGATAATTATTGAGCGGAAATATAAACTCCATAAAGCGCCATATGCCAGTAATGAAAAATCAAACAACTACTCCAAGGGGAAGTCAAGTAAACCGTCTTCAGAAAACACTAGTAAGTACATTCCACCACCAATGCGCAATGGAGGAAAACAATGGTCTAATATTGAAAGAAAAAAGGATGGCAAGTGTTGGACATGCGGAGACAAATATTCCCCAAGGCACAGATGCACTATGCAAAAAATTTACAACTGCGAAGCAGAACAAGAAGAAGACTCTTCAGAAAATAGCTCCGACGAAGAGAACAATGAATTTCTCTAAATGAATACGAAATGGAGTCCAGTTTTTATACAGTCCCTGTTGGAAATACTAAGAGGAGGGGTGAATCAATATTTCTTACCATTTATTTTTTTAATTGTTCTAGTGATTGCCAACAACCTATATAGATATGTGTATGTATACACAAAACACAGAAATCAACAGCTGAATTTAATGCTTTTATTAAAACTCAAGACAGTGCAAAGAAATAAATACAATATAAGTATAAATCTGATTGTGAATAGTTTCCAAGCTCCAACTTGGACTTCAGTGAGGCTCCAACCTCCAGAGCACCAACTCTGTTTTGCAGTGGTTCTGCACTTAGGAGCACCTACCCCAATGACTTCAGTCCTGTTTAGTTCTGAGGCTCCAACCTCTTGGGCTCCAACCCAACCTTGGTATAAACAGGTATGCTGCTGCACTCTATTCAGCTGAGATTGTCTCACTCCTGCTCTCCTGCCTCTGCTACTTCTGCTACCTCTACAGCCTCCGCTGCTTTTTCTGCCTATTTTGCCTCTGCTGCTTCTACTATCTCACCCTCGAGTTCTTCACCACCATAACAGCACCAACAGTTCTATGTTTCTACTGTTTTATACATTCCCATGCCTTTGTCCATTCGTTTCCGCTTACACCGTCTCTTAGGCTTCCTCCTCAGTTGCTGTTGTTTCCTCTGACTCGCTTGATCTTTCAGCTTCCCTCCTCGATCGTTGTGAGCTCCTTTGATCACCAGAACCCCACCTCAGACCACATTCGCTTTTCACAGGGAAACAAAGATTCATTTCTGCCAGATATTGAAGTCGAACAGGTAGAAGAAGTTGCAGGCATGTACATATTAAACAAAGTGCAAGCCATTTTTCACAGAACCAAGCCGGACCTTTAAATTGTACAAGTCTGACGAAACCAGAAAACCCGTCGCAAACGTTTACCTCTAAGATGTAAGTATTACCTCACAATCAAATGCAATGAGCTACAATTTCCTTTTGTTTCTATTTTATTCCAAAAAAAACACGTAATCGTGCCCATATTAGCCTCTGCCGCATTCGCAATCGCAGCCGTTGATCACCCTCATCCAACGGTTCCCGCATCGCTATGGCCTTTTGCTTGCACATTAAACCTCGTGCAGCTCCTCACCGTTGATTACATTCACCGCTTGATCTAACGGTGATCGCGCCTCCGCCTTTGTTAAGTGCTCACGCGTTAACGCGCGATCGCGGCGGTTTCGCGCCCGTCACTTCAGCCACGTGTCACGCATTAACTAGATCGCGCGGCCATATACGGAAATTGCCTTGGGCCCAAAGGCGGTGCAGGGAATACCGCCCGCCTGCGAAACCGCCTATCCCCCGGTCGTTAACCTCCACGCGACTTTCCTGCGCAATAACCGTTGGATTTGCCACGTGGAGATCTAACGGCTCACGACCTTCGCACATCTTTATCACCCGGTAGCCGTCAGATCCGCCCGTCGTGCTGTATCTGTCGTCCATCTCTACGTCCTCAAACATCCAGCGATTGAAAAGCTTCACTTCGGGCTGTGGTAAAACGACCGCCATGGTTTCTCCTCTTACTCCTCTGCACACCATACTTTTGCGAGAGTAAAAACTGTGCAACACAACCTCACCACTATAACAAAACCTCTGCGATAATAAAACCTCTGTGACGCTCTCCATTTGCTCTGATGGCTCTATTCTACTGTTCCTCTTTGGCTTCGTCTGCTCCTCTTGACTCCGTTCCGTCTACTCCTCGACTATTGCCCTATTGACATCAATGACAATCTGTGTCCAACAGTCCCCCTAGAAGTAGACGTCATTTTAGGAGTACAATGGTTGCAAACACTAGACACGTATTCTGCGAATCACCAAAAGCAGTTCATTAAATTCAAAATGGATGGAAGGAAGTATAAGTTGTTTGGGTTCCAAACCCCACCTACCCAAGTCATCTCTGCTCAACAAATGAAAAAGATTATTCACAAGGGAGCCCCAATATTTGTTGCACAATGTCAACAATTGAAGTTATTATCGATAGAAGGGATTCACCTAGAAGTTTCATCCCTAATCCAGAAGTATGAAAAGGTTTTTCAAGATCTACCGATGGAATTGCCCTCTAAAAGGAAAATTGAAAATATTAGTGAAGTCAAACCAAATTCAACACCAGTAAATGTAAAGCCGTATCGTTACCCCCATCATCATAAAATAGAAATAGAACGACTAATTCAAGATCTACTAAAGCATGGAATCATTATGAAAAGTAGAATTCCATACGTGGCACCAATGGTATTGGTCAGAAAGAAAGATGGATCTTTTCAGTTGTGTATAGATTACAGAGGATTAAACAAAATTACTATTAAACATAAATTTATGATTCTATTAATTGATGAGATGCTAGATGAGCTCCATGGCACAGAATATTTCTCAAAATTAGATTTGAGAATAGGTAAATATCAAATTCGAGTGAGATTAGAAGACGTCAAAAAGACGGCATTCAGAACTCACGAAGGGCACTATGAGTTTAAGGTTATGCCATTTGGATTAACAAATGCGCCAGCCACCTTCCAAGCAACCATGAATGAACTTTTCCACCCATACTTGCGAAAGTTTGTGTTAGTCTTTTTCAACGATATTCTCGTTTACAGTAAGACATGGAAGGAGCACCTCAAGCATCTAGAGGAAGTATTGTCCGTATTAGAGAAAAATCAATTTTACGCCAAGTTATCAAAATGTACCTTTGGGAAAAAGGAAGTTGAATACCTAGGACATGTTATATCCAAGGAAGGAGTCAAAGTGGACCCCAACAAAATCAAAGCAATCAAAGAATGGCCCAAACCCAAGAACATATCAAAACTAAGAGGATTTCTAGGTCTAACTCGGTATTACAAAAGGTTCATAAAAAACATGCACATTTAACGGCACCCCTAACCAACTTGTTAAAAAATAATGCTTCCCAATGGGATAACCAGGCACACAAATGCTTCGAGAATCTAAAAGAAGTGATGTCAACCACACCGGTACTGGCAACTCCAGTCTTCTCCAAACCGTTCATAGTCAAATGTGATGCTTCAAGGTTCAGAATTGGAGCCGTATTAATGCAAGACAACCACCCTATAGCATTCAAGAGAAAGAAACTTAACAAACGAGAAGGCTTGAAATCAACTTACCAAAAGGAGATGATTGCCATCATACATGCTTTAACGAAATGGCGAAAGTACCTGCTCGGAAGTAAGTTCTCAATCCAAAATGATCACTGTTGTCGCACAGAATGTCTAGGCAGTGCGACAACGCTCAGAGTAAGGGTTGTCACTCTTAATCCTTACTCACTCTGTTTAGACTCTCTCCTAGGCAAGTCAAGGGGGGTAGTCCCTAGGTGAATAGATGAGGATAGCCTGTAAAAAACAGACTCTAGGAGATTTTAATGATGGACAACTAAACGATTAAATCAAAAACGCCAACATAAACAAGACACGACCAGAAGATAGAAGCAATTATAGACCAGTGCCTTTGATATTTGAATTAACCATCAATAAAACAAGTTATCCAGAATGATTTTCAATATGTGACGAAAAGTGACAATAATCCATATAAATGCCCAACGTTGTAGCATGCAAGAGAATCCCAGATTTAAAATGATTACTGTTAATGACAAGATCTAGAACAGCCAATATGATTTTCTTTTAACATTTATCGCACTAGACTATAGAAGAATCATGAGAATTTAAGATTTAGCGTTTAACATCAAAAACACCAAGGAATTTAAAACTAATCAACGTGTCAAAAATTGAAATTTTAATGGGCCATAGGCCACATTAAAAATTTTAAACGTTTAAGTGAAAAAAACCCTTAATTTAAATCCTTAATCACAAAATTTAAAATTTTCAGAATTTTTGGAATTTTTTAAATGTCTTAGATTTTTTTTAATTTTAATTTTTTTTTAGGATTTTTTAAAGTTTTTTAATTTTTTTTTTAATTTTTGAATGTTTAGGATTTTTAATTCTAGAAATTTAATTTTTTAGGATTTTTTTAGTTTTTTAAGGTTTTCAAAATCAAAATGAAATTAAAAATAAAAAAGGTGAAATGAAATTAAAAAAATATTAGGATTTGAATTAATGTATATACAAAAATAAAAATAGAATGAGTGAAGTATGACATGAAAATCAAAACGAAAATAAAAAAATAAAAATCAAACTTAAATAAGAATCAATGAAGCTAACCCTAAGTCCTAAGATCGAATGAAATCTAATTATGCCAACCCTAACTAAACACATACATAAATAAAAGTCGAAATGTTTTACTGTTTGTGCATATGTCCAGCTTGGACAGTGGCAGCAAGGAGCAACAGCGTATGGAGGAGGCTGCGAAGATGGACAGCGATTTGCAAGTTGAAGGGCGGAAAGATAGCAGTGTTTACAGCTGCATGTTAATGGAGCCGAAGCAGCGAATGGAGAAGGATGGATGAGAACAGAGCTCGATGGAGGTTACACGCAGGCAAAGAGGGATGGCAATGCTTGGAAAGAGCCACGAGGTTTGATGAAGGTTACGAACAGGGCAACAAGGAAAGAGTTGCGATGAGGGGGAGGAATGGCAGATGGGGAGCAATGTTTAAGTGAGGGTTTGAAGGGCGAAGGGACAGGCAGCGACTTGCAGGTCGAGCGAGGGAAGGTTTTTTCAACACAGGTATGCGGATAATGAGGAAGGAGTTGCGTAAGTTGGAGCAGCAATGAGGGTTTTAAATAATGCGTGAGAGGGATTGAAAGTAGCGAGGAGGGCTATGGATGTGTTGAAGGAGGGATCTGCAGGGTGAAAGGCAATAATCTACAGGCAGAGAGGAGTGCACACTGCATATAGCTGGAATGGAGCAGCGTTTGAGAGATTTGCAGATCTGGACAGAGAGGAAGGAAAACGCAGGCTAGCATTCAACGAGAATAGGCAGCGAGGTTTTGAAGAAATGCTCACAGGAGAAGGGATCTGAAATCTCCAGGAACCCCAAAAAAATCAAAATTTTCAACGCCAAGCACATTAAAATTCAAAAAATCCAAGCAGCAGATAGATAATTTTAATTAAATGTCGAAACTAATGCTTCAGATTTATTTGAAGGAAAATCCTCAAAACCTTTTACCAGAAAATACTTGAAAAACCTCTGGACTGCAAAATCATGCCCCTACAAACGCTAGTTTTTAGGCCAGATCTTACCCTCCAGGGCCTATATCTGGCTTCAAACAAAATTCTTCTTCAGATCTGTACCTGAGATGACAAAAACAAAACACCCAGAAATAATATATACAAAAAAATGAAACCCTAAATCAGCAAAATAAAAATTATGGATATATACACAAGAATAACAGATCTATCAGATCTGGTGAGTGTGAGTCTGACTCCGCTCCCAGATCTGATGATCTGTGGCTCTCAACAGCTAGATCTAGTAATTTAGCACAGAAAAATTAAAATTTTTTGAATTTTAGAGGAGGTACTAAGCTTGAAACCCTTCATGCATCACCCATAAAAATATCTTATGATAAGCCCGGAATCAAAATCAAGCTGGACTCTTCAGAAAACGCGGATCGGGAGTTGGTTGGTTCAGCCAAGAACTTCCCCAAATGCATGATGATCTAATAATCAAGGAATTTCCTGCAAAACTCGATTCAGTCATCAACATAGAGCGAGAAACGATAATAAAATTCATATTTAATACAGATACCTGTTATTATATTCAAAACTTAAATTATCATTCAAACCCCAGCGACTGAGCAAAATACCTATACTCAAATCGCTCTTCAGAAAGCTATATCAATGGCCAAAAAGAAATATATGCATAAAAATAATACATCTTACAGCATTTCCATGAAGAGTAACACCAGCAGAAATTAACCCCAAAGTCTTTCTTTATTGTTCATAAAAAGATTACAAAAGAGCTTTTTGCTTAGTACACGATCAAAAGATCGGATCACTCTGACTGACAAAATGACCTCCTATTTAAAGATAAATTTCCCAACGGCTAGTTCTAGTGATTCTTGTCAAAGTGATCTCGACTGTTTATGAGAATCAAAATTTCTTCCATCGAAATTTTAAATATTGAGGAAATTTCGAATTTTTCAATTAAATGCATTTTAATAAATTCAAAAATTAAAATTTTGCATTTATTTCCTCAAAACTTTGACTTTGACTTAACCCCAAGGACCAAAGGCCTAAACTTTAGCAAAATAATCAATTAACCTTAGTCCCTGGACAATTAAGATTTAAATTTTTAAAGGATCCACGAATTTTACCTCTGGAAAATTTAAAGTACCTAGGACTTAGGACCTATGAGGGGATAAATTATTTTTCTAACCCTCAAGACATTTTACATCATGAATTTTACATTTTTACATCTCAAGGGGGAAAACCCATTTGAACAAGACCCTCACAGACTACCTAGTTCTGCGACACAAATATAATCTATCAGATCAAGCAATTTGTAATAAAATAACCTATCCAAATAGTTAAGATTATTCCCAAATTACTTTTACATAGAGTCGATCTAGCACACTAAGACTCCCCTAACATTCTAGCGACAAAATCCATTCAGGCTTTGGGGTAAGGTTGAAGGAAAACTCTACCGACCATGGGTCGGTGAGACAAAAAACCTTCCGGAATGTGGATCGTCACCAGAAAATTAGGTTTACCTAGGCAATTACATACACGACACAGATCTGCTAAGATTATTTACAGTTTACACATGCAGAAAGGGTTTACAATATAAGATGATCCTCAAGCTGATGATGATAGCTGGATGGCAGGAACACATCAATCAGGCGCTATTCCTTTTGTGAAAAAGGGGGTGTACTACTATGGGTCGTCGACACGTAGTGGTCAACAATCACAATAGTCTTCAATTTCTACTTCAACAAAAAACATTGTCAACAGAACAGCAAAAGTGGATGGAGAAACTTTCAGCATTCAACCTAGAAATACTGCACAAAAAGGGAAGAGAAAATGTTGTAGTTGATGCACTCTCACGTAAGGATGAAGACAACACAATATGCGTCACCTTGGTAGTTGTTCCTGAGTGGTTAGACAAAATACGAGCCGAGTATGCCAAGGATTCGGATTGTGGTTCTATGATTGAAAACATCAGTCAATATGCCAATTTTGAATGGAAAAATGACATACTATGGTACAAAGGTAGGATTTACCTAACCCCAACATCCAAATTTAGAATGAAAATTCTAAGGGAATCTCACAGTTCTCCTATAGCTGGGCATGTCGAATTCTTCAAAACTTACTACAACATTCGACAATCGTTCTATTGGAAGGGTATGAGTAAGGAAGTCCAAAAATATGTTGCGGAATGTGATGTTTGTCAGAGGAATAAGAGTGAAAATATCCCAACCCCTAGTTTACTACACCCATTACATATTCCAAATCAAAAATGGGAGGAAATTTCGATGGACTTCATTGAAGGACTACCTATGTTTGATGGTAAGGACAAGATATTTGTCATAGTCGACAGACTCACTAAATATGCCCATTTCATGGCAATCAAAAAAACTAACACAACTAAGCAAATTGCGGATGTGTTTTGTAAAAACATTTACAAACTACATGGGTTTCCCAAGGTCATTGTCAGTGATAGAGACGCAAAATTTAAAGGCAATTTTTGGAAGGATTTCTGCCACCAAGCAGGAATATCTCTCAACATGAGTTCGGCCTATCACCCCCAGACAGATGGTCAAACTGAAGTCATAAATAAATGCTTGGAAACATATCTTTGTTGTTTCGTCACCAACAAACAAAACAGATGGACCCAGTGGCTACACCTAGCAGAATGGTGGTATAATACCACCTATCATACTTCAGCTAAGATGACGCCTTTCCAAGACTTATATGGCTATGAACCACCCAAGTGGAAGGATTTTGGACTACTCGATTCTAAGGTACAAGCAGTGAAAGACCACTTAAAAGAAAACTAGAAAATTATTAACTTGCTAAAAGAAAATCTAACAGTGGCACATAATAAAATGAAACAACAAGACGATCGGCATTGCACAGAAAGAGAGCTTGAAGATGGAGATTGGGTCTTTGTTAGGCTTCAACCTTATAAGCAATTGTCATTAAAACAAGGGAAAAATAAACTATAACCTAAATATTATGGCCCATACCAAATAATCAAAAAAATAAGTAGCGTGGCTTATGGACTGAAGCTAGCAGACAACTGTCGAATCCACAACACATTCCATGTATCAAGTCTCAAAAAGGTACTAGCTCAAACAAAGATACCCAAGACTGATGAAGAAGAATCATCTTAAAACCTGAAGGTATACTTGCTACCAGAGAGAAGGTATTACGGTCCAAGACTATTAAGGAGTACCTCATCAAATGGAAGAAACTACCAGAGGAAGACTCATCTTGGGAGACAGAGTGTTTTCTTCAGCAACACCCAACATCACCTATGCTTTGAGGACAAAGCATTTTTAAGGGAGGCAATGTTATGAATTAAAAATTCATAACTCGATATATATATATATATATATATAAATTAGTAAAAAAATTAAATTAAGATAAGACAATTAGTTTTGAATAGACATCAATCCCAAGGGACGTGTCTTTTGGGCTCATGGCCAGTCAACTCCTATAAAGGAGAACAGTGATAGCATTGTAACAATCATCCATCAAATGAATAAAAATTTATATATATGAATATGTTAAAGACATCATATGTATTTGAGCATTTTGATCTTTAATAATCAAGATTGGTGTACCAGGATACGATGATATTGACAGGATGCAGACTAATCCTTACTGACGTTGTTTTAGATCATGGCATACAGGGATGTATAGGGGCATGCCGCGGTGTGTAGCGATATGCAGAGGGGCACGGAGGTACAAAATGGTGCGTAATGGTGTGTAGGGTCGCACCGGGGTGTAGGAGTGGTTCATATCACAGTGCATTTCCTTATAGTGTGACAAACACATCAATACAAGATGGATACCAACTGATCTGGGACGATGCAATAGTATGTAGCAGGGTCCAGCAGTGCACAGAGATGTGCAACAGGGTGCAATTGTATGTCAGGGGGCATCAGGATGCATGGTTATGTGTGGCAGTGTGCGGGGTTGCACTACGGACTGGGAGAGTGTTGCTAGCAAGAAGACTACTTGACGAGAGCATTAAGCATGCCATTGAGGGGGACATACCTAGGTTTGGAGAGCAGTTCAGTCACAGGGCCAGTCAGGTGTGCACACATGGGTTCTCGACCATACCCATCGGAACCCAAGCATCTCTCACTCACTAGCCTTGCAAGCAGTTGAGGGCAGCCTGATGAACACTTGACTAAACTAGGAGGGGGGTGAATCAGTTTCGTATACTCATGGAACTAGTATTCTTTTCATCAAACTCATTAATTGAAACATTACATGATCAACTTAACAAATAATGACCAACATATTGAATATGTGAACAACAAGTAATAAGAAAATCAAATCATCTCATGAGCACATAATAACAACACATATTAACACCAGATATATGTGGAAACCCATAAAGGGAGAAAACCATTGTTTTATTATTGTTGTGATGCAAAGGCAAGCTCCTACTCCTTATTACATCTGATTTTCTGTAGGCCCCAACCTATAGGAGGTTGCTACCTCAATTTTCTGCAAGCTGCAACATGCAAGGAAGCTCCAACTCCCATATGATTTTTGTAGGCTACAACCCATAGGAGGCTCCTACCTCAACCAACTCCAACTGGATATTTATCAAGCTTCAACTTGAAAGGAGACTACCATCCCCTTATGCAAACACGGAATAACAATGTGTTGGTTTACCTGGTCATAAATTCTGCATGTCTCCCTCTTCATTTCTTCTTGTTCTTCCCTTCAAATCTACATCACATCAGCTCCATATGTGCTAGGTAACTAATGCATAATGGTTCTATCAGCTCTCTCACATTCTCCCATTCACCAACCTTTCGTGCCTTCCAAAATCACATCTTTTATAGAGATAGTTTTCTGGTTGTTTGTATCCCACATAAGAATATGAAGTGAATAGGCTTGACTCTTTGCCTTCCCCTCATTCGTTTCCAAACTCATCAGATCTTGAATATTGGAACACAAAAATAAATAATCCATCCAATATTAATTTCAGCCACATGTAATGATTAAATGAATCAACCTAATGCCAACATCAAATGAGAATATTTATTTAATGCATCACAACAATCTTTGCAACATATTTTCCTTTCCCTTGGAGTCTTGCCTTTGCATCACAACAATTAAGTTTAATTAACAATTTCAAATCACAAATACTTCATTAAACAATCCCTCCAACATTATCCAAGCATCAAGCCATCAACATGCTATCAAGGTATTTGTTGCACCTTTGTCCCTTGTTTTGTTGCTCCTTTACTTGCTTTTCTTGTTCTGCTCCTTTGCTTGCTTTTCTTGTTCTGCTCCTTTGACATCAATGAAAATATTGCCAACAATCTCCCCCTTTGGCATTGATGGCAACTCATTCGTCCTCCTTTTGTCCTGAAAGATATTTCTCCTTGCTGGTGATAACCTCTGCTTGTTTCTCATTGCTGCCCATAACCTCTGCTTACCTCCCCCTTTGACATCAATGTCAAGGGGTTATAGATGTCCTGTAGCCTTGTTCTGCATAAACAATGTTGACACTATCATTGAATGAATGCCACTGCAAATGGCTTATTAGATCTCCTCCATATTGAATGAACGTTGCTCTATATGACATATAAATATTGTAAGAGTGGTGCAAAATATTGTTGTGAGAACACTCTGTAAAATATTGCAAAAACACTATTGAGAGAACACTTTGTGTAACCATCCTCAATTATATATTCTACAAACATAAAGAGAGCACAATGTAGATTCCAATATTTTATTGTCATTTGTTTCAAATGGGTCTCAGGCCTAAATAACACAGTAGTCCTTTCAAAGACTTGTTTGGCACGAGCAAGCTTAATGAAATTAGCTTCAAGAAAACTTCTATAAGGCTACATCATAAGGACTTCAACAATGTTGCTTCTATAAGTCTTTAAGGGTCTTTAAGAACATGATTTTCCAATCAGTTTCAACAAATATCTGTCAAATGACTGCTCCAAAATCTCCAATGACTGCAAGAAAAAAAAAATTAACATATGCTTCACGTTGGTCTCACGAGGTTGCTTCAGTGGTTTCCAATATTATTTCAAAGCTCCAGAGTTGTCTTCAGAGATGTCTTCAACAATGTTGCTTCAACAATTAGATAAAACATTTCATTCATATAACATTAGCTCATATATTAAATTAGCTAAAACATGCTCAATTCCACATTTCGACAATGCAGCAACCAGCCCTAATTTTAGCAGCATGCAGCAACAAGAATAATAGTATCAAATTTTACTTACAGAGTTATAGAGTATATCCAACCAGCATTTCATTTGCTCAATAAAGCTCCAAGACAAGAGAAATAGCCCAGATCCATACATCAAAATTCATCCATCTCCAAAAATATCCACGAAGGAAAAAGTGTGAAAATTCTCTATGATTAGAGAGATCCCAAGTCAAGTGATGATACAAATGAATGTATCTAACATCAATATATAGCCTCCTAAGGAGTTCAAATTAGCCTATGGGCCCCTAAAGATAAAATAATGTGCAAATAATAACTCCTAATGGTGACAAGCCCACCATAGTAGCTCATAATCTAAAAACAAGCCTCACAAGGGACCAAACAATGTTGTATGCATGTCGTAGGGCCCTCCAAAGGCTCAATAACATCTTGAAGTGCCATATTGAGGAATAAATTCCTCGGAATATGATGGACAAGGCGATGGTCCCTTGTTCTCCAAGTAGTAGACCTATGGTGCTCTCAGTGGGTCTGAGGGCACATCAATGACCCCATGGGTCTCCATATGAAACGGAGATGCCTGTAGATCCTCTGCAATGGTTCAGGTGGTGTAATGAATGCTTCCATGATATTTTACGATTGTTAGGACACTTGGCAAGGGTGTGGAGCTCCTATGGGGGCCTGTTGGGCATAGTGCACCAATCATGTCACCACCGTCCCAAAAGTGGATCGCTAGTAGTCTCTAAACATCCATGAAGATCTGTGGAGTGTTGTCTACTACTGTGGATGCCCATGGCTCTCCATGCACAGCCTACATGTGCCAATGTGGACCTCTGGGGGTCGGGATCCCATATAGGGAAGCCAAACCCAAATGGAAACCACCTGCAATCCTGCATAAGATCCAATGTGTCCCCTAGACTTCCAATACAATCATTCATTAAAATAATCGGGTAAAGGAGCTTACAAACCATGGATAACAAAGTGGGCACTTCATAATGGCATACCCTTCCGTAGTGGGCTTTGGCATGTGCTAGTGTCTCCAAACTCCAAAGGGGATTAGCTAAGTACCTTATTAGGTGGTTTCAGCCCTTAGAGGGGATAGTATGTCCAAGGTACACCCTTCTAATGGGGGTGGAAAGTGACAAATAGGTGAGATGGAATAAGGAATGAGAGAGGCAGCCCTGGGCCACATAATGGGGTGTAGGGGTAGCTAGATAAGGGGAAGCCCACACCTAGGTATATAATGTATAAGAGGGAGCAGTCATGGTACATGAGGTGCCTTGGCCTTGATTTTTCCACCCTTCTTTATATGTCTTTTTCCTTTTATGAATTTTCTTTAATTAACTGCTCGAGGCTCAAAGGACAAGAGCATGATGTGTATGATATAGCAATGATTACCCTTTTCGAGATAGGGCAGTTCATTGCCCTCCAGGGGTTGGGACAATCATGGGTTCCTGAATGATAGAGGAGGCTCATCTAGGGCCTATGGAACCAAGGTGAGGGTCATGGATGGGGTAGAGCTCATGTGTCGACTTTTGCCCACGTACTAATTATTTTTGTCTCAGGCATCTTTTGCATTTTGCAGTACAATTTCTTGTTAAATGTGGCCATTTATGCTTTTCACTTTTTCTTTTAATTACTTCAATCTCCAAGGCATCATCCTAGGCCTAACCCAAGGTGGGGGCAAGGGGATACGGAAGCTAGCCCTATGTGGACCCAGGCGGGAGAAAAGATGAATGGCGTATAGTGAGTGGAAAGGGAGTAATATATGGGGATAAAGGAGCGGAACCATGCACCCAAAGTTGGGGTTTCCCAAGTAGTACCACCCTAGAACCAAATGGTCAATCAAAGAGATCCCACGGGACTAAGATCCAAGGGTAACAACTAAAAGAGATCAAGGTGACGGGAGCACAAACTAAGCCCACTCCTTCTGCCAAATCCCCCCATCAATCCATAACTAGATGTATCCATGACAAGCAAACCCAATACTCAATTACCAAATGACAAGACATACCTTTAGATTTGGGAGGCCCACCTTCAAACATTCGATCAATACAAGTGGGTGAGGGACCACATTGTTGGCTCAGGGGGCAGAGAAATGGCACAGCGAGTTAGTAGGAGGCACCAAGGGGTTGTTGGCTATCGGCTGAGGCTCATCGTGCAGAAAAATTTCTCCTGGGGATATCACCTACAAAGTGGTGGGTAACAAGGCCGACTTGATCTCCTTGAAGTCGACTTGGTGTGGAGGTGTAAAATACCTAATTTGACTCAATAATAAATATTTTTACATGATTCAAAAGCCCAAGAAGGGTCTCATAAAATGTACAATGACTCTAATGACTCAATATAAATCCTAGGAGTCCACAATGGTACTTTGACTAATAAAAGATGACCCAAGCATGAAACCCATGCTTTAAAAAGTCATTGTAATAATAATAAAAAAAATATTTTTCATTCTTTTAACAAGTACATTACATAATGACCCAAATACATTTATGAATACCGAACCTAGTTACATTCTTCAACACTCCCTCTTAACTAGGGAGGTATTCATAATAACATATACAAGTACAACGAAGATCTCAAAGCATATGAACTATGAAGAGTGTAGGCACCGCAATGCCATGGACTAGATCCCTGACCAGGGTAATCTATCCAAGGTCCTCCAACAGTGTAGACACTCACGATGCCATGGACTAGACTCCAGACCAGGGAAATCTATCCGGGTGGGACTAAGATGGACTAAAGCTTTCAACCTCTCCAGGTACCATTAGGCTTACTTTCTAACCATCAACCTAGGGATCCAGGTGCATATCCAAGGTCAGAGCTCGATGACTAACGCCGCCCTCCCTACTTTGGGATCCAAACATCAACAAATAGTGTCGGCCAGATGTCCTCCCAGGCAATGTGTCTCACACACAAATCTCTTCCAAACTTTTATTATCATCAACAAGATTAGCAATATCAACTAAACCAAGCATGCCTCTAAGATATTCAAACTTCTTATTAGGAAGAGACTTTGTTAGTATATCAACTACCTGATTGTCTGTTGGGACATACTGTAGCTTCACGATCCCATCCTGCACCAAGTTCCTAATGTAATGGAACTTAGTGTTGATATGCTTCTTCCTAACATGAAACACAAGATCTTGAGACATCTTGATGCACCCAGAGGCTTCTCGAACAAATCTTTCAGAAGCTTCCTTAACCATACATCCCCCTTTCCTACTTCACATGCAGCCACATACTCTGCTTCAGCACTACTCAAAGCAATGGGATCTTGCTTTCTACTAATCCATGAGATCATGGCAGATCCCAAACTAAAGCATCCACTTGTAGTGCTTCTTCCATCGGTCTCACTTCCACCCCAATCAGAATTTGTGAAGCCAATCAGCTTGACTTCCTTGTTATTGTACTTTAGGCAGTGATGTATAGTGCCATGAAGATATCTCAATATATGCTTGGCAGCTATCCAGTGATCATGACGAGGCTCCAATTGAAATTGACTAAGAATGTTCACAGCAAAGCATATATCTGGCCTAGTATTTACTAGATACATCAGAGAACCCACCAACTTACAAGAGGAGGTAGGATCTATGAGACTTGAGTCAGATCTCCTCAACTTCTTGAGATTGGTGATAATAGTAGTCATGGGCTTGGAATCCATCATCCCAAATTTTTGCAACAACTTGATGATATACTTCCCTTGCCCCAGATACATCTCCCTAGGTTTCTGCCATACTTCTAGACCTAGGTAACAATGCATCAATCTGAGATCCTTCATCTTTAATTCGGTTGCTAGCATCTTCTTGCATTCTTATATCCTTCGCTCTATACCTATAATGAATAGATCATCCACATATAGTAGAATCATGATTGACTCATTATCCACAACCTTGATGTAGAGATTTGGATCACCAGTACTCTTCACGAACCCAATTCTTAGAAGGTATGCACCTATTCTTGCATACCATGCCCTAAGATCTAGCTTCAAACCGTATAGGGCCTTCCTGAGTCTACATACATGAGAGTCTTTGTTATTTACTTCAAAGCCTTCAGGTTTTTCAATGTATACTTCCTCATCGATGGTCCCATTCAAAAATGTTGTCTTCACATCCATTTTATGGATATTCCATCTCATTGTAGCAGCCAATGAAACCAAAGATCTAATGGTAGTATACCTTGCAATGGGTGCAAAGATTTCTTCATAATCTATGCCTTCCTTTTGATAGAAACCCCTTGCAACAAATCTAGCTTTGTATTTGTCTATACTTCCATCAACAACGTGCTTGATCTTATAGATCCATTTGGAGGTGACAATTGATTTGTCACTAGGTCTAGGAACGATTTCCCACACCCCATTCTTCATGATGGATTGATATTCTTCCTGCATTGCCTTCATCCATACTTCTTGATGAGAAGCTTCTTCAAATGTAGATGGTTCAACTTTAATCAGTTTTGTCATATATGCAGCATATCTAGAATATCTTTTTGGCCTTTTACTTTCTCTAAAGGTTCCTTTCATAGCTCCATGTCCTTCAGCATCTTCAAGAGTAGCTTTTAACCAATTTGGCCTCTTCCTTGTGTTTGGCATGATCATAGGTTGAATAGGTTCGCTTGGTCCTTCTTGTTCTTCTTGAATTGTAGATGGATTTTCATGTTGTACTTCTTCTTCTTCGAATATTGGTACATCTTCGTCATCAAAATCAATAGGAATGTCCTTGCATCTTTTGTAGGCATGATTTTCATCAAATATAACGTCCCTACTTACTTCAATATATCTTCCTTCCTTGATGTAGATTCTACATGCCTTTGAGGAGAGACTATAGCCAACGAAGATCCCTTTGATGCTTGTAGAATCTAACTTCTTTTGTTTGTCTTTTGGAATGTGGACATAGGCAAGACTCCCAAAGATTCGGAGTTGGTCCACACTTGCCTTCTTCCCTATGAATGCTTCCTCAGGTGTCATATTCTCAAGAATTCTATGAGGACTTATATTTTGAATATATAATGCTGACATTGTTGCTTCTCCCCATAGAAATTTTGGTGAGTCTTGATCAAGAGGCATTATTCGTATACCTTCTTCAATTGTCCTATTCTTTCTTTCGGCCACTCCATTTTGTTTGGGATAGTAGAGAACAATGATCTCCCTCTTAATTCCTACTTCTTTACAATATGCAATCAATTCTTTAGAAGTGTATTCCCCACCATTGTCGGATCTCATGCCTTTACTTTTCTTTCGGTTAAGGTTTCCACTTCAGATTTGAACTCCTTGAATTTCTCAAATACTTCATCATTTTTCTTGAGAATGTAGAGCCATGTCTTTCTAGAGTGATCATCAATGACTGTTACATAGTAAAGACGACCTCCAAGTGATTTGTCAGACATAGGCCCACACACATCAGAATGAATGAGGTCTAATATTTCTTTAAACCTTGTTTCACTATTTGTAAATGGTTTTCTTGTATGTTTTCCCAAAGAACATCCCTTGCAAACTGCTTCATGATCTTCTTTGATATTGGGGATGCCATGAACTAGTTGATTTAGAGTGGGAAAAACCTTCTAGTGAAGATGACCATATCTTTTATGCCATAGCTCAATGGGATTGATTTCCATATGAACTAGGGCTTGAGGAGGTGGTGTAATGACTCTATATAAGCTTCGTTCACGAACTCCAATAACCCTAGCTTTATCAATACTTGAATCTTTTCCCCAAACCAAGACCTTTCCATCAACAAAAGAAACTCTATCCCCTTCATCTTCTGAGCAAGAAATTGACAGCAAATTCTTTTTCAAACCTAGAACATATAGTATATTGTTGAGATGTAGTTTAGCGCCATTGTCCAACTTCAAATATGTTGATCCTAGGCCTCTAAAAGCATAACTTTTGTTGTCTCCCAATTCCACTGCATGAGAAGATGGTTCCTTTGATAGAGTTTGAGGTTGTTTACTTTCCCTTGTCATATGCCTTGATTCTCCACTGTCAATGATCCATGCATTATCAACATTAAGTGAACGTATAAGTGCCGCTAAGAACCCTTGACTTTTGACCTTGTTAAATAAGTAGTAGAAGATCTTCTTGATCCAGCTTCCTACAATATTGAATCCCATTCTTATCATAGAGGGAGTAATCATTTTCTTCAAGCCAATGAAGTGATCTTCAATCTTCCTTGACCTTACCTCTGATACCATGTTGAGAAATCAATGCTAGTAGAGCTAGGATTAGATTTCTCTTTCTTGATAATTACTTGTGAATTATGTTGGCTTCTTTTACTTCTTTGTCAGATTATCTTTCATCAAGCAATTACCAAATTATGAATGTATGAAGATCACAAAAACACAAGACACAAGAGGTAGACACTTTGCTAAGCCAAAACCCCTATCTAGGGGAAAACCCAGTGAAAATCTCTTCCTTCAATAGTTTTCCTTGACACTCTTCAACCTAGACATAGACCGCCTCCAACCACCAAGTCAGCCTCCTCATGCAGCAACCTTGACCAAGAACTTCAACCTTGAAGCAACAGCACTTCGACCCAACAAATGGCACCAGCAACTTCGACTTGACAAGAAAGACTTCGATCTCCTAGGGGAGCCCATACAAGAGAGAGATAGATAGCCTAGAATTTCAATCTTGCCTTCTTCTTCCTTCTTCAAACTCGCACTACTTTTAGCCTCATTTTCTACTCGCATTTTTCTAACTCTTTCTTCCAAATATCGAACTTGTATGAGTGAGTGAATGCTCCAAATGAATTTGGTCTGTTTGTATTTATAGGCTTGAGGTGAGGTTGAATTAACTTGTTTGAGGCCAACTTGATCTCCTTGAAGCCGACTTGGTGTGGAGGAGTCAAATACCTAATTTGACTCAATAATAAATCTTTTTACATGATACAAAAGCCCAAGAAGGGTCTCATCAAATGTACAATGACTCTAATGACTCAATATACATCTTAGGAATCCACAATGGGGACTTTGACTAATAAAAGATGACACAAGCATGAAACCCATGCTTTAATAAGTCATTGTAATAATAATAAAAAAAAACATTTTTCATTCTTTTGACAAGTACATTACATAATGACTCAAATACATTTATGAAGACCGAACCTAGTTACATTCTTCAACAAATCTAAGCCCTATTGATTTCTCAACATCTTCAAGTGTGATCTCAATGTCCTATCCTTCACCAAAGCTCTAGCCCCATGTTGAGTTTTTTTAAGTGCAATAGATACAAGCACAAATTTCTGAAATATTGATAATTACTTCTAATGATGTAGATATTCTTTTAGCACTTCCAGATTATCATATGTAATTACACTTCAGAAATTCGACCATAAATACATAGGGACAATAGAGAACACAATGCGCAAAGAGTATACAAGATTTACCCTGGGAAAACCCACTTGGGGGAAAACCCAACAACCTTTTCTTTAGAGAGTTATTTAGTTCAACAAGAGATACACCTAATGCTGCTAGTTGTTGAAATTGTAGCTAGGTTCAATTTTCATAATTATGATTTTGTAATGAGTCAAAAAGAATTTATTTGAGTCAAAAGAAAAATTATTTTATCATGTCCCATTTGGACATTTAAAAGAAAGAAAATTGAATATTAAAAATTATGTTTTTATGTCTCCAAGTTGACCAAGTTGGCTCTCTAGAAGACAAGTCAACCTGCCAAAGAGGTTCGTGTGAACAATCAACTACAAATAGAGCCAATTCGTAACCATCAAACACAAGCTTTGGATGACTGATCGGAGGCAGAAGTACAAGGATAAAGTGCAAGGTTTCTGAGGCTAATATACGTGAAGGTCTAAGGAATAAATGTGAGCTATCTGTGGCACTACATCACTAAAGTATGAGAGCTATTTGTGGCACTACAGTCCTCTGTTATGTAAGCCATCTATGAGACTATATTTATGTGGAATGTGAGCCATCTGAAGGACTATATCTCTGTGGAATATGAGCCCTCTTAAGGATTATATTTTTGTGGAATGCGACATACTTTAGGCACTATCTATTATGTGGCTATGCTAGTTTCTGAAGGCACTATATCTTTTGGAACATGATATCTAAGGACAGGAATGTAGCATGTTGTGATGCGACTTTTTGAAGATCTTATGGACAAAATTGTGGCAGAATTTGAGCTATTGATGGAGGGCTGACTTGGCACTTGGGTTACTAGTCAGTTTGTCTATGACTTGGATTTCTCTTGTTAACAAAAGATTCTATAAGGAAAGGATTGTTGGGTTTTCCCCTTGTGGGTTTTTCCATGGCCATTCGCCTAATTTCTGGTGTCTCGTCTCTTGTTCATTTTGATCTTAATTTTTCTTGTATCTGAATATACAAATTGATAATTGCTTGATGAATAATAAAGAAAAGCCAAGAAGGAACAATAAATATCTTCACAAGTAATTATCAACGTCAGGTGGGCCTATGTGTCCCATGTGACAATCAAATCACCATGTCTACATATCCCTATGTCAGGGGGCTTAGCTCAAAGGCTATATAGGTTTTCAAATCACTAATTCATATAATATAAGATAACAAAGGGCTTCAAGACAAGAAATTAAACTATAGAAATGGTTATTTGTAGATAACATTCATACACCAATAATAATAATAATAACCAAAAGCCACATGTCTAAAAGGCATGCTTATTATGTGCCCATTCAATGTTATACACCACGCCATATATTATTGTAAACACGCATACTCGTTATCAATTATATATTTCTTTATCTATATGGATTATTTTATATAATCCATCTTATGTTGGATATTTTCCATTAAATGAACTATTGTTCATCACACTGGAGATAAGTGCAAGTCCTCAGCGAGTTCAACATAATAGATACCATTCTAGCTGTGGAAACTTAGCTAAAGGTTTCCTTTCACAAGACCGCATGCCCATGCTCATGTATACCAAAAGAATCCACCAAAAAAATTTAGAGAATGCAACAATGTGTTGGTTGAATTAATTCAAAAGAGATCACAAGAATGAAGGTTAATTTCTCAAGGTCCCAATGTCAGAGGTCCAATAAAGCCAATTGAAACAAAGAAATCTCAATTCAAACAATTGATCAGATCCAAAAATAATTCAATTTTGCTTTCAACTACGAGGAACTTCCTCCTTCATTTAATTAAAATTTAGATTATCTTTGATTTCTCCTATAAAATTCAAAACTTTTGAACTCAATTCACAATATGCATTATGCCCTTGACCTATAAATAGACTTCCTTGGATTCAAATCAATTTTCTTGAGAAATGTATGTGAAAATTCCTAGTCCAAGGAACCCCTACTACAGCAAAAACTTCTCCTACTTGAATTTAATATACATTATCAAGTTATTTTCTGAATACTGAAGTAAATTACTTCTGCAGCCTACACTACTTCAAATTTGATTACATGAAATAGAAAACTGAGCAAAGAACAAGATATATAGGAGAGTCTTTTTTGGACAAAATAGTCCCCAGAAAAACCCAATGCAGGAAAACTGGTGCAGCAGCTCTGAGGGTTTTCTATTATTAAGCAATAATTCTGAATACAATGTTGGATGCCCGGCAAACTAGTGACAGAGAAAATATAATGGCAGAAAACTGAGTGATTTTTTACCTCATTTCACCAAGCAGATTTCGGTTGATCCGGCAGCAGAACTGGCTAGCCCCAGCGATCTCTGCGTTGGCCCTGCATAGGCCCTACGTCAGCCCTGCGTTGCCTCTTCTGCCTTCTGTGTCAACCTTCTCGGCTATTCTGACAGTTCAGGATTTTTGTGTGAGGGCAGCATCTGCTTCTACGTTGGCCCTATTGGCTTTGCGTCAAGCCTGTGTGGACACAAAATGGCCCAACGTCAGTCCTTCTAACTGCTACGCTACCTCCACTAGTGTCTCTCCGCCTCTTTGTCTAGCACTCCCGAACTATCCCTACCCCTCTGCTGCAGAATGGTCACTCAGTTCAAATTATCAGCTTCCTAGCCCCAGAAATCGAACTCCAGATCAATTCATTCTCTCCGTGTGTGTTTCTAAATGAACCCCAAGCCTCCTTATACTTTTCTCGTTGAGACTTCAATGACCAAGATTAAGTCTCTAATCAACGGCTAAGATTAAAACATGACTTGATCTGCTTTCTAGATCATTCTCACACATATTTTGATTAATACCCATTAATATTTTAATTTTCCTAAAATTAGACTTAGGAACCCCATTAAATATACTAATTATTTTAATAATTACAATCCAGATGGAATTTCACCAAACAGTTTTTGGGTTCTTTAGAACTCATGTGCCTTAGTCTCTCCACCAAATTTCATGGCTAGAGCACATACGATGCTACCAAAAACTAACAATGTACCCTCAATTTCAACTTGATGTTCCCTTGAATCAATTTGACTTCAATCTATGTCATCAATCTTAGAACATAGATTACACCCCCAATCCCAAAACAACATGAATTTGATCATGAACCATAAGAAGCATTCATGAACAAGATCTACAAAATTAGTTACATTTAATTTGCAAATTTATGGAGTTAACAAATTTCAAAGAGGTTTATGGATTTGAGGTGTTTCAATGTTGGAACAAACAAAAAACTAGGGCCATATGTAAGGAAATGGACCACTACACCAACTGAAAGTACTAAAACAATCCTACAAGGGGAGAAATTGAACACTATAATTGTTGTTAGAAATAAAATTGAATTAAAATTTTTTCAATCAAATCAAATCAAACAATTAAAGACATATTGCAAATTCCAAACCCTTTTACAACAAAAATCACTCTTTCAAACAAGCAATCAAATTCAAACCTAATTCCTTCCGTTAAAACTACCAAATTATATATTTCTACATCAATGCATCAAACCAATCAAACACGACCCTTATAAAACCCTTCAAGATGTTAGAAAATCAAAAAGGCAGAAAGATTTTCTTATGTTGATAATTACTTGTGATATTCTTGTAGTTTTATTATCTTCTCTTTATGTTCTTCTTTTATCTTAGTTTCATCAAGCAATCATCAAAACAAAACATGAAGATCAACGACACCAGATGTAGGCACTCAGCCAAGGCTAAAACCCCTCTCTAGGGGAAAACCCAGTCAAACTCTTCCACTAATCAAATTGAGATAGACCAAGACCTTAGACCTGACCAAAAGACCTTCCTCCTCCACCAAGTCAGCCTTCCAATATGATTCAGCAAACATTAGTAGTTTCTTCTTGTCCAGTAGCTACAGCCCAGCGACAACTCAGAATTTTGACCCCTAGCTACTCCAGAATTTTGGCCCAGCAACAATCCAAAATTTCGACCCCCAGCTACTCCAGAATTTTGGCCCAGCAACTTCGCACGTGTGAGATAAGGAGAGAGAAAATTCGACTTCCTTTTGCTTGACAAAACCTTCCTTCTTCTTTGCTAAGGTTTTTCTTCCACTTCCTTGAACTTCGCGCGCTTTATCTGCCTCCAACAACTACAAATCGAACTTCTTGAGTCGATGCTCCAAATGAGGTTGAATTGTTGCCTATATATAGTGTTTGTGTGAGTTCAAATTCCCTTGATGAGGTTGACTTGTTGTTATGAAACCAGCTCAACAAAAGATAGATCAGCGCCTTAGAATTCAGCCTCTTCGAGGGGGCAACCTCCTTTACATTACATAAATGAACAGTTATTGGATGATACGAATGACAAAACCTCCTTTCTATATATAGGAGTCTAAGGAGTCACAATATAATCCAGCCGACCTAACAATAATAATATAAAGCCACAAAAATAACAATAGAGGGATTCTATGGGGCACAGAAATAACAATATGGGGGTAATAGGGGCACAACAATATAAATAAGGGGTATAACTACAATAGTAATGGAGTAATCACTAGTATTATAGGGACCCAACATGCCCCTCTCCTTCAAAAAAGTGTTGTCCTCAACGCTTGAGTAGTTCTGGATACTTCTGCATAAAATTCTCATCCTCCCATGTGGAATCTTCAGCGGATAAGTTCTTCCACTTGATAAGATACTCTGAAATTGATCGATTTCGTAGCTGTCGAGTTCTTGTTTCTGTGACTGCTTCTGGTTCCAATATAATTTTTCCTTCCTCATCAAGTTCTGGCAATATTGTTTGAATTGGGAGCTTGTCGCCTATAAACTTCTTTAAACATGAAACATGGAAAACTGGGTGCAATCGAGAAGCTGCAGGAAGCTCCAATTTGTATGCCATAGTACCAATCTTTTGCAACACCTTGTACGGACCATAATACTTTGGTGATAATTTATTATCCTTCTTAGCTTGCTTTAGGGACATTTGCTTGTATGGTTGTAGCCGTAGGAATACCCAATCACCTACATCAAAACTTCTTTCACTGCGATGTTGATCTGCCTGTTGTTTCATTCTATTTTGTGCCAACACGAGTTTATCCTTTAAGAGTAGGAGGACTTCTTGTTGATGTTTGATGTGATGTTCCATTGCCTGAACCTTAGAATTTTCTCTTAAATATGATGTGATGGATGGTGGTTGATACCCATAAAGTGCCATAAATGGGGTCATTTTTGTTGCTGTATGGAAGGAAGTGTTATACCACCATTCAGCCAGAGGCAACCATTTGACCCATTGTGTTTGTTTATCAAATACAAAGCAACGAAGATATCCTTCCAAACATTTGTTTACTATCTCAGTTTGCCCATCAGATTGAGGATGATAAGATGAGCTATGAGCTAACTGAGTACCAAGACAAGAAAATAATTTTGTCCAAAAATTTCCAGTGAAAATGGGATCTCTGTCACTTACAATAATCTTTGGGTTTCCATGTAGCTTTTGAACGGTTTCCATAAATGCAGTAGAAACTGTACTGGCTTTAAATGGATGTGATAATGCACAAAAGTGTGCATACTTGGTAAGTCTGTCAACTACCACCATGATGACACTCTTTCCCTCAGACTTGGGTAAACCTGTGATAAAATCCATTGAAACCTCCTCCCAACGTTGGCTTGGAATGGATAAAGGTTGTAATAGACCCAATGTCTTAATTGTTTCAACTTTATTTTCTTGGCAAACCAAACATTCCGCCACAAACTTTTGAATATCTGATTTAAGGCCATCCCAAAAAAATTCCTTCTTAACCCTGTGGTAAGTTTTTAAAAATCCTGAGTGCCCTCCTAAGGGAGAAGTGTGCAATTCCATAAGAATCTTTTGTTTTAGCTGGGAATTCTTACAGAGGTATAAGCGATCTTTGTACCATAACGAATCATTTTGCCAGCTAAATGTATCAGAAGTACTGGAATCTTGTTGTAGCTTTCGAATAAGTGCCCACACTTCTTCGTCATTCTTCCATTCCTCCCTTGCTTCGTTTATCCAATCTGGTTGGATAATAGAAATGGCACACAACAATGCTTCCACATCCTCATCCTTTCTTGAGAGTGCATCTGCCACCACATTTTGCTTCCCTTTTTTGTAGATGATTTCAAAGTCATAACCCAACATCTTTGTGACCCACTTTTGTTGCTCTTCAGAGGATAATCTTTGTTCTAAAAAGTATTTAAGGCTATCATGATCCGTTTTTACCTTGAAGTGTCTTCCCATTAGGTAGGGTCGCCATTTCTTAAGTGCATGGAGTATTGCCAACATTTCCTTCTCATAAATAGCTTTGCTTAAAAACTTTCCCTTGATTGGACGACTTTCAAAAGCAATGGGTCTTTCATCTTGCATTAGAACAGCACCAATTCCATTTCCTGAAGCATCACATTCCACAATAAAGGTTTTTGTGAAGTCCGGTGTAGCTAAGACCGGTGCTTGGCACATTGCCTCTTTAAGATGTTCAAAGGCCTTTGTTGCTTCCGGAGTCCATGAAAATGAATCTTTCTTCAATAATGTTGTTAGAGGTGCTGCTATTCTCCCATAATTCTTAACAAACTTGCGATAATACCCTGTCAACCCAAGAAATCCTCGCAGATGCTTTATGGATGTGGGGATTTTCCATTCCTTAATGGCTTTAATTTTGCTAGGGTCTACCTTAACTCCTTCATGAGATACAATATGACCCAAATATTCCACCTCCTGGACTCCAAAGAAACATTTGGATCTTTTTGCATATAATTGTTTCTCCTCCAATAGTTGTAGCACCCTGTCAACATGTTCAACATGATCCTTCCAAGACTTGTTGTAGATTAGTATATCATCAAAAAATACTAACACAAATTTTCTAAGGAATGGTTTGAAAATTGAATTCATCAAACCTTGAAATGTTGAAGGTGCATTGGTAAGGCCAAAAGGCATGACCAAAAATTCATAATGACCCTCATGAGTTCTAAATGCTGTTTTCGGAATGTCTTCAATCTTCATTCTGATTTGATGATATCCCAAACGAAGATCCAACTTGGTGAAGTAAATTGATCCATGCAATTCATCCAGTAATTCATCAATGACAGGAATGGGGAACTTATCTTTAATAGTGAGCTTGTTGAGCTCCCTATAATCCGGACACATGCGCCATGATCCATCCTTCTTGTGCACCAATACTACTGGAGTTGAGAAAGAACTTTGACTCGGTTGAATTATACCAGCCTCTAGCATTTCTGCAACCATACGTTCAATTTCACTTTTTTGGACATAGGGATATCTGTACGGCCTGATGTTTGGAGGAACACTTCCTGGAATCAGATGAATAGCATGATCATGATCACGCATAGGTGGGAGACCTTTGGGAGTCTCAAATACCTTGGAATGATTGTCCAAGACTTTTTGGAGATCTGGAGAAATAGATGATTCCAATGTGGAAACATCTAGCGAACATAATTGTGCAATTACACCTCTTTGCTCCTTTTTTAAAAGCTTTGTCATGCCATTAGAGCTGATTATCTTTCCTGGTTTCCCTGCAATACCCCTTAATTCAACTTCTTTTCCTTCCGTAGAAAATTTGATGAAAAGTTCTTGAAAATTAAAAGCTATTGTACCCAAGGATTGTAGCCATTGGACTCCTAGTACAACATCAGCACCTCCCATTGGAATGGAAAGCATTGGGCTAGTCAATACATATTCTCCCATGGATAGCTTGATGGCACTTTCCAGAGCAATTTATTGTTCCTCCATTTGCAATCATCACTTGACACTCTGGTGCTGGATATAGGAAGCAATTCAATTCTTTTGCTACCCTACAATGAATAAAATTGTGGGTGCTTCCTGAATCAATCAACACTATTACCTTTTTCTTCTTGATTTGTCCTTCTATCTTGATGGTTTGAGGAGTGGTAATTCCCGCCAATGCATTACAAGATATGGTCGATTTATTTGTTCTTCATCTAGGCTTTGTTCCTGGAGTATATCCTCTTCTTTTGACCTTTCTTGCTCCTTTTCTTCTTCCTCTTCACAATCTATGTAGAATAATTTCTTCTCAGCACACTTATGACCTTTTGTGTATTTGCTATCACAATTGTAACAAAGCCCTTTTGCTCTTTTTTCTTCCAATTGTTGTGGTGTCAACCTTGTAGGTTGTGGAAGACTAGGGGCAACAACACTTCCGTCTTTATAGTTGTGAATGGTATGCTTCCTAGTTGCCATAATTTTGCTTTCCATTTTTCTTGCTAACCTGAATGCCTTCTCTAATGAATCAGGTTCCCAAAGGCGAACATCATGTTGGATATTATCCTTTAAAGACCCTATGAACACATCAATCCTATGCTCCTCTGGAATATCTTTTACCCTTATGTTCAATTTTTGGAACTCCTCAATGTGCTCCATTATTGAACCCTTTTGTTTGAGACTTATCAATTGGCTAAAAAAAGTGTTGCTTTTTGTATCCTCATAATGTGCTATCAATTCTTCCGTAAAAATTGCCCAAGTGATAAATTGTTTACGAGAACAAAGCCATTGATACCATACAAACTGATTTGGTTCCAAATATACAGTTGCCATACGTACCTTTTGTGCGTTTTGCACATTATTGAGATCGAAGAATTGCTCCATCTGTAATATCCATGTGGCGGGATCCTTGCCATCAAACTTCCTCATATCGATTTTTGGAATATGGTGATTCTTCGATCCAACATTAGCGTCTATGGAATCATGATTAACATTTCTTTTGTTCTCATCATGAGTTTCCTTTACTACCTTTTCACCATTAGTAAGTATTTCTTGTAGAAAATTTGTCAAATCTGTCTTCAAATCTGCCATGCCTGTCTTCAAATTTGTGTTTAAATCTATCTTCAAATTGTCTATCTTAGCTTCCATGCCATTCATCTTAGCTTCCACGCCATTTATCTTAGCTTCTGTTAACTTTTGTGAGCGTGACATTTGTTGCACTTGTTCTTGTAATTTTGATATATCATGTAGCATTTCTTCCTCTTCTTCATGAGTCATGCTAGAGCTTTCAGGTTCCTTACTAGGTGTTTGCATTTTCTTTCCTCGGGGCATCAGTTACTGATAATAATTCTCTACTATGCCCTTTGAATTCCTTCAAAATAAATTTTCAAACCAAGCTTAAGCAAAAATTTAAAAAAATCTACACACCTTTTTTCACTTTGTAGAAGCTTGATATTGCCTCTGATGTATCTCTGTACTTTCCAATCATCTAGTTCTGAATTTGTGACCTGTAGTAGCTCTCTGTGTCCTCTTTCCAATGCCACCAGTCTGATCCAAATTGGATTCTCCAAGAAAGAGTTATGCACAATCTCCCAAGATGACCTGATTATAGACCTTTCCAGAAGAGCGAACTTGTATGAAGTGCCACGTGTACAATTTTCGATCTTTGGTTCTGAAAAAGATATACAAGAAACTACAGTCTGTCCTCTTTCTGTACCTTCTTACGAAATTTCAATCTGATTCCCAGAGAGAAAGTTATGACGATTTTCCCCAGGTCACCTGTTTTGAATGTAATTCAAGAGTCTGCAAAAAGACCAACTTCCTTAGATCATATCTCCGCAAATATCGCGCGAAAAGCTCTGAAATTCGGACTCAAGGTTCAACGTGATTTCTTCTCAAATGGGTTTTTTTTGCGACTTCTGAAACGTCACAGAAAAAAAAAGTTATAGCGAAAATGCCACGATGACCTGTTTGGAGCAGCGAAACCCTACAATCCAAAGCTCTGATACCAAATGTTATGAAACCAGCTCAAGAAAAGATAGATCAGCGCCTTAGAATTCAGCCTCTTCGAGGGGGAAACCTCCTTTACATTACATAAATGAACAGTTATTGGATGATACAAATGACAAAACCTCCTTTCTATATATAGGAGTCTAAGGAGTCACAATATAATCCAGCGGACCTAACAATAATAATATAAAGCCACAAAAATAACAATAGAGGGATTCTATGGGGCACAGAAATAACAATATGGGGGTAATAGGGGCACAACAATATAAATAAGGGGTATAACTACAATATTAATGGGGTAATCACTAGTATTATAGGGACCCAACACTTGTCCTTGTTCAGTCCGACTTGGTGGAGGAGACCTAAAAGACCTATTTTACATTAAAATAAATTTCTTTCTTGATAGATGAAGCCCAAGAAGGGTCTTTTACATTATGACATGGACAAGGACACTTGACATAAACCCTAGAAGCCTACAATGGAGGCTTTGACCTATTAACCATTGACCCAAGCATGAAACCCATGCTTTAATAAATCAATTTCTTTTATAATAAAATTTATTTTTCTTTGTTTTGACAAATGCATTACATCATGACTCAAATACAATTATGAAGACTGATACTAGTTACATTTTTCAACAGAAGACTCATGGGCCTTGACAAGTCATATGCCAAAATAAGTCGCTCTCATAGAACCCGCACATAAGACCTGTTGAAGTTTCTAAGTTTACTTAGTTTAGAAACCCTTCATGCACTTTTTCTGATTTATTCCTACCTCCTTGTTATTTTTCTTTAACAAGTTATTTACAAAGTAAATACTGAAAATAAACACCAGTGCATGCTCAACATATTACAGATCAACAACTAAAAGAAACAAGAACAAACACACCACATGACACCATTATTTTTGGACCAATGTCCCTGGAAAAACCTAATGCGGGAAAACCGATGCAGTTATCTGAGGGCTTTCTTATTAAGCAATATCAGAGTACAATCTGGCCGCTGAAACTGGCCTACCCAATAGAGAATTTCCCTAGCAGCTATAACTCACAGTTTGAGAGAAATCTCCTGGATGAAACCCCGAAAAATCCTTCCGGCAGCTCCTCAGCACAAAACTGCTCTGCAACCCCTGTGTCTGCCCAATCTGGACTGCGTCAACCCCTCTCTATCTCACACTGGCCTTGTGTCGGCCTTTCTTGGCCTGCGTCAGGCCCAAGAGGCCCTGCATCAACTCTGGGAGCTTCTGCGTCAACTGCGCTGGCCCCTCTGGTGCTTTGCACAGTACTTCGCTGCCTCTGCGTGAGCCCTTCCTGGCTCTGCGTCATCCTCCTCGACTGTTGTGCTTCTCTCCCGGCACAATCTCTGCCTTCTCTGTTTCTCTGTACTCAATGCCCCTCAGCTGCTCTCCACATCACTGATTCTATCTCTCTTAGCAAACCCCGCTCTAGAGAATAGAATGATTGATCATTTGGTGTCTTCTCCAAGTGGCCCTCTCCCGGCACAATCTCTGCCTTCTCTGTTTCTCTGTACTCAATGCCCCTCAGCTGCTCTCCACATCACTGATTCTATCTCTCTTAGCAAACCCCGCTCTAGAGAATAGAATGATTGATCATTTGGTGTCTTCTCCAAGTGGCCCTCAAGCCTCCTCTTATATTTTTTCTGTTGACATCTCAACGGCCAATATTAAGTCCCTAATCAACGGCTAAGATTAGATCTGGCTTGATCCATGTCTTTTGGACCATTCTAACACAGATTCATAGACTCCATTAAAAATATTAATTATTTTAATATCTCCTAATCTGTTTAGAATCTACCCAAACCCTTTCTGGGTATTGGAGATCTCATGTGCCCCAACCTCTCCACCAAATTTTGTGGCTAGAGCACATCCGATGCTACCCCAAATCAACACTCCCTCTTAGCGAGGACTGTGCTCTAACAATACTCCTCATTGAGTATTACTCTGATCATCTGGCATCGGTACCTATACTGATGCTAGGCCTTCCTGCCCAACATCCTTTGCACTGCTGCCTCCTGTACTGTTGCCCATGGTTCTACCACTACCACTGTTGTATCTGTAAGACATCTCCCTCTGCATCCGTGTTGTTGTTGGTCCTTTTTCCCAGTACTGCATCCGCACTACACCTCCTCTCATCAAGCTACATCGCGCTGCCCACTGCTGCATTGCAACTCAATTACTGAGAACTAAGTAACTAATCTCCCAACTGACCTCCCTGTTGGGCTAGAAACACCCACTGATGCTGAAGCTCCCTTTGCCGCTAACAAGTGCTCCCTCTCTCTGACCTCTGCGCTGCTGCACAACTCCCTGCATCTCGCACCGTTGCACACCTCTTTGTGCCTTCCTGCATTGGTGCAACACTCCTATGCCTCTCGCACTGCTGCAACCTACTAGCTTTGGGCTGTCTCGGGACTCCTACACTGTAGCTCTCTCTACCGCTCCATCCGCATCTGTCTCTACCCACCCAGCCACTCCTACTACTCCTCGTCAGGGCCCACGTAGCAAGGTCTAATCCAAGAGGTTGGGTACCTCAAGGATCTTTCCCCTCATCGCATGTAATCCATCTGACTGTAGCTTGATGTCTCCCCACTTCCGCTCAAGTGGTGCGTGTGCACTCATGGCACAATCATCGTCTGTCAAAACTTCCTTCTCTGCCCATGCTAGCGCTGCCTTAGTCTCGGAAGACTCTCCCTTACTCTTCTTCCTTGGGCACTAGGTCGCATAATGACCCATCTCCCCACAGTGGAAGCACTTGATCCTAGAGAGATCTTTCTTCTTCCGCTTCTCCTACTTTCCCTTAGATGCTAGGGCCACATCCTCCTCCTCTTGCTTGAACTTGATCCCTTTGCTGCTACCGCCTGTCTTCGACAGCCATCTGATCTCTTCCTGGCGAAGAGTTGCCCACATCTCGTCCCAAGGTAGAAGAGTCCCTCTACCCAAGATACTCTGGACAAACACTTCCCAATCTTCTGAGACAGCATTCAAGGTTGTCCTCACCATAAGCTCTTCATCCAGTGTCGCTCCTATAGCAATCAACTGGTCTCGGATCTCATTCAGTCCTCCGAGGAAGGTGTCAATCGATTGACCCTTCTTCATCTGATACGACCTCATCTGGTTCTCAAGCAGCATCCTTCTCTGCACAGAAGTATGCTGGTATAGGTTCTTGAGAGCCTCCCACATCTCAATTGCGGTTTCCTTCTTGGCTATATGTGGTACCACATGATCCTTGACCCCGTCAAGGATAATGCACTTGGCCCTCGCCATCGCCTCTTCGTATCTTTCATTTTCATTGGGGTCGACTGGGACAGCTATAACCTTCAAAGTGAAGTTCTTGACACGATCCTTGTCAAGCACTGATAAGATTCTGGCCTTCCAGACTGCGAAGTTCGATGCTCCGTCCAGCCTATCTTGGTCTCTTACACCGTGTAGTGCCATGATGCTCCTCTACTTCCCTCCTGGAAATTCTCTATTTAACTCCTCTGAGTCTCTACTTCCTGTCTGGAAGTTCTCTTCTAGACTCCCTCTGAGTCTTGATTTCCGTCCTGGAAATCCTTCTGCCGCTTGTCGAGATGTCCCCTACTCTAATCGTCGTGTGCAACTGCACTGCTGATCTAGGTTCCTCAGCTAGAAACCCTCGGTAACAACTCTAGCCCTGCTCTGTTAGGTACTGTTCTAACTACAGTGCCTCACCAGCTCCACTCTTCAATATTTTTGTAGCCTTCTAGACTCCAGCAACTGCCACTTTGTGAACTGCGTTAGCCCCTCTCTGCCCCACGGTTCTGCGTCACCCCAGATAGGTCTGCGTCAGCCCTAGGATGCCCTGCATCAGCCCTCTAGCCCTCTGCATTAGCAACGCTGGCCTCTTTAAGGCTCTGCGCAATTCCCAGCTTCTTCTGTGTGGCTCTGGTTGGCTCTACATCACACTTCCTTGGCTTCTGCGCTGCTAGAAACAACTTCTGTCACCTCGGGACAGTTGTTTTCCACTGTTATTGCTCCGCTCGGCTAATGTCTTCTAGTCCTCTTGTGATCTGCAATCACGCTCTAATACCATGTTGAAGTTTCTAAGTTTACTTAGTTTGGAAACCCTCCATGCACTTTTTCTGATTTATCCTTACCTCCTTGTTATTTTTCTTTAACAAGTTATTTTAAAGTAAATACTGAAAATAAACACCAGTGCATGCTCAACATATTACAAATCAACAACTAAAAAAAACAAGAACAAACACACCACATGACACCATTATTTTTGGACCAATGTCCCCAGAAAAAACCCAATGCGAGAAAACCGATGCAGCTATCTGAGGTTTTTCTTATTAAGCAATATCAGAGTACAATCTGGGTGCTGAAACTAGCCTACCCAACAAAAGATTTCCTTTGCAGCGATACCTCACAGTTTGAGAGAAATCTCCTGGCTGAAACCCCAGAAAATCCTTTCAGCAGCTCCTTAGCACAAAACTGCTCTGCAACCCTAACATCTGCCCAATCTAGACTATGTCAACCCCTCTTTGTCTCACGCTAGCCCTGCGTCATCCCTAGGAGGCCCTGCATCAGCTTTTCTTGGCCTGCATCAGCTCTAGGAGCCTCTGCGTCAGCTGTGCTAGCCCCTCTAGTGCTCTGCGCAGCACTTGGCTGCCTCTGCGTGAGCCCTTGCTGGCTCTGTGTCACCCTCCTTAACTGTTGCGCTACTCTCCCAGCACAATCTCTGCCTTCTCTGTTTCTTTGTACTCAATGCCCCTCAGCTGCTCTCCCGATCACTGATTCTATCTCTCTTAGCTAACCCCACTCTAGAGAATAGAATGATTGATCATCTGATGTCTTCTCCAAGTGACCCTCAAGCCTCCTCTTATACTTTTCTTGTTGACATCTCAACGGCTGAGATTAAGTCCCTAATCAACGGCTAAGATTAGATCTGGCTTGATCCATGTCTTTTGGACCATTCTAACACATATTCATATTAATACACATTAATATTTTATTTTCCCTAAGTTTAGACTTAAGGACTCCATTAAAAATATTAATTATTTTAATATCTCTTGATCTGTTTAGAATCTACCCAAACCCTTTCTAGGTATTGGAGATCTCATGTGCCCCAACCTCTCCACCAAATTTCGTGGCTAGAGCACATCTGATGCTACCCCAAATCAACAAGACCCTTACCCATGCTAACTTGCATAAGACTCGCAATGATTCATTGACTCGCATACGAGTCGTATCAAACTCATGTGGACCCGTATAAGACCCATCCCAAGCAGCGAATTTCTATTTTTTTAAATTATTTTATTTATTTTATTTTTTTATTTTCTGTATTTTGTCAAGTCTTATACAGGTCATTCCCGATTCATATACGAGTCGCCAAGTCAATAGCCAGACGAGTCTTATACGAGTACAAGTCATGCAACATTGTGTCAAACAATTGTTTTCAAGTTCATGCAATATGTTAACAACAAACACAGTGGTTTCAACTTTCTTTTCAAATGACATTATCAGTTCCCTTCCTTAGAAGGGGTTGCAATTAGATCTCCTAAAGATCCCATTATCACCAGGTTGACCTCATAAAGTTATGTTAAGATTTTGCATCTTTTGGTATTAATAACTCTCTTATTAACCACACAGAAGGACTTCTAGTGACAATTTGTTTCCCGATTCAGTAAATGTTATTTCTTAATAGTTTTGTCACATTGTCACAACTTTAGAAAACTCAAAAAAAATTAGACAGATGTGAAATTATGGTAAAGCTTCTTCAATGAAGATTACATCTGAACGTCATCGTTCATTGACTCTTGCCAAGCTCAAAAGCCGTAGAGTAAATTAAAATGAAGAAACCACCCATAACCATTTGCCATGGATCCACATAGGAATGTGTGTGTCGGCCTATGTTCTAATGTGCAATTATGAGTAAATTGGGTGCACTGCAAAGCATAAAGTGTCCAAGTGACTATAAGGTAATGAAAACAATAGACCTGTGTGTGATACAAACGAGCATATAGTTATGTCAGATGGTTACCTACTGGAGGTAACCACCCCAATGACAGAGCCAATGTATAAAATTTAAATACATGTTACAATGAAAGAGAATGGCTGGCATGCTTCTTCTTCTATGTTTCTCTTGTGTATGTTTATTGTTATCTTATTCCAATACAACTCTGGAATATATGTTGGCAAGGCCAACATTTTTTGTACGGGAGTTGCTTGACAGCTCAAGCTCACATTCTTGTTAAATAAGTGACAAACCCATGAATATTTACTTTGATTTCAAGGAGAAATTAAGTTCAGGATGTTAAAATCACAATTGTGTACGAAAGGATGAGAGAAGTAATTATCCTATAACAAGAAAGAATTCAAATCGATACCAGGTATTCAAGAGTTCTTGGAATGTCCAAGATTGACTTGACACCAGCACAGACAACAGCCACTGGAGTCCTTCCAAGCTCAGTCAAATCAGAGGAAATATCCATTGCTGCAAGAAAGAAAGAAACATTAGGATAAGGTAATGATGACTTAGCAGGAAAGAATCACACTGCATATTCTAACATGTGAAATATGATGACATAAAATAATTGTAATTTATAATAAACCAGTCATTTATTTAACAATGGTCCCTGCATGCCCCCCCCCTCTGTCCACTCACCACTTTTTATCTCCTCCTTAACTAAAACAAACAAACAAACAAACCTGTTACCTAGAATTTAACTAATATAACTAACTACTAAACTAACCGTACTAACTTTTTTCTTACTGAAGTGTCCTTTCATAATCCCCCACCCTTCCATGTCATTTCCCCATTCTTGTCATTTCTTCATTTTTTTGTCATTTTCTTATTTCTTATAAATGTCCACCTCAAGTTTTCAAAAAATGTTAAACCCCAATCATTTTTTGTTTGTAAATCTCATTTGTTATCAGTTCCCATTTTGCACTTTTTATTATTAGGGAGACATAGGTGGTCGGATAGCTAAGCATGGTATCCTGTCTTTGCTTCTTTTCCAAAAAATCAAGGTTAATAAAAAACATGATTTTCAAATAGACTTGTTATTTCTACAGCTTACAAATATGGAAATTCCCCTCATGTGAGTTCATTCTTAATAACATAATATAGAAGCAACATAAATAATTTATTGGTTAAGCATCTGCAAAACTATTTCAGTCTCACTGTATTTATGACATGAGAATCTGCAAACGTCATAACCTGCAAATGTCATTCCAATCGCAATTCTCTCAAGTACATCAAATTCAAACACCACATCGCTCTCATAATAACTAATTGGCATGGGAATAAAAGTGACTGTGTCCTTACAAATCTCTCCATGTCGATGAACTCCTCCAATACCTCCAGTGACAAAGACAGGAATTCCAACCTGCAATAAGTACACTACATTTTAAGTTCGAATGGAAAATGTTGAATACTTGAACATAAGGAGACAACATTCATTGTCAACACATATTTTTAAAGGTAATGAAAAAACAGTTATGTGACGTAGAAAAAATAACATCCGCATAGTTTCTCTTCACCTAGATATTGTCAAAAATCAATAAAAGAAAAATATGAAATAAAACATCACAACATATTTCCCATTAGCTTACTAGCAAATTTAACAAATATTTCTATAAATTTAAAACTCAAGCAAAGCTAATTACCTTGGCAGCAAAAAACATGGTTGCAGAAACTGTGGTAGCACCATTTCCTCCTATCGCAACCTGTTGACCAAATCGAACTCAGATAAGTTCACTTTGAATATATATGAAACCTTCACCAAGAAATATTTGAATGCCGTGAATTAACAAAGACACGGCATTTAATTACACTACATTCCAATGAAAATAAAATTCCACAAAAGATGTAACTTTACTTGGACATATAACTCTACCTTTTAACCAAACTACATCTCAAATTGATCTCTAAATGGGATTTCTATGCTTAACAGCAAAAAATTGCAAGGATCATAAATATTTGATCTGGTGATGCAATTCATAACAAAAGAATTTTCGAGTTTTTCATTGCATTATTACATTTATCAAATTTAATTTACAAGAATGTGATAAAATAATTTTACTTCCAGGTGCCCATGTTGCACAGTAGAAAGTTAGAAACTAGATATATTTCTAAGCCATTTACAAGATTTCAATTAGACAATTTTATCTTGAGGTGCCTGTCTCCAACAGGAGGCCATTACAAGGGTCCTTGACACTGTGGCCCACCATATCACTGTAATATTCTTCTTGGATGACTAAATTTTTTTCAGATGGTTATTGTACAGCAATAATTAAATTTGATGTACATAGCAAGTAAATTCAAGTAAACCTACTGCGTTTTTTTGCATAGCGAAGATGGAACCTAAAAAAACCCTACTAATAGAATGTATTGGTGTAATCTTGAATTCCTCATTAAAGGTTAAACACTATTATCAATATTATTATTTTATGGGTATGATTCACAATGTCAAAATCCTTTCAACATCTCATTATATATGGACCTTGAGCCCTTTCTATTGAATCACCAAGAATATTTGAGCATACTAATTATCTGCTTTTGAGAGCATATCATGTGTCACTATGTAGACATTGTGCAAATACGATAACAAAGACTAAAGGTTAACTTCCCAATGCTCACAGTATAGCACTGCCACAATACACCAAATGAATGTTAGCTTTTGGTTGCTCTGAAAGGATTTTCACCTAGCTAGGAGAGCACTTTACGGGATGTGAAGGGTGTTTGGTCTTCTAGCCCCTTTGTTTAACTTAGATTCAGAGAATTTGGATTGGGTGTATATTTTCCTTAGGATTAGTTCTAAGGAGGTGCACTTCTTAATGTGATAGATAACATGTGGCGTAATTGCCATCTTGAAAGGCTGCACTTGTTGAGGACGATAAGCACTTGGCACAAGTGGAATAACTACCTTGGAGGAGGGCATTAGGCATTTGGAAGTTCGTCACCTGGCACATGTCAAGTGACCAACTTCGAAGAGGGCATTAGGCTATTGGAGGTTGGACACCTGGCTCTAGGAACATGTAACCACCTTACCTATAGTTGAGAAGCCATTAAATAGAAGGTGAACTGTCTTGAAGGAGGAAAACTTAACATGTGAACAGATAGTTTGGAGGGCACATTACCTTGAGGGTTAGACAAACCTTAATGTGGCATGTGGACACTAAAATTTAAGAAGCACTCTTAGTCTCCATTTGGTGCTTCAGCTATTGACTTAGCCTAGGGTTTCTTGTAGACTTAGTCCATGTTTTACTTTTAGCCCCCCTCATCTTATTGCATATAAAGGGAAGGAGAGTGTCTTTGTGAATTTCCTTGACAACTTTAATGATGCAAGTGGTAGATCTTCAAGTTTGATAGTTGGAGTGATGTTGGGTTGTTTAGAAGCTCCAAGGATTAGCTCATAGAGCTCAATGGGATACCTTGCTTGGCCTTTGTATTGTTGATTAGGGTTTGCACTGATTGTGGATGCCCTAGCTAGGGTTTGGAATGCATTGAACATTCCTTACTTGGGATGAGCTTAAAGGACTTGTACCAACTTAGGATGAATTGAGGTAACATACTTTAACGTCATTACAATATCATATGAATTGTACCATTGCTGTCCTAAATTTGGAAGTGCAGATATGTTTCTCCTCATATATTGAGCAACCTTCATGGTTGCTTTAATATGTTGATTAATTAAAACCAATGTTCCACCAAGACTGGTGTGGGGAGATGCACAGGGGGAACGTGTGGGAGTACCCTCAAATTTTAGGGAAATTTTAGGGGTGCGGGGGGACGTCAGGGTATATATATATATATATATAAAATTCAAGTTCATATTCATTGTTCAATAATGAAAGCATAAATATTAAATAGACTAATAGTAATATGGATCCATCCTCATATTAAATAATTGAATTAAATAATGACATCTATTGATCCATCCTCATCATTCATTTTGATACATACATCATTCATATGACATACTCATTATTCATCCATACCATGAGATTCAATAAAAAAAATCAATAATGAAATATTCAAATACATTGATCCATATCATTCATCATTCTACAATCTACATTGATTTAAAAATTAAATTTATCATTCATCATTCTAGAAACTAAATTGAAAGCAAAACATACTAGTATATTACTATATATTATATACTAGATACTGAGGTTTTGAGGGGGGATGCCTAGATGCACCCCTTTGAGGAGTCTCGTCCACCACACCGGGGAAACGCACCCCCTTGCGTCTCCCCAAGACTCCCCAAAAAGGGTGCGTGGGGAAACGCACCCCTAGTAGACTCCCCGTCCCGGGTGCATGGGGTGCGAGGGTTGCATGCACCCAACCCTGGGGGATGCATCCCCATTGAAAACTGATTAAAACAGTGGGGTTCAATGCTATGTCACTTCAACATGCTTAATGAAACTTTCAAATCTGATTTGCTTCTACTATATTTCCATTGTAATTTAAGTAATTTTCAGATCTTGTATTGAGAAAGGGCATGTCCTAAAGGTTGACCGTTGCCAAAATTATCTATGCTTGAAGTCTTTGCAATCTCTACATTCTCAAGTTTGCTTAGAAGTGTTGTTGGGTAGATTTGAAGATTCTTGTAGGATTGCAGAAGAAATTAGTTTCAACAGAGTTACCACTCAAACTAGCAGGGGACCTAAAGGGAAAATGCTAGACCAAGGGCAACAAATGGAGACTTAACCCATTGCCACCTCAGCGAAGGCTCCCTACTATTTAAGGACTTTCACCAATGGGAGGAGACTCGGTATGTTATAGAGTCACCAATGAAGGATAAATCAATAAGTGGATATGGAGTGACCCAAATAATCCTTTCTAGAAGAGATTTTAAAATAGAGCTTGCTTGCTTTCTAAGCAAGGCACAATGTCTTCTAGGAGAAGGATGGGAGGATTTGAGGGTTAGGTTTAGGGAATATGACTTGTGAAAGAGTTTCCCAATCCCGAAAATATTCGTTGAAATTGGTATCCAGGATGGTTCTTGAAGAATTATCTTTTCAAAGGGGTGGGACGACACGGGACCAAGTGGACCCAACCTAGGTTAGGAGCAATGTTTTAAAACTCTGACTCCAGTTCGGAAACGGCCGAGGGTTGGCTCCGACTCCAACTCCGACTCGGTATCGACTTGACCAATTTGATTCCAATGACTCGGACATTGTAAGAAATACATTAAATATTTTTTTTTATAAAAAGACATAATTTTAAATATTTTCATTCATGTTTCCAAACACAAAGCTTTAGAATATAGAGAGAAGACAACATATGATCAAAGTAGGCTCATGAATATATCCATTATATCAAAATGGCACCCAGTGCACTGTCCAATACATACATGAATGATGATATAGAGATCAAAACAAAAACACATAACCAAGGAGGCTAGAAATGGCCTCTACAACAAAAGTAAACTGTGAAACATCACTAGTCACTAGTACTATTGGCTACTACTAGAGGAGCCAACATCATCTGGCTCAGAGTCTGAATCAGAGTCAAATAAGGAAACCCATGGCTCCTCCTCATCATCGTCTCTAACTGCAATTGTAGAAGTGGTAGCACTAGCAGGTTGTGCAGCAGTTGCATGCTGAGATAGACGAAATATGCGCTTTCGTCGTGGCCAAGCAGAGGAAGCGCCTGCAACTAGAGGACTTGGGGCTGGGCCTGAGGCTAGTAGAAGTGGATCTACATTCAACTGAACATTTTGTTAGAGTGATGCCTCCATCTGTAAATCCAAATCAAGTTCCTCATCAGAATCAAACTCTATTGGATGACTCTCCACTACCTGATCTGATGTTGGATCAATATCTTGCAACACAATGGGATCTGAATCAGGTCTTTTGTTTAGCAATTGGTTGCGTCTGAGTCGAAGGTTGTATTGGACATAGAATAGATCATTTAACCGTTTTTTATCCAAACGATTTCTCTTCTTTGTGTGAATCCTCTCAAAGATAGACCAATTGTGCTCACACCCAATAGCACTGCAAGTTTGACTCAAAATACGAATTGCAAACTTCTACAATTGAGGACAATGACTACCAAAAGCCTCCCACCATTGTGCTGCAAAAAACATAGTAGTGTAATGAGTTAGCTCAACAAATTATATCCAATTTTCAAATTATAAACAATTTAACAAAATAGGAATTTGAAAATTGAAATTTTTTTTACCTGGCTCATTTGCTTCCCTTGCAATCTTTGTTAGGTTCTTGCCAAAGGTACCTGTGGCTTTGCTGAAAGTTGTGACCTGTCGGTGTATCTCCAGCTGACCACACTCTAATGGGATCATGCGATCAGTGCAGTCAATCAATCTATCTCTAACCTCCCCACCCAAAGCTCCTGCCTCTAGAGCTTTATAATGATACCATGGGTTCAAAAAAATACCCAGCTACATCTATAGGGCGATGGAGTTGATTGTTCCATCTTTCATCAATGATCGCCCAAATGGGCCCATGCTTAGCCACTCTATCCTTGTATGCCCTCTTTATTTGCTCCTTTGCTTGATCCTAGCCTCATAAATGAAGCCCGTAGTCAATCTTTCCCCATCCACCAACCGTAACACCATAACTAGTGGCTTAGCAATCTTCACAATCTTTGCTACCTTTTTCCAAAATATTTCTTCATTAACTTTCTTTTTGAAATCTTTACCTTCATGTTTGTTAGACCACTGGCTTTGATTCCAATCATCACTGGAAAACATCTTTTGCAAGTTTCTATGTTAGGAAAGCATAGATTGCAATGTCAAAAAATGAGTTGCAAATCTAGTTATGGCAGGCCTAATAATATCTCTGCCCCCTATATGTCTCCTCATCAAGCTCAAAATCCATGAATGATTGTAGATAAAGTTTTTTATGCTTTTGGCATCATCTATAGTGTTCTTGACCCAATCTAATTTGCCAATATCCCAAGCATGAGGTCTATGCAATGTGCAGCACATGGGGTCCAAAAGATGGTTTTGTGTTTTTCCTCTAACAGTTTACCAGCAAGAAAATAGTTAGAGGCATTATCTATGACGATTTGAACAACATTAGCCACCCCCACCTCCTCAACAACCTCATCCAATAGCTGAAACAACAATTGTCCATCTTTCACCCTATCAAATGCATCAACTGATTTTAGAAACATGGTTCCCTGTGGGCAAAAGATAAGAAAGTTTATGATGGTTCCTTTCAAATACTCATTAATGGAGGAAATTTCTTTCTCCAAATGATGCCCCCTTAAGTCATGCATAGTAGGGCCTTTGAAGCCCTTTCCAACAACAAATATGGCATCAAACATAGGCTCATAATATGGTGAACGGGGAGCATTCAAAGGGATATCAGCATCATACCACCATCTAGATATGTAATCACAAGCAGTCTCCCTCAATTCTTTCTTCCAATGGTCATGTAAAGTGGGTTGCAAAGTTCTACTAGCTTGAGGACCATGTGCATTTGATGGAGAGGAAGTTGTGATACTGAAATAACTTTTGATATTCATATCACCCTTCTTTTTCATTTTAACCTTAACTTTTTTTCTTGCATGGAATCCAAAGAGGGAGGAACATAACGAAAGGGGTTGGATGCATCAGTACAAGGGATAGAAGAAGAGCCCTCAAAATCAAAATGGGGGTTGGTAGCCATCACTTCTTGTATACTCCTCTTCCTCCCAATTTCAGCCTCTGTTTCTTTTTGCCTAGTTTTTTCTTCCTAAAACTTCTCAAAGTTATTTAACAACTCCTTCCTAATCTCCTCAATTTGTAGTGATTCACATGGGGTAATTTGGCCTCTAATACCTGCCAAGTGTCGTTTCAGCCTATGAATGCCCACAGGACCCTCCTTAATTTTTCAATAGAAAAATTTGCAATGCATTTGATTATCAACCATTTCAACATATGCCCAAGCAACATCTTTCACTCTAGGTGCCATTTTTTGACTTGGAAATGAAAGGAAAAAATCTGAAAATGAAAACAAAAAAATAGCATTGCTTCAATGTTCATTTCTTTTACAAAAAACACTCTTTTCAATTTCTAGATTTACACAAAAATAAATAGGCAAAAAACAGATTTTAGCAGTGAAAAAAAATACCTTTAGGCACAAACCACCTCCTCAATGTTGCTCCAACAAACCAACTCCTCAATGCTGCTCCAATGGCTGCCCAAGAAGCTCCTCACTGCTACTCCAATGCTTGCCCAAGACTCCTCACTGCTGCTCCAAAAACAAAATGCACAACTCTTCACAAATTCTCACACAAATGCAATGAGATAGCTGTGAGGAAATGAGAGGGGTTGGGTAGTTTTTATCGGATTTGGGAGAGGTAAATGGACCCCAAATAACCCTAAGCCAAATTAGAATTGGTTGTGGGGTCCTTTTTTTCGCCCCAAAAAAATTTGCAACCCGTTTTTCGACCACAGCCACCAAGCCGACCGAGTTGTTATCGAGCCGGCCGAGTCAATCACCAGCTCAGCCAGCGCAGTAACAACCCGACCAGCCGAACTGATTCAACCACCGAGCCGACCCGGCCAGTTGAAGCGATTCAGCCACCGAGTCGACCCAGAAAGGCTCTGGCTCGGTCGTTTCGGTTTCGAGCCAGCCGTTTCGTAAAACACTGGTTAGGAGGTAAGATTTTAGCAACCAATGATGTTTTTAACCCAGACAAGGAAGGGGAAAGGATAAAATAAATAATTTTCACCTAAAGGTGTTGAATTGATCCTTTGAGGCACTAGCCTTGGGGATACTAGGGAAAAGTTTGATCTCGGAGCTAGGGCTTGGATTTTCTCACAACTCCACCGTCGAAATGGCTTCCAAATTGGAGGAGGCCTTGAGGAGACACCAGCGCAGGAGAGGCTAGAAAATCAAACTTTTTGGAGGGCTATTTTGTCGGGAAAATGATGCCCTATGTGACCCAATTTGGCTAGACCTAGGAAAAGGTGAAAAAAAGTTTATTTTAGTTTACCACCTCTTGGTAGATCAGTGCCTTAGTCTTGGGAAAATGGAGTCTATGATAATAATGAAAGAGGACCTTGGTTCTTAGTCAAGGAGGCCTCAAAACTACCTCGCTAGCCTTCTAGGGCAAAGAGAAGCAATCTTGCAACTTCTATACTTCGATGTGAAAAAGGTGATGGCTTATCAAGATGAATTCGTTGATAGAATTATCCCTAGGAGATTTCATTCAAATTACATGGCCCATACATTGAGAGATGTTATATAGAGACAAATTTCCACAATGTAAGGAGTAAATGCATGCAGCAATTAGCTCTAAAAATAGCGAAAATCCCAATCCAATGTATATGATGAAGTAAAACAAAAATAGCATTAAAAGCATGTACTACATGTAATATAACATATCCAAGCATACACAATTTGACAATAGAGAAGCTCCAAGATAAGATAAACCAAATCCACACATCAAAATTCATCCATAAAGCTACAATTCATCCTCAAAGAAAAAGTGCAAAATTTTCAAGAGAGAGAATAGATCCAATCCAAAGTGATGATGAGCAAATGAACTCATCTCACTTCTATTTATACACTAATGAGGAGTTCGAACTAGTCTCCTTGGCCTACATAGGCCCCAAAAATAAAATAATGTACTAATAATCTGACTTTTCGTGACAAGCCCACCAAACTAGCTGACAAATGAAAGAATAAGCCTCTTAAGAGGTCAAATGATGAATTATAGGACCCTCAAAAGTGATGGGCAATGGGTTGGCCCCTTGTTCTCCAAACAATAAACCTATGGTGCCCCCATGGGTATGGGGGCACAATAATAGCCTCGTGGGTCTCCAAATGAGTTGAGGATACCTGTAGATCATCTGCAAGCACTCTGATGATGGTGTAGGTGATGCCACATCATCCTACAAGTCCTAGGTCAGCTGCCAAGTGTATGGTACATCTGTGTGGCCAATTGGGGAAAGGTGAACCAAGTGCATCTTCCTCGGCCAATAGGTGAACCTCGCGCAATCTCTTAACATCCTCGGGGATCCATGGAGTACCGTCTACTGCTGTAAAGGCCCATCACTCTCAACACACACCCTACATGTGCCAATGTAGCTCTCTAGAGGATTAGGACCCCATATAGGGAGACAAAACCCAAGATGTTGACCATATGCAATCCTGCATTAGATCCAAAGCATCCCCTAGCCTTCCAGTACAACAAGTCATTAGAGATATCGAGTAAATGAGCTTACCAACCATGGACCACAGGTGGGGACTTCATAATGGCCTGCCCTTCCATAATGGCCTTCGGGATGTGCCAATGTCTCCTAAACTCCAAATGGGGTTACCCAAGTATCCTAGTAGGTGGTTTCTACTTCTAAAGGGGATAATATGTTCAAGGCATGTCCTTCAAAGGTGGTGGCATGTGACAGATAGGTGAATGAAGTAGGGGATGAAAAGGGGCGTCCCTTGGCCACATGCGGGGTACAAAGGTAGCTAATACAAGGGAAGCCCACACTTTGTTTTATAATGTATAGGAGGGAGCAATCGTGGTACATGAGGTGCCCCGACCTTGATTTTTCCACCCTTCTTTATATGCCTTTTGCCTTTTTATGATTTTCTTTGATTAACTGCTCAAGGCTCAAGGGGTAAGAGCATGATGTATAAGATATAGCAGTGAATAACCCCTTTTAAGGTAGGGCAATTCATTGCCCACCAAGGGTTGGGACAATCATGGGTTCCTATATGATGAAGGAGGCTCATAGAACCTATAAGAACCAGGATTATGGCCATGATGATGGGGTAGAGCTCATGTATTGGCTTTTGCCCACGCGCTAAATGTGTTTGTCCAGACCATCTTTTGCATTTTGTGGTACATTTTCCTATTGAATGTGACCAATTATGCTTAGCTGCATCAACCTCCAGGGCATCATTCCAGGCCTGACCCAAGGTGTGGGCAAGCGTAAGGGGTGAGCTAACCCTATTTTTCTTGGAAAGCCTGGATTGAAATAGCATGTTCATTCTCCCTTTACATACTTAACAATTTCCATATCACGTCATTAGCCCTTGATACCCTCTCCACTCTTCAGGTTTAACTATTATTGGTTCACTGTGATTGGCACTCTTATCCACAGCGTTGAGTAGGGCCAAAAAACATTACCCTAGTGGTTGATGCAGCTAAAAGAATGGAAAAGCATAATATGGCCACAATGAAATAAAAAGAATCAAAATGCAAAAGATGTTCGGGACATAAGTTAGCGTGTGGGAAAAAGCCTAGCATGAGCTCTACCCTCTCATTAGCCATCACCCAGTTCTTGAACACTTGATGCTCCATCTTATCAAAATTCATAAAGAGCAAGCTTTGATTCTTGAGCTATGCACCGAAATACAAAGCATTATCAAAAAGAAGCAACAAGTGCACAGAGGGTTGGAAAAAGCAGGTCAAACAAGGTAACTCATACATCCACGATTGCTCCCTCCATTACATCTATACACTCAGGATGTGGACTCCCACTAGCTAGTCCCCTAACCATGGCACTTAGCCATGACATCTTTCCCCTCCATTGCCACTTACACCAACATCTACTGATTGAAGGGTTAATCTTGAAAATGCCACCTCCCCTTGAAGGTTGGAAGCACCTAATAGGGTCAACTACTTAGCCACCACTACAGATGTAGGGAACACTTGTACAGGACTTGGTCTAGTTAGATATTTGAAGGTGATCTTAATTTGAAGTATCAATATGTCCTTAACACTCAAGCATGGTCCATTTAAATGCATTTATGATCTTAGTCTCTAATGAATGGTTGCTTTCAATTGAGTTTGAATTGGTTTTTCCAGGTAGTCCAAAGCAACAGAGCCCTTAAGGGCACCCCACTCCACATAATGCCTAAGCCATAACATTATATTCCAAAGAGCATGATGACTTAGCAAATGAATATTGCCCATTTTTGGCAGAGTGTTGGGCCTTTTGATGACTTGAGTAGTTGACATACATACCAAAGTACCCCTAGGAGATAGAATGTTGGTTTTCTCTTGCCTAGCATGAAGGATTCTTGATGATGTACTAGTGGACCCAGCATAGCCCCAGGCTGGCCCTTACACTACTTGATGGCCATGCCATGATCTAGGGCCCAGATGATGATAGTCGTCCTCAGGATGATGAAGGAGGGTTTGTTGCACCTGATGGAGCCCTAATGTTGGAGAGAGGAAGCACCACATTACTTACTTGACACCCGTGGAGATGACGTGTGGCACCCATATTTGGATTTTGAACCCTTGGAGTAGCTTTGATGCTTGATTAGGGGTTTTCCTCAAATAGAGGATGATCATAAATTGATGGTTATGGTTAGCAAGTGAAAACCTAGGGTTCTCCCCCTTACTCCCTTCAAGGGTTTGATATTTCCCTGGTCAAAATCCCTAAGACTCCATCACCTAAGTAGATGGAAGGCACTAGCATCCATTTTGTTGATCGAAACTCATAAAAAATTATTTCTCTCTCCTAAAAATTTTGCCCTTCAAGGCAAGTTACTAGGGTTAGGGTTTCAAGCAAAATTCAACTAAGGCTTGGACGTTGATCTGATTTGAAGTTGTTTCACCTTGCTAAGCCTTAAAACATCAAAATATAGAAATTTACATATTTGAAAGTGCTTCCCTAGGGTTGATGTCACCCTCTCCAAGCCTTTAAAAGGAGCTCACCCCCCTCATTTGCCTCACACATCTCATTTGGAGCTTTTGTGAGTTTGATTGGGAGCTTGGAGAGTGTTCAGTTTTTGCTAAAGTAGTGGAATAGTAGAGAGTTTGAGCTAAGTAGTAGTCATCATGCCTCCAAAAGCCAAGGGTACTGCATGGGCTCATTGTGATATGATTGATGGAAAAATGATCTGCAAATATTGCCAAAAATCTATTGGTGGGGGTATTAACAGGTTCAAGCAACACTTGGTTGGGATAGGAGGCCATGTAAGGCCATGTGAAGCACCAAATATTGATTTGGGGCAGCATTGAATGTGCTCTAGCCACGAAATTTGGTGGAGAGGTTGGGACACATGAGATCTCCAATACCCAAAAATGGTTTGGGCAAATTCAAAACAGATCAAGAGATATTAAAATAATTAATATTTTTAATGGAGTCAAAATATTAATGTGTATTAATATGAATCTGTGTTAGAATGGTCCAAAAGACATGGATCAAGCCAGATCTAATCTTAGCCGTTGATTAAGGACTTAATCTCGGTTGTTGAGATGTCAACAGAAAAAAAGTATAAGAGGAGGCTTGAGGGGCACTTGGAGAACACACTGAGGAAGACCAGTCAGTTCAATTTCCAGAGCAGGGTTCGCTGAGAAATTGAAACAGAGGTCTAGAAAGCAGTCAAGAGGCAACAAGTACAGAACAGAGAGACGGAGATCAGCGCAGAAGAGGCAGACGCAGAGCTAGAGGAAGCCAGGCAGAGGTAGCAGAGACTGCGCAGAGCCAGAAGGGCCTGCGTCATCCACGCAAAGGCTGTAAGAGTGACACAAAAACCCAAAGAGGTTGCGCAGAGCCTCAGTAGGTTGACGCAGAGGGTTTCAAACTGTAGCAGAGGTCAGTAGGGCCTACGCTGGGGTTAGAAGAGTGCTGGAAGTTTGTCTATCTGCGAGTAAGCCAGTTTGGCACCCTGTTGTACAAGAAAATTGCTGAATAATAAAATCCTCCCTTGCTGCACTGGTTTTCCCACATTGAGTTTTTACGGGGACATTAATCCAAAATAACTGTGTCAATCTGTGCATATGTTTGTTTCTATATTACGGTGTGAGATCTGCAGCAGTACTTATTTTAATGTTTGTTGAAGTAATTTAATGAATAATTTATGATGAAATAAGTAGGAAAAGTAAATCAGTTGCTGTAGTCATAGAATTTTTCACATGGTATTAGAGCAAGTAATCAGAGACAGAAAGGGAAAATCAGTTATGGGTCGAGACCACGATGCAGAAGCATCCACCTCAGGAGACTCAAGCAAATTTTCAGAAGATTGCACTAGAGAGAGAGAGATTTCGATTTCTCTATGTTGGCTTCCAAGTTGGAAGAAGGAGTGGCGTGCATGACTAGTGCTGCATCATCAAAAGTATTGTATATAGACAGTGGAGCCTCGTGGCATATGACAGGAATCAGGGAGTGTTTCTCATAATATCGAAAAGAGAAGATGAACTTTCAGATCACCATGGGGAACAAGGTAAAGTGTACTCCAATAGGAAAGGGTACCATAGTTTTTCAGACAGAATCAGGAGAGCAGTTCCGTGCCACAAATGTGTTGCATGTGCCAGGATTGGGGATGAACTTACTTTTCGTGTCACAAAAACAAGGCAAGGGCTATGACATCTACTTCATCAAGGAAAAGGTATACATCAAACACCCGAGCTGGAAAAATAAAGTGCAGATCAGGATCAAAAGTAATCGGTTGTACATATTACAACTAGAATCTCCAATGACACTAATAGGCAGTCATGGGGACAAAGACTTGAACGAACTATGGCACAGAAGGATGGGTCACTTGCACCATGGAGCTCTGAGAATTCTCAGGAGCACTGTAACAGGAGTTCTGGATTTGAGTACGGAACGAGATGATGTACGTAGGGGATGCACTCTAGGAAAGTATGCCAAGGCGGCATTTCCTAGGAGCAACCACAAGGCCAAGAGTGTACTAGGATTGATACACTCAGATATCTGCAGACCTGTGTCCATCAAAGCTCTCAGTGGTGCTGAGTATTTCCTTACCTTCATTGATGACCACTCAAGGAAAACTTGGATCTATTTTCTAAAAACCAAGGATGAGGTTTTCTGTCGATTCAAGGAGTTCAAGGCTCTATTGGAGAATCTGACATGTAAGAAAATAAAAGTCTTGTGCTCAGATAATGGTGGAGAATATGTCGATAAGGACTTCACTGATTATTGTGCTAAGGAGCGCATCAGAAGAGAGTGGACAGCTCCCTACAATCCGAAGCAGAATGGGGTGGCAAAAAGGAAAAACAGGACTATTGTAGAAGAAGCTAGGGCCATGTTGTATGATCAGGATATGCCAAAATTCCTATGGGCAGAAGCATGCAACACAGTTGTCTACGTTCAGAACAGGACTCCTCATCAGGCATTGGGCAAGATTACTCTAGAAAAAGTCTTCACTGGGAAGACACCTGAAGTAAGTCATTTCAGGATATTTGGGAGTTTGGCATATTGTCGCATACCCGAAGAAAAGAGGAAGAAGCTAGATCAAACTGCAGAAAAGGGGTATCTGGCAGGATATAGCGAGAATGCTAAGGCATACAGGATCTATCATCCAAGGAGCAGGAAGGTAGTAGTACGACGAGATGTAAAGTTCATGGAGGATAGAGCTTTCAGAAGATCTTGCGAAATGCCTTCCAAGGAGCAATTGAAAGAGGATCTGTTGGTCATGCCTCTTCAACCAACGTTAGTGAAGAATCCTTCCTCAGATCAGGAAGATTCTCAGGATAAGGAAGAGGAGTGAACAGAAGCAACTGTTCGCAGAGGAAGAACCAGCAGGGAACTTCGTCAGATTCTGCGTGATGCAGAGAACTTCATCGGAGAGCCAAGGAACAATAAAAGGGAGCGAAAACAGCCAGACAGGTATTAGGCATTAGTAGCTTAGGATGGAGAGCCTACCAGCTTCAAGGAAGCAGCTCAGCATTAGGTCTGGCTAGATGCGATGGGGGACGAGTATAACTCCATAATGGTAAACGATGCCTGGGAGGTCGTGTCAAGGCCTCAAGACAGATCTATGGTAGGTTCAAGATGGATCTACAAGATCAAATATGCTGCGGACGGCAGTATTGAATAATACAAGGCCAGGTTTGTGGCTAAGGGGTATGCTCAAAAGGAAGGGATTGACTATGAAGAAACCTTCGCCCCGGTAGCCAAGTATACATCTATTAGGACAGTGATATCTCTTGCAGCCCAGATGGGATGGGAGATCCATCAGACGGATGTCAAGACGGCATTTTTGAACAGGGTAATAGAAGAAGTATACATTGAACAACCAGAGGGCTTTGAAACTCATGAGAAGAAGTCTCATGTATGCAGATTGAAGAAAGCCTTGTATGGGCTGAAGCAGGCACCAAGAGCGTGGTATGGTCGAATAGATGGCTACTTGCAGAAGATGGGGTTTGTCAAGAGTGACGCGGATCTGAATCTCTACTATCTGGTCATAGAGAGCGAACCACTTATCTTAGTATTATATGTGGATGATCTCTTCCTGATAGGATCATCCAGACTCATTGAAGACTGCAAGAAGAATCTAGCCACAAAGTTCGATATGAAGGATCTGGGACGAATGCATTATTTCCTAGGGTTGGAAGTTTGGCAGCAGAAAGGAGAAATCTTCCTTGGGCAAGGAAGGTATGCTACAGAAATCCTGAAAAGGTTCGAGATGGGAGACTATAGACCTATGGCTATGCCAATGATCACCAACTGGAAGAAGATTGATGCATCAGAAGACAAGGATGTCGATCCCACCCTATACCGACAGCTCATAGGGTCCCTGATGTATCTAGTCAATACCAGGCCAGATATTTGCTACGCTGTCAACACCCTCAGTCAGTTCATGGTGGAACCAAAGAGGGCTCACTAGGCAGCAGCCAAGCACATTCTCAGGTATTTACAGGGAACAGTTGATTATGGGCTCTTGTACAACAAGGGGAAGGATATCAGGTTGAGTGGATTTATTGATGCAGATTGGGCAGGAAGTTCAGTGGATCGAAAAAATACCTTTGGGTACTGTTTCAACATTGGATCAAGAATAACCTCTTGGTGCAGTAGGAAACAGAAGTCCGTGGCTCTAAGCTCATTTGAGGCAAAATATATGGCAGCAAGCACAGCTTCGTGTGAGGCCATATGGCTTAGAAAACTGTTGGTAAACCAATTCAGAAGAAATATGGAGGCGATCAGGATCATGTGTGATAATCAGAGTTGCATCAAACTGTATGAGAATCCCGTATTTCATGATAGGTCAAAGCATATTGATATCCGGTGTCATTTTGTCAGAGATTGTGTCCAACAAGGAGCTATACAGTTGAGCTACACTCCTACAGGGGAACAAGTGACAAATATCCTCACCAAGGCCCTTAGAAAGTCAAAGTTTGAATACTTCAGGGAAAAGATGGGGATGGTAAAGAACCCCTTTTAGAAGTAGCGTGTTAGCAGCACAAATGAAGAGGGAGTTGCAGTGCAGATGCAGTGTTGGGAGAAAGGACCAACAGCAGCACAAATGTAGAGGGAGTTGCAGTGCAGATGCAGTGTTGGGAGAAAGGACCAACAGCAGCACAGATGCAGAGGAAGTTGCAGTGCGGATGCAGTGTTGGGAGAAAGGACCAGCGGCAGCACAGATGCATAGGGAGTTGTCATACAGATACAGTAATGGCAGTAGCAGAGTCATGGGCAGCGATACAGGAGGCAACAGTGCAGAGGATGTTGGGCAGGAAGGTCTAGCATCAGCACAGGTACCAACGCCGGATGATCAAAGTAATACTCAATGAGGAGTATTGCTAGAGCACGGTCCTGGCTAAGAGGGAGTGTTGATTTGGGGTAGCATCGGATGTGCTCTAGCCACGAAATTTGGTGTAGAGGTTGGGGCACATGAGATCTCCAATACCCATAAGGGTTTGGGCAGATTCTAAAGCAAATTAGGAGATATTAAAATAATTAATATTTTTAATGGAGTCTCTAAGTCTAAACTTAGGGAAAATAAAATATTAATGTGTATTAATATGAATCTGTGTTAGAATGGTCCAAAAGACATGGATCAAGCCAAATCTAATCTTAGTCGTTAATTAGGAACTTATTCTCGGTCGTTGAGATGTCAACAGAAAAAGCATAAGAGGAGGCTTGAGGGGCACTTGGAGAACACACTGAGGGAGACCAATCAGTTCAATTTCTGGAGCGGGGTTTGCTGAGAAATTGAACCAGTGATCTGGAGAGCAATCAGGAGGCAACAAGTACGAAACAGAGAGATGGGAGATCAGCGCAGAAGAGGCAGACACAAAGCCAGAGGAAGCTAGGCAGAGGCAACAGTGACTGTGCAGAGCCAGAAAGGCTTGCGTCATCCACGCAGAGGCTGCAGGAGTGATGCAGAAGCCCAAAGAGGTTGCGCAGAGCCTCAATGGGCTGACACAGAGGGTTTTAGGTTGACACAGAGAATTTTAGACTGTAGCAGAGGTCAGTAGGGCCTACGCTAGGGCTAGAAAAGTGTTGGAAGTTTGTCTATCTGTGGGTAAGCCAGTTTGGCACCCTGTTGTACAAGAAAATTGTTGAATAATAAAACCCTCCCTTGCTGCACTGGTTTTCCCACATTGGGTTTTTCCGGGGACATTAGTCGAAAATAACTGTGTCAATATGTGCATATGTTTGTTTCTGTATTACGGTGTGATGTCTACAACAGTATTTATTTTAATGTTTGTTGAAGTAATTTCATGGATAACTTATGATGAAATAAGTAGGAAAAGTAAATTAGTTGTTGCAGTGATAGAAGTTTCACACCAAATGACTCAATAGCGCATATTAGGGCAGAATACCTTCCAAAGTTTGAGACTCAAGTCACTGAACCAATAGAGAAGTTTGTGACTCAAGTGGTTGCAATGTTTGGGAGTCGAGACTCAACCAACTGAGTTTGATCATGATGAACCAATAGAGAAGTTTGTGACTCAAGTGGTTGCAATGTTTGGGAGTCGAGACTCAACCAACTGAGTTTGATCATGATGACACATGAGAAGTTTCAAGTGATAATGTTGATCACTATTATCATATATGTAGACTTGTAGTAGGCTAGTGGCCCCATAGTTTGTAGGCTTTGTTTTTACACTCTAGAGGCCATTTAGAGCCTCATTGCTTATGTATTTTTTCAATGATATGTATTGAACTCTGTGCTATTTTGATATATTCACCTTTACATGGTATAAAAATGAGAAATCTTTGCATGTTTAGTCTCTATTGGCTTGGAATCATGGTTTTAAATCTTAAAAATAGTTTTTTTGCTTAAAATTTAATTATTTAATGTATTTTTTTAAAATCGGTTCGTTTAGACCTGACCAATCCCTGTTCAACCAATTCTGGTTCGAAACCCGGTTCATTAGGTGGACTGGTCTAATCACCAATTTCAATTTTTAAAACATTGGTTTCAGCATAGAGCTAGGGGAGAGCAACAGCAAATTTGGGAGGGACTTCTTATTGTTCATTTGGACTTAGCTAGTTTGCCTTGAGCAAGCCCAAATGCACTCTTTCCAACACCTCATTGTACCCTCTTCATATTATAATAAAATGGTTCAGCGGCACAGTTTTTGGTGCAATTTCATGGATTGATTCATGTGTTTGATTTTCATGGTTTTTATGTCTATGTTTGCTTTGTTATTTATTGTAAAAATTCCCTAGGAATATTACAATGGTATCAGAGCTTGATCTTGGCCCAACTGTGGGTAGTCAAAAGATCATGGAGGATTTGGGTATGAGTGCACAGTGATGGGTGAAACCGGAGACAAACCCATGGCTCAAGGGAAATCTAGTATGCAACAATTTTGGGGTGGAATCCATTAGGACGATGAGAAGTTGGCCCTATTGACGAGGGTGACAGACCAAATCCATCCTCACCCTTACAGCAGAGACAATAGAGGTTAACAGACCGTGGGGGTGCAACCATCTACATCATGTGAGGAAAGTCAACAAAATCAGGGCACTAGATCTCCTGAAAAGGAGCAGGCAGGACAGGGACAATTAGAGGGTGAGATCAAGAGGCGCTTTTGTTAGTGGAGACCTGGTTTTAGATATCAGGAGCCTGAGGGAGAGGCTGAGCATGATGTTGAGAGTCCGCAGGATGGTGAGGAGCACATCAATATACCCGATGTGGCGCAAGAGTCACCATTATTAGAGGCCTCTTTGATAGCTCCAGTTGACACCTTGGTGGAGAGGATAGAGCCTACACACATGGAGCCATCTGTTGAGGAGGTGCCACCCATGGATGGGATGTCGATAGTTGCTGAGGTGTAACGACCTATCTATAATATAGAGAACACAAGAATATTAGCATGCATACGATGCATGCATATGATAGCTACATATGCATGTATCACATGCACCGCACTAGTATTTATATACTAAATTAACTATAAGTATTAAATATCATGACACTCCTTCAAATAGAAGTTATATTCACCCATCAACACCCATATTGCTTAATGCATCATGATTAATGGGCAAATACCAATGATATAAATTTAAAATGTATAACGTAAAAATAATTATAAAGAGATAGATGTTAAAAATTAAGTTAATCTTAAAAGATGGTTATATAATTATATATCTTAGAATATTAATAAATTAATAAAATGATAAAAAATAAATTAAAGATAAGGTACCTAGTATGAACCTAGGACCTTTATATTAAAAACAAACAAAAAAGAATATTAAACCAAAACCCATAATACGTATCAATATACCTTTAAAAAGAAATACATATCACGTGACATGGGAAGGGTGTCACCATAAGGAGAAGCGGTGGGTTGCTGGTGGAGGGGGCGGCCACCGCCAAGAAACAGCATATAGGGGGCAGGAAACAGTTTTGGAGGGGCATCGGGAGCAGAAGAAAGAACCAAGGGAAGAGATATACTAAAGAGGGGCGAAATTTATAAACCGGAGTTACCAACAGAAGGAGAGCCTTGTTGTTCTAAAGTTTCTGGGCATGGGGGAACAATCTGCTTCAATTGAGAAGCTTACTGGACTGAGTATTGAGGTTATGCTCAGTTTGGTTGGGTGGTTTCGATCTTTTGGTAACAAAAGCGGGAGCAGCTTGAGGCATCATCGACCGCAAGAATACAGGGAGGTACTCCATACCAAACTGGGGAATTTAGTTATATGAATGTTGGTTAAGTCATTTAAGCTGCAAACAGATTTGAAGAAAACACATATTATGTTTTAGAGCTTTACATTTTTGGTTAAGTGACTCATAGCCTTACATGAGGTATCCAAAGTTGTCACTGAGTCAGCAGGTGATAGATGCCCAAGGCAATTTTATTAGTTCCAAACTAGCCTTATAGCATTGAGAGAGAAGGCCACGACAGTGCAAGAGGCTATTCTGCAACAGAACGAGGAGTTGGAGGTCATGAGAGCAGTTTGTGTTGAGTCAACGGCCAAACTGACTCACATTGGGGAACAATTGGATTACCTAATGGTCCAACTAGAGTGAACATTAGAGCATCGGAGTAGCCCTCTTTAGGCATACATAGATGGGGCTTGCAGCACTGGTGGTTGCCTCTACACATTGGAGAGGGAGAGGGAGAGGCAGAGTCACCTCGACAGATTTCGGGTGTTGACCAAGACAATGAGATTAGGCGACATGAGTTGCGCAGGGTGCAACACTCACAGGATGTAGGGCTTGTTCTATGTGCGGGGGTTCTGCATCGATCCCTCTTGGAGTTGGATGGCGAGAGATTCTGAGTTAGTAACCGGTGGAGTGGGTTGGACTCATGGAGATGGTCGTAGTCTAGAGTAAAGCTCAGTGGGAGCTCTCAGACGCTGAGGGCACTGGAGGCCTGGGTTGGCATTGGGATCTAGGTGGGGCTTCCTATCCGATATTAGACATGCGGGATGGCTATTGAAATCACTGTTGATAATATCGGCGATATATCGCCGAATATCGGAAATATAGCGATATTTTCGGCGAGCCGATATATCGCCCCGAAAATATCGCGATATTTTCGGGTCCCGAAAATATTGCGCGATTTCCGAAATATCGGCGATATTTTCGAAAATATCGCGCGACGATCTAAAATATCGCTGGGCGTGTTTTCCGCGGCTATAAAAAATGAAAATTGGTTTTTTTTTTCCTTCATTTATGTTTCTGAGTGTTGGAGAAGAAAGGGAAAGAGTTTTGTGGTGCTTGTCAAGGAGGGTTTGAAGATCAAACGACGATTATCACCACCAATTAAGATTTTTTTGTGGATCAAAGATTGAAGAATAGTGAGACAAACTTCATTTCTTCCATTAGCAGGTATGTTCTTAAAAACCCCTATGTTAATGATTTTTTCATAGATTTAGGGTTATGCTTGCTTGCCTCTTTGCCTACCAACATTTTGTTTCTTTGTTTTTTTCCATTTGCTATGATTTTCATGCCCATGAACCAATGCAAGGGTTTTCTCCATATTTGGACAGCAAGCTTCATTTTTTTTTTCAACTTTCTTATGCACCCTCTTATTGCCATTTTTCATTCACATTGCAAAATGCAAATAATGTAGTAATTTTTTTTGAATGAGGTTGTTATTACTTATTATTTTTTCATTTTGTGTTGGGGGGTTTAATGCCAATTTTTTGTTTTTTTTGTGCCCTAGGTTTGAATTAGTTCACTACAAATGTCAAATATGCCAAATGCCTTGGACCCATTTTGGGAGTATGGGGAGGCTGTTGGTGGGGCAAATCAGGCATATATATCATGCAACTTGTGTGGGACCAAGATGTCAGGAGGGATTACACGATTGAAATGCCATCTGCCTAAACTCTCTGAATATGATGCAGATGTGATGCCTTGTATGGTTTCTAGTGCAGGGGTTATACAAAAAGCTCGTGAAGCAATTGCTGAACAAGACAGAAAGAAAGCTGCTAGGGAGAGGCCAATGGTCTCAGATAGATAGCTGCTAGTTTTATTTGTTTTGCAACTTTTGCTACATATAAGTTTATAACTCATGATGATGAAATACTTTTAAAGTTTTATATATGTGATGTTGTTTTGTTTGAGTCCTTGATTGGACAATTATCACTATCAGGGACCAGCAGGATATGTGATGTTATTTTGTTTGAGTCCTTGATTGGACAATTATCAATTTATCACTATCAGGGATCAGTAGGATATGTGATGTTATTTTGTTTGAGTCCTTGATTGGACAATTATCAGAGATCAGCAGGATTTGGTATCGCCTTTGAAGTTTGATGTATCATTTCTATTTGACATCATATATATCAATGCCTTCTTCATATTTATGTGCCAATGTGTTTAGTTCATGTTGTTATTGCTTTATATGTTTAGAAATCTGAAAAAATGAATATATTATGCATTTTTTATGCTTGCCGATATTTGTCGATATTTTGCCGATATTTTCGCCGATATTGCCGATAAGATATTTTCCGGACCCTCGTCGATATTTTCCCAATACCGATATTATCAACACTGATTGAAATGATGAGGTAGTCAACCTAGTGACTGAGCACATGCATTCTTTAGGGGAGTTCCAGTCAGTGCTAGCGGACAGGCGGTTTGTGAGCAAGCTCCATGGATTGTATCAGCATGTTGGTTGCACATGGGGTCGTAAGATGATTAGCATTCTCTGGCAGGCGCCAGTGGGAGGTGGTGGCATGGGTAGGCCACCAGACTGGGCATTGTATGGAGACGAGATTCCCCCATTGGGGTATTGGGAACAGGAGTTACCAAGGATCAGCACAGCAGAGATATCCCCTCTAGCAGGTGTGGAGTTAAGTTGCTCAGGTTTACCAGGACAGATGAGGAGGTGTAGGCCACTTCGTAGCGGGTGTACTAGCAGCATGGTGGATGCATGGGTACATATGGGATTCCCTATGGAACATGGGGGCATGACATTGAGCATTGGTATCCAGTGTTGCATGGAGTTGTGCCATGGAGTTCAGTGCTATGCAAAGGAGTGTAGAGGTACATACTTGTGTGCAGTCGAGCATGATGATGCACAACAGGTTGTCAAAGTGTTGTTGCCAGAGATATTTCCTAACAACCAATGAGGTTCATCTGCGACAGTTAGACGGGACACAGTGCATTGGGAGTCCATATATTGATGGAACACAAGAACCTGAGACGTGGTATAGGTTGGTTCCATCAACTATCAAGACTATGCCACAATCATTCTGGCTGTGGGATTCAAGGGTTTGGTTGGTTGATTGGACACTCTATTTCGTGATGAGTGGGATCAAGACAAAGGATGACCCGGCTCACACTTGGTTTGACATGTGGGGGAGCATTGAGGCCTTTATCGCATGGAAAGGTTGGTTTTCCTTGTTATTGCTACAGATCAGGGTGAGTGTTGGATGGGTAGGATGTGACATCATGGAGGTGCTTGATCCAGATAACAAGGACCGAGGGGCAGACTATCATGATCAAATTTACGCAGCGACAACATAGTGGCACCTTTTTTAGACTAGCATGGGATTCAGGAATCATAGGACTTGGCAGTACAGCTACCCTTAGGGATGAGTTGATTTCTACAGGGGAAGATCATTCAGATCTTCCATTGGGCTTTGATGACTCGATGATGGCATGGGGGACTTCATCAGCATGGCAAGTTGGCCAGTAGGAGGATATCAGGGGAAGCCCATGCGAGAGAGACTTCATCCCCACAGGGATTGGATTGTATCTTCAGGAGTTTACTCTTGGAGTGCAGGGGGTGGACTACTCAACAGGTCAATTTCATGAGGAGTCAGATAGAGTCATACATTATCATGATGTTTTACTTATTTATAGTATGCAGAGGGCTTCTAGTACCTATACCTTGCTGGATAGTGAGCAAGCAAGGGTTGCTTCACAGTGATCAGGATGGCTTGGGATTCGAGTATCGATGGATTTCTTCATGACCAGAAAGTGCAGAGATCGGGGATGACTCAGTGGCACATTTGGGACCCTAGTATTACTGATGGTGATAGTGGTGATCAGCAGATAGAGGAGACGCTTGTTCAGGCATTGCTTGAGGACAAGCAATTTTGGCGGGGAGGGCTGTAATATCCCCAATTTTGATTTAAGCATTAAATATGAGTTTAGGGAGAGGATGCAATTTCGTCATTGGGACTTAGGCGGAAAAGGGAAAATTGTGGCTCTAGTGAAATGTGGGGACCACTGGAAAGAGAAATTCAACCCAAGGAGAACTCACAATCTTAGAGGAGAGAGAAAAGAAAAGGAAGTGTGAATTAGGAGAGAGAGAGAGTGAGTGGGGACCATAAGGAGAGAAGGGGCCAACAAATTATAAATAAGGCTTGGGGGTCTCACTTTTGGGCATCTTTGATCATTTGACAATCTAAAAATTGTTCTCTTGCATTGCTTACCCAAGACAACCGTGTTGCTTAGCACAAGGAATTTCCAAGTGGGAATTCCACCCTCATTTTGGAGAACTTTGAGTGTCTCCTTAGTGAGGTAATTTGGGGAGCTCAATTGAGAGTTTCCATTGGACATCATTGCAGGAGTTTACTTAGCAATGTGCACTTGTTGGACGCAGAGGTATTTCCATGGAGCACATTGTGGGAGCAAGCATGGATTAGAGGCTCTGGGTTTTTGCAAGAAATTCTCTTATTGTTAGACTAGAGTTTGGGCAAGGATTTTCGGGCTGGACTAGAGGCTATCACTTGGGTCAATTTTCCTATCTCTTGATAGGGACGCAGAAGCTAATTCGTGGTGCTTGGGGGAGGAGATTCCAGGAGAATTTCCCTTCAGGAATTTACAGGAAATTTCCTTAAGTTTGTTCAAAACTATGGATTGATTTTCAGGGCTAGAGGTACTTGCTTCAGTGTGGGGCGAATTTTCCTTCCTAAGGCCTATGCAATCATTTTTTGGGCTCAGTGGGTAGTAATAAAATCACTTAGAGTTGATGGGATTTGAAGGTTGGATTCTCACTTCTCTTCTGGGATAAATATTGTAGGAATTTCCAACACAATGGAGGAGTTTTGAGTAGGGATTTAGCAAAGATTTTTGAACTCGGTTTTGGCCAGCAGTTGGAGGAGAACGCACCAATTTTCAGTAATTTTGGGCCGGTGGATTCAAGACAAACCAACCCCTTCTAGGTATTTTTTGGGTTTTTGACAAGGACCTCAAAAATAATTTAGCAGAATTTTCTGGGCAGATTTGAAGGGTCAAACAAGGGTCCCAATTCAGCTAGCAACTAGAGGAGCTAGGGGAAATTTGGGCCGAAATTCCGAGGTCAACATTTGGCCAATTCCTTCGTGGGTTTTTGTGGGTTATTTGTGGAGAGCCCGAGGTTAATTTCCCGATATTTTCTGAGCACCGGAAGAAGCCCTAGCAGTAGTTCCTCATAGCCAACAACATACTTATAGGCAATTTCAAAGCAGAGCCAGGAGAGAGCAGTAACAGATTTGAGAGGGACTTCTTATTGTTCATTTGGGCTAAGCTAGCTTGCCTTGAGAAAGCCCAGGTGCACTCTTTCCAGCACCTCATTGTACCCTCTTCATATTATAATAAAATGGCTCAGCAGCGCAGTTTTTGGTGCAATTTCATGGACAGATTCATGTGTTTGATTTTCATGGTTTTTATGTCTATGTTTGTTTTGTTATTTACTGTAAAAATTCCCTAGGAATATTACAATTGTGTTGACACGATCAACGAAGTCTTCAACAAAATTTAGTAAATTTCAAATTGTGTTAAGTGTGAATATTGTTTTTAAATTGTTCCTTCTTAAAATCCTCAAAAAATTTATTGATGCTGCCTTGGATGTAGAGTAAGACAACCTCATGATTATCATAGATTTTGGATACTTGCATGCTTCACTGAGATCATTATTTATATACTAATCCTTGTAGCCATTATTCTTAAAGATTTTTCTAAGATATTTCTGTTGATTTCTAGTAGCGTTAGATGTGCTCTAAGCCTCAAAATTTACAAGGAGGCTAGGACACATGTATTCCAGAATACCCAAACATTGTTTTGGGAAATTCCAGCAGGAGAAGGTTTTATTAACATAATTAATTATTTTTAATGGATGCCTAAGTCTAAACTTAGGAAATTAAAATAATCAAAGGGTATTAATTAAACTAGGGGTGAAACTTCTAGAAGAAGACAAGGATCAAGCCAAAATGATTTGAGCCATTGATTAGAATCCAATTTTGGTCGTTGGTTATGTTATCACTCCAGGAAACTCTCCTAGGTTGCAGCTCGGAGATGCTTGGTAACATATAATCTTCAATATTGTTCTCTAAACTATTGGAATGAATGATGATTTGGATCAAGCCAAATAACCATTTAAACTCTGTATTTACTAAAGACATGCATGAACACCCTTAGCTTACAAGGCTTTAGACCACTAATGCTCAACAGTTTGTAAATTCAATGAATAGATGGAGAATACTGACCATACCGGCAGATGCATATATAAAACATATGAATGGCTAGCTACAGGTAGTAAAAGAGAACACTAACTGTACCAGCAGATGCATATACAAACACATATGAATGGCTAGCTACATGCAGTAAAAGAAGCTTGCAAATCTAATTTATCAACGCAAAGATAAGATGATAGTTATCTGGCGTTAGACACAGAAGAAACATGAACAACCTATTCAAGTGCAAGCTTAGAACAGAAGAGAAAATGGACATTGAACATATAACAGCAAAAGAAGCTTGTATTACTAATGAATGAAGATGAGAAGCTTGAGTAGCAAAGTCTCAACAGTCTCCAGAAGTTGAACCTTTGTTACATTTAGTTTTCAGCCTTTTATAGGCCTTTTACAATGCTCCTGAGCTCTCAAAGGCTCGAAGTCTTAATCTATCCTATATGTCTTGTTAACTGACTAATGCCCTGACTAGGCAAGCATGGGCTCGGGAGGTTCCCTCTTCCGATAGAAGAGTAACTGCATTCAGGTGGTTTGTTATGCTGGCAGGGAGCTCTCTCGTGCTAGAGATGCCCCATAATCAATTCTATTGTGTTTGGGTTGAATGTTGTCGATGCTCCATGATGTTTATGTTTGTTTTGGGCAAGTTGTGTTGTTTGCTCCATGACCATTCTATTTGTTTGGATGTGTTGTGCGTGCTGTGTTGCGTTGTGCTGCTCCATGACCGCTTCTCGGCCTCTGTTCCCCGACAGTTATTCCCGGCCTCTGTTATGTGATAGAATGGGTCTTCAGGCCACTGTTTTCCCTTTAAAATGCTTAATAATGAGCATTTTCTGTTTTACACAGAAAACACTGCAATACTGTAAAATCCCGCCAATATTTGTTCCTTTCGGACTTCAAAAGTCCTTAAACATGGCATATATATCTATCGGGTCTGCCCTTTGGGTCGTTGTCGCCTATCGCAAGTGGCCTGGTCCCTTGCTCCCTTTGTATTTTGAAATACGCTTTAAAAACACTGAAAACACATGAAAATTGGCCTTTGGCGAACTTCAAATATTATAGATTTCATTCCCAAACCCTTTCGGGTCCAGGACTCATTGATATCGACGCTGCCAAGCTTCCCTTTGTATTTCGTTATATATCGAAAATACACGCAAATACATTAAAACCGACCTTTCTCGCGGACTTGAAATATTATGCAATATTATCTATATAACCGTCAGGTCCGGTCATTGGGTCGCACCGGGCCCATGTCTAGCGCTCCTTAATGTTTCCGCCGATTGTGATCCGTTGATGTAACGTGGGTCGTCGATCTGCGCGCTTGATCGACGATCCACGTTTAATCACCGATTGCAATTGCAATACCCATATTGTAATCGTCGATACCTCCGCCGATGCGACCCACCGATTCGATCATCAGCGATCGCTAATCGGTGGTGTCTTGCGCCAATTGCCGCTGCCTGCTTGTGCCGATTGCAATTTTCCGCTTAGATCTAGGCCGTTGATCGGCCAGATCTAATAGCTGTTGTGCATTCTTCAGTTTAAGTGTCCGATACATGGTTTTTTTATGGTTTTCAAGTGTTTTTAGCCTCCCGATAGTGTTTTTCCTCCCTTTTAAGGGCTCTCCTCTTGCGCTTATTTCGATCTTTGGATGACCTTAAGCAATATTTGAAGACTTCAAGAGCATATATGGATCCATTGGCATGATTTTAAGCAAATTTGGAGATTTTGGAGCATATTTGGATCCATTTTTGGGCCCTTTGCCAACAAGGCTAACAGGTTACTCAACAAGAAGACTATAAGAAGAGGTTTGATGGGCATTTGAAAAAGACATCGAGTGGGAGATCAAGAGATTAATTTCTGAAGAGAGCAGCGCAGCAATTGTCGAAGAAGTGATCGAGATGATTTCTTGCAGTGAGGGGCAAGGATAGTTTCTGGAGGAAGTTTACCTGATCCAAAGAGTACAAGGCAGAGAGGGCAGAAAGACGTCCAGAAGGTTGACGCAGAGCCACACAGAGCTACGTTGTGGCAGCACAAAGCTTCAGAGGGAGTCCGAAATTTTGCTAAGGAATAGTCGGGATCAAGTGTCGGAGCCGGGGTATGAGTCCAGGAGGACAGAGGACCTAAGTTTCCAACCAGCAAAGGATCAGAGGAGGTGCAGCACAGTCCCAGCAGCAGTGACACAGTGACTGCGTGGGTGTGACGCAGTATTGCGCAGAGGCTCATCTCCAGCGAAGATCAGTGCGGGATTTCCCAATGATAGGGTGAGATCATCTCACTACTTTTTGTCCGGTTAGATCTTGGTATAGGATTGCCAGTTTGGGCATTCGAAGAATTGTGCTCAGAAATTACTGCTTAATAATACAAAGTTCAAACCCTCAGCTGTTGCACCGGTTTTCCCACATTGGGTTTTTCTGGGACATTGGTCCAAAAAAAACGGTGTCACTTGTGTGTGTTATTTCATTCTTGGTTAGTTCTTGTTTCCACATATTATTTAAGTTGTGAAGGATGCAGTTGTATTTACTTCGATATTTAGAGCAAAACACAATAAATAACTTCCATGGATTAACAAGTAGGAGAAGTAATATCAGTTTGTTGCAGTAGTGATTCGGGGATTCTCGCATTTTCGCATGGTATCAAAGGGCAGGTGAATCAAGAGAGCAAATTGGAAGAGCCCAGCAATGAAGAGAAGGAGGGAGATCGAAGAGCTGCGTAGGCAGCAGATCGAATCCCCAAAGGGATTGCGCAGTCCAGGCCAGGAGGCCAGGATTCTCAAGGAAGATCTCTCTCTGAGTGAATCGACAAAGATTTAATATTTCTAGATCGAGATTTGTTAGCAGCAGAGGCAATAGCGCAGAGCAGTTTTCTAGTAAGACACAGTTTTCTGCAATAGTGGTTGGGGCAGAAAAAAGTCAAAAGAGGGAAGGAAACACTATTTGTGGAATTTCTTCCTCAGAGAATTCCTAGCCAGGGAATTTAATTTCTCATTTGTTGAGCAGCAATAGAGAGGAGCAGATCTACTAACTCCAACAAGGAGTGCATATGCCAGCCCAGCAACAGCACAGAGGAGAGAGGAGGCAATTCGACATTTTGTTGGCAGAGATGGCAACTAACGGGCTGAGAGATCAAGATCAGTTGGATGGAGCATCCAACTATGTGATCTGGAAGGCTAGGATCTCATGCCTTTTGGATGAGCATGATCTCAAGATGTATGTCGATAGTGTGGTAGTTGTACCCAGTGATGCAGATCCACTCAAGAAGTACAAGGCTAAGATGGCGAAGGCCAAGTGGTTGATCATCGACGAAGTGAGGGATCACGTTGTATGTCATATTACTGGCAAAGGTGTTAATTTTAGGTATGTTCTATGCTTAGAGCAATTTATTTCAATTTTCACAGTTAGCTCAATATATTTTCCAGATTAGCAATCACATTAGCATTAAAGTAAATTGCAGATAGAACATAAACATAGATCGCAGAAGTCAATCCAAGACAAGAGGACACAAGACGTGGCGCTAGCCAGGGAGAAACCCCAATGTGGGGAAACCCTTGATCAATTCTTCTTATATGTTCTTCAATAGTTCAGCACAGAGAGAGAGAGAGAGATAGTACATATACAACAGAAGTCAACACTTTGACTTATCTAAATAAGAGCATAGATCATCTCTAAGTAGATGATACATGAGGTAGCTGAACTTAGTTGAAGACAAGCTACTTCAATTGATTCTCCCAGGTGACTCCATCACCATGTGGAAACTATCATTGTGTTGCCCCTCATCATCATGTTGCACCTCACTGTGCTACACCATGTTGCATCCATCATTGCTATGCTGCATCCCGTCATGCTTTACAAATCATGACTGTACACATCACTGTACTGCATCATGTACCATTGTTGTCCCAATGTGCTTGTTGCAGCATGGATGCCACCATGTGCTTGCTGCACCTTGCTTACCATACTGTTGTTTCATTGTTAGCACGCCTTTGCTGCTAACCCATTGTTACATTGTTGTACCATGCCATCATTGTAACATTGATGCTATCATGTTGTCATTGTAACATTGTCGTTGTCATGCTACCATTGTAACATTGTTGTACCATGTCGTCATTGCTATCATGCTGCCCATGCATCTTGTTGCACTATCATGCATTCAAACTTCACGGGTCACCTTGCTGTCACATTCCTAGCACTGTTGTCCCACTGTTAGTGACTGTTGCTCCTATGATTGCTTGCTATCCCATTTGTGTTTGTAGCACTATGTGACCTTGTTGTCCCATCTTCCTTTGCTGCAAACACACCATATAAACATTGTTGTTTGTCACTTCATTACTGTTGTAATTTCTGTGACTGTTTAGGGCACACAACATTCCCTAACCTTCCTCAAATCTGGCCCAGAATTTCCCTTATGAAATGCAGCCTACCCTAGTGTGAACAAACCTCATTTAGATGGCTACGTCTAGGATATTCTAGGACTGCAGCTAGGGCTTCCTTAGAACTGCGGCTAGGGCTTCTTTAGGACTGCGTCTAGCGCTTCTTTAGGTCAATTTATAGATCCCTTCCATAGCTTCATTGGCTTGTCTTCTTTGTTGCGGCTAGGGCAGCCTCCTTTCCTCCAACGTCTAGGGCCCCACTCCTATAACTAAAACCCAAAGCGAGTGGAGAGAAATCAAGAGAGAAATATGTGTGAAATGACTCTCAAGTCATCTCCTTTTATACTAAAATGTTGAGCACATGTGGGCGTTATTTAGTTGTTGGCCAACCTTGACGAATTGTCTTATAGCACAAATAAATTCATAACCCCATGAATACTAATCAAAATCGGATGATCTTTAGATCAATCCTACACCTCTCGATGAGAGGGATCCAAGAAAAATATCAGTTGCCATAAATAAGATGACCCACATGGAGTTCCACCCTAGTTGCCAATTTTAACAAACAGCCAAGGAGATGTGGGATGCCTTGGCTACGCTATATCAAATATCTTACAAGCAGTGGAAGATGTACTTGGAGGAGAAGCTAAGATAACCAAGGATGGAGAAAGGGGAACGCATTGATCCATTCCTATCAAAGCTTCGGGAAGTCCGAGATCAGTTGGTAGTTATAGGATCAACACCTCAACCTACAGAGATGGTGAGGTTGGCCCTGAATTCAGTTTTAGAAGAATGGCAAGTGTTTGTCTAGAGTATCCTGGGCAGAGAGAGATTGCCAGATTGGGAGGGAATGTGGGCCGCTCTTTAGTAGGAAGAGATGAGGCGAGACTTAGTCAAGTGCAAACTTGATGGCAACAGCAACAGTGGGACAAAGCCCAAGGAGGAGGAAGAGAATGCAGCCCTTGCATCAAAGGGGCAGCAAGAGCAGTGGAAGAAGAAGAAAGATGTCTCAAAGATCAAATGTTTCCAGTGTGGTGAATTTGGTCACTATGCTACGCAGTGTCCTCTCAAGAAGAAGGGCAAGGACAAAAAACATGATCCGCAGGCTGCAACCGGAAATATCGAGGAAGAGGAGTTCGCCATGATTGCCCAAATAACTTGAGGGGAGAGGTGGGGTGATCTAGTACTGTAGTTCGAAAGAACTGCAGTTGGGCACAGTGTTGCACGAAGCGCCCCCCCCCCAGTTCCAAGCCCCGAAGCGCGTCCCGTACGGAAGCGCCTAGGAAGCTTGGCCGGAAGCGGCGCTTCCGAATTCGGAAGCGCCGCTTCGGCTTTTTTAGCCGCTTCCTGGAAATTTGGAAGCGCTATACGGAAGCGCCGCTTCCGAAGCGCCGAAGCGCGCTTCGTACAGCGCTTCGGGCGTTGGAAGCGTGGCGCTTCGGAGGAGGAAGCGTACGCTTCCCAGACGCTTCCGTACGCTTCCAGAAAAGCTTCCGGAAAAGAGTTTAGAAAATCGTTTTTTTCAATTCTTTTTTAAATTTTAGGTGAGTTTGCTTGTTGGGGGTGGGTGCACCTTGGGTTAGGGTGACGAATGAAGGCAAAAAAAATATAAATATAGCAGATGCTCCCTCATGGTAATGTTAAATTCTTAAAGTAAAAGTGACATTCTCCTTTATTTTTCATTTTCATCCTTTTACTTAAATTTTTAACATTACCATGAAATGACTCAGGATGTTTGAGAGTGGTTCCAGCCACATTGGACTTCATATGGAGAAAATAGAATTTCATATCCTATTCAAAATTCAGTAGACTTAACAGTTTTCAAGTATTCAGGATCAATGGGATTGTGGCATTTCATTAGATTATATCAAGTATGAAGGTATGTGATTAGCATTTAATCAAGAGCACCAAGCCCTATATGTACCCTAGTGTTGGTGGTGTTAATTGTTGAACTCCTTTGTCACGCGGCACGCCCTTAGCAAAAAATTACCTTTCAATCAAGTCAAAATCATCGATCAAACATGTTATTCTTTTTCTACCATATTTTAAGTCTTGAATTAGGTAGTTTGATCAAAATTGGGCAATGTTGACTAATATCCCTAGACAATCGAGGTAGAGGCAAAGGCTAGACAAGAGGAGAAGAAGCTAGATTCTAGATCATTAATGTACAATGGATGTTATATCTATCTTGATTTATGCAAAAATATGCATGTTTTCATGTCTTCTACAATTAATTTGGTATTTGGGATGTTTGTTTTGAGTATAAATGCAAAAAAATATAAAAATATATATATATAACAGACGCTTCCGCGGACGCTTCGCTTCCTAGATTTTTGGAAAATGACGCTTCGGCGTCCCCGCTTCCAAAAAACGCTTCCGCTTCGCTTCCGCTTCATGCAACATTGGTTGGGCAGAATCATTGAGGATTCCACCTCTTGGATCAATACCTTGCTACCCAAGCCCATATTAGAAGTAGAAGGATGGACCAAGGTCGGTGCAGAGGAGTGTCGGAGTGATAGTTACAGTGGCTAGGAGCGCAAGAATCTGAGCAACGCAGACTACTGTTGGAAATAGTGCAGTTGGCACAGAGCAGAGTCAGCAGCAGTGCAGTGGCTTCAATGACAGTGTAGAGTTTAGCAGCAGTTAGAACTCCAGCAGCAGATGCATCACGCTGAACACCTTTGTTTTAGTATTTTGGATGCTTTTACGTTGTCATTGCAGCAGCAGCAGCAGTTGGAGAGGGTTGCGGTGCAAATGCAGTGTTGGTAGTGGCAGGGCCACCAGCAGCATTTGCGCAGTAGCTTAGTGGGCAATGATGTTAGACATCAACAGCGCAGAGGGAGATGTTACAGAGAAAGGTGATGCTTCAGCAGGTTGCATCACTAGAGCACATTCCTCGCTAAGAGGGAGTGTTGATTTCTGATAGCATAAGATGTGCTCTAAGCCTCAAAATTTGTAGGGAGGCTAGGACACATGTATTCCAGAATACCTAGAAATCGTTTTGGGAAATTCCACTTAGAAAAGGTTTTATTAAAATAATTAATTATTTTAATGGATGCCTAAGTCTAAACTTAGGAAATTAAAATAATTAAAGGGTATTCATTAAACTAGGGGTGAAACTTCTAGAAGAAGTCGAGGATCAAGCCAAAATGATCTGAGCCATTGATTAGAATCTAATCTGGGTTGTTGGTTACTCAACGAGAAGATTATAGGAAGAGGCTTGATGGGAATTCGGAAACGACATCGAGTGAGAAACCAAGAGATTGATTTCTGAAGAGAGCAGTGTAGCAATTGTCGGAGAAGTGAGTGAGGTGATTTCTTGCAGTGAGGGCAAGGATAGTTTCCAGAGGAAGTTTTTATGATCCGGAAAGTACAAGGCAGAGAGGGCAGAAAGCCATCCAGAAAGGCTGACACAAGGCCACACAGAGCTACGTTGTGGCAGCGTAGAGCTTCAAAGGGAGTCCAAAATTTTGCTATGGAACAGTCGGGATCAAGTGTCGGAGCTGGGGTGTGAGACCGGGAGGACAGAGGGCCGACGTTTCTAGCCAATAGAGGATCAAAGGAGGTGCAGCGCAGTCCCAGCAACAGTGACGAAGTGGCTGCATGGGTGTGAGTAGTACTACACAGAGGCTCATCTCTAGTGCAAATCAATGGTGGATTTTCCAGTGACAGGGTGAGATCATCTCACTACTTTTTGTCCAGTCAGATCTCTATATAGGATTGCCAGTTTGGGCATCTGAAGGATTGTACTCAGAAATTATTACTTAATAATACAAACCCTCAGTTGTTGCACTGGTTTTCCCACATTGGGTTTTTCCGAGAACATTGGTCCAAAAACAACGGTGTCACTTATGAGTGTTATTTCTTTCTTGCTCATTTCTTGTTTCCGCATATTATTTAAGTTATGAAGGCTACAGTTGTATTTACTTCAATATATACAATAATACACAGTAAATAACTTGCATGGATTAACAAGTAGGAGAAGTAATATCAGTTTGTTGCAGTATTGATTCGGGCATTCTCGAATTTTCACAATTTCTCCCTCATCCAAATGATTATCATCCAAGATTCTTAGAACCCTAGTCACAAGAGTGTTGAGGACACCCAACTTTTGCAAGGGGTGTTGGTAAAACTCGGCATAGACTTATTGCAGAGTGAGTCTTTTTCCAATACACCCAGTGAGCAAATAAGCATTGCCTTCGTGGAAACCATAACATCTAGGAAGGGAATGTGGTTGGTGGCTACTACCTCCATGGTGAACGTAAGTGTGTGGATGATAGGAAAAATAGTTTTGTTATCTCTACTTATCTAGCCTGTACACTCATTTCATCGTAAGTCGGTGGTTAATGTAGGTGTGGCGGTTGATGTTAACGTTTCTATTAAGACAATGATTAAAAGGTAGCCTACTAATCAATGTTGCAGGGGAGCCCCCCCCCCGATCCCACTCCCAATCCACGCTCTGGGCGAGAGCGACTCGGGAGCGGGTCGAGAGCGCACTCCCGTAAAAAAAAATTGTGCTCCCTGCCTATTTCCGGAGCGAAGCAGGGAGCGTCGCTCCCGTCGCTCTAGGAGCGATTTTTATAACCCGGGAGCAGTTAGGGAGCGATCGCTCCTGACCACTCCCGGGTTATAAAAATTGCTCCCGGAGCGACGAGAGTGATCGACGGAAGCGGACCACACGGAAAACCAAAAAAAAAAATGGTTTTTTTGGATATAAAGTGAGGGAGGGAGGGAGCGTTTCATTTCATCATTGTGAGAGTGAGAGTGAGATTGAGATTGAGAGAGGGAGATTGAGAGAGGATGAGAGTGAGGAGCAAGGAGAGAGTGAGAGAGAGCAAGGAGAAAGTGAGGAGCAAGGAGAGAGCAAGAGAGAGCAAGGAACAAGAGAGTGAGAGAACAAGAGAAAGCAAGGAGCAAGGGGAGATTGGACGCCAAAGAGGTAGGCTCTACAATATTGAATAGAGCGTCTAGCAATTTTTTTTAATGTATATTCCTAAATAAATAAATAATTTTTTTTCTCTATTTCCCATTCCCATTCCCATTCCATTTTTTTAAATTTTGCAGATTCAAAACTTCAAATTTCAAACATCATGGTTATATTTCTTGGCATTTTCTTCTTCTTGGTTCCTTTTTTGGTTATTATGGTGTTGGAGAGTAGAAAAAGGAGGGTTGAAATTGAAAATGAAGAAGGGGATGAAGAAGGGGGACATAGTGGATTTGATGAAAACCCCGGTGAGGAGGAGCTGGAGGAGAGTGAACATGAGTCAGCTCAAAAAACTAAACAAGACCAAACCCCATTGTGGAAATATGTTAACAGGCCTGAAGCAGGGAAAGGGGGTGGAACCACTAAATTTCATTGCCCCAATTGCAACAATAATTACACATGTTCATACACCTGTGCCAGAAAACACCTCTACGGGAAAATGCTATAGGATGGAGATAAACAAATAAGAATCAAAACTTGTACAGGTGTGTCAGCAACAGATAGAGCCAAATACATAAGGGAAGAGGAGGAAGCCCAATACAAATCTAAAAAATCAAAGGGTTTCTTTGAACCAAGCTCACAATCACATGCACAAAGAACTCCTTCAGGATCCTCCCAAGGCAGTGGATATGGAGGCACAGGGTCACCAGGTTTAAGGCATAGAACCATATCAGATTTCCTTGATGAAGGGTGTCGAAATGATGTGGATTCAAAAGTTTACAGGTTTCTCTATGCATGTGGGATACCATTCAATGTTCTTCGCTCACCTTATTGGCACGAAATGGTTTCCGCCATAAATGATGCCCCTAAAGGATACAAGAGCCGTGCGTATGACAAGGCAAGAACCATTGGACTTGATCATGAAAAAGCAAAAATATCACATTCTTTGAATAGAATGACAAGTTCTTGGACTGACCATGGGGTGTCCATTGTATCTGATGGATGGACAAATGTAAAAGGGAAGCTATTGATAAATGTTCTTGCTATGTCTATTAGTGGTGCCATCTTTCTTTCAGCATATGATTACTCAGACAAGTTCAAGACCGCCATCAACATTGCAGAACCATTACTTGAAACAATTGACCATATTGGGCCATACAATGTCATCCAAGTCATCACTGATAATGCTCCTAATTGTAAGGCAGCGGGAGCAATTATTGAGGATAAATACCCCAACATATTTTGGTCTAGGTGTTTGGTTCACACAATGAACCTTTTGATGCATGATATTGTTAAGAACAAAAACAAACAATACAAATGGATTGGTGATTTGTACAAGAAAGGCAAACAAACGATAAATCATAAAATTTATTACAAATCATAGCAATACCCATGGCCTTTTCCGCAGTCACTCAAGATTGGAGTTGTTGAAGATTACGAGGACTAGATTTGGTAGCTATTACCTCACCTTCAGGTGCCTTTAGAAGGTAAGAGAGTCATTGGCTAGCATGGTATCAAGTCCACATTGGCAGGTATTAAAGGAAAGGGCTACAAATGCAGCTAACAGGCAAGGTTTTGAACAGGTGGAGGAGGCTGCTCTTGATGGTATGTTTTGGGCATGTGTGAGGCAAGTATTGGATTCCACCAAGCCCATTTATCACATGATTCGGTTTGCAGATACAGATAAACCAATGGTTGGCGAGGTGTATGAGCAGATGGATACCATGTTGGGGCAAATAAAACATATTGTTCATAACAATGATCCCAACTTGTACAAACTGATTCACGATTGCGTGTGTATATGGTGAGATAAACTTAATGTTCCACTACACTGCTTGGCGTATATCCTTACGCCAAAATACTACTCTACATCTTGGTTGGGCAAACCTACACCAGGGGGTGGGGTTAGGGCCAAACCCCATATAGATGAAGAGGTATCTACAGGATATTTGGAAGCATTAAAATTTAGAAAAGTTGATACCTGCCAGGGAGGAATGTGCTAGTGTGCGTCTTGAAATAGGCAGATACTTCAGTTGCACTAGTTTGTTTGGTACCTATCATGCAATGGAAGATAGAGACAGATTTGATGCTCTCACATGGTGAGAATCATATGGCGGCCATGGACTTTTGCCAAAATTGGCAAAAAAAGTTCTCTCACAGGTTGTAAATACTTCTTCTGCAGAGAGGTGTTAGAGCACCTACAGCTTCATACATAATGTGAAAAGAAACAAACTCAATGAAAACCGGGCAGAAAGCTTGGTTTATGTGCACTACAACTTGAAGTTGTTGAATCATTATTGTGATCGGGTTTTTGAGGATCCAACATATAAAATTTGGGACAACCACCCAGAGGATGATAATTTGGAGGATGGCACTATACATCTTGAAGAACTGGAAGCGGAACTTATAAGAGAGGAAGATGAAGCAACAACCATGCCACCTCCACCATCCAGTAGTGGTGCTCGAGTTCTGAGTCTTGTTCCTTTGTTGTCGATACCTCCATCTACACCCTCATGTGGAGGGCATGTGCGTTCTAGTTTTGGTCGTCGATCTCTGCTGGAGACTCCTAGAAGACCACCACGACCTGCTCATACATTAGACACTTCTCGTGGCAAGGGCCACATGTAGTAGTAGATAATAGATTTACAGTTTACTTATCTCTTCTAGTTTCTATTAGTTTTCATAACTATTGAGTCTTAACTCTTTCATATCATAATGATATTTTTTGTAAACAATATATGACTGACAATTTAAGTTTAAAGTTTGAAGTTGGCAATTATAACTCATTAGTAATGATTCTGAATTATGAATATGATGCTTCGTGAAAGTTGTTTCATTTCATTTCATAATTCATTTTATAGCATGTCATTTCATGTTGTTAGATATTATTTCTTGTAATGGTTAAACATAGCTTACAAGTACAACTTTGGTGATCAATGATGATAAATGTTATATATTGAATTTTCAATTTTGAAAGTTTGAAGTTGAAACTTTGTAATATTCCTAATTAGTCATGGCTAATTGGAATATTCGATTTTGCTCAATTTTGCCTTCTATAGCTATTTATAAATAAAAGGGTGAGGAGAGGGGGACATACTTACTTCATGAATAAAGACACTCCCTAGTAGCACAACGTTGTAACTTAAAAGGTGAGCCAAGGGAGGCCAAAGAACAACGTAGAGAAGGGGCCCACGTAGACACTTGGAGTGACTGCGTAGATGGTGAGAAACACGTGGCAAGAGGAAAGCTACGTTGGAGGAGGTGAGCCTTGGGATTGAGAGAGGCCAACGCTATAAAGGAGAGAGGAGCCTCCTCATTTTGGCATTCGATTATGTGCATTTGAGCTAGTCACTTCGACTTAGAGCACGCTAGCTGTTTAGCTAGTCTGCAGCACTGTTTAGTGCATTGAGTGTCTCCGTTCGGAGATCTCACCCTTAGCCCCGGGGGACTTCGAGTGCCTGCTCGGGCAAGGTATTTCCATCAGTATTTTTGCAGTAGTTTCATCAGCATTTTGGCAGGAGGATTGAGCATCTTGGATCACTGCGCAGTCTTGAGAGGAATGACGTAGTTCTTTCTAGCAGGAGTTCTGGATTGAGGTTTTGCAGGGGGATTTGTGTTGAGAGGTTGAGCAGGAGATCAGCCCTTGCATATTGGAGGATTTTGGCTGAGTTTCAGGCAAAGTTGTGGTGGGTTTATTTCAGTGGCAGTGCAGAGCCTTGAGGGATTGCGTGGGTCCTCAAGGGGGTGATTTTCGAGAGTCGGCCATTTCAGAAAAGCTTTCTGGGTTTTCCTGGGTTTCTTGAGTAGAATCTGATTCCAGAGTTTCAACATTTTCTGAGGAGGGGAACAGCCCCTAAATCCTCATTTGATTTCCAGCAGCAGCAGTAGGCTAGTAGCACAACAGTTCTCCAGTAGCTTGGACGCAATTCAGAGAGAGGTCATTCCTTTGCTATTCTAAGTGTATTTCTGCACTTACCTTGTGCAAGTCGAGGTGCCATCTTTCTGATCACCTCTTGTACTCATTCTATTACTCAGTATAATAAAATGGCTTAGCATTTCTCTCTGCATTTCTTGAGTATCTGCTTATATCTCATGGTTATATTGTCATATGTTGCACCATTGTTATTTTCATCACTTTGAGCTTCCCGGTTATTATATCATTTATACGTATTTGGTTGAAGTCTACTGGGGTTTGGGGAATATCTCGGAAACAGGATATTACCGTGGTATCAGAGCATAGATCTAGCTCAGCCTGTGGAGCTAGCAATCTACGACACCGGGGGAAAAGCCCTACATCTATTACAGAGGTAGGAGATACAAAGACACTGGGCATAGGTTGGAGAACACCTACGAAGAGGGAGACTGTGTTCCAGTAGTGGACGCAAAACAAGAGGAGCCTGTGGTGGACGCAGGACAGGAGGAGCCTGTGGTGGACGCAAAGCAGGAGAATCCGATGGCAGATGATGACGGGAAGAGATTTGCGGACATGCTCCTCAAATCAGTACGGGATCTGTCGAGGCAGATTGAGGTGATGTGGCAAAGATTCACAGCAGTAGAGGCTAGATAGAGTGAGAGCCCACGGGTTTTCCAGGTTGGTGAGGGATCAGGTGCATCCCACCATTTGCCAGAGCAGCGTGATACTACTCAACAAGTGGCCTCACATGCCCCTACACACTCTACCATGTCCACTTTCTTAGGAGCAAATACAAGGGTCGGAGCCTAGCAGGAGGCAGAGCCCGGTCATATGGGCGATTATTTTGCATAATACCAGGCCTATCAGCAGGAGTTCAGGGAGGCTCTCTCATTCAAAGACTTTGTTCACTCCAGTGGGATAGTAGACCCCGCGACCATCACAGAGGGTACCGGCATTATCATGATGGTGACACCCACCGTGCAGCTAGTAGATTCCACTTGCCTACGTTTGATGGTTCATCAAACAGTTCGACAAAGTCTTGGGTGGAGAAGTTGGACATTTACTTCCAGCTTAACCAGATGTCGGAGACAGAGGCCATCAAGGTGGCGACATTACATTTGGATGGTGAGGCCCAGGATTGGTGGTTCCACGGGATGGTTACACTCGGGCATTCCACAGTGATGACGTATGCCAATTTCACCAGGAGATTGATGGAGAGGTTTGACCGAAGGGATCCGGAACAACACCTTGTTGACCTGACGAGGCTCAAACAGACAGGGAGCCCAGAGACCTACATTGCGGACTTTTTGAGGGTTTCAGTGATGATGCCAGATCTATCCACAGCACGGAGGATCTACATGTATGTTGATGGGTTAGCAGAGCCACTTCAGGGTCTAGTCAGATCCGCTAGACCAACCACCCTTTAGGATGCTATTAGCAAGACCTGGGACTTATAGGATGTCTTACCCAGGACTCGGACACCTTACCCCCAGCGACAGGCTTTTCAGCCTAAGGGGAAGGATGTGAAGATTCTGCCTCTGAAGGGGAATCCAGGACGAGTACAGCTTGATGATGATGCCAGGAGGGAGTTGAAGAAGCGGTTGTGCTTCACCTGTCAAGAGCCGTGGGCACCAGGACATAGATGTGCTACTGGCAAGGCACATTTTATTGAAGTCTTCTCCGAGAGCAGTGGGGAAGAGGATGAGGAGGATGATGTGGAGGCAGAAGGTAGTCATGCCGTGCAGGATGTTTGCCACCTCCACCACCAACAGTGGGTGGTGCAGCTTTTGCACCTACCGGAGGGGCCCTTGCAACATTGCGAGGAGTTCCCAAGTATTTGACGTTGCACATACGGGGGACAGTACGTGGCCAGCGGGTATCAGTTTTGGTTGACAGTGGGGCAACCCACAACTTCATCGATGCACAGATGGTTGAGCGGAGAGGTATACAGACAGAGAGCTTCGATGGCTTTTCAGTTTTGGTCCCAGGAGATCAAACCATGGTGTGTGCTCGTTATGTTCCAGAGTTATAAATGACGATGGGCACCTACACACTCACTGACCACTTTTTCGTGGTCGATATTCCGAACACCAACATGATATTGGGTGTTCAGTGGCTTATAACTCTAGGGAAAGTCACAACAGATTGGAAGACCCTAGAGATGGATTGGGATGATGAGAAGACAGGGAGGCATGAGAAGATACGGGGACAGCACACATATCCGCCTCAGACTGTTTTAGCTCATCGAATGGAGGCAGTCTTCCAGAAGGGAGACATAGTGTGGGCAGTGGAGCTGCGTGCATCAGAGGCAGGGACTACAGGGCAGACAGTGCACCCAGAGGTACAGTCCATCCTTGACCAGTATGCCATAGTATTTGGGGAGATTCCGCCAGGACAGCCACCGGATCGGGGGTTTGAGCACACCATTGAGCTTGAGTAGGGCATACAGGCAGTGATTACTACCCCCTATAGGCATCCCAAGGCCTATCGGGATGAGATTGAGCGGGCCATTCAGGAGTTGCTGGCCCTTGGGCACATTCGACCGAGCACAAGTCCTTTTGCTTCTTCCGTGGTGTTGGTGAAGAAGAAGGACGGCACATTGAGGATGTGTATTGACTACAGGGCCCTGAACAAGAAGACCCTGAAGAACAGGTACCCCATACCCAGGATCGATGAGTTGATGGATGAGTTGAGAGGAGCCCGGTTCTTCTCAAAGATTGATTTGAGATCTAGGTACCATCAGATTCGCGTGAGGGAACAGGACATTCCCAAGACTGCCTTCAGGTGTCACTATGGGCACTTTGAGTTCTTGGTGATGCCCTTCGGGCTAACCAATGCCCCAGCTACGTTCCAGTCTTGCATGAATCACATCTTCCGCAGTCACTTGAGGAAGTTTGTGTTGGTATTCTTTGATGATATACTCATTTACTGCATGACTTGGGAGGAGCACCTCCAGCGCATTGAGACAGTGTTGTGCATCTTGGAGGAGCAACAGTTTTATGCTAAGCTCTCCAAATGTGAGTTTGGATTGACGAAAATTTTGTACTTGGGACACATCATAGGGGTGAACGGAGTGAGAGTCCACGAGGAGAAGATTAGAGCCATCCGAGATTGGCCAGAGCCGAGGAATGTGACAGAATTTCGGGGATTCATTGGTATTTGTACTTACTATTGGAAGTTCGTCAAGAGTTTCTCACAGCTTGCTGCACCCCTGACAGATTTGACAAGGAAGGGGCATTCAGTTGGTCAAATACAGCGCAGCGAGCCTTTGACAAGCTCAAGGAGGTGATGAGCAGCTGCCCAGTGCTTGTATTGCCAGATTTTTCGCAGCCATTTGTTTTGGAATGTGATGTGTCGGGAGAGGGGATCGGTGCAGTATTGATGCAGGGAGGTCACCCTATAGCCTTTGAGAGCCGGAAGCTCCTTCCACACGAGAGGTTGTATTCTATATATGACAAAGAGATGCTGGCCATCATGCATGCATTGGCCAAGTTCCGGCAGTATCTAGTGGGTAACAAGTTCAGGGTGAGGACTGATCACAACAGCCTCAAGTTCTTTTTGGAGCAGAAGCAACTACAGGAGAGGCAGAAGAAGTGGATCAATAAGATCCAAGCATATGACTTTGACATTGAGTATGTCAAGGGTAAGAACAACGTGGTAGCAGATGCCCTTTCACATAGACCAGCCACGTTGTCTCTTACGAGCTTGGACGCAGACTTGAGGCCTCGACTCTTAGTAGAGTACTCCAAGGACAGATTTGCATGTGAGGTTTTGGATGGGTAAGTGGCGGATGACAGGTATAGGGTGGTCGATGAGATCATCTACTACAGGGACTAGACTTCTTGACTGAGAGATCTCAGTGCAAGAAGAAGATACTACAGGTGTCACATGATTCACCATTGGCAGGCCATCAAGGGTTTACCAAAACCTACAGGGCCATTAGAGAGAGGTTCTCATGGAAGGGCCTCAAGGAGGATGTACTCCAGCATGTCCGAAAGTGCGACGTTTGCCAGAGGAACAAGGGGGAGATGAGCCATCCCGCAGGATTATTGCAGCCTCTTCCCATTCCAGAGGGGAAATGGGAGAGTATTTCGATGGACTTCATCACAGGGTTGCCCATGGTGCAAGGCAAGGATTGTATCTTTGTCGTCGTCAATCGACTGACAAAGTACGCACATTTTTTCGCCATATCTGCACACTACACAGCAGCACAGGTGGCCGAGTTGTTCTTCAGAGAGGTCTTCAGGCTACATGGTCTTCCTAAGACCATCATAGTGACAGGGACAGTCGTTTCATGGGCGGGTTTTGGCAGGAGCTTTTCCGATTGGTGGGGACGGAGTTGACTTTGAGCACCAGTTATCAAGACCATCATAGTGACAGGGACAGTCGTTTCATGGGCGGGTTTTGGCAGGAGCTTTTCCGATTGGTGGGGAGGGAGTTGACTTTGAGCACCAGTTATCATCCACAGACGGACAGGCAGACAGAGATAGTTCACAAGTTGCTGGAGGGCTACTTGCGTAACTATGTCAGTGGGCAGCAGCGAGCATGGCTGAAGTGGCTGCATCTGGGGGAGTACTGCTACAACACTACTCATCACATGTCCATCGGTATGTCACCATTTTATGCTTTGTATGGGTATCATCCTTTATCTTTGTTGACATGATGTTTGGTGCTAGCAAGGCTCCGAGAGTCAAGTTTTGGATCCAAGAGAGTCAGGATATTCTCTGAGCTCTCAAGGATAATATGGCTACAGTGCAGAACCAGCAGAAGCTGTATGCTGACAAGAGTCAGGTGGAGAGACAGTTTGAGATAGGGGACCTAGTCTACCTACGATTACAGCCATACCGACAGTCGTTACTGAAGCAGAAGGGGGATGAGAAGCTCAAGCCCTGCTTTTATGGGCCATACAGGGTGATACGCAGGATTAAATAGGTTGCATATGAGTTGGAGCTGCCCCAAGGCAGCAAGATTCATAACATTTTTCATGTATCATGCCTGAAAAAGGCATTGGGGCAGCATGTGACAATGACAGATGAGCTACCACCCACGGATGATGAGGGGCATTTGGTGTTGCAGCCAGAGGCTATTATTCACACCAGGGAGAGGCGGCTACGGAGCAGGACAGTTCGGGAATTCATGGTGAGGTGGAAGAATTTACCGAATGAGGATGCCACTTGGGAGAGTGAAAAGATATTGCAGCATCCATCACTTCAATTGCTTGAGGACAAGCAACATTTTGTCGGGGGAGATTGTAATATTCCTAATTAGTCATGGCTAATTGGAATATTCGATTTTGCTCAATTTTGCCTTCTATAGCTATTTATAAATAAAAGGGTGAGGAGAGGGGGACATACTCACTTCATGAATAAAGACACTCCCTAGTAGCACAACGTTGTAACTTAAAAGGTGAGCCAAGGGAGGCCAAAGAACAACGTAGAGAAGGGGCCCACGTAGACACTTGGAGTGACTGCGTAGATGGTGAGAAACACGTGGCAAGAGGAAAGCTACGTTGGAGGAGGTGAGCCTTGAGATTGAGAGAGGCCAAAGCTATAAAGGAGAGAGGAGCCTCCTCATTTTGGCATTCGATTATGTGCATTTGAGCTAGTCACTTCGACTTAGAGCACGCTGGCTGTTTAGCTAGTCTGCAGCACTGTTTAGTGCATTGAGTGTCTCCGTTCGGAGATCTCACCCTTAGCCCCGGGGGACTTCGAGTGCCTGCTCGGGCAAGGTATTTCCATCAGTATTTTTGCAGTAGTTTCATCAGCATTTTGGCAGGAGGATTGAGCATCTTGGATGACTGCGCAGTCTTGAGAGGAATGACGTAGTTCTTTCTAGCAGGAGTTCTGGATTGAGGTTTTGCAGGGGGATTTGTGTTGGGAGGTTGAGCAGGAGATCAGCCCTTGCATATTGGAGGATTTTGGCTGAGTTTCAGGCAAAGTTGTGGTGGGTTTATTTCAGTGGCAGTGCAGAGCCTTGAGGGATTGCGTGGGTCCTCAAGGGGGTGATTTTCGAGAGTCGGCCATTTCAGAAAAGCTTTCTGGGTTTTCCTGGGTTTCTTGAGTAGAATCTGATTCCAGAGTTTCAACATTTTCTGAGGAGGGGAACAGCCCCTAAATCCTCATTTGATTTCCAGCAGCAGCAGTAGCACAACAGTTCTCTAGCAGGTTGGACGCAGTTCAGAGAGAGGTCATTCCTTTGCTATTCTGAGTGTATTTTTTCACTTGCCTTGTGCAAGTCGAGGTGCCATCATTCTGATCACCTCTTGTACTCATTCTATTACTCAGTGTAATAAAATGGCTTAGCATTTCTCTCTACATTTCTTGAGTATCTGCTTATATCTCATGGTTATATTGTCATATGTTGCACCATTGTTATTTTCATCACTTTGAGCTTCCCAGTTATTATATCATTTATACGTATTTGGTTGAAGTTTACTGGGGTTTGGGGAATATCTCGGAAACGGGATATTACAAACTTTAAGATTGATGAATCATGATTCACGACTACGAGACTCAATATGTTGTATGTTACTAACTTGTGGATGTGGTTGATGAAGATTATAACTTCTAGATGATTGATGTTATATGGTTAATGGTTCAATGATCAATCTATGTTTTTTATGTTTTTAATATCTAATTCATCATTCTACATGTTTTTGTTGACATATATATATATCAAAATATAAAAAATATATATATTATATAAAAATCGCTCTTGGATTCGCTCCCAAACCAGGAGCTTTTGAAAATGTCGCTCCCGCTCCCTGCTCCCAAGTAACACTGCTACTAATTAAGAGCAGTTTCAACTTATTGTTGATATCACTATGACTTGTATTAAGAAGTTTTATGATTTGCAATTAATGGAAAAATCCAACTTTTCACTTGGTGCTTTGTAGTGCATAATACAACTTCTATTGATGTGTAATAAAGTTGTTAATAAGATGTATGAGACGATTATTTTTTAATGTAAAGTGCAATTGTTGATTAGTGTATAGTAAAATTGTTCAATGAGAAATATGGCCGCCATTAATGGGTAGCATGATTATCATTTATTATTTTTAATGTAACTTGTATTTTTGCACCAAATTAAAATGTAACAAGGGAGGATATCAGCATCACATAAAATAAGATGGAGTTGTAGACATCATGCTGCTAAAATAGGTACGCAATGCAACCCTGTCCAATAAAATGACATGTGGCAGCGCTTTGGTATAAATTTTCATCAAATTCTTACTCTCAATACAATTATGACAAGTGTATTTCTAGTTTAAAATGTTTATATATAGGCATTGCTATTGCTTTCCATTTCTAAAAGACAAGCAATGACAAACTAAAAATCATAAGACACCATGGTAACTTAATCCTATGAGAATAGTGGATTGTACCATCATATAGCATCGATACAAATTTATTAATTTTTGAGGATCCACACATGAAAAGGAAGAGAGATCATAAGAGTAATTGAGATTTATTATCCTTAAGGCCCATTCCTTCCCATAAAAGTTTGACACAACCATTCATTTCAACATCCTAGCTTGACCGTTTAACTTCCTTAACTTTTCTTTCCTAACATGACACCCATATGTTTGCTTGTCAATCCACTACTACATCACATTCATTTATGTACAATGAATAAATCATATTCTTTATTTGACAATTATATCCTAACATACCTTTGAATGGTCACATTGACATGTTCATGTTATCAAACCCCCCCCCCTCTTCAATACAAAATCTTGATGACCTTTACAACAAAGTAAAAAATAACATGTGAACTAAGTTACCGAAAATGCTGCCCCCAACACCCAGAAATGCCGTTCAGCATTTCGGATACGGAAACACATATGAAACAGCTTGGAAATGGCATGGAAACGTTTCTGCCACGTTTCGCTTTTTCGGAAACGGCCAGCCTGTGATTAGAAACGTCTCAAACGAGTTTCAAGAAAATTCGATCCATTTCCAGAAAATTTGGATACATTTCTAGAAAATATGGATACGTTTCCAAGTTTCCAGGCTTCCAGTTTTCCAGGTTTCCAATGTTCTAGGCACTTTATTGCAAGAATATATTCCAAGTTTGTTTGTCCAAAGCATGTAAATGCGGATGAATTCTTTGCAGACCTTATATCCATTGATCACAGCTCATTTGAAAGTGAACATTTATCTTGAAAAAGGATTTATGACATGATAGAGGCATTTGCCAACAAGTTTTCAACAATGCCATATCTAAAGGATGGAAAACTGGAATTTGGAATGGAAACTCATAAGTATCTATGAAATCAAGAAGAAAAGTTGTTACCCACAAAGTTGGCTGGTGGAAGCAATTTCTTTGCATTAGGTTAAATTTCTCAGCATTTCTTTACTAGTATCATACTTCATAATACTTAATTGCATAAATTGCGGCATCTTGATTCTTGGTCATATGATCTTAGGTTGTGAATAAATAAATCCAGCTTACTTCAGAGCATCTCCTGTTGTAGCTAATGGAATATAGTCCAATTTATAATGTGTAGACATTGTTATTTACAATGATTAAATTTACATTATATTCAGTGATACTAAACAATATTTCTATGTCATGACTCCTTTAGAGTCTAGACCAAGATATTGTGCAACATACTATTTACAAAGTCAAATTCACTATGTTGCCTCTGTGTTAGTGTTGTCAAATTCATTAGAAAAATATATAATTTCATGAAGTATGATGTGACTCTGAAAACAATCTCATATTCCTTTAAACTGTGAGTGGGTATTGACATTTTAATCAAAGGTGCCAACTTGAATGTTATAATAATCATTGATGATGATGATGACAATGTTTATACTGAATTGATGATGATGATTTGTTTAAGTTGAATTCATGATGACAATTATGTATTTTTAAATATAGAATCTAGATTCTAAAGACAAAAAGATGAATGATAATATAAAATTTTGATTTTATCATATATATATCATTTCTTTGCCATATTGTATCCAGATTTTTTGAAAATTTGCCATATTTGTTTCAAACCCCATATTCATATCCGTTTCAGTGCAACTTAGCATGTGAACTATCTATTGCTTATACTCTCCTCCAATGAATTTGGAACTAGCCATCAAGTTGTTATCACCTCCATGCATGATCACGTTGAAGGTAGAATTCACCTAGGCTATTATCCATGTTGCTCCATGAGGTTGCCATCACCTTCGTGCTAAAGGAAGAAAGCCTAATACAAGGGCCGTCAACTCACTTATGCAAACATGGATAAAGATCAACAATACTAGAGTTGCAAATATTCTGTTGGTAAATATATCATTCATTGAGGGTTCAAAAGATAACTTATCGGCAATATTGGAAAAAATATTGGAAAATATCATCAAATTTAGATATGTTGTCTCCTTCGTTTTAAATTGTCTCATTAATGATCAACTAAATTATGAATAGATAAAATATAGAATATATATAATGCCTCAACTAGACAATTATTACTTTTCATAGCAAATACCCACGAGTGTATTAATATTCTCTTTCACAATCATCTTTAACCTTTTGAACTTCATGGATGTATGGATAATAAATGTAAAACACGATATTCAAACCTGCCAAAAAACTAACATCTGCAGAAGGGAAATAAAGAAAAAAATTGAAGGATCATTTGAATTTTACTTACAACATATGCTATGTCTCTTCGTGAGGTTTTCAAAGCTTTATGACCCAATTTAGCAAGCTCCTCTAATTCCGCCGTGGTCAAACCTACAACCAACAACCATAAGTAGATTTTTATCCTTTCACTTTAGAATTATAAATACATCCTCATTTAATAGATTTAGAAAACTATAAATATCTTTATTTAGTACAAGTACTTTGAGTTAACAAAACTTGAGGATGTGGAACCCATTGGGCTATGGTCTAGTAGCAAGTCGGACTGATTGTTGTGAAAAGGACCCAAGTTCAAATTCTAGTGGGCATGCTCCTCCACAATGCCGGGTTTGCCAGATGTGACTATGGACTATATTGAATATCGTTAATGTAGCTTACAAGCAAATTATTGTATTACGTTGGCAAGGTACCAACAAACCCTATTCTTTCTTTAAGTGTTTGAGAGTGGCTCAACTTCTTTCTAGCTCTACCATCCATGAAAAGTTAAGTTTCCATTTTTCAAGAAAAAAAGAAAAAAGAAGAAAAAGGCCAAGGATGCAACAATTTATAGAATGGTTTGAATGGAGATCAATTAGTAGTATAATGGTTGACAGCAAAACTAATAAACATTAGTTTCATTATATATATATATATATATATGATAAATAAACAAATCCAATTGCATAGCCTCCCCATATCTACTCCTAATATAGTATGGAAATGACTCATTTATTGCTCTAGCATCCTTCAACGCCTTTTACCCATCGACAATATGGAGGCAATGACAACACATGAAGCTTTAATTACAATTTGCATTGACATGAAATTTCACATTATTCCAATATAACATTTAGTTTGTTATCCTTCAACCACTTGTGCTTTTCAAAATAACATTTAGTGTATTCTCTTTCAACCACTTGTATTTTGCTACTAAAATACTAGGTATGTCTTCAAAATAAAAATTGATAGGCAATCATTTTTACTATCTAATGTAAAGCATATTTTGAATACTCGAATATTTTCATACTGATTTGTCTTTATAGAATGCAAGTAAATTATATTTTAATAGGATAGAGGAAACTCAACATTCTTTCCATTAGTGTTGATAACATAGCCAATTTTTTTGCGATTTGCCAAAAAATCGCAATAAAACAAACATCACATTGTTCACTAAAACACTGTGGTATTGAGTTATAATGCCTTCTCTTTTGTCATTTCACTGAGCAAGTTGAAGTTGTGAGGCAATTTGGGGTGTAGCTAAGGGTTATTACGCGATATTAGAAGGGATTCCAAGTGTTGGGCAAGTGGAATTGTCTAGGCACTACTAATGCTATGTAATTAATGGTAATGTTAAATTCTTAAAGTAAAAAGATCAAGGATACTTAATTTTTTGACATTGCCATTAATTGCTTTAGGATGTTTGAGAGTGGTTCGACCTCATTTGATTTCATATTAGATCCCACTCAAAATTCAACAGACTTAACAGTTTTCAGGATTTTAGGATTTGGGGGGTTGCACTGTTTCCATTTCATGTATGGGAGTATGGAGCTAGTATTTAATCAAGAGCACCAAGCCCTCTATATACCTCAATGTTGGTGGCAGTGATTATTGAACTCCTCTATTGTGATCCTAGTAAAAATGTACCCATCACTCAAACAAAATATCGAATTGGCGTGTTAATCTTTTCTATCTTATTTTAATGCTAAGAGGATGATAATGATGATGAGGACCTCAATATAGGCAATGATATAGATGACAAGTAGCTTTTTATTTTTTACTTGGAATGAAAGCACAGGAAACCCCGAAGTACTTTTCCACATTTCATGGATGGAAAACTAGGTAAACCGTCAGCCTTGATTACAAGGTCTTTCCCCAAGGAAATCTAACAGAGTCAAACCCATGATCAGCAACAACTAGCAACAATATCAAAGAATTTCACATCTGGCTCTAGACCTCTTGAGCTAACCTTTGGGGCTTAGACTCTATGTAGTTATTTGTTGTAGTATGATTTTTTTTAACTCTAGAGACCATTTAGAGCTTCTTTGTTGATGTGTTTTTGGTACAAAGATGGATTGCACTTGGTGTTATTTTGGTTATATGCACTAGCCATATGATTGAATTTATATCACCATTATGTAAAATTACAAATAGTTCAGTTTCTAAATTCTAAAGAGATTTGAATCTTTTCTTATATTTCATTTTTGTATATGTAATAATTCACTAATTTGTTATGTATGTATCATGTCCTTTGTCTTGTTTCTAGCATTTTCATATCCCATGTCGAACACTTGTATTTTCATGTCCTTCATGTCTCGTGTCATCATGTCAGATGACTTTGATTTTAACATGATATTGACATAGACAAAGCAATAATTTCCAAATTATAGGGATAATTACTAAAATTAATGTGATAATTTGAAAACCTCAAATTATTGTGATATGTACAGGCAATAATATCACCATGTTTGATTTCCTAGTATTATTGTTGTAAGTGTAACATTGGCTAGGAGTCTTAAAGAGTAATTGAGTTAATAAAATAAAGTTATAAACAAATCTATATACGATATCCAAAACAAAAACAAAACAAAAAGATGTTCATCCTCAACCACCTCAAATTCACTGATCCTCCCATTGAATACCACGATAAAAGAAAAAAAAAAGCAAGGAAAAGAGAAAAATAGGTCCAAGTCCTTGATTCTCCACTTTTGAGTCCTCGATGGACCACTATTAAGGTTCAGGATTGAGTATCAACTTTGATGTATCGTTTCTTTATTTGGAATCCACTACATCATATATATTGATGCTTTCTCAATATTTATGTGTCAATGTGTTTATTTGATGTTTTTTTGCTTTATATGTTTAAAATTTTGAAAAAAGAATGGATATATTTTGTATTTTGTGTTTGTTGTGGTTTTCTGATTTTTTGCCGAATTTTTCACCGATGTTTATGAGAAGACGTTTTATGGACCCTCGCCATTTTTTTGTCAATGTGATGTTATCAACACTACTTTCCATAGTCAAGTCATCACACTGCCCAATGAATTGGAAAACGGGAGGTTTTTCATCTTATTATAAGATTTCCATTACATGATAATTACTTGTGAGACTGTTAGGATTTTTATTATTATGTTTTCTTTCTTCATCAAGCAATTACCATAAAACATGAAGATCACATAAGGCAATAGAACACAAGATATAGGTTCCAAGCCAAGGCAAAACCATCCAAGGGGAAAATCCAGAAAATTCTCTTCTTATAGAATCAAATGAAATGAGATATCCAAGACCCATAACCATAGAAACATCCACCTCTAGATGCCAAGTTAAACCTTCCTTCCTTCCAGCAGATTCATCAACAAGAGACGAACCAAGACAAATCTTCCACAAATTCTAGCACAAGAAGATATCCTCTTTTTCAGATTTCGGTTCTCCACTTCTTCTCTACCCTCTTTGCGATATTTCAGGCCAAAACCATCCAAGTGTGTGTGTCCACATGCGCTCCATATTCCCTCAATTTATATAGTTTAGAGGGGGTGCGAATAGACATGTCCTTTGGGGCAAGGTCGACTTGGCATCTAGAGGGATTTTTGTCCCAAAATTACATTTAAAAAATTCTTTTTCTTTTTCTTTTACAATAAGTCCAAAATAGGACTTTGACTCTTTGACTCAAAACCTAGAAGCATGAAGAACATGTTTTTCTAGAAAAGTAATAATAATTTTTCTTTTTCTTTTCTTTTGTTTTTTACATAAAACACAAATGGTAAAAATTATGAAGACAGAAACTAGTTACATTCTCCAACACTCCCTCTTAACTGGGGAGGTATTCATAATTGTACACCCCCGTACAAGGATACTCTCAAACTAAAATATTCTCATAAGAGTCGGATTGATAAGCCATCTTTAAGCATCAACATCATAACTAGCATTGTTAACATAGTAAGGCCTTTAACTGACAAGCTCTATTTACATCAGAGAAAAATGTTGGTAGACTTTATGTGAGACACCATGCTACCTCTCAAGGCACATACCCCATCCAGATGTTCACTAGGTATGTCATAGGACTATTCTTATCTTGGATTCCCAATCCTCAAAGAATATCGGTCCTCTTCGACCACTCTTATCTTGTATACCCTGTCCAATCCTCAAAGAGTGTCGGTCTACTCCCTATCATGGATTCTTTATCCTCAAGGAGTATCAATCTTAGATGCTTATCGAATCCTCCCGACCCCATTCTCCCTCCATGGCCTTCACTAGACGTACAGTTGTTAGTCCTGGCCTAGTGCATGACACATGAAAAAGAAATTATAATGTCCATCTCACTCTCAACCCGAGAGGAGATCCTCATTCCCTCTCAAACATAGGGGAATATATCCAAGGTCCCTCTCAACTAGGGAGACATGTCCATCATCAACTATTTGTTCTTTCGTGGAGATCAAAGTAGTAGCAACAAGGGTTCCTCCTATCGCATCATCATACCATATGTGAACTTCGACATTCTTGGATATCATGGAGCCAATCTCTTTCTCAACTCATCAAGACAAGGTACATGCCATCACTTTCCTTAATCATCAATCATCATTAGTAGTAGAGCTTAGTCATAGCTTTTCTCTAAATATCGGGAAAGTGATTATCTTCATCAAAACATGACCATCAAGCTATCTCATATCTTGCTACCTTTTCAACCAAATGTGGCATACACATTTATACCACATTTTTGTCAAACATTCCTTTGAGTCATAAGCAACGCTAACAACTCAATCCATACATTCGTTGAATTGAGTTACAACCAAACAGTTCCCAACTGCCATATGTATATCGACAACATATCTTTCCAAGTAGCAAAGTCAAATTCCAACCGAATCATCAATACTAAATCAGTATCAGAGTTACCAAGTCATGATAGCCTCTTTACAAGATGTCATGTCTTGCTTCTTGCTCTCATCAAACCCTAGACGTTTTATTGCTAGGGTTTCTATAGAGGGAACAACCAAAATAGGGTTAGTGTTTTTCACCTTTTTCTAAGGTTTTTCTAATCCAAATCCCATGTAGGGTTTGCAAACCCTAGACACCAAAAACCTTCAAGAATGTAAGATTTACAAACCCTATTTTTTTTACACAAAGTATGCTACAAAAACCTTAATTACTTTTCAAACCCTTTATTTTCATCATAATCTTGACTCACAAAGTAAAACAAATTGAACATACCTCTTACCATGCCTTCTTCTTTGCAAGGATTTGGTCCTTCTTCAAATGTCAAGGGCCAATCATTCTTTAACAAGGATGCTTCATTGTTCACACGATCATAGTTCTAGTTCCTTTCTTGTGTCACAACAAGGTGACTCAACTTCTTCCAGATCTTTTCAATCTTTCAGAGATGATTCATCATGTCAAGCATCACTTGATTGCCACATAAAGGCTACTGCTATATTGAGATTATAGCCACATCTGGCACTAATACATGTTTCTATGTCACTGTAAAGATTGCCATCATACATCATATAAGTTATTGTTCTCACGGTGTGAACACCAAGATATTGCCTTACTGTAATATGGTGTTCTCGCTGCGGGCCACGATATGGCGACACTACATTGCATAATAGTGTTGTTGAGCCACTATATGACACATAAGGACCTTTTGCGTGACTAACAAAGGATCTAGTCATTATAATTTTCCATAGTTATATGTATCGTCATTTAATGCTTCCATATGAGGATGTATGCGATCTATAGGTTGGCTCTGCAATATCACTCATATCAAGCCATGCAAATATGAATTCATACAAACCATCGAGTCAAAGTTGAGCCAATCAAGTAGAGATGTGAGTCTCTCCAAGAATTGCAATGTTTTCAAGTCATTGTTCAACCCACAAGTCACAAGAAATCAATTCACATCACATAGATGTGTGCCACTGAATTTTGATCGATCCATTGATTCTGAGCCATTAAGCCTTATTGCAAAAGTACGGGTTACAAGAACAAGCCATGAGTATGCTTCAGAAGTGATCTAAACCATTCGTCCTTGTTATGTGATCTCAGGAATATAGGTGCCAGTCAATATTAACGTATAACAGTCTCGCTGAACCAAATATACAAATATGAGTCATAAAAATATAATCGAACCTCAAAGTCAAGCTTCCTCTCTCATAATGTGATGCCTTACTATTAGTTTTTGTAGCATTAGACAAGTGTTATAGTCTCGACTTTCATCAGAGAGGCTAAAAAAAACAGGATCTCCAAAACCCAGAAAACATTTCAGGAGAAAACACCCAAAGGCAACCCAATTAAGTTAATTGATCAATAATAAGATATTTCCTAAGAGTAACTTTGGAAAAGTGATTAAATAACAGTAATTAATTGAAAAAGGTGAGAATTCTCTAGAAACTCACACAGATCGAGTTTGAGATAATCTTAGTTGTTCATGGGGATCTAATAATGGTTGTTGGTTCACCAGTGAAAGATTATAAGAGCAACTCAATGGGTAGATGGAGAATACACTTGTCAGGCCAAGTTCCTTGGCAAATTGAGCTACCCAGTTGTAGAGATCGAGCAAGGGAGAGAAGTTCGACCCAGAAGAGATGCAAAGACAAAGAGGGAGCAACAAAAGTGAATTCCGAAAGAATTTCCAGTTCCAAAGAGGCTGCAGTAAGAGGGGTCAAGTTATTCCACTAAGGGTTGCGCAAGGACTGAATAGGAAACTTTAGTGAGGCAGTTCGATTTGGCTAAGCAGGAGGTCGATTCAGTTTCCAGAGCTCAGGATAATTTTCCAGAGGGCCGGAGAATCACTTCCAGAGGCAGCAGCAAGCAGGGTGACTTAATCAGAGGCAAATTCAAGTTGTGCATGTGAGGGTCTACACAAGCACTGCGCAGAGGCCTGCGCCAGGGTTCTTGGAGGGCTACTTTTCTGAAGCAGGCTGTGCCAGCATTGCTTGTGGAGAAGCGAAAATTTCCCTTAATAATTTTGGCTAGATTATTTGCTAAGGATTGTCAATTTGGCATCCAGATTTGTACTAAGATATTTCATTGTTGCATATAATAATAAAACCCTCATTTGCTGCATCAGTTTTCCCTCATTGGGTTTTTCCAAGGACATTTGTCCAAAAATAGCGGTGTCAATTTTATTTTGTGTGTACTCTATTTTCTCAGTTCTATTTATTTTCTGTAGCATATTTTATTTTGGTGAAAGTTGTAGTTGTGATTTTATTCGTTGTTTGACATAGAAAATAAATTGCACTTAATAATAATCAGTTAGAAGAATAATTTCCAGTTGTTGCAATAGACTGAAAATTTTACATGGTATCAGAGCGGTGTTGAAGACAAATCAGGAGCTCAGAAGCGCGGAAGAAATTTGCACAGGTTCAGAGGGAGTTCTGCAGCATAATTTCTAGTTCTGTGCAGAGGGTCAGCCAGGCAGTCCAAATTGTTGCGAAGAAGAGTTCAATTTCCAGTTGCAAGTGCAAGAAAATTTTGAACAAGCTAGTAACAGTTCCAACAGGCAATGGTGTTGCCGAGAAGCAGTTTCGGTGAGCATATCAGAGATTTCGTTGGGAAGATCTGAGCGCAATAATTTTGCAGTAGCAGATCAGCGCTGGGTGGAAGAGAAAAGTACACGTAATTATACTTGGGATGTCTTCAATAAATTTCCCAGAATTCTCCAGTATGGCCATGGAAAAATTGTTAATTTGGCAGCTCAATGATAAATTCTAATCATTGCTCTAGATTTCTCCTTCCAAGAGGACCAAATTTGACCTTTGAAGCACTTGATTTGGATAAGGAAAAGTGTATTTTTGAAGTGAAGCACACAATGTCAAATTGGATCAAGTCGGCCTAGAGGACAAATTGTCCCTCCTCCAACGACTATAAATTCAAGTCACCTCAAGCTCATTTGGACATCAACTCAACACAAGCATCAGGTCATCTCTTTACACGAGCAAGCAAGAGGAAGGAAAAATTTCAGGGGCCGAAATTTGCTTGGACCAACACTTTGACTAAGGTTGACTTTTGGAGATTGTGCATGTTTTGACTCATTTTGACTTGGGTTTTTGGACTTCTTTGGAGGGCCAAATTGTTGGGCACAAAAATCGAGAATTTTTGGGCACTTTGACTGTGGTTGACTTCAAATCTACAACTAGGGTTTCAGCTACCTTTGACTTTGACTTTGACTGAGTTTGAAGAAGATTTTTAGGACTGTTTTGAGGCACCTTGACTAGCTAATCAAGCCACATTCTTTGATTGTTGACCAAGTTCATTTGGAGTATTGTTGACCATTGATCATTGACTATTTGTTATTGTCATTGACTTTGACCAGATTTGACTATTGGCTCATAATTTTGGATATTGGTTGGATGAATTGTTGAAAAGTCAAAACTTTGACTTTGATTTTTGTATATAGATTTGGCCTCATCGTACTCTCTACTGAACATTTTATGACAATCTAATAAAAGAAGAATTTCAAAGGGTTTTCCCCCTTATGGGGATTTTCCCTGGTCTTTGACCAAATCGATGTCTCTTGTTGATGTGTTGATTGTCTCCTATTGTCATTGCATTTATTGTTCTATCTTCAGTCACTGAATTGAATTGAAAAGATTAATTGTTACTGAATCGCTTATTGATGAAGTGAATTGGGCTAACGTAATTGAAATAGCATAGAATAGTGGAAAAATTAACATGGTATCAGAGCTAAGGTGAAGAACAAGCCCAAAGGAGACAAGAGTTGAAGCAATCATCTTTGGAAAAGTTGAAGGAGCCTATCTAATCAAGTCAAGATGTTTGCCTCTTACTTCAAGGAAAACGAAAAGTTGGGTGACTCGTCTAACTTTGTTGCTTGGAATATCAGGTTGGAAATCATATCGAATGACAATGATGTCTTGGAGTACATTCAAGGAAAACTTCCTAAGCCTCTAGAAAATGCTCCTACTGCTGCCAAGAACAAGTACAAGAAAGGTGAGTTAAAAGCAAAGAAAATTATTGTTGATGGTTTACAAGATCATTTACTTGCCTATGTTGGAAATTTGAAGAAGTCTAAGGATATGTATGATAAGCTGGTTGACATGTATGAAGTCAACAATTTGAATGAAATCATCTCCTTGAACGATCAACTCAAAGATATGAAGATGAATAAAGGAGAATCAGTGAGGATATCTCGTCTCAAGGATCAATTGTAAAGAGTTGGGGAAATTGTACCTGACAGGGAATTGGTGTTGGTAACTCTTAGAGGTCTCCCTCCTATTTGGTAAACCTTCATTACCACAATAAGCAATAACAATGGTTTCCTGCCATTTGATGAACTCATTGGAAAACCCATTCTAGAAGAATCAAGGATGATCTCAAGAGGCAGGATACAAAAACATGAAGAAGGAGAGCCCATTGTTTTCAATGCTCATCAACTTCATTAAGTTCAAGGAATCCTGCTCCACGTAATTCAAATAGAAGGAATGGAAGAGATAAGAAATCGTCGCACATTGAATGCTACAATTGTCACAAGAAAGGTCACTATGCTCGAGATTGCCCTGAGAAGAACAATATTCCACGATACAACACTAGAAGCAACCATAACAGGTTTAATAATCGAAGAAGAGGAGATGATAGAAGGAATGATTGTAATGGAAGAGATGAAAGAAGACGAGATGCTTTGAATGATCACGATGAAGACCACCATCCTCAAAAGAAGTTAAGAAATAATAGTTATGAAAGTAATGCTACTACTAATCAATCTGAATATATCCTTATTTCTGTACTTTCTAGTTCCTCTCCTCTGGATACTTGGGATAGTTGGTTCGTTGATAGTGGGGCCACTCATCATTTCTCTAGGCATAAGAAAGTTCTCTTTAACTTGGTAGAGAGGGAGTCAAATTTGAAGATTATTCTTGGAGACAACTCCACTCATCCCATTAAAGGCTTTAGTTTTGTTAAATTGCATTTGGACTCTAGGGAATCCGTTTTGCTTCATGATGTAATGTATGTGCCAGGATTGAAGAAGAATTTGGAAACTATATCTGCTTTGGCGGACAAAGGAATCAGGGTCACCTTCATCAAGGGAAAAGTACTTACTTGGCGTATGGGATCCCCTATGTGAGATGCTTTCACATTGGGTTCTAGATTTGAGGGACTCTATAGAGTCACTGGAAGACCCATTCTAGCAATGACCATGATACTAATCATCAAAGTGAGCTCCGATACTGAATATTGGCACACTTACATTATGAAGCTCTACCGAAATTGCAGATGTTGGTCTCTGGGATCCCTGATGTTCAAGCTCAACATGATGGAGTATGTCCTGGATGTGCCAGTGCAAAGAAGACAAGGGGATCATTCCCCTCTAGCAAGAACAAGACTAATGACATCCTCCAACTCATTCATTTTGACATATGTGGACCGATGCCCATACATTCTCATGGTGGCCATCTCTACTACATTACCTTCATTGATGATTTCTCAAGAAAGACATGGATATATTACTTGAAGCATAAGGATGAGGCCTTCGATTTGTTCAAGGACTTCAAGGTTTTGGTCAAAAATCAAACAGGGAAGAAAATTAAGATCTTTAGGTCTGACAACAGTGGAGAGTACATTTCAAATGAATTCATAGATTTTTGCAAGAAGGAAGGCATCAAGAAGGAGACAATTGTGCCCTATAATCCCGAACAAAATGGAGTGGCTAAGAGAAAGAACAAGTCCCTTGTAGAGTTGCCCGAGCCATGCTCCATGATCAAAATTTGCCAAAGTTCCTTTGGGGTGAAGCAACAAATACAACGGTATATGTTCAAAACAGGGTGCCTCATCAAGCATTGGACAACAAGACTCCCAAAGAAGTATTCACAGGTGTCAAGCCCGACATTGGTCATCTTTGTATATTTGGCTGCCCTGTATATTTCCATATGCCAAAAGACAAAAGAAACAAGTTGGGAGCCACTAGAAGAAAAGGTACGTTTGTTGTGTATTGTGAATATTCCAAAGCATTTAGAATATATTCCTAGTCAATGGAAGGTTAAAATTAGCATGGATGTAATGTTTGATGAAGATGCTTACCTTGGGAAGCAAGGGACCTTCCTCTGCCTCCTCCTCCTGAGAAAGAAAGTGATGATATGGATATTTTAGAAGGTCCTTCCGTGCCTGAATCCGAGAGAGACATTGTTGATGATCCCATGGAGACCATGGACCCCTTAGATCCTCCTCCATGTGATCCCCCTACCAAAAAGAGGACACTTTGGCTTCGTAACACATTACAAGATGCAGAGAGACACATTCCTGCCAGAGGGACTTTTAGAGAAAGTAAGGTGTGCAGGTACCAGGGATATGTTGTAGCAATGAGTAATATGATTCAAGTTGAGCCTCCCACCTTTGAAAAAGTTGTGAAAGAAAAAATATGGAAGGATGGTATGGCCGAAGAATACAAATCAATTATGAAGAATGATGTATGGGATGTTGTTCCGAGACTAAAGGGCAAATCAATGGTGACTTCAAAATGGCTATTCAAGATCAAGCATGGAGTCGATGGAGGCATTGAGAAATATAAGGCAAAGTTCATGGCAAGAGATTTCTCCAAGAAAGAGGGAGAAGATTATGATGACATATTTGCTCTTGTGGCCCAATACACCACCATTCGTTCGATAGTTGCCCTTGTCGCAAGTCAACGATGGACCCTTTGACAGATGGATGTAAAGACAACATTCCTTCATGGCATGTTACAGGAAGAAGTTTACATTGAGCAGCCACAGGGATTTGAAGTAGAGGACCTAAAGACACGTGTTTGCAGATTGAAGAAGGCATTGTATGGCTCCAAGCAAGCCCCCAGAGCATGGTACGCTCACATAGATAATTGTTTGGTGAAGCTTTGATTCACAAGAAGCAGCGTCAATCCCAACCTCTACTTCAAAGTGGTCCAAGGTATGCCATTGATTTTAGTTTTATATGTTGATGATCTATTTCTTGATAGGTAGTGAGCCCCTGATGATCGAGTGTAAGAGGGAGTTGGCCTTTGAATTCGAGATGAAGGACCTAGGACTCATGCACTACTTTCTAGGCTTTGAGGTGTGGCAAAGGCCCGGTGAGATTTTCCTTTCACAAGGAAAATATGTCGTGAAGTTGTTGGAGAGATTTCGAATGAAAAAATGCAAGTCCCTGCCCACACCGAAGGAAATGAATTTCAAGAAGCTATGTCAAGAAGTTGCAGGAACTAATTTGACGAATCCATCTAAGTATAGACAGTTGGTTGGGGCTTTGATGTTCTTAGTGAGCACCCGTTCGAACATATGCTATGCAGTGAACACCCTGAGTCAATTCATGATTGAGCCTCTCCATGCACATTGGCTTGTTGCCAAATATATTTTGAGATACTTGTGGACTGGGGCATTAGGTGTACCATTGGATGCAGCTCCCCTAGGATTGATAAGGACATTGTTGAGCATCTGGGGACAGCATGTAGCGAAGACAGGGCTTCGAGGGGGTTATCAACAGATCCGAGGCAGAGAATGTCGTCTATAGGATTACTCTTGAGTGTTCCGACAGAGTCTTGATCATACCCTTTGGGACATACCCACCCATCATCCTCCAATGTTGCTTACAATCGGTGAGTGTTTGGTTGTTGCCCGTTAACACTCTCCATTCAGGGAGCAGGGCATGGGATGCTCACCCTAGACAGTTGGATGAGACACCGCGTGTCATGAGCCGAGAGGAGACTCTCCAGTTGAGACACTTGGTAGGTGCACGAGCTGACGAATACAGGCTTAGGGATGGCGTGATTAATTACCGAGGTAGGATATGTTCCACCCTTGGGCTCACACTTGAGGGACTATAGATGGTAGACTTCGTCTACAGGAGGGTACCCAGACCACAAGCAGTGTCCTGGTGTATCATCAGGAGTTCGGATAGCGGATTTCACTGTGTGGTCTGGCAGGAGCAGGTCAAGTTTGCATGCGTGGGACATACTCCTGATACTTGGGGTCCACCCAGGGGATATATACAGCAGTAAGAGATGAGGGCCAGATGGGTTCTAGCAAGTAGCAACGCTACGCAATGACATCCTGTGACGAGTGGGAGTTATGAGCCACCAGTATGTTTAGGAGATCCAGGGATCCGGCTCGCAAGTGGATCTCTCCACTTTGTGATGAGTAAGGTCATGGCAGAGGGTGATCCAATTCACCTTAGGTTTGACACATGGGGGATCATTGAGACCTCCACTGCATGGATAGGCAGACTTATCCTGTTGTTGCTCAGGGTTGATATTGGCAGTCGAGGGGTAGATATTGGCATCATGGAGATGCCCAAGCAATATGAGCTTGGATCTTAAAGATTTTTTGCTACTAGGCCTCAAGAGGGGAGGATACAGTCCACACACGATGGGGAGTATGTCATAGTCAAAGTAGCGCAGTGTTAGCATGGTGGCACCACTCTGGGATTCGTAGGGGACCAGAGCATCACAGCTCTTCATAGCTCAATAACCTTTAGGGATGTGTTGGCTTGTTAAAATTCGCAACCAGGGCAAAACTTCATGTGGGTCATCTTATTCATGGCTGATAATATTTTTATTAGATTCCTCTCGTCGAGAGGTGTAGGATTGATATAAAGATCATCCGATTCCGACAAGTATTCATGGAGATATGAATTTATTTTGATTATGGAATTATTATCAAGCCGACCTACAACTCATGTAGGCTCAGAAGCCCAACAGTCGCATCTATTCACCCACCAACGTTGTGTATAAATATAAGAGGACTTTTCCTCATTTGGACTCACTCATCTCATCACATCTCTCTCTCTCTACTGCGCAGATATGAGTCTCTTCTCTACTGCGCTGAAATGGGTCTCTCTCTCTCACACATGTGAAGACGGAAGCTGTTGAATTTGAAGCTGCAACTGCAGAAGTAAATATTGACTTGCGTGGCCTAGAATATCTCCTCTTTGGAACTGCGTTGTAGGTTCATCTGAACCTCCTTTGAAAGCCGCAACTTTTGGTGGTGGAATGAAGTCAATCCGACGAACGGTTTGCAAGATATCGACTGCCCTAGTTTGAAGCCGGAAACTGCTGAAACTGAAGCTGCAACTGCAGAAGTAAAGATTGACTTGTGTGGCCTAGAAGATTTCCTCATCTGAACTGCGTTGTAGGTTCATCTGAACCTCCTTTGAAAGCCGCAACTTTTGGTGGTGGAATGAAGTCAAACCGACGAACGGTTTGCAAGATATCGACTGCCCTAGTTTGAAGCCGGAAACTGCTGAAACTGAAGCTGCAACTGCAGAAGTAAAGATTGACTTGCGTGGCCTAGAAGATCTCCTCATCTGAACTATGTTGTAGGTTCATCTGAACCTCCTCTAGAAGCCGAAACTTATGGTGGTGGAATGAAGTCAATCCGACGGTCGATTTGTGAGATATGGTCTACCCTAGTTTGATAATGAAGCCGCTAATGCTGATGTTGCTGATCTAGGGTTTTCTACTGCTGATATGAATCAGATTTATTGTACTATTTCTCTCTACTGAATTATTGAAGATAAAAGAAGATTTGATCAAAGGGTTTCCCCACACATTGTGGGGTTTGTCCCTGGCTAGCCGCCACATTTTGTGTCTCTTGTCTTGGCTTGTTTTCTGTCGATCGTTTAATGTTCTATCTGCACTTTACTTTATGTACATGTGATTGCTAATCGATGGAATATAATAAGAAAAATAAGTAAACTGTTATAAGCATAGAACATACCATAACTTAACATGGTATCAGAGCTGAGGTGAAGACAAAGCCCGAGCAAGAGCAAGCACAATCATCAAAGACAATATTGGCAAGGCTATCCTAAAAGAACTATGGGGTCCTCAACACTCTTTCCTGCTGAAGACAAGCTCCGTGAGAAAGCTGACTATCACGAATGGAAGATGTCTATCGATCTAACCCTTGAGAATCAAGGAGTGTTGGATCATGTGAGAGGCAATATTGTTGAGCCTCCATCAAATGCATCCGTTGCTGCCTGGAACAAATGAAAAAATGGAGAAGTCAAAACAATAGAAGATCATCCGGGACTCTATCGACAAGCACTTGGTGGCCTACATCTCTGAACTAGACACCTCCAAGGAAATCTACGATAGACTGGTGAGTTTATTTAAAGTTAATGATGCAGATCAAGTTTTGTTTCTTAGAAATAAGATGAGGGAAATCAAGAAGGGTAAAGATGAAAGTAGGCAAGCATACTTCTTAAGAATCACCGAGATCAAGAACGATCTCCTATCTATTGGGGAAACTATTACTGACAGAGAAATGGCACTCACAACTCTTGGAGGATTGCCATTTGAATGGTATGTGTTCAGGACTACTCTTTTGAACTATAATGTAATTCCTGGTTTCGAGGAATTAATGGCTAGATGCATTCAAGAACAAACAAGGGTAGAAGAGCAGGAAATGCCCATGCCTAAAGGTCCTCCTGCTGCCTTTTCTTCTCATGCAAAGAAAAGAAATAATTCCGAGACTAAATCAAAAGGAAAGGCTGGACCTAAGGCTAGAAGAAAATGACGATGTTACATTTGCGATAAAGCAAGTCACTATGTATGAGATCATGAGCATCATGATGAATGCGATCATGGACATAAAGGGCAACATGAGATCATGCACATATAGGATAGCATGATGATGATGCACACTAGTTTGAGCAGCATTATGATGGATAAAATCATGGACATGGGCAGCATGATGATAATCATGATTAGAGAAGCATGGTACAGTATGCAGTGGTGCAACTCGAAATCCCTCTGATGGCAATCAAAGGAATGACAAATTCAACAGCAAAGGTAAGAGGAGAGCTGGGAATCAAGGAAGAGGACAAGCATTCAAGAAGGCTAGAAATTTTAGGATGTATTAAATGCACCTGACCTCAAAAGGAACCTGGTGTCCATCTTGGCAATGGAAGACAGAGGCTTCAAGGTAACCTTCAGCAATGGCAAGGTATGTATATGGAAAAATAATGTTAAAGATGCCTTTACTCTTGGGTTTAGTGTTGATTCATTATATCAGGTCGATGGAAGTCCGCTAGGTGTCATGTCTTGTGACACATCTCTTTAGTCCGAACTTTGGCATCGGAGGTTTGCCCCCCTTCATTGCAAAGCTCTACCCGATGTAAGACAGATGGTAACAGAGATGCCCGAATTCCAAGTAGAGAAAGAAGGTGTATGTCCGGGATGTGCCTAAGGAAAGCTCAAAAGGGGACCATTCCCCTCAAGCCAAAGCAAGACCTCTGATATATTACAATTGGTTTACTCAGGCACACCTGAGGTTGGCATTAAGAGGGAGACTACTACACCACATACTCCTGAGCAGAATGGTGTGGTGGGAAGGAAGAACCACACGATGATGGAAGTTGTCCAGGCCATGCTACATGATCAAAGACTTCCAAAGTTTCTATGGGCTGAAACTGCAAACACTGCCGTATATGTACAAAATCGATGCCCTCATCAAGCATTGGGTTCCAAGACTCCTGAAGAAAAATTCACCGGTAAGAAACCTGATGTTTCTCATTTTAAAATTTTTGGAAGCCCTGTATACTTTCATGTGCCAAAAGAGAAAAGAAATAAATTGGGAGCATCTGGAAAGAAGGGAATTTTCGTGGGCTATGGTGAAAATACTAAAGGCTATAGAATCTATGTAGTGGTCAAAGGGAAGTCATAATTAGTCATGATGTCACCTTTGACGAAGATATGGCTCTCAGCAAGGTGATCAATCTTCCGACTTTGAGGAGCTCTCAAGAAGCCGACACCAGTGAACCGAAAGAAAAGGATGATGAATCAATGCCTGATGTAGAAGAACCCATGGATCCGATTGATCCTCCTCCATATGAGCCTTCCTCCTCTAGGAAGAGGCCTTCATGGCTTAAGGGGTTACTTGATGATGCTGAAGGACATGCTGCACCCCGAGGAACCTTTCGTGAAAGTAAGAAACCCATAGGTATCAAGGATACCTGACCATCATGAGCACGATCATACAAAATGAGCCTTCATCATTCTCAGATGCCGTCAAGCATTAAGTATGGAAGGATGCTATGACCGAAGAATATGAGTCTATCATAAAGAATGATGTTTGGGAAGTAATTCCCAGAACCCAGGACAAGACTGTTGTTACTTCCAAATGGCTTTACAAGATAAAGCATGCAGCAGATGGAAGCACGGAAAAGTATAAGGCTCGTTTTGTTGCTCGAGGTTTCTCCCAAAAGGAAGGTATAGACTATGATGAGATATTTGCACCTGTTGCCAGATATACGACCATCCGCTCGATCATAGCCCTTGCCGCTTCACAAGGATGGAACCTACATCAGATGGATGTTAAGACTGCATTCTTGCATGGCTCGATCAAAGAAGAGGTCTACGTGGAGCAACCCGAAGGATTTGAGATTTATGATTGAAAATCTCATGTATGCAGGTTGAAGAAGGCTCTCTATGGGTTGAAGCAAGCACCCCGAGCGTGGTATGAGAGGATCGATAGCTACTTGATGAAGCTGGGATTCACTAGGAGTGAAGTTGATCCTAACCTTTACTTTAAGGTTGAAGATGACAAGCCTCTCATACTGGTGTTGTATGTGGATGACCTCTTTCTAACATGTGCAAACCCTCTCATTCACAAATGTAAGAGGGAGATGGCTTCTGAATTTAAAATGAAGGACCAAGGACTTGAAGTGTGGCAGAAGCCAAGGGAAATTTTCCTATCTCAAGGAAAATATGTGGTAAATATATTGGAAAGATTCGGTATGATGGACTGCAAGCCTGTGACTACCTCAAGGATCTTAACTTTTAAAAGTTATATGGTAGTGATGTCGGACCAGACTTGGGAAATGCCTCTGAGTTTCAAAAACTCATTCGCATTGATGTTCTTGGTGAACCTCCGTCCAAACATATGTTTTGCAGTTAGCATTGTGAGCTCATATTTGGTTGAGCCTCACTGGATTGATGCCATGAATCTTCTGAGATGTCTTTAGGACACAATCTCTCATGGATTAAGATACACTATCGGAGATGTGAGACTACTTGGATATACTGATGTTGATTGGGTAGGCAGTGTGGTGGACCGTAAGAGCACTTTCGGGTACTGTTTCACCTTGGGATCTGCTTCGATATCCTGGATGAGCAGGAAGCAGAAGTCGGTGGCTTTGAGCACTGCCGAAGCAAGATATATTGTTGCTAGCATAACCTCCTGTGAGGCAATCTGGTTGCGAAAGCTCTTTAGTGAGCTGTTTGGATTTACATTGGATACCACTGTGATTCTCTGTAACAACCAGAGGTGGGATTCGATTATTGAGGAATCCCATATTCGTCAATTGCTCCAGTAGATAGACATCATCTGGGATATGGTACGTCTATGAGCAAGGAAGCTCCATCACATTAAGATGATGTACAGGTTGATACACCTTGTCAAAGCCCCGAGGAAAGATCTAATCTATGATTTTCCCAAACGACTTGGAGTCGGCAAGAAACCTTTGTACAAGGGTCCTGCATGTTGCATACATTGAGCTCTGGAAGCTCTGAGGGCTTGTGGTTCCTACTGGAGCAACATATGACCACAGGGTGACTCACCCTCCCCTGGTGGTGCACACTAGAACAAGATGATTCGCTCTCTTGTGGGACAAGATGATTCGCTCTCTTGTGGAACAGGATGATTCGCTCTCCTGTGTAGCAGGATGATTAGTTCTCCTGTGAGGCCTGGATTGATGTGTTCTCCATGGCAGCCTGGATTATTGTGTTCTCCACGGCGATTGTAGCAGGATTTATGTGTTCTCCTGTGAGGCCTGGATTGATGTGTTCTCCATGGCAATTGTAGCAGGATTGATGTGTTCTCCTGTGAGGACAGGATTGATTAGTTCTCCTATCGAGGCATCCTACCCATGCAGTCTGAGACTCATGGGAAGTACCTCTCATCTGATCAATGAGCAGGGAAATGAAGTTAGGGACCATAGTAGTACCGATGGATGCATCGTTGTAACTACCGTACTCCCTACGCTAGGATGACCTCCATTGATCTGGGATCAATGATACTGGTCTGGGACCAGTGGTAGGAGTTGTACCATACTATGACGCTGACTTCGGGTCGGTTGAGACTGGTCTGGGATCAGTGGTACATACTCTGAGACTGACTTTGAGTCAGTGGAGGATGATATTGGTCTGAGACCATTGGAGTTGTACTCACTATGACGCTGACTTTGGGTTGGTTGAGACTGGTTTGGGACCAGTGGTATATACTCTAAGACTGACTTTGAGTCAGTATGATACATCCTCGATCATTTCTTCTTCTTCATAATTCGGACAAAAGCAGAGCAGAACAGAACAATGCAAGAGCAGAGCAGAACAGAGCAAAACAGTACAGATCAGTGCAGGGCAGAACAAGACAAAGCAGAACAGGCAGAATAGAGCAGAGCAGGGCAAGGGTCAGGCTGTACAGGGCAGTGCATCTGATGGATGAATAGTAACGACCGATAGACAGATTGCAGATGAAGTTCTCCATGGTTGAGAGGGAGTGTTAAAATTGGCAACCAGGGCAAAACTTCATGTGGGTCATCTTATTCATGGCTGATAATATTTTTATTAGATTCCTCTCGTCGAGAGGTGTAGGATTGATATAAAGATCATCCGATTCCGACAAGTATTCATGGAGATATGAATTTATTTTGATTATGGAATTATTATCAAGCCGACCTACAACTCATGTAGGCTCAGAAGCCCAACAGTCGCATCTATTCACCCACCAACGTTGTGTACAAATATAAGAGGACTTTTCCTCATTTGGATTCACTCATCTCATCACATCTCTCTCTCTCTACTGCGCAGATATGAGTCTCTTCTCTACTGCGCTGAAATGGGTCTCTCTCTCTCACACATGTGAAGACGGAAGTTGTTGAATTTGAAGCTGCAACTGCAGAAGTAAAGATTGACTTGCGTGGCCTAGAAGATCTCCTCTTTGGAACTGCGTTGTAGGTTCATCTGAACCTCCTTTGAAAGCCGCAACTTTTGGTGGTGGAATGAAGTCAATCCGACGAACGGTTTGCAAGATATCGACTGCCCTAGTTTGAAGCCGGAAACTGCTGAAACTGAAGCTGCAACTGCAGAAGTAAAGATTGACTTGCGTGGCCTAGAAGATATCCTCATCTGAACTGCGTTGTAGGTTCATCTGAACCTCCTTTGAAAGCCGCAACTTTTGGTGGTGGAATGAAGTCAATCCGACGAACGGTTTGCAAGATATCGACTGCCCTAGTTTGAAGCCGGAAACTGCTGAAACTGAAGCTGCAACTGCAGAAGTAAAGATTGACTTGCATGGCCTAGAAGATCTCCTCATATGAACTGTGTTGTAGGTTCATCTGAACCTCCTTAGAAGCCGAAACTTTTGGCGGTGGAATGAAGTCAATCCGACGGTCGGTTTATGAGATATGGTCTACCCTAGTTTGATAATGAAGCCGCTAACGCTGATGTTGCTGATCTAGGGTTTGCTACTGCTGATATGAATCAGATTTATTGTACTATTTCTCTCTACTGAATTATTGAAGATAAAAGAAGATTTGATCAAAGGGTTTCCCCACACATTGTGGGGTTTGTCCCTGGCTAGCCGCCACATCTTGTGTCTCTTGTCTTGGCTTGTTTTCTGTCGATCGTTTAATGTTCTATCTGCACTTTACTTTATGTACATGTGATTGCTAATCAGTGGAATATAATAAGAAAAAGAAGTAAACTGTTATAAGCATAGAACATACCATAACTTAACATGGCTACTATAAGGGGAAATCATGCAAATCTTCCATTGGGCTTTAGCGAGTCACTAATGGAGTGGGAGACTTCATTAGCATGGCAAACGGGCCAACAGGACAATATTAGGAGAAGCTTGCGTGAGCAAGACGCTTTCTTTGTAGGGATTGTGTTGATTTGGGGTAGCATCGGATGTGCTCTAGCTACGAAAATTGGTGGAAAGGCTAAGGCACATGAGATCTCCAATACTCAGAAAGGGTTTGGACAGATTCTAAACAGTTTGAGAGGTAATAAAATAATTAATATTTTTAATGGAGTCCCTAAGTCTAAACTTAGGGAAAATAAAATATTAATGTGTATTAATATAAAACTGTGTTAGAATGGTCCAAAAGTCATGGATCAAGCTAGATCTAATCTTAGTCGTTGATTAAGGACTTAATCTCAGCTGTTGATTTGTCAATGAGAAAAGTATAAGAGGAGGCTTAAGGGTCACTTGGAGAACACACCAAGAGATCAAGATTTCGACTTTCTGAGGTTGGGTTTGCTAAGAAAGTTGAGAGAGTGATCTGGAGTTGCAGCTGAGGGGCAGTGAATACAGAAGCAGAGAGGCAGAGATAGTGTTAGGAGGATCATCGCAGCAGTCGGGAAAGCTGACGCAGAGGGCAGAAGTCGGAATAGTCGAAACTGCAAGGAACTGCCAGAACTGTCGGGAAATTTGATGCAGAGGGCAAAAGTCGGCACTGCCGGAAATAGTTGGAACCGTCGGGAACTGCCGGGAAAGTTGACGCAGAGGGCAGAAGTCGAAACTGTCGGGAACAACCGGAACTGTCGGAACTGCCGGGAACAGCAGGAACTGCCGGAACTGCCGGGAAAGCTGATGCAGAGGAAAGAAGCTGAAACAACCAAGAACAACCGGGAGCTACCAGAACTGCCGGGAACAGCTGATGCAGAGGGCAGAAGAGGCTGACGCTGGGGTTTTTCGTGGGCCAGATTGGAGCTGAGGAGCTGCCGGAGTGTTTATCCGGGGTTTCAGCCGAAGCATTTGTCTCCGAAGGAGAGGTACTACTGCCGAGATTTTTCTCTGTTGGGTGAGCTGGATTTGGCACCCAGATTGTATTCTGAAACTGCTTAATAAATCAAACCCTCAAATAGCTGCACCGGTTTTCCCGCATTGGGTTTTTCCGAGGACATTAATCCAAAAATAACGGTGTCATTTGTGTGCTTGTTTTTGTTTCCTTCAGTTGATGATTTGTAATGTGTTGAGCATGTACTTGTGTTTATTTTCAGTATTTACATGGTAAATAACTTGTCAATTAATCAGAACAAGTAGGAAGGAATAAATCAGAAAGTACATGGAGGGTTTCTAACTTGTCAGACTTAGAAACTTCAACATGGTATCAGAGGGTGGTTGTAGATCACAGGAGAACTGAGGACATCAGTCGAACAGAGCAGCAGTAGAAAACAGTTGTCCCCAGTGACAAAAGTTGTTTCTAGCAGAGTAGCAGCAAGGAAAGGGTGACACAGTGCCTGCGTCATCAAGATTGAGCCAAGAAGAGGCAGTGCAAAGGCTAATGGAGGCAAAGGCAGGATCACGCAGAGGCCAAGAGCGCTGACGCAATTGGCTAAGGAGGTTGATTTGCTGGTGTCGAGATTGTGCAGAGCCTAGGAGCTCTAACCTTCAATTTGCTAGGGTTTAGGAGGCTGTGGGTAAGTTGCAGAGTGGAGCTGGTGGAGTATTGTAGTCAGAACAGTACCTAACAGGGCAAGACCAAGGTAGAGGAAGTTGTTGTCGAGGCGGATTTCTAGCCAAGGAATCTAGATCAGTGTTGCTATTGCACAGATGATCGGAGAGGGGCAACTTGACGTTGGCAGAAGGATTTCCAGGGGGGAAACCAGGACTCAAAGGGAGTTCAAAAGAGAACTTCCAGACAGGAAGTAGAGAGACCCAGCAGGAGTCGAACCGAAAACTTCCAGACAGGAAGTAGAGAGACTCAGCAGGAGTCGAACCGAGAACAACTAGACGGGAAGTGGAGAGACTCAGCAGGAGTCAAATCGAGAACTTCTAAGCAGGAAGTAGAGAGACTTAGCAGGAGTCGAACAGAGAACTTCCAGACGGGAAGTAGACTCAGCAGGAGGCGAACAGAGAACTTCCAGATGGGAAGTAGACTCAGCAGGGGTCGAACAAAGAACTTCCAAGTGGGAAGTAGAGCGACTCGGAGGAGTCAACAAAAAGAGCAGAGAGATGGCCATGAATGGGCTGAGGGATCAAGACAAGTTAGATGAGGCATCCAACTTTGGCATCTGGAAGGCCAGGATCCTTTATGTTCTGTGTGCCATGAGTGCACACACACCACTTGAGCGGAAGTAGGGAGACATCAAGTTGTAGTCAGACGAGCTACAGGCGATGAGGGGCAAGATACTCGAGATACCCAACCTCTTGGATTAGACCTTGCTACGAGAGCCCCGAAGAGGAGTAGCAATACTGGCGATGTCAGTAGAGACGGATGTGGAAGGAGCGACAGAGTGAGCTACAGTGCAGGATTCCTAGGACAGCGTGAGGCAACAGTGCGAGAGGCACGAGAGTGTTGCACTAGTGCAGGATGGCACAGAGAGGTGTGCAACAGTGCGATATGCATGGAGTTGTCGCAATAGCGCAGAGGTCAAAGAGGGAGCACTTGTCAATGACAGAGGGAGCTTCGGCATCAGGGCTGTCTCTACCCTGACAGAGATGTCAGAGTTGGGAGATCAGTTACTTACTTCTCAGTAACTGAGTTGCAATGCAGCAGTTAGCAGTGGTAGTGCTATGGGCAGCACAATGCAACATGATGAGAGGGGTTGCAGTGCAGATGCAGCAACGGCAGTGGCAATGGGTAGCAGCACCGATGCAAAGGGAGTTGCAATACAGATGCAGCAGTGGCAATGGCAGGGCCATGGGTAGCAGTATAGGATGAAGCAGTGCAGAGGATGTTGGGCAACGTGCCTAGCATCAGCGCAGGAACCGATTCCGGATGATCAAGGTGATGCTCAGTGAGGAGTATTACTAGAGCAAACTCCTTGCTAAGAGGGAGTGTTGATTTGGGGTAGCATTGGATGTGCTCTAGCCACGAAAATTGGTGGAGAGGCTAAGGCACATGAGATCTCCAATACTCAGAAAGGGTTTGGGTAGATTCTAAACAGTTTGAGAGATATTAAAATAATTAATATTTTTAATGGAGTCCCTAAGTCTAAACTTAGAGGAAATAAAATATTAATGTGTATTAATATAAAACTGTGTTAGAATGGTCCAAACGTCATGGATCAAGCCAAAACTAATCTTAGCCGTTGATTAGGGACTTAATCTCAGTCGTTGATTTGTCAACGAGAAAAGTATAAGAGGAGGCTTGAGGGTCACTTGGAGAACACACTGAGTTGATCAGGATTTCGACTTTCTAGGGTAAGGTTTGCTGAGGAAGTCGAAAGAGTGATCAGAGTTGCAGCTGAGGGGCAGTGAATACAAAAGCAAAGAGGCAGAGATAGTGTCGGGAGGATCAGCGCAGCGTCCGATAAAGCTGACTTAGAGGGCAGAAGCTGAAACAGCCAGGACTGTCGGGAACTGCCGGAACTGTCAGGAACACTGACACAAAGGGCAGAAGCCGAAACTGCCAGGAACAGCCAAAACTGTCGAGAACTGCCGGGAAAGCTGACGCAGAGGGCAGAAGTCGGAACTGCCGAGAACAGCCGGAACTGTCGGGAACTACCAAAACTACAGGGAAAGCTGATGCAAAGGGTAGAAGACGCTGACATAGTCCCTAGAGGCTGACACTGGGGTTTTTTGTGGGGCAGATTGGAGCTAAGGAGCTACCGGAGTGTTTATCCGGGGTTTCAACCAGAGCATCTATCTCCAAAGGAGAGGTACTACTACCGAGATTTTTCTCTGTTGGGTGAGCCAAATTTGGCACCCAGATTGTATTTTGAAACTGCTTAATAAATCAAACCCTCAGATAGCTGCACCGATTTTCCCGCATTGGGTTTTTCCGGGGACATTAGTCCAAAAATAACGGTGTCATTTGTGTGCTTGTTTCTGTTTCCTTCAGTTGATGATCTATAATGTGTTGAGCATGTACTTGTGTTTATTTTCAGTATTTACATGGTAAATACCTTGTTAATTAATCAAAACAAGTAGGAAGGAATAAATCAGAAAGTACATGGAGGGTTTCTAACGTGTCAGACTTAGAAATTCCAACAGATTGGGTGGTATCTTCGAGAGTATACTCTTGGAGTGCCAGGGATGGCCTACGTGGTAGGGCAACTTCACAAGGGGTTGGGCATAGTGCCACATTATCACGATCCCCTACTCATTGATGGTATGCAGGGGACTTTTGGTACTTGCACTGGGCAAGATAGTGAGTGGAGCGAAGGGAGCTTCACGTTGGACAAGATGTCTTGGGATCCTGGTATTGAAGGATTCTTTCATGTCAGGACAGTGCAGAGGTCAGGGACAATTCAGTGGCACATCTGGGACCCTGGCACATTTTGCAGTGACAGTGGGGAGCTACAGCTAGAAAGGATGTTTGTTCAGGCATTGCTTAAGGACAAGCAATTTTTGGCAGGGAGGACTGTGATATTCCCACTTAGCAACATTACTAAGGGAAATATCAATTTTTGGCCAGTATTGAATTAATTCGCATTCGCACTTAGGAAGTGTGGGTTTAGAGGCCCCACATGTATTTTTGATCAAATGTGAGCCCAAGCATTAGAGGATGGAGGAGAAAATCGAGCCACAAGTGGCACGTAGGAGCCACTCAGAAAATTGTGGCCCACATGGGAAACATGCTCTCATTGAAGTGAAGTTGGTGCGGGAAAGTCGAGTTGGGCCCACATGGGCTTAAGGAGGATCTTTGACAAAAAGAGAAAGAGGCACTGTTATGAATATAATTCATAACAATTAAATAAAATAAATAAATATAAATATTAATTAGGTTAAATAGTCATTAAGCTAGGTGAAAAGGCATGTCTAAAATACATGCCCATTCATGAAAGATCGCATGCTACGGTATAAAAGCAGGGCCTCATTGTAACATTCAAAACATCTTATATCATCTTATACAGTTTTATATATTAATAAATTATTATTTTAAATACCTGTGTGTATCTTTTACATCCAAGTTTCCAAGCTATTAGTTTTCCTGCTTCAGCCATAGTTTTTATGCTACAGTGGTATCAGAGCCATGGCACGCGATATAATCATGCAGGCCTTTGAACGCAGTTCGCCGCACAATATGCCATTACATTCACATCTTGAATCCATGGAGAATTTTAATAAAATTCAAGAAGTATTTCAGCATTTAGAAAAATCATGTGCTGAAGCTACAACATGTTTTAAGGAGACTTGTGTAGAAATCGATAATACATGTTCAGCGATCGAACCTGATGGGCAAGGGGATAATACATATTCACCGCTCGAACCAAATTGGCAAGGGGATAATACATGTTCAGCGATCGAACCAGATGGGCAAGGGGATAATTCATCTGAAGTGCTTCATGAGAACAAGTCAGATTCCGAAAGTTTAGTTTCCAAGGCGTCATTTGCCGCTGATAAAGTCACTGAGCCAAGCCTTGTGACTGTTCTAGTAGATATACCAGCATTTTCCTTGATTTATGGTGTGAATCAAAGCTTTTTTTTGGTGCAGGAGTGGTGATTTATCAATCTAATACCGTGGGAATAGTTGCGGTTGACAAGTTTACAATGCCCGTTTGTGTATCAGATATCAGGTTGAATTTTGCTGCCTACCCACTGAACATTCATGGAGAGGTGGTTTTTCAGCATCCGATACACAATTATGCATTAATATCATATGATCCTGCTGCATTAGGTCCATCTGGGGCTTCTGCCATACGTGTAGCTTCTCTTCTTCCTGAACCTGTTTTACGTGTAGGCAATGTTGTATATCTTGTTTCTTTGATTCAAGGCTTAAATGCTCATCACTCAAGTGTGTTGTCACAAAGCCTAAGGCTTCTTCCAATAATATTGATGTTATCAAAGTAGACTCAGATTTTGGGGTAGATTATTCAGGTGTTCTAGTCGATGAGCAGGGGAATGTTCAGGCATTATGGGGTAGATTCTCTAGCAACGAGATTGGAGGAATTCCGATTTATGCTGTAAGTAAAGTGCTCAACAAAATTATAAATGGAACTCCTGATGCTCAACCTTTGCTTATAAATGGAATCAAAATGTGTAAACCTTCTGTCCATATTTTAGAGGTGGAACTTGCTCCCATTTTACTTCTAAATGCGCGTGGTTTTGGGCTAGGTGATAACTGGATTACAAAGTTAGCTCTGCATCATACTCGACACATCTCACTGCATTCTCTGTACAAAAATGCCCTAAACTTGCATTTTTTTACCCCACAAGAAAACAGAATATCAACGTACTCTTTACCGAATTCCCCAAGAGCAGTAGCATCTCAGTCTTATGATGCACCCACAGAACCAAACAAGAAAAATTTTCATGGAAAATGCTTTGTGGTAGACGACAACATAGACACTGATCAAATCATCCCAACAGAATATTTAACCCTTGTGCCCTCCAAACCAGACGAATACAAAAAATTGGGCAGTTATGCCATGATTGGCCTTCCTGCTAGATATGGCAGATTCATTGAAGATGGCCAGACTAAAACCCGATATTCCATTGTCATTGTTGGGGCCAATTTTGGATGTGGATCATCCAGAGAGCATGCCCCTGTGGCTCTTGGGACAGCGGGAGTGAAGGCTGTAGTGGCAGAGTACTATGCCAGGATATTTTTCAGGAACTCTGTGGCCACCGGTGAGATCTATCCACTGGAGAGCGAGTGTCGGGTTTGCGACAAATGCAAAACTGGTGATGCTGTCACTGTGGAGATTGAGGGAAATAAGCTTTATCAATCACACCACTGGAAAGGAGTATGTATTGAAGCCTATCGGTGATGTCGGGCCTGTGATCGATGCTAGCGGGATATTTGAATACGCTGCACATACGCTCCACAAGCTGTCGTGGCGTTGTGGGGAAATTGATCGTTGATCTGGGGTGCCTTCCAGGGATCCGTAAAATGGTCAAACAAGGCAGCGTGACTATTGAACGCGTCAATTCGGTTAGTATAGTAGGTTATAATAAAATGGTGGGTTATTATATAATTACATATTATATATATAAATTATAACTTTATAATATATATATAGTTTATCAAAAAACTATATATATATAGAGAGAGAGAGAGAGAGTTATAACAAAAAAAAATAGACAAAAAAAATATAAGTAAATCCAAAGGAATATCACTAATTAGCTATAAGACGAGAGGATGATCACGTTACATACATCGAGATGACATACACTAAGAAAGAAGATTGTTTTCTAGCAAAGGCCATTAGCGTCATTAAAAAGAAAGAAAATGAGATGTGTGAGCTTCTTTCCACATGACCGGCGACAAGAGTTTGTTCAGTACTTTACAGGAGAATATTAAATATTAATTAGGTTAAATAGTCATTAAGTTAGGTGAAAAGGCATGTCTAAAAGACATGCCCATTCACGAAAGGTCACCTGCTGAGGTATAAAAGCAGGACCCCATTGTAACATTCAAAACATCTTATATCATCTTATACAATTTTATATATAAATAAATTATTATTTTAAATACCTGTGTGTATTTTTTACATCCAAGTTTCCAAGCTATTAGTTTTCTTGCTTCAGCCATAGTTTTTATGCTACAGGCACTCATTTTGGTCATTCATTCATCTTTGAGAAAATTGTATTTGACATAGCACGCTTGAGCTGAAGCCAAGTCTGCAAGTGTTGTTTAGGCTTTTAGCGCACGAGTGTTTTCGAGTGGAAATCTCAACCCTTGCTTTGGTGGACTTTGAATGCCAGCCCAAGGAGGGAGTTCCATCTACTCCAATTCGTACCAGCAGCAAGAAGTGCGAGTTTGTGGAGAGATTCAGCAGCAACAGCGCAGGGATTGCATAGTTCTTGGAGGAGGCATGCTTGGGGGTTGGGGAGTGAAGTGATTTTGGGGCTGAGACTTGGGGTGGAGTCTAAGGAAATATTTTGTTGGAGATTGCAACTATTTTGGGGGCCTTTTGCAGCAGGATTGACAGGTGGGTCAAATTACCCAGTAGCAGAGCCATCGAAGGAAGATAGGGCAGAAATTCCAAGGTCAACCATCGGCCAATTCCTTCGTGGGTTATTCTAGGTATTTGTTGGAGAGGTCGAGATTAATTTGACAGAATTTTCTGGGCAAATTTGAGGGGTCAAACGGGGGTCCCAACTCAACGAGCAGCTAGAGGAGCTAGGGAAAATAGGGTTGAAATTCCAAGTTCAACCATCGGCCAATTCCTTTGTGGGTTATTCTAGGTATTTGGTGGAGAAGCTAGGATTAATTTCCCGAAATTTTCTAAGCACCGAAGGAGGTCCTAGCAGCAGTTCTTCACTGCTAGCAGCGTATTTTCCGGGCAATTCAGCGTAGAGCCAGAAGAAAGCAGCAACAAATTTGAGGGGGGCTTCTTATTATTCACTTGGGCTTTGCTAGCTTGCCATGGGCAAGCCCAAGTGCACTCCTTCCAGCACCACATTGAACCCTCTTTATTTTTAATAAAATGGCTCAGCAACACAGTTTTTGTTGCAAATTCATGGGCTGATTTATGTCTTTGCTTTTTGTCGTTTTTATGCCTATGCATGCTTTGTTATTTACTGTAAAAATTCCCTAGGAATATTATAATATGAAATGAGAGGGGACAACCCTGAGGAGTCAAGAGGATACTAGTAGCTTCATCTTTTAAGGTAAATTCCTTATTCATATTGTTGTCAAGATCCCCTTCACAATTACATGATTCTTGCCAGTTATTGGGAGCATGACCTACTTGATTCTCAAGAAAGGGTGCTTCTTGACTTTCTTCTTCTTTATTTACCTCATCCACGGGTTCCCCAAGGTTCAAATGAGCTCGCCTTTCTTTGCTCTCTTGATTACTACTAAGATTACCTTTACTGGTCCATTTCTTCATGAAGACATCCTCGAATTGATAAAAATATTCAATGCTTCTTGGAGGGAGGTTGACAAACCAATCCGCAGCCTCACCCTCAAGTGACAATGCAAATAACATCATAAAGATATCATCATCATCTTGATTAGGCATCCATAAGGTACATTCCCATTCAAAATCGATCATATATTTCTTGGCATCAATATTATTTCCATCAAACTTGGGCAACCATTCATAATGTTTAGCAATTAACAGGTAAAGAGCAACGGGAGAGGTCCTTAAGTTCAGTGCTTCAAACGAATTTAGGCATTGAACAACATCTTCAACCACCCTTATTTTGGGCCTCTCATGTGTCAAGAAGCAGTCAACTAAATTGGATAAAGAAGGGATACCTTTGGGCTTGCATGATTTTTCAAGCCAGCCCCCGGATTTGGCCCCAATAGATATGAGGAACTTATAAATCTGACTTCTTCGTGAACGATGTTTCCCTTCAAGATATATGCCTTGAAATTAGCCACATGGTAAACTACAAAAGATGGGTCATCATCAAACTAGGCAAGGTTTCCCTATGATTACAAATAATGGCATTTGGGTATCCCGAAACCCATTTAATATCCAATGTTGGGTGATTTGTTGTCCAGTCCAACATGATGTTGAATATTTTATGGAGATCATATGTGGAGTCGCCAAGGTGATTGAAATTGCCTTTACAAATGCTTGCTTCGCCCTACAAGCATTGACTTTTGAAGTTCAATGAAGAACTAGGGCTTTGTTCTTCCAATGGAGTCGCCAATAAAATTACATCAATGATGTCGTATGGGCAACAAGACACACGTCTTGTGTCCCCGGCAATGACGCCAAAATGTTACCGCTCAAACTAGCAGGGGTCCTAGGACAGGATACTAAAGGGCAACTACTAGGTCAAGGGCAATAAGGGAGCAATAGCCCATTGTCACCTCAGCTAAGGCTCCCCGCACTTTACAGACTTTCACCGATGGAAGAAGACCTAGTATAAAAAGGAATCAATAGATGAATATGTTAATAAGAGGATAAGGAGTGATTCCCAAGGCCTATTCAGAAGAGAGACTCAATTATATGGCTTTCTTTCTTAGGAAGCAAGGTTATGGGCTCTCTAGGAAGGGCTAGAAGGACTCTTAAGGCTAGGGTTTGAGAATGTATCATGAAAAGATGAATCCTAAGAGTAGAAATGCTTATGGAAACTTGGTCTTTGTGTGATCTTTGTGAAGTCGGAGTTATAAAGTTATGGGACCACACGGGACCAAGTGGACCCAGAATTAGGTCGGGGAGGTGGAATTGATCACTCAAGGAGGGACCTTGACCTAATTGTGGAAGAGAAGAGGATCAATGGACAAATCTTCTTAGAATAGAACGAAATGATTGAAATGAGGTCACTAGCCAAGGGAAATCTAGGGCAAGAGACAACTCTTGGGCTAGGGCTTGCAATACCTCGAGATCCCACCGTCGGAATTTCATGAAATTTGGAGAGCCTCTAGCTAAAACCCTAGCGCGGTAGAGGACAAGAGATCGAAGTCATTTGATGGCTAGAATGTGAGATAATTGATGCCCTAGGTGACCTATGGAGGTTAGGCCTAGAGAGAGAGCGAGAGGCGAGAGAAATAAACTTTGAAAGTGACCACCTATGGAGGTTAAGCCTAGAAAGAGGAGAGGTGAGATAAATAATCTTTTGTTAAAATTGGCAACTAGGACCAAACTCCATGTGGGTCATCTTATTTATAGCAGCTGATATTTTTCTTGGATTCTTCTTGTTGAGAGGTGTAGGATTGATCTAACAATCATCCGATTCCAACAAGTATTTATGGAGATATGAATTTATTTGTATTTACTCAACAAATTATCAAGGTCAACCAGCAGCTAAATGTGTGGCACACATGCTCAATGTTTCATATAAATACAAGATAGGATGAGGCATTATTCATTCATCTCATCTCATCTTACATTCTTCTCTCTCTCTCCTTACTTGATTGGGTAAACAAGGAGCAGCATCTCTCACATGGGAGAAGGACGCAGCAAGGAAGATAGACGCAGCTAGGAGGAGGACGCAGGTCTGTTCCAGCGTTGACTGTGGTTGACCTAGGTGTAGCAAGCTAAGGGTGACTGTGTTGACCAGCAAGGGAGGTGTTTTGACTACGGCCTAGTGTGGGGAGTCTCCTTCAAGCAAGCCGCAATTCTGATCTGTAATTCGTTGACCTAATTTGACCACCGAATTGACCAACGCTGACTAGTTAGGGTTGACGCATGGCTGCTAATGCGCTGACCTGTTTTGACCATATCTTTTGCACTATTTTAGGCTGACCTTCGTTGTTGTTGAAGGCGGAGTTGACCAATGTTGACTCAAGGTCATTTGTGGACTGTTTGACCATCTTTGCAAGTGTTGGTTAGGGTTTCTATCACTGTTGTCATAAAATTACAGAACTGTACATTTGTACTAATTCTCTCTCTACTGAACTATTGAATATTATAGAAGAATTGATCAAAGGGTTTCCCCGCATTGGGGTTTGTCCCTAGCTAGCTGCCACATCTGGTGTCTCTTGTCTTGGCTTGTTTTATGTCGATCTATTAATGTTCTATCAACATTTTACTTGATGTTAATGTGATTGCTAAATAGTGGCTAATAAGAACTGAAGTAAACTGCTCTAAGCATAGAACATACCATAAATTAACATAGTATCAAAGTTGAGGTGAAGACAAAGCCCAAGCAAGAGTAATCACCGAAGGTTGTTGAAGCAATCTTAAAGACTTCATGGGGTCCTCATCACACTTCCCCGCTGAAGACAAGCTCTATGAGAAGTTTGACTATCACAGATGGAAGATGTCTCTCGATTTGACATTGGAAGAGCAAGAAGTGTTGGACCATGTGAGAGGCAGAATCATTCAGCCTCCATTAAATGCATTTGTTGCTACAAGGAACAAGTCGACCAAGGGAGAAGTCAAAGCAAAGAAGATCATCCGGGACTCTATCGACAAGCGCCTGGTGGCCTACGTTTCTGAGCTAAACACCTCCAAGGAAATCTACGATAGACTGGTAAGCCTGTTTAAAGTTAGTGATGCAAATCAAGTTTTGTTCCTTAAGAATAAGCTGAAGGAAATTAAGAAGGGCAAAGATGAGAATATGCAAGCCTACTTCTTAAGGATCACCAAGATCAAGAATGATCTCCTATCGATTGGGGAAGTCATTCCTGACAGGGAACTGATCATCACAACTCTTGGAGGGCTCCCATCCAAATGGTATGTATTCAGAACCACTCTTCTCAACAAAAATGTAATTCCAGGATTTGAGGAATTGATGGCGAGATGCATTCAAGAAGAGACAAGGATGGAAGAGCAGGAAATGCCTGCATTTAGAGGAAACCTCGTTGTTTTCTCCTCCCATGCTAAAAGGAGAAATAATTCCGGGGCAAAATCTAAGGGAAAGGTCGGACCGAAAGGTGGAAGGAAAGGAAGATGTTTCATTTGCAACAAAATTGGCCACTATGCGAGGGAGTGTCCTGATAGAAAGAACACATCTCATGATGATGATCAAAATCACTCCCGAGGCAATTCCAACAACAATCAAAGAAAGGGCAGGTTCAATGGCAAAGGAAAGAGGAATGCCCGAAATCAAGGAAGTGGTCAACCCTCCAAGAAGGCAAGAAACTCCAAGTATGAATCTAATGTTGTTAACAATAAGCAAGATGAATATTATCTTATATCGGCCCTCTCTACTACTTCTCCTCTGGATTCGTTGGGCAATTGGCTTATTGATAGTGGTGCTTCAAGGCACTTCATCGATTACAAAGAAGCTCTCTCTAATCTGACAGAGAAGGAGACCAACCTGGAAATTATTCTTGGAGACAACTCCAAATATCCCGTGAAAGGCGTAGGGAATGTCTCTCTTCAATTGAATTAGGGTAACACAATTCATTTGCAAGAAGTTCTATATGTACCTGATCTCGAGAAGAACCTAGTGTCCATTTCTGCAATGGAAGACAAAGGCTACAAGGTGGCCTTCATCGATGGCAAGGTACGTGTATGGAAAAAGAATTTTAAAGATGGTTTCACTCTTGGGTTTCGAGTTGACTCTTTATATCAAGTCGGAGGAAGTCCGTTGGGTGTCATGTCTTGTGACACATCTCTTCAATCCGAACTATGGCACCGGAGGTTTGCTCACCTTCATTATAAAGCTCTACCCGATGTGAGACAAATGCTGAATGGGATGCCCGAGTTCAAAGTAGAGCAGGAAGGTGTATGTCCGGGGTGTGCCGAAGGAAAACTCAAAATGGGACCATTCCCCTCAAGACATAGCAAGACCTCCGATATATTATAGTTGGTTCACTCCGACATATCTGGTATGATGCCTGTGAACTCCTTGGGAGGATATTTATATTACCTCACTTTTACAGATGATTATTCTTGCAAGACTTGGATATACTTCTTGAAAAAGAAGGATGAAGTGTTCTCCTGGTTCCGTCACTTCAAAGCCTTGATCGAGAATCAAACTGAGAAGAAGATCAAGATCTTAAGGACTGACAATGGGACCAAGTATGAATCCAATGAGTTCCATGACTTTCGCAAGGAAGATGGCATTAAGAAGGAGACCACAACACCATACACTCCTGAGCAGAATGGTGTGGCGGAAAGGAAGAATCGTACAATTATGGAAGTTGTTCGTTCCATGCTCCATGATCAAAGGATTCCGAAGTTTCTATGGGCCGACGCTGCAAATACTGTCGTATGATGCCTGTGAACTCCTTGGGAGGATATTTATATTACCTCACTTTTACAGATGATTATTCTCGCAAGACTTAGATATACTTCTTGAAAAAGAAGGATGAAGTTTTCTCCTAGTTCGTCACTTCAAAGCCTTGATCGAGAATCAAACTGAAAAGAAGATCAAGATCTTAAGGACTGATAATGGGACTGAGTATGAATCCAATGAGTTCCATGACTTTTGTAAGGAAGCTGGCATTAAGAGGGAGACCACAACACCATACACTCCTGAGCAGAATGGTGTGGCAGAAATTTAGAATCGTACAATTATGGAAGTTGTTCGTTCCATGCTCCATGATCAAAGGCTTCTGAAGTTTCTATTGGCCGAAGCTGCAAATACCGTTGTATATGTTCAAAACCGATGCCCTCATCAAGCATTGGATTCCAAGACTCCCGAAGAGATGTTCACTGGTAAGAAACCTGATGTATCTCATTTTAGAATTTTTGGAAGTCCTGTTTATTTCCATGTGCTGAAAGAGAAAAGGAATAAATTGGGTGCATCTAGAAAGAAGGGAATCTTCGTGGGCTATAGCAAAAATACTAAGGGCTATAGAATCTATGTGGTTGGTCAAAGGGAAGTCGAGATTAGCCATGATGTCACCTTTGACGAAGATATGGCTCTTAGCAAAGTTGACAATCTTCCTATACTAAGGAAATTGGAGAACTTGACACCAACAAACCGGAGGAAAAGCAAGATGAAACGATGCCCGAAGTGGAAGAAGTTAGAACCTATGGACCCTATTGATCCCCCTCCACAAGAGCCTTCCTCTTCTAGGAAGAGGCCCTCATGGCTTAGGGGGACACTTGATGATGCTGAAGGACACATTGCACCTAGAGGGACTTTCCGGGAAAGTAAGAAGCCGACCAGGTATCTTGGATACTTGACCATTATGAGCACGATCATTCAAAATGAGCCCTCATCGTTCGCAAAAGCTGTGAAGCATCAAGTATGGAAGGATGCTATGACTGAGGAATATGAGTCCATCATGAAGAACGATGTCTGGGATGTGCTCCCCAAACCCCAGGACAAAATTGTTGTCACTTCGAAATGGCTTTACAAGATAAAGCATGGAGCTAATGGAAGTGCTGAAAAGTACAAGGCTCGTTTTGTCGCTCGTGGCTTCTCTCAGAAGGAAGGTATAGACTAGGACGAGATATTTGCACCTGTTACCCGATATACCACCGTCCGCTCGATCATAGCCCTTGCTGCTTTGCAAGGATGGAACCTACATCAGATGGATGTCAATACCGCATTCTTGCATGGTTCAATCAAAGAGGAAGTCTATGTGGAATAACCCAAAGGATTTGAGATTCATGATCGTGAATCTCACATATGCAGGTTGAAGAAAGCCCTCTATGGGTTGAAGCAAGCACCCCGACCTTGGTATGAGAGAATCGATAGCTACTTGATGTTGGGATTCACTAGGAGTGAAGCCGACCCTAACCTTTACTTAAGGTTGAAGATGATAAACTTCTGATACTGGTGTTGTATGTTGACGACCTCTTTCTGACAGGTGTAAACCCTCTCATTCACAAATGTAGGAGAGAGTTGGCTTCCGAGTTTGAGATGAAGGACCTAGGGCTGATGCACTATTTCCTAGGACTGGAAGTCTGGCAGAAGCCAGGGGAGATTTTCCTATCTCAAGGAAAATATGTGGTGAAGGTATTGGAGAGATTCAGTATGGTGGATTGCAAGCCTGTGACTACCCCAATGGAGCTTGACTTCAAGAAGTTAAGCGGTACTGTTGCCGGACCTATTTTGCAAAATGCTACCAAGTATCATCAACTCATCGAAGCGTTGATGTTCGTGGTGAACTCCTGTCCGGATATATGTTTTGCAGTCAACATATGGTTGAGCCTCACCACTCACATTGGATTGGTGCCAAGAATTTATTGAGATACCTTCGTGGTGCAATCACTCATGGGTTGAGATACACTGTCGGAGATGTGAGACTACATGGATATACCGATGTTGATTGGGCAGGGAGTGTGGTGGACCGAAAGAGAACTTCCAGGTGCTGTTTCTCTTTGGGATCTACCTCGATATCCTGGATGAGCAAGAAGCAAAATTCTGTGGCCTTGAGCACCACTGAGGCAGAGTACATTGTTGCGAGTATGACCTCTTGTGAGGTTGTCTGGTTGCGGAAGCTCTTCAATGAGTTATTTGGATTTACATTGGATATTATCGTGATCCTGTGTGACAACCAGAGTGGCATTCGTTTATCAGAGAATCCCGTATTTCATGAGCGCTCCAAACATATCGATATCAGATACCACTTTTTCCGGGATATGGTACAGCGGGGAGCAATAAGGCTCCAACATATCAGTACAGATGAGCAGGTCACCGACATTCTGACGAAGCCCCTGGGAAAGGTCAAATTCTTGACTTTCTGAGAACGACTTGCAGTCGTTGAGAGACCCTCTTATGAGGGTCTTGCATGAGGCATGCATTGAGCTCTGGGAGCTCCGGGGGGCTTGGGATACTTCTGGGGGCGACAAGTGACCATAGGGCAACTCACCCTCCCCTAGTGGTGCACTATGTACAGGGTGAAAGGTTCAACCTTCCCCTATGATACACCGTGGCGACTTAAGGACAAGATGAGTGGTTCTCCTATCGAGGCATCCTACCCATGCAGTCTAGGACTCATGGGAAGTACCTCTCATCTAGCCAATGAGTAGGGAAATGGGGTTAGGGACCATAGTAGTACTATCGATGGACCTCCATTGATCTGGGATCAATGAAACTGATCTGGGATCAGTATGAGTGGTTTGAGACACTCTCTTCTGGCACTGATCTGGGATCAGTAAGAGTGGTATGACACACTCTCTAGGACTGACCTCGGGTCAGTGGAGGATGGTATGATACATCCTTGATCATTTCTTCTTCTTCATAGTTCAGCATAGCAGAGCCAAGCAGTGTAGGGCAGTGCATTTGATGGCAGAGATAGTACCGACGGTCAGATGGATTAGCAAATGGAGTTCTCCCAGTTGAGAGGGAGTGTTAAAGTTGGCAACTAGGGCCAAAGTCTATGTGGGTCATCTTATTTATGGCAACAGATATTTTTCTTGGATTCCTCTCGTCGAGAGTTATAGGATCGATCTAACGATCATTCAATTCCGACAAGTATTTATGGAGGTATAAATTTATTTGTATTTACTTGACAAATTGTTAAGGTCGGCCAGTAGCTAAATGTGTGGCACACATGCTCAACGTTTCAAATAAATACAAGATAGGATGAGGCATTATTCATTCATCTCATCTCATCTTACATTCTTCTCTCTCTCCTTACTTGATTGGGTAAACAAGGAGCAGCATCTCTCATGTGGGAGAAGAAGGACGCAGCAAGGAAGATAGACGCAGTTAGGAGGAGGACGTCGATCTGTTCCAGCGTTGACTGTGGTTGCCCTAGGTGTAGCAAGCTAAGGGTGACTGTGTTGACCAGCAAGGGAGGTGTTTTGACTACAGCCTAGTGTGGGGAGTCTCCTTCAAGCAAGCCGCAATTCTGATCTGCAATTTGTTAACCTGATTTGACCACCGAATTGACCAACGCTAACTGGTTAGGGTTGACATAGGGCTGCTAATGCGTTCACCTGTTTTGACCATCTCTTTTGGGTTGTTTTGCGCTAACCTTCATTGTTGTTGATGGCTGAGTTGACCAAGGTTGACTCAATGTCATTTGTGGACTGTTTGACCATCTTTGCAAGTGTTGGTTAGGGTTTCTATTACTATTGCCATAAAATTACAAAACTGTACATTTGTACTAATTCTCTCTTTGTTGAAATATTGAAGATTATAGAAGAATTAATCAAAGGGTTTCCCCGCATTGGGGTCTGTCCCTAGCTAGTTGCCACATCTGATGTCTCTTGTCTTGGCTTGTTTTCTTTCGATCTATTAATGTTCTATCAGCATTTTACTTAATGTTAATGTGATTGCTAAACAGTGGCTAATAAGAAGAGATTGAAGTAAACTACTCTAAGCATAGAACATACCATAAATTAATATCTTTGAAAGTGATCACCTATGGAGGATTAGTAGTGCCTTTTCCCTTAGGAGATATGGAGTCAAGGATAATTTATCATTTGGAAAGAATTCACCCAGTCAAGGATGCCTTCAAACAACTTCGCATGGCATTAAGGCATGAGAGCAGCTGCTTCAAGGGCTTTATACTTCCATTTGCAATAATTGATGACTTATCAGCATGTATTTAGCACAAATTATCTCTAGGAACATTCAGCCATTCATACATGGCCCATGACATGATGCAACACTATAAAAGATCACAATTTCCACCAATTTGTATAGAAAAACAATAAATTTCAAACTTGTAGAGCGAAAATCCTAGCAACATTCATGTGACAAAAGTAATTAACAAGAATAAGCATGGAAAGAGCACTTACATGTATAAAAGAGTATATCCAATCATCAAATTATGCCAATAATGAAGCTCCAAGACAAGAGAGAGAGATCCAAACATCAAAATTCATCCATATAATCCACACTCGTCCTCCAAAAAGGGATAGCAAAAATCTCACAAGAGCTAATAACCCAATCCAATTGATGATGATCAAAATGAATAATCTCACTTCTATTTATACAATCATTAAGGATTTCGATTTGCGTAATATGGCCAAATTGAGCCCCAAATAATAAAATGTGCAATAATAGCATCCCTTGGTGAAAAGCCCACGAAGATAGCTCAATAATACAACAATAAGCCTTTCAAGAGGGTTGAATGATCAATAAAGTGAGTCGTTGTGCCTTCGAGGAGACATAATGAAGTCCAACGGGTGCCATGATGTGAAATTGGACTCGCAAAATAGTGGACAAGGGGTTGGCCGCTTGTTTTCCAAGCAAGAACTGGTGGTGCTCCCAAGTGGGTGTGGGGGCACAAGGACATCCTCATGGGTCTCCAAGTGGATCGACAATGCGTGTAGACCATCTGTAACAGTTAGGATGATGATACAAGCCCTCCCTCTGCAACAGGAGACATCCTCTAGGTCCTGAAACATCTGCCAAGTGTATGGTGCAAGTGTGGAGTTGGTTGGGCATAGTGAACCAGGTGCATCATCCTCATCCAAACGGTGGAACACGACTAATCAATGGGAAGTGTTGGGGATCCACGAAGTAATCCCTGTTACGGAGGAGGCCCATGGCTCTCAACATTCACCCTACAAGTGCCCATGTAGCCCTTTGGATGGCTAGGACCCCGTATAGGGAGACCAAGCCCCAAATGGAGACCCACCTACAATCTTGCATAAGATCCAATTCGTCCCCTTGCCCTCCAATACAACAAATCATTAGCATAATCAAGTAAAAGAGTTTACAAATCATGGAATCAATGGGGCATTTCATGGTGGCATGCCCTTCCATAGTGGGCTTTGGCATGTACAAGTGTGTTAAAGCTCAATAGCGGGGTTAGCCAAGGATCCCATTAGGTGGTTTCATCCTTTAAAGGAGTGACATGTTCATGGTACATCCTTTAGGTGGTAGGTGGAAAATGATAAAGTGGTGGAACAAAGTGGGGATCAGGGGAATCATCCAAATCACATGTTATGGTACAAGGGTAGATATAATAAGGGAAGCCCACACCTGGGTATATGAGTGTGGGAGTGAGCAAATTGTGGTACATGAGTTATCCTGGCCTTTGTTTTTCCACCCTTCTTCATATACCTTTTGCCTTTGATTAAATTTTCTTCATAACTGCTTGGGGCTCCTGGAGATGAGAGCATGTTGTGTAATATATAGCAGTGGATACCCCTTTAAGGTGGGGTAGTTCATTGCCCGCCAAGGGTTGGGACAATTATGTGTTCCTTAATGATGGAGGGGGGCTCATCTAGGGCCCATAGGAACCAAGGTGATGGTCATGGAAAAATGGTAGAGCTCATGTTTCGGCTTTTGCCCATGTGCTAAATTTGTATGTCCCAGCCATCTTTTGCATTTTGAGGTATATTTCCTGTTGAAAGTGGCAAAACTACGCTTTTTCTGTTTTTTTTTAGCTGCATCAACCTCTGGGTGTCGTTCCAAGCGCGACCCAAGGTGTGGACAAGGGGAGGCGGAGGCTAACCCTATGTGGATCTAGCGGACACATGTGGACTCGGATGGGGAAAATGATGAATGGGGTCAAAATGAGTGCCAACCCTAAAGCTATTGGCCATTAAAGGAGATCCCACAGGGCTAGGATACAAAGCTAAACACTAAATCGGGCAGGGAAGACAAAAGCACAAACCTAGCCCACTCTTTCCGCTGAATCCCCCCACCAATTCATGCCCAAAAGTGCCCATGACAAGTAAGGAAAATTACTCAACTATACCAATGAAAGTCATACTTTCGAGGTCGAGAAGCCTATCTTCAAATCTACAATCATAACAAGTGGGCGAGGGATCGCATGGTTAGCTCAGGTGGCGAAGATAATGGCACATCGAGCTATCTAGTGGCTACAAGGGATGTTGGTTGTCGGCTGAGGGCCATCTAGGAGAAAAAGTTTCTCCTATGTACACTACCCACAAGTGGTGGGTAACAAGTCCAACAGCAAGGGCAACCACCAGTGAAGTTCTTCATCATCGGAGTTCATAGGGAGATCCTTCAATATCTTGAATGCAATACTTTCATCAATTATCACATCTCGACTGACTTCTATTCGGTGTCCTTCCTTTATGTAGATCCTATAAGCCTTAGAGGAGTTAATGTAGTCCACATACGTTCCCTTCATGGCAGATGGATCCAACTTCTTCCTTTTGTCCTTAGATATATGAATATAGATAGGACAACCAAAAATTCGGAGATGATCTATGGTTGGTTTCTTCCCAGTGAACACTTCTTCAAGAATCTTGTTATCTAGTGATATGTGGGGACTTCGATTTTGTATGTATACAATTGTCTTTGTAGCTTCACCCCACAGAAATTTCAGTAAATCTTGATCATGTAGCATTGCTTTTACACTTTCTTCAATGGATCGATTCTTTCGTTCTACAACTCCATTTTGTTTGGGATTATATGGGACTATCAGCTCCCTCTTAATCCCAAACACCTTATAGAAAGTTATGATTCCCTTAGGTGTGTATTCTCCTCCATTATCAGATCTTAATATCTTGATTCTTCTTTCTATAAGGTTTTCTACTTTAGCTTTGAATTCTTGAAATTTGGTAAATACTTCATCCTTGGATTTCATTAGGTAAACCCAAGTTTTCCTTGAATTATCATCTATAAATGTGACATAATATAGATGACCACCAAGTGATTTAGGAGTCATAGGACCACAAACATCAGAATGAATAAGATCCAAGATTTCTTTTGACGGTGAAGCAATGTTTCTAAATGGTCTCTTGGTATTCTTACCTAATGCACATCCCTTGCATACTCCTTCGTGATATTTCAGTTCAAGGATTCCATCTACTATTGAATTTAGAGTTAGAAGGATTTTGAAATGGAGATGATCGAATCTTCTATGCCAAAGTTCACATGGGCTGATTTCAATGTGAAGTAAAGCTTAAGCAAGGGGAGATAGCAACCTGTAAAGTCTTCCTTCACGAATCCCAATCACTCTAGCATTTTCTATGCTTGAGTTTTTACCCCATACTACAACTTTTGCATCAATGAAAACCACTCTATCACCTTTATCTTTTAGACTTGAAATGGAGAGTAAGTTCTAATGTAGACCTGGAACAAATAGGATGTTGTTGAGATGAATATTGCCTCCAATCTCCAGCGCTATTGAGGTTGATCCAATTCCTCTCACAAGATAGCTCTTTTTATCACCAAGCTCTATGGAGTAAGAAGACTTTCCTTTTGACAATGTTTTTAGTTGCTTATGATAATTGGTCATGTGCCTTGATGCTCCACTATCGATCACCCAAATGCTCTCATCTTGAAATGTGCCAGTGAGTGCTGAGAAGAGTCCTTCGTCCTTTGTCTTTGTCACTTCCTTCTTTGGAGTAAATAGGAGATTCCATACTTCTTTGATGCCTTTCTTGAGATGACTTGCCACCTTTGAACACTTCTTTAGAAACTTCTTCAATGTAGTAGAGATCTTCATAATGCCCTCTGCCAACCTTAGCTCTGATACCATGTTGAGAAATCTATAGGGCAATAGTTAAGATGATTTCTCTTTCTATGATAACTGCTTGTGATGTCTTTTTACTTTTTCTTACTTTATTAACTTCTTCACTTATTATTATGTTTGAATATCATCAAACAGCTACCAAAACAAGAAGAACAATAGTACACAAGAACACAGAATGTAGGCTGCAAGCCAGGGCCAAAACCTCTCCACTTGAGAGGAAAACCCGCAAAATCTCTTCTCTTCTTATAGATTCTTCAATTGACGAATTCCAAGACCTATAGACCAAGACCAATACCCTCCAAGACCAAGTCCAACCTTTTTAAATGATGTGCTTCCCTTGTCCAAGTCAAACCCAGTCAAATCTCTTCCCGCAACACAACTTCGACCCCCAGCTTCAGAATTTTGACCTCTACTGCAAGTTTGAAAATTTTTGGCCCACTACAATTACTATTGCATCCACACGTGTGAGTGAAATTAGCCTTCCAAGGCCTCCCAGCAACTTCGCTTGCCTTGCTTCCTTGTCTAGGGCTAGTAGGTGACCTAGTAGACCCTTCTTCCAACAGATTTGATCCTCTTCTAGCAGATAGAAAATTTCAACCGTGAAGTAGCAAACCCTGGCTTCTCTTCTTTGTACATGTGAGAGAGAATTAGCCCAAAAGCAATCTTTCTTCGTCCTCTTCCTTCTTCGCTCCTCTCCTTTGCTTGAATGAGTGAGTGATGAATGTGTCTCAAGGAGGTTGAGTTCCCTCCTTTATATAGGCTTCTCAAGGTGGATGTGGCTCCTCAAAATAGGCTGACTTCCCAGCTGCCAAGCTGACTTGGTCTTGAAGGGTATTTTGACACTTTTAATGACAAAAAAAAGTTTATTTACAAGTTACAATGTGCCCGATGGGGTCTTCAACTTATGACAATCACTCTTTTGACTTCTTGACCTAGGACAAACATTAGAAGCACTCAATGGGTGTTTGACCTATAAAATAAAAGACCTTGAGCATGAAACCCATGCTCCAAAAATAATAATAATAATAATTTTGTTTCATTTTACAATATACAAGAATCAAAAGTATGTTTCATATTTATGAAGACCAAACCTAGTTACACATTTTTCAACATGACAAGGGTCTTAGGTCTTGGAATTCGTCATTTGAAGTTCTATAAGAAGAGAAGAATTCCTATGGGTTTTCCTCTCAAGACGAGAGGTTTTGGCCCTGCCTGCAGCCTACATTTTGTGTCCTCTTATCTACTTGATCTTCATAGTTTGGTAGGTGTTGGATGATAAGAAAATAATAATAATCAAGAGAAAGAAGAAGTTAATCAAGTAAAAATACATCATAAGCAGTTATTAAAGTAAGAGAAATCAACTAATCTAGCTGCCCCTAGATTTCTTAGCAACACAATGAAGTCTTATGATAACAATTCATCTTTGGAAGCCTATAAGTGCAAAGTTCCATTCAATATTGATTTGGGATGGTTAGATCATGTTATAGTTTGACAATTCTGCTCATCACTTAAAGTTTGTATTGTCTATTATCATCAGCCATGAGAACATCAAGATCATGCAAAACATCACATGTGAATGTACATATATAAAAGCCTTTTCATCAATATGCTTTGAGGACAAGGCATTTCTAAAGGGGAAGGCAATGTTATGACCATAAATATGTATTAAATAAATATAAATAATAATAATAATAATTAATACAATAGAAATTATATAATTAATAATTATAAAAGGACATGTCCCAAAGGACATGACTATTTATGAATGGGAACTCCCACGTAAGGATATATACGAGATCCCATTTGTAATCTCAACAACATATTTTTCTACCATCAACTACTACTATAATATTTATATATAGTCCACATGGATTTCATTTTATTCCAAACTTTTTTCAATATTTTGTGTGATAACGAACTTTGTTCGTTTCACAATCCCTTCACTAATTCTTTCAATCTATATTCCTATTCTATTTGAGGGTTGGCCATCATTTGTAACGCAGCCAGGCCACCACCACCTAGGTCTGCCATCGTTTTTCTTGTTTGTTACAACCTCGCGACACCCACAGTCCAAGTGTCCTAGATGTTCTTATGTTTTCTATTCAGATTTTGGTGAGCCTAAGGCCCTAAAATGATGAATGGAAAAGAAGGAAGGAACTTAAGCAAGCGGGAATTTAATAGTCATATCTCTAGCAATGGACGAAAGAACTCTATTTCAAGCACATCACAATCTACAAGGGCAAGCTAGCTTGTCTTCTTGCTTGGCCACATCCTCTGTTTGTCCACTTACAGGTGCATAGGATGTGGAAAACAACAATTATGAGTAACTAAAAGAGCTTTATCCTACAGGTTCATATTTTGGATCCACAATCCTCTTGGAAGCCACAAACAAACTCTACCAAGGACCTCGATCCAATCCCAACACTGTCCTTGTTCTCCAATTTAGACCAAATAGTTCTAGCAAGATTATGGGATCAAATATTCAACAAATTCTTGGGCATGTTAGTGCATATCAAAGCAATTCAGACCAAATGGTTCTAGCAAGTTTATGAGATCAATATATACAATGAATTCCTGGGCCTGTTAGTGCATATTAAAACAAGTCCCATGTTGATTTGTGGTAGCATCGGATGTGCTCTAGCCATGAAATTTGGTGGAGAGGCTAAGGCACATGAGATCTCCAATACCTCGAAAGGGTTTGGGCAGATTCTAAACAGTTTGGAAGATATTAAAATAATTAATATTTTTGATGGAGTCCCTAAGTCTAAAATTAGGGAAAATAAAATATTAATGTGAATTAATATAAAATTGTGTTAGAATGGTCAAGAGAAAAATATAAGAGGAGGCTTGGGGGTCACTTAGAGAACACACCGAGTTGATCAAAATTTCGACTTTCTAGGGCAGGTTTTGCTGAGGAAGTCGAGAGAGTGATCAGAGTTGTAGCTGAGGGGCAGTGAATACAAAAGCAGAGAGGCAGAGATAGTGCCAGAAGGATCAACACAACAGCCGAGAAAGCTGACACAGAGGGCAAAAGCCGAAACTGTCGGGAACAGCGAGAACTGTCGGGAACTGCCGAAATTGCTGGGAACTGTCCAAACAGCCGGGAAAGTTGAGGCAGAGGGCAAAAGTCGAAACTGCCGGGAACGGCCCGAACTGTCAGAACAGCCGGGAAAGCTGACGCAGAGGGCAGAAGCCGGAACTGCTGGGAACTGCCGGAATAGCTGGGAAAGCTAACGCAAAGGGCAAAAGCCGAAACTGCCAGAACAGTCGGGAAAGCTGACGCATAGGGCAGAAGCCGGAACTGCCGGGAACTGCCAGAACAGTCGGGAAAGCTTGCGCAAAGGGCAGAAGCCGGAACTGTCGGAACTGTCAGGAACTGTCGGAACTGCCGAGAAAGATGACGTAGAGGGCAGAAGAGGCTGACGCTGGGGTTTTTCGTGGGGCAGATTGGAGCTGAGGAGCTATCGTAGTGTTTATCCGGGGTTTCAGCCAGAGCATGTGTCTCCGAAGGAGAGGTACTATTGCCAAGATTATTCTCTGTTGGGTGAGCCGGTTTTGACACCCATATTGTATTCAGAAACTGCATAATAATAAAACCCTCAAATAGCTGCATCGGTTTTCCTGCATTGGGCTTTTCCGAAGACACTGGTCCAAAAACAACGGTGTCACTTGTGAGCTTGTTTTGTTTCCTTCAGTTGATGATCTATAATGTGTTAAGCATGTACTTGTATTTATTTCCAGTATTTACATGGCAAATAACTTGTTAATTAACAGTACAAGTAGGTATGAATAAATCAGAAAGTACATGAAGGATTTCTAATGGGTTAGAATTAGAAATTCCAACATGGTATCAGAGCGTGGTTGCAGATCACAGGAGAACTGAAGACATCAGCCAAGCAGAGTAGCAGCAGCAAAAATCAATTGTCTCGACTGGCAGAGTTGATCATTGCAGAAAGCGATAGAGGAAGGAGTGACGCAGAGGGACTGCGTCATCATTCTGAGCCGAAGAAAGACAACGCAAAGGCTAAGGGAGGCAGAATTAGGCTCATGCAGAGCCACGCAGAGGCCAGGAGGGTTGACGCAATTGGTTGGGGGAGCTGATTTGCCGGTGTCGGGATTGTGCAAAGCCAAGTGGCTCAATCCTTCAATTGTTGGGGTATAGGAGGTTGTGGGTAAGTTGCAGAGTGAAGCTGGTGGGGTACTATAGTCAGAACAGTACCTAACAGGGCAAGACCAAGGGGAGGGAGTTGCTGCCAAGGCGGATTTCTAGCCAAGGAATCCAGATCAGTGGTGTAGTTGCACAGATGATCGAAGAGGGGCAACTTGATGGTTGGTAGAAGGATTTCCAGGAGGGAAATCGGGACTCAGAGGGAGTCCAGAAGAGAACTTCCAGACGGGAAGTAGAGAGACTCGGAGGAGTCGAACAGAGAACTTCCAGATGGGAAGTAGAGAGACTCAGCAGGAGTCAAACCAAGAACTTCCAGGTGGGAAGTAGAGAGACTCGGAGGAGTCGACAGAGAAGAGTAGAGAGATGGCCATGAATGGGATGAGGGATCAAGATAGGCTGGACAGAGCGTCCAACTTTGTGGTCTTGAAGGCTAGGATCCTGTCCATTCTAGATGAACATCATATCAAGGCCTTCGCCTTTAGGAATGATGATTGTGCCATGAGTACTCATGTGCCACTTGAGAAGAAGTGGGGAGACATCAAGCTGTAATCAGGTGGACTATAGGCGATGAGGGGCAGGATCCTCGAGGTACCCAACCTCTTGGATTATACCTTGCTACGAGAGCCCCAATGAGAAGTAGCAGTACTGGCAAATGTCGGTAGAGACGAATGAGGATGGAGCAGCAGAGGGAGCGACAGTGCAGGATTCCCAGGACAGTGTGAGGCTAGCAGGCTGCAATAGTGCGAGAGGCACGGGAGTGTTGCACCAGTGCAGGATGGCACACAGAGGTGTACAACGGTGCGAGATGCAGGGAGTTGTTGCATCAGCGCAGAGGTCAAAGAGGGAGCACGTGTCAGTGACAGAGGGAGCTTCAGCATCCAGAGTGTCTCTAGCCTGACAGAGATGTTAGAGTTGGGAGATCAGTTACTTACTTCTCAGTAACTGAGTTGCAGTGCAGCAGTTAGCAGTGGCGATGCTATGGGCAGCACTATGTAGCATGATGAGAGGGGATGCAGTGCAGACGCAGCAGTGGCAGTGGCAGGGCCATGGGCAGCAGCGCGAATGCAGAGGGAATTGTCATACAGATGCAGTAGCGGCAATGGCAAAGCCATGGGTGGCAGTACGAGATACAGCAATGCAGATGATGGGAAGCAGGCCTAGCATCAGGGACCAATGTTGGATGATCAGAGTAATACTTAGTGAGGAGTATTGCTAGAGCATAGTCCTCGCTAAGAGGGAGTGTTGATTTGGGGTAGCATCGGATGTGCTCTAGCCACAAAATTCGGTGGAGAGGCTAAAGCACATGAGATCTCTAATACCCAGAAAGGGTTTGGGCAAATTCTAAACACTTTGGGAGATATTAAAATAATTAATACTTTTTAATGGAGTCCCTAAGTCTAAACTTAGGGAAAATAAAGTATTAATGTGAATTAATATAAAATTGTGTTAGAACGGTCCAAAAGTCATGGATCAAGCCAGATCTAATCTTAGCCATTGATTAGGGACTTAATCTTGGTCATTGATTTTTCAACAAGAAATGTGTAAGAGGAGACTTGAGGGTCACTTGGAGAACACACCGAGTTGATCAAGATTTCGACTTTCTGGGGCAGGGGTTGCTCAGGAAGTCGAGAGAGTGATTAGAGTTGCAGCTGAGGGCAGTGAATATAGAAGCAGAGAGGCAGAGATAATGCCAGGAGGATCAATGCAACAGCCTAGAAAGTTGACGCAGAGGGCAGAAGCTGGAACAGCCAGAACTGTCGAGAACTATCGGAACAATCGGGAAAGCTGACGCAAAGGGCAGAAGCCAGAATTGTCGGGAACTGCCAGAATAGACTAGAAAGCTGACGCAAAGGGCAAACGTCAGAACTGTCGAGAACAGCCGGGAACTGTCAGAATAGCAAGGAAAGCTGACGTAGAGGACAAAAGTCGGAATTGCCGGGAACAACCGGAACTGCCGGGAATAGCCGGAACTGCCGAGAACTACCGGAAAAACCGAGAAAGGTGATGCAGAGGGCAAAAGCCAGAACTACCGAGAACGCTGACACAGAGGGCAGAAGCTGGAACTGCCGAGAACTGCCAGGAACGCTGACGCAGAGGGTAGAAGAGGCTGACGTTGGGGTTTTTCGTGGAGCAGATTGGAGTTGAGGAGCTGTCGGAGTGTTTATCTGGGTTTTAGCCGGAGCATCTGTCTCCGAAGGAGAGGTACTACTGCTGAGATTATTCTCTGTTGGGTGAGCCGATTTTGGCACCTAGATTATATTCAGAAACTGCATAATAATAAAACCCTCAGATAGTTGCACCGGTTTTCCCGCATTGGGTTTTTCCGGGGAAATTGGTCCAAAAACAACGGTGTCACTTGTGTGCTTGTTTTGTTTCCTTCAGTTGATAATATGTAATGTGTTGAGCATGTACTTGTATTTATTTCCAGTATTTACATGGTAAATAACTTGTTAATTAACAGAACAAGTAGGTATGAATAAATCAGAAAGTACATGAAGGGTTTCTAACGGGTTAGAATTAGAAATTCCAACATCCCATGTCTCAATATTTTAAGCATGACCACTTAGATCTTGCCCCCACAATACTAAAGACATGACTTTGTAAGAAGCTCATCTTTGCTCCAGTGCCATCAGTGATCACTAATGCCAATGACCAATGATTCTACATTTTCGAGTTGATATGCCCAATGCATTCTTGCCAAGATACATCATCACATAAAAAGGAAGCCCTGTGTACCCACAAGTAAAATTTACCTAATTCCACCTTGCTCTAACCCTAGCACAAACACAGTTAACAAAAAAAATCCTCTGTGCTTCTAGTAGAACCAATGGCCAACATAACTTGCAACATAATTACTTCATACTCTTACTAGGACTATTGGCCAACAACCAATGCAACTAATTTTTTTCTAAGCAACACTAATGGCCAATGTGGCTACCACCCAATGACTAACTCAAGTTTCTACACAACTCATCCATGTTTACAATAGGCCAATACCACCCGAAGTAAGACCTACACAGCAATAACAACCTTTTAAATGCAAGACTACACGATACCAATCTTCTTGAGCAAATACATGCTGCATATATCTACTATATTGCTGACAGCATACTCAAAGCCATTTTTTGGAAGTAGTTCAAATAAACCAGGAATTTGAAATGCCACTTAAGCTTTTGATAGTACTATATGTGGACAGCTCATATGAACCTAGTACAAAATAAATATTCACCAGAAACAATACAACTAACGCAAGGAGGGATCCAAAAATCATTTTGAAATTAAAGATGATTTCCACTAAGCATAGAGGAAATGGTGAGCACATAGTAATATATATTTCCTAAGTACTCCCATTAAGCATAATGCATCCAAAAATCATTTTGAAATTAAGGATGATTTCCACTAAGCATAGAGGAAATGAGCACATAGTAATATATATTTCCTAAGTACTCCCATTAAGCATAATGCATCGATGTATCTTTTTCTATATTTTGTATCAAGTTCAAAAGTGTGTATATTTAGATATCAACTCTTAATCAGGGGAAGAATAGACTAGATGGAAACTTCCAAAGATGTAACAGATTGCATGTAAGATTAGGAGAGGACATTTTGAACTCTTGTCATTTGGGTTTATCTTGGGTGGTTGAGAGGAATGACTGTTATACTCCCTACCCAGGTTCAATTCCTACAAGTGACATGATGAGCTCATAAGGAGTATATAGTTGTAATGGCTTTGAGCTTGTTGTTGAACGGCTGTAAGCCCTGAAAAATATCTTACCCTTGCATACGGGGTGGAGGGTAGGGTGCTTTGTTACATGGAAAAAGAAATGTTGCACTCTCATGAAAAGTCACCCTTTCTGCTTAAGGGAGCTCGTCTTCCATGTATCGTCACCCAAAATTATGTATACAATACCATTCTTTGAGCAAGCTTTTGACATTATCGGTGTCTTAGAGGTAATCATAGATATTTAGTCACTATCTCAATTCTTTAGTATTAGTAGTTTAAGCAAAAGATCTTCAGATTTATAGAACTGACCTATATGAGGAATTCCATTCAATATCGCTATTGTTGCAGGAACAGCTCCATTCTCCTTCACAATCATCTCAACCTGCTTTGCAGTCTCAAAATTCTGTGGGTATGGCATACCTAGTACAAAACAATCACAACAAAATTGAAAGAGAGAAAATCAAAAAGATGAAAGTGTATGATGCCAAAACAGACAATTGCAGAGAAAAGTTGTTTAACAAAATTTTATAGTAAGATACATGGAAGATTCCCAAACAAAATCAAAATGCAGAAGACAAAATGTTCAAAGCCCTGATTCTCCAACAATGTAGCCTTCTTTAATTTCATAAATTTTGTTCACAAGACTCTCAAGACAGATAAACAAAATGATATTGGTTATCCAGTTTCTTCATAACTCAATCTAATAAATGGAAATAATTTGAGAGTTATTCTATTTAGGAGAATTAGTTTATAGCAATGCAGTCTCAAAATTTCCCATAAACATCCCTTGCACAAAGCTGCCGTAAAAATGGATCTTTTGCTAGTTAAATCATCCTTGGCAACTTTCCTATCCCCTTCTGTTGAGAATTTTTCACAAATCATCAGCCAGTTGCCATGTTAGATAGAGTCCATAAGTTCACCAGCAAGGCCTATTGAGATCCATAGAGAAGTTGTTCAGAATAACAGCAAGTAGTTCAACACCTTGAAAAGAGATATATAACAACTTCAAATAGAGTGCATGCACTTTTTCTGTTGCCAGAAATAAAATTCACCCGTTTTGATAGAAAAACAATCAGGTTTAGGGTCATGTCACTTGAGAGTCCTGTTATCCATTAATCTGGCATGGGATGAAACGAGATGTTGTGAAAAGCTATGTATATCCTGCACAAGGCAATTGGACCAACAGGAATCATGAGGATGTGTTTCCTGGATCCCAAGTGGATGGGATTGATGATGATTTACTAGTCACTACTGATTCAAAATCTGATTGTGGTGATTCTGTGCGAAGGTTTTGGATGGACTGAATCATGTATAGGTTGTGAGACCTGCGGAAGGACATGTCAAGCAAAGGAGATGGGTGCTGGCCCAAATTCTACACCAAATGAAGCATTTGCGCAACTGAGGGTTTGATATATGCTTTCAGAATTCTGACAAAAGTCTTTGAAGTTGAAATAAGAAGGGAGGTCAAGTTTGTCTATGTGTGAAAGTTGCATAAGATTCCATACTGTGTTTCATTGGGATGTTGCCTGAAGAAATGCCACAATACAGCCGAATTATTACAGAGGCCTATGTTAGGCATGTTGACCAAGGAAGGGAAATTTTTGGCTGAGATAGTGTTGTGGGACCTGGGTTTTCTTAAGTCACCTGAGTTAGTACATTTACCTTCGGGGTGCTTGTTGGTCTTACATTTATCTTGGGGATGCTTGTTGGTCTTACGTTGGACTTGGCCAAACCTACAAAAGCGGGGTTTCAGAGGTTTTGGGTAAATTTCAGGACATGAAATTTACTTGTGAGTATAAATATGATAAGTAAAGTGCATAGATTCTGGGTCTGTTGGGATTTGCAGTCAGAATGCTGAGTGTAATACAGGGAAGTTTCTGGATATTGTAGATTTTAATGCAAGATACAAGAAAACGTATGTAAAATCATTTGTTCCGAAGCTGTTGCATTTGATCAAGAAAGACAAAAAAAATATATCTCGCCCTTCCAGGTCTTCAGCACTCATGCCCACAGATGTTATAGTCAGTGACATCAAAGTGCAAGTTCATATTTTTTTGCTTTAGACCTGTTATATCGTAATCACTGGAAACTTTTACAAGAGAAACTAAAAGTGCAAAGAAAATTCTTGTATGATTCTTTTCAAGAAGCAAGGAAGTCCTAATTTGCAACTCCAAACACTAGAGAAAGATGCAACATACAAGGCTGGAACGCATTCTACGAAGTGGTTGGAGATTGTACACTGCAGATTGTTCCGCGATGTAATAACTTTTATCATATTGATGATCATGCCTCAGGTCCAGAATCATATCTAAAGCAATCCAAATCCACAAAAAGGTCCAGGGATGTAGCAATGTTGAGGGATACTTTTCAAGAAACTAGTGTTGGTATTCTGTAGCTTGAAAGGAAATTCTAGGCAAAGGTTCTTTTACTTTGTAAGCATGCTCATGGTCAAAGCCTTAGTCCTTTTTCCTTGATGATTAAAGGTCATCAGATGTGCAATCTGACTCTGAAACAGAGTTGCCCCATAGACTGAGATGATTTTGAAGAAATAAGGTTGATGTATATTTACATGTGTAAACATTGAAACAGAATTTGGTGGGGCCAACCTGAGCTCAGATTTGAACCAACATGTGCATCCAAAGATCAGGGCCAACTTATACAAGCCCTAACATTGGTTCAGGTAATGATGTATCCACAGCTGGGAGAATGTTTGGCATGATGAAGGCCCATACATCCACCCTTGAAGGAGGAATTGAGAGTTTTATTGGCATGATTGGTGGAGGAGACCCACCATTGAGGATTAGCATTCACTTGGGAATCCCACTTCTGCACTCAAAAGGAGACTCCGAGAAAAAATTGGAGAGCTTGCGTGTGTTTCTTGAGACGGAATTCACCTTGAAGGGCCTTTGGAGGTTGAATGCTGCATGTTGAAGCCCATTTTTCAATTAGTGATGGAGGTGCCCTGTTTGGGGAGCTATTCAGTGTATATTATTGTACATTTGGCATGAAAAGACCATTTTTTGTATATTTTAGACTAACTAATTGGTGAAGAGGTTTTTTACCCTTCCCTATGCTAGATTAGGAGGTTTTCATTTGAAATATCATTATTTTGTTGTAAAAGAAGTTAAACATCCCATTATAAATAGAAATGCACTTCCTCATCATTTTTCATGGTTGGATTAGGGAAGAAATCCCTTAAAACAAATTCTGAAATTTTGTTGGAGTTATTTTGTATTGGATTTGGTGCTATGGATGGAATGCTAATTCACCTCATTGAGGAGAATATTTGTGGATGAATTTTTGCAACTTCATTGATTTTCATGGCAAAAGTTTATGGATGAACAAAGATTGCTTGAGTAAATGGTCTCTCTAAGTCTATTACTTATCTAGTGGTGAAGGTGAATTCCCTTTACATTGTTCTTGAATAGATCCTTTCTTGTAAACCCTAGGAAGATTTCTAGTGGTGCGTCTTCCCTTGAAGTTATCTATGAGCATGTAAATGTATAAGGTGGTCGTCTAGGGTTAGTAGTGGACAACCCTAGTCATCACCCTGGATCCATTCATACTTTCTCAAGGGAGAACTGGTTGACTCTATATTCCCAATGAAAAGACACTAGTCTCCAGTCCTCCCATCAACTTTCATAACTTAAAATTCTTCCAGAACCAATTTATTGGATTTACTCTTCATATCACCTTGGAACACATTGCCTTAAATCCTACCAATCTTAACCTAAGTAACCTGACACAGGTATTCGGGATTCGTCGGATACCGGGATTCGCGTGTCGGATTTGGACACGTTGACCCCCCATAACAGGACACGTTATATATTATTTTATTAAAAATATATACATATATATATTTAAAATATATATATATATATATATTAAAAATTACATATTTCTTACACAAATTCTCATTAATGATACAAATTCATTGATTTCAAACATAGATCTTCATCTAGATGTAAGTTTTACTGTTTACAAAGTAAGTTAGTAACATTATAGCAGGCATAGTACATACAAAATTAAAATACATGTCACATAAATGATAAGTCAATGAATCATAAATTCAAAATTCATAAAAGATAAATCATAATCCATATTCAATTCATCAATGATCCAATAGGAGAAAGACAAGATAGTAAGATAAAGACACTGACAGTTGTAGTTTTCTCATTAAGTCATCAAAATCAAAAAGTGTTACATAGGTAGTGCAATGCCAATGGAAAATAGAAATAGAAAATACAAAACAACTACAGTTATACAAGCCTCAAGGTAGTAGGTAGCCCATGACTCATGAGTCATCAATCCTCATAGTCATCATCAAAATCAGCATCATTGTCCTCATCATCATGGTCATCACTGATCTCCTCTGCATCCTCCTCCTCCCCTATATCCATAGTCGTCTCTGCATCTGCTAGTGTGGAGGATGACCCCTCTACAATATCACCATCATCAACTCTAACAGGCTCTAGCACTGGATCATTGAGATCCATGTTGGCCAATGCCAACTCAACACTGTTGTCTAGACCCATATCATCAGGAAAGGCACCCAACATCTTTGTCTTTCCCTTCAACCACTCTTCCCTCTGCCTGTAAATAAGACGAAGGTTGGTGTGCACATACACCATTGTCTCTGCCCTGGACTACTCAAGCCTACTCTTCTTAACACTATACAAATTCCCATATGTGCTCCAATTCCTCTCATAACAAGAGGATGAAGTCCCCTGAGAGAGGAGCCTCATAGCTAACCGTTGTAGAGGAGGGCTTGTTGCCCCATGATTTGCCCACCAAGAATAGGGCTTCTTAGCCACCTGTCTCTAATCACATCATATCCTGCAAATTGACCAGTGCCAATGGAAAACTCTGCAAAGGCATCCTCCACCTCATCAAGCAATGCTCTATCCTGAAAAACCTGCCTGAATGCATCTTTCCTCCCCTGTGATATTTCACCATCCATGTGAGGAGGGAATCTGCAGGAAGGTCCACCATTCAGCCACTCATGGCTATAGTATTTTTGGGTTCAACGAGTGAGCCAAACAATGTAAAGGTGTGCAATTATTGTCCCAACTGCTGACAAGAATATCCTGTATAGTACCACAGAAGGCCTCTGGTGATGTCTCATACTCGAGGCACTCATTTTGTATAATAATGCTCCTCACATACTCAATCATGGAATCCCATCCCTCATAAACCTCTCCTAGGATGGGTTTGTCTGTATCTGCAAATCAAAGCAAAGAAATGATAGGATCCATGATCTGAATAATTAGATCTAACCCTCTCCCACCAAGCATCATCTAGCATTGTGTCCTTCACTCTTTTAGAGGCTAGTTAATCTGTCTTTCTCCAAAAAGACCAAAACTCATAAATAACCATGGCCCCAAGAGCGGTCTTGACCTCCCTCAACCTCTTCAACATGACGAGTGAAGAGGCAAACCGTGTATCAGCGATCTTCAACAATGATAGATTGTTGTATTCCTTATAGATAGTGAGGGCATTTGTATGATTTTGCACAAAGTTACGGATATGCCATGCATCCTCAATAATGTTACCAATCCAAAGTACATTAGAAGCAATGGATTCCAGTGCTAAGTTCAATGAATGGACAATGCAAGGTGTCCAAAACACTTGTGGATATTTAGCTTCCACAATCATGCCAGCAGCCTTGCAAACAGGTGCATAATCTGTAATGATTTGCACACAAGAATCAACACCTACATCTTCAATAACTTTAATAAACAACTCACCCATAAATTGTGTGTCCTTGTATTCTCCAAGTGTATCCATTGCTTTCAAGAAAACTGAACCATTCAAGGAAGACACCATGAAGTTGATGAGTGGGTGTAGTGTTGGATCTGTCCATCCATCAGAAACAATGCTAACCCTAGATATTGGCCATGATGCTTTACTAGGCTCAAGCATTTTTTACACCTCTTTTTTTGCCTTCGTCAACAATGTCATTCTAAGCTTCTCTAAACCGAGAGGCACATACCATGATGGAGACCCGTGAGTTAGAGCTCGACACATCTCAATAAATAGAGGTGAGCGTGCAACATTAAAGGATATGAAGTTTTGATAGAAAAAAAAGGCAATGGTGAGATCAAGCTCTTCCCGTTTCTTTTTTTGAAAAATATTGTCCATTGGACCAAGTGAAATTGTCTTTCCTTTTGCTGCTTGTCCCCCAATAGAACTCTCAAATGGAAATTTGTTGGTGCCTTTCCTAAAAAATGGAAGGGGGTCATCATTCTTGGTTTTTTTTTTATTTTGCAGCCACGTTTGCCATACCAACAGTGAACTCTTTTTCCAATTCTTTTCTCTTTTGTAAAGAAACTTGTGTACAAGCTCCAACTCCACAACCTGGTAAAGCCAACAAATGGCCTTTCACACGGTAATATGTGCTCGTGAAAGTATTGTGGCAAAAGTTGCATCTCCAATTCACATTGCCTCCTCCCCTCCCCTTGCTGCTTGACCCATCCTCTCTTGTGACATATTTCCATAAGGGATATTTCTCAATGTTACCTTTAGGAGGAAGTCTTCCCTCAACATTACTTGCAGCAGACTCTGATGATATTGGGGGAGGAGGGGCGTCTCCAATGGGAACATTCTTCCCTTTCCTTTGCCCCTTACCTGCTGCCCTTGATTGAGCCATGAATACTGTAAAAAAAATAAACAAAAAATGCACAAATTTCTAAAAGAAATGATATACAAACTATTGTAATACAAATGCAAAAAAATAGAGAGGAAATGCACTTACCAGTTGTTTGAATCTCCTTGAAAACGTTCCACACCCTTGGCTCCTTGCTCCAAAATCCTCACAGCAAACCCACAGCTCAACTATTGCAAAAGAAATGACAGCAAATGAGGAAAAAAAGAGTCATTTCCGCCCTTTATTGGCTGCGCAAGTCCCAGAATTCTAGATTCGTCTCCGAATTTCGGGACACAATGTGTCTGATCGGGACATGATCCAGATTCGGCGTGTCCCAATTGGACACGACGTGTCACGAAATCCGGACACTATTTAGGTTGAATCGTACTGTATTCGACGGATTCGGACACGTCGCCCTCTAAGAGCGAATCTGGTTTCAGAGATCTTAACCTAGGGAAGCCCCCTTTGAGCCAGAGTAGAGTCGACCTAAAGTGAGAAGAGAGTTGGTGAGGTGACAATGGCCGGTCTGTAAGTTTCACTTGGATTGCACTTAAGCTTTCTGACTTTTTCTCAAGAAGTGCTGAAAACTTGACCCCCCAAAATTTTGGAAATAGAGAAACAAGATATTACAAATACATACCTACACATTATATATATATATATATATATATATATATTGTGTTATTTTATCAGTAGCACATTATATCGAAATTTTGAAAGAAAGCATTATGAATAAATGAGCAGGGACATTTTAGTTACAATAGTGGCATATTAAAGACAAGTTACACTAACCAGCATGGAACAGCGAGATATATATATATATATATAGATATGCTATTTTATAAATAGCACATAATATTGAAATTTCGAAAGAAAGCATTATGAATAAATGAGCAGGAACATTTAAATTACAGTGGAGTCATATCAAAGACAAGTTACACTAACCCACATGGTACAACAAGCTACAAGAAGTTTAGAACAGAAAAATAAGCCAATGACAAATGAGTTACAGGAGGGAAAAAGTTTGGAAAATTATCGAGAAGGCATATTAAAGATGAGTTACACTAACCAGCATGGGACAGCACACTACAGGAGGTTTATGATAGACAAATAGGCCAGTGACAGATGGGTACACAAGGGCAAAAGTTCACTTTGAAAGTGGACAAGTTCTCAAGGTGAACTTTTCGCTCCTATACCCATCTATCACTATAACTTATTTGTATGTCATAAACCTCTTGTAGCTTGCTTATCTCATGCTAGTGAGTATTCTTTAATATGCCTCCACTGCTCATCTTATTTCACCTTGAATTAGCATTTCCATTACCCAAGGTGGCTCCACCCAATCAAATCCAAATAAAATTGTGAATTGCACCAAACAATGGTACAGACAATGTACCTGCGATTCCCATAACACAACCAAAATTTTATATTGGTGCAAGCAGACATCAGTCTCAATTTATTGAAGCAACATGAGCCAACATCTTCACATTCTGAGGATATTCTATTACAACCTTGGTCTAGAAGCTAAACTTTGCAAAAAAGAAGATCATGACTTTCAATATGTCCAACAAAAAATTGCCAGATGGTCACTCTTATAAAGGTGACATTGGTAGAAGGGGTATCTTCCTATACCTAACTAGGTGTTCATTTTACGTCTCTAGCTTTGGAGATGAGATTATCTAAGGCTTGCGTTGTCCTTGATGTTGGAAAATGCAAAGTGGCATCTATTAAATCTCATTTTCCTTGACCTTAATATTTGCTTGTGAGTTTAGTTAATCTTATTATGTTCTTTAGTTAGATCTTTTCATCAAACAAATTTCAAGAACAAAACAGCAACAACAGAGGACACAAAAATTAGGCTCTTAGCCAGGGAAAAACCCCTCCAAAGGGAAAACTCAGTAAACTCAACTCTTATTATAGAATCTGTTTCAAAATGAGACACAGCGACCCAAACCCTAGACCAAGTCCTTCTCCAAGTACCAATTCAGCCCTCCAACAAGTATTTTCCTAATTTTGCACCAACCAGCTTGAAACTGTAACTTCGACTTGCCAGCTTCAATACTGCAACTCGTCCTGCAACTTCGACCGCAATTTCGGCCTTGCAACTTCCATAGTAACCCTAATCCCACTTCCTCCTGAGACCTTCCTAGAGCAAGACAGCTCCTCCCAAGGTCAACGAGATCAAGGTAGGGTGTTCTTCTTTCCAGCTACAAGATTTTGCACTTCGTCCTCTGTAATGTCCCTTCCTAAATTAATTTGTCACAAGTTCATTGTTCTACAATTTTGACAATTTTGGAAGCCATGGGACCCATAAAATTTTTGGGAAAAGACTTTGGAAGGAAAAGGAGGCCAAAATATTTTGTTGGTGAAGCGTGGGGGCCACCCACATGAGGAAACACGCACTTGCCTTAAAGGATAGTTCGAATTGCCAAGAAGGGAAAGTTGAAATGCTAGTTGGAGGGGCCGACATGGGGAAAAGAGGCCCACGGATTATTAATAGAAGAGGCCTAGACATATTTGGTATCTTTATGCATATCGAACTCAACTCAGTTGCTCGAGATGCTTAGCCAGGTCACTTGTTGTTTAGCAACGAGTTTTCCAAGCAGAGAACTCACCCTCTCTTTGGTGGACCACAAGTGCCACCCTAGTGTGCTTCCATTCTACCATTCTGGAGGAGTGTTGGAGAGGTTTTAGAGTATAACACTCACCCATCAGTCAGCGAGTGCGTATTCTAGGAGGACACAGGAAGGGAACACGTGGAAGCCATTTCAGGGATCTTCCAGGGTGCAATTGCCAGTAGAATTTTGGTGAAGGAGTTTCAGGGGGACACTAGCCTTTGGGAGAAGTTTGGGAATAGGAGCTTGCTTCTTGTGAGCAGTACGATTTACAGCACCCAAGGCCAGTGCAAAAGTCTCTCACTAGGCACACGTGGGAGTTTGTGGGTCAAGTTGTGGGGAAAGTATTTGCCGGGAGAGATAAGGGGAGTTTTGGGGAAGAGTATCTCAACATTTTTGGAGTGTTATGGAGGGAATTTTCTGGAGTTACAAGCAAGTCGTACTTTCCAACGTTCAAGCAAGCCCCTACATATGTGCATTGATTACAAGGCGCTCAACAAGAAGACATTGAAGAACAGATACCCCATCCCACGCATTTGATGAGTTGATGGATGACCTTAGAGGAGCCAAGTACTTCTCTAAGATAGTTTTGCGCTCGGGCTACCACCAGATCCGAGTGAGGGATCAAGACATCCCCAAGACGGCTTTTAGGTGCCACTATGGGCACTTTGAGTTCTTGGTCATGCCCTTCAATCTAACCAACGCACCTAACATTTTCTAGTCATGCATGAACCATGTATTATGTGGGCAGTTGCGGAAGTTTGTGTTGGTGTTCTTCGACGATATCTTGATTTACAGCCGCACATGCGAGGAGCATTTGCAGCACTTGGAGCCTGGAGGTGGTGCTACGTATTCTAGAGGAGCAGCAGTTTTACGCCAAGTTGTCCAAGTGTGAGTTTGGGCTGACAGATATGCTCTACTTGGGAAACATCATTGGCGCATATGGCGTGAGGTTGCACAAGGAGAAGATCAGGGCCATCCAGGATTAACCTAAGCCCCGGAACGTGACTGAGATGAGGGGATTCATAGGCATATGCACCTACTACAGGAAGTTCGTGAAGGGTTTCTCACAGCTAGCAGCTCCCCTCACAGATTTGACAAAAAGGGGGCTTTCACATGGACAGACAGAGCACAGTCAGCATTTGATCACCTCAAGGAGGTGATGAGCAGCTGCCCAGTGTTGGCACTTCCGGATTTCACGCAACCATTCACATTGGAGTGCGATGCATCAGGTAAGGGGGTTGGCACAATATTGTCTCAGGATGGACACCCCATTGCTTTTGAGAGCCGGAAACTCCTCCCACATGAGAGGTCGTACTCTATCTACGACAAGGAGATGTTGGCCATCATGCATGCGTTGGCCAAATTCCGGCAGTACCTAATGGGCAACAGATTTCGGTTGAAGACGGACCACAATAGTCTTCGCCATTATGGGACAGTAGGTCCTCAATGACAAGAAGAAGAGGTGGGTCAGTAAGGTGCAGGCCTACGATATCAACATTGAGTATGTGAAGGGCAAGCACGACATAGTGGCGGATGCATTATCTAGGAGGCTCGTGTCACTTTCACTCATGAGCATTTGCCATGACTAGAAGGCGCAGTTGCTGGTGGAGTACTATAAGGACTAGAGGGCATACGAGATATTGTAGGGCATTCACGCTGATGAGCGCTATAGGGTGATGGTTGAGGTCATTTACTACAAGGGGGGTATATTCTTGGTGTTAAGTTCGCAGTGGAAGGAAAGGATTCTCCACACAGCTCATGACTCCCCACTTTCAGGACACCAGTTTCCGAAAGACATACATGATAGTAAGAGAGCGGTTCACATGGAAAGGCCTCAAAGGAGATGTTCTGAGATATGTGCAAGAGTGTGAGGCTTGCCAAATGAACAAGGAAGAGTTGACTCACCCAGCTGGGTTGTTACAGCCACTTCCCATTCCCGAGGGGAAATGGGAAAGTATCTCCATGGATTTCATCACGAGGCTCCCAGTGGTGCAGGGGAAGGATTATCTGTGGTGGTAGACCCATTGACCAAATATGCGCACTTCTTCGCCATACCAACCTGGTATACAACGTCACAGGTGGCCGAGTTATTCTTCAAGGAAGTCTTTCACTTGCATGGACTCCCTAAAACCATAGTCAATGACAGAGATAGTCGGTTCATGGGAGCGTTTTGGAAGGCGCTTTTCCGATTAGTGGGTACTTGTAAGAACCGAAAAATAAAACTGAAATACAGGAACCGTAAAATATTTAGAATACCTACCTGAACTGCTGCGTGCTGCCTGCTCTGGTGATGATGCTACGGCTACTCTAATCCAATTACTGGAAGACCAATTTCCACCCAGCCAGACTGAGCAGAACCTGGCTGCTAAATCCAGCAAGCTTCCAAACAGAAGCTCACTGTCCCCCGTGCCCAGAACCTCAGACGGATTAAAGCTCTTCCAATGGCAGAGCTCTCTCACTGCTGAATTCCTCCTCTGGTTTCAAACTCCGTTTTTTCCTCCCTCCTCTCGGTTCAGACCTCCAGTTTTAACCACGGGCTTGGCGGTGGCCGCCCTCCCGCATGCAACCACCGCCTGCCTCCCTGCTGCCACGCTCCTGTCCACGTCTCTCAGACCAGAAGCTAATCCCTCAGTTCATTATGACTCATTCACTTTATTTACATGGTTTTTGCCCTTAAATCCTATTATGTTTAATTTAATTGATTTTGGTATTCAAATTCTAAATTATAAAGTTTGATTTGTATTTTTAATATAAGGTTTGATTTACATATATATTTTAAATATGAAATTTATTAATATTATTTTAAATATAAAGTTTATAACTTTATATTAACTAATTATTTTTATTATTTCTTAACTTTTATAAATGGGTCATTACATACACTCCCCCTTCAGAAAACTTCGTCCCGAAGTTAGAGTTTTATCTTATCTGATCACTTATGATAGTAATTAGTACCCCCTTCTTAGGTTTAAAATTTTATTTTAATATCAAGAGACTAAAACAAAATTAGAATTTTAGGTTTACGATTTAATGGACATATCGTGCTCCATCCAGGTTCCCAAGCTATTCTAAAATCAACCTATCCTTCCTAATCTCTTCCGCTCCCATCCTATCCGTCCTCTACTGGAGTATGCCATGGCGTCAGTTTTACTGACTCGGCCATTCATAAACTCTAAGGTGACAGCGTCGGTTATACCAACCTGATTCCCAGTAGGCATCTGGCAGTCATCATCACACGTCTAGGGGAGCGTGGTTCACACAGTCCTCCCATGACTCCAGGGTTCGGAGGATAAACGGTGGGCAACACCTCCACCCCTCCCAATAGAACTTAGGGCTAACACCCTATCATAGAATCACTTGGAGCTTTAATTGTTCTGAGGTTCTGTCATCACATGGTCATCCCGGTAACTGTTTATTATCTGCAATCATACACTTATCCATGCATTCGTAAAATGTGCATCAGCATAATCAAAGTACTCATGTATTATTCACATATGTCACTACAGTATAACATATTTTACCAATTTCATGCATGTTGTTTGCCTTTCAAAAATGTATTTATTCCCTGATTTCTACTCCATTGATCATATTGACATGTATAAATAAAACAGATTTATAATATCTTAATTTCTATCAGAAGTAAAATCATTTAACTGCTTTAAACCTTACTTTGACAACTATAATTTAGATATCTTAATTTCTATCAGAAGTAAAATCATTTAACTGCTTTAAACCTTACTTTGACAACTATAATTTAGTAAAATCAACAACATATATCGTTTTGGTATCCATGTACCAGTAGAAGTTAAACATATATTATGTCACAAAACTTCACGTTTATCTATAATCATTCAAAATGTTTCGGAGTCTCTGATTGCAATGAAGTAAATATATACTAAACATAGTTTAAAGTTCTTCAAAATTGACATAGATTAGGGTATCTTTGACATATGTCCACTGTATTTTCCCAAGTTGTTGATCCAGGGCTATATTTGTCCCATTGGACCTTAGCTTGGTCCACCAAGCGGTTCCTCAGCTGTCGAACCCTACGCTCCAGTATACGTAATGGTTCGACCGCTACGATTCCCTTGTCCCATACCTGAAGATCCTGCTATAGTGGGTTGATGTGCTGCTTGGTCGTTGCTGATTACTGCATGAATTCTATGATTACCTTGGTTGTTTGATATTGGTCCCTCTCCAGTCCTATGCAATATATTTGACGAGGCTTCTGGGCAATCACGTTGAAAATGCGGTCCCCCACATCTCCAACAATTAAGCTGCGTTGATCCTCTTGAATCGGGACGTGAATTTCTAGAGAACGAGTTTCGTCCTCTCATGTTGATTCCTCTCGAATTTCTTCCCCTAGTGGCAGCCGCTCGAGATGTCCATGGACTGGTGTTTGATGATTCCGCGGCTATAGTGTTTACTGCCATGGAAGCTCTTGTCCCCACATTTCTTGGGGTAAACCTGTTATCGTAAGGTGACCTCGAGCCACCTTCTCTGAAGAAGTTTCGGGGTGTCTTTCCTGGAAATCCTGGTTGGATAGGCCCCGATGACCCCATATCTTTTTTGATTCCAAGATGTTCTTCTGCATAACGACCACATTCAAATGCCTTGGCTACTGATGATGGTTTCCACATGCTTACCAAGGCTCTGATGCGAGGATTTAACCCAAATATGAAGCGTTCAGCTTGACGTTCATCAGAGTCTAAGTAGTGAATGTATTTTACCAACTCCATAAACCTTATCTCGTACTCTTCCACCGTTTTACTTCCCTGGATTAATGTATGAAAGGCTCTGGCTTGCTGTTGTTGAAAGTATGGAGGTAAATACTTTGCGCGGAACCTTTCTTCAAATAGTTCCCAAGGGACATTATCCGATGTAAGGTGTAACTGCTTCTCCAGATTTCCCCACCAAATCAAGGCGCTTTCCTTTAATTGAAATACGGCAATTTTTGTTTTTGCAGAAGAAGAATATTTTCTTAACCTAAAGCACCGATTCTTTCCTTCTAACCACGCTTCAGCGCACTCACCTGCTCGACCTCCTGAGAATTCTGGGAGTCTAATTTTCTGAAGCTCCCTGGAAATGTCTTCTTTCGGTCTTCTGGGCTCATAATTATTTGGTTCTGCTGAACTGGTGGCTACATGCTGAAATTCCTCTTTGGTTTTAGCCTTAGTTGATTCCTTTAATGTCTCCAATAAGGCTTCCAAAGAGTTCATTATCACAGTCAACTCTGGCGTTGCGGCGTTTGACGTTGATAACGATCTAGGTGGTGACGATGGTGATGGTGGTGGCGATGGGGACGATGATGGTGACGGTGGCGGCATTAATGGTGGTGACGCTGCCCGATCACGTCATCGTTGCTCATAAGTCCTTACCATTTGTAATGGTCCCTGAACATATCATAAAATTTTATAAAAAATCTTGAGGTAGACAATCGAATTTTAACATATAATTTTCTTTTGCAACTTCACATTCATAAACGGGTATAGTTTTGCTATTTTTACCCGCTAGGCGGATCTTACTGGTACTGAGTTCAAGGAGGGTGATCTCGCGACCTCCTTTTCCTAATGCAGGGTATTCTATCCTAATATGAATAATGCAGAAGTGTATGGTCATTAGCTCCTAAGGTATCATCTAAAATTTATTACTAAATAACATTCACAAAATGAAGATGTTATACGCCTTGTTATAATGATTATCGACAACATACCCGTCACACCTCAATCGCGTTATTATTTTTAAAGAAGGGCATACATATTTATATTTTGACTATATTACTTAGATATGGATTAAACCTATAATATATATATAAATGAAGGATCGTTCTGGTTCCATATTAGTATGAACTTTAGCCGAGAAATTTACCATAGGCATGTCATGATTAAAATCTAGGAGAGATACATTTCAGCAGTCTACCATACAATAAATGTAGGTTGGGGTCAAACTGAAGGATAAATTTAGATCAATAGTCAAATTGTATATAAAATGTAGTTCGGTGGCCTACATATTGCAGTTGATCAGGCAAGGTAGCAAAATGGTTCCTTTAATGTTTCTACAGTATCCTACTTGAAATTCAAGTGACCGAAGACCAAAGGCACTATTACCAAGTATAGATCCTAAACATTCCTGTCAATATGCAGAGGAGGATGCAGTGTGGAGAGGGTTTCACATGATGAAAATCTGCAATCAGGCTTTATTTCAGACAGCTCGAGGACTTGCACATTGTATATGCTTCACAGAATGATCCTAAAATTTTATAAGAGTGGTCAAAAGAAGCTCCTCAAGTTAAGAGCATGTAACTGGGGTGGGTGAAAGTCCTGAGAATTGTGGCAGGGATAAAACTTCCTCCATTAACCATAAACTTATGTTCCAGCACTCCAGTCTCTGTCTGACTGCCAACGGATTATGAGGCATGATTTTGTATATGACTCTGTTCATGTAAAAGATAAACAGCATAATGAAATTTTGAGGACCATTGAATATGTGATCCTTGCTATTCCTGAGAAAGAATACTGAAACAACAAGGGAATGCAATAGCTTGCAAACATGACAATACACAATTGCATCATCAGCAAACAATAATACAGGCCTCACACTGAAATTTGATGACAGCCACGGAAGGGTCATGTTCCATGATCCCATTAACACTGAAATGTGATCCTCGCTGTCCCTGAGGAAGAATACTCAAACAACAAGGCAAAGGAATAGCTGGCAACGATGACACAATTACATCATGAGCAAACAGTAATACAAGCCTCACAATGAAATTTGATGATGACCCAAGGGTCATGTCCCACAATCCCATTAACAAATTAACATAAAACTTAGTGACAGAAGTTTGTCTAGATTTGAAAAGCCACTTCACATCTTCCAGCTTTGAAGAAGATCTAGCTTTAGCCCATGCTTCCATTTGTAAATTGATAGATTTCTTTATGATGCCTGACACTACAAGAATACTAAACTCCGTAGAAGCTACTCAAGATTTAATTGGAGAATATGATGCAGATTTGGGAAGTTGCGATGAGGATATGCCTGAAGATGAAGTTACTCGTGAGATTTATTTGATGCAAATGTGGTTTGAAGATCCTTGTACTGAAAAAGTTCAGATGGGAGGGATCGATGATGCTGCTCTGGATAGTTTATTTCTTGTTACAGAAATGAAAAAATATATTCAAGTTAAATTTTTAGAGGGTCAAACCACTGTGGCAGATGTTGGGCAGTTCTCCCCTCACTTGGCATGGCTTTTGCTCAGTCTTGTTTGAACCTGGTAGAGGATGGTCTGGATGTATTGACAAATTTATTTTAAGAAGAAAAAGGCCAAAGCAAGTTGGAGTGACAGTCATGACTGGCCCTATGTGTGCAAGGCTTATGCAATCATTTTGGACACTTCTGATGCAGGATCTGTGCCAATAATTGCAGTTTTATGGTAGTGTCTGGAGGAAGGTGAGTTTATGAGAGCTTGTGCTTCTGCCATTTGAAGGATATATAACAGACTTCAACCAACCAGAACCACCTGAAGAGGTACCTTGCTTCATGTCCGAGTCATCACTGACAGAAGTTCTATCTTACAAGAAGTCATAGTTTAGTGTGGCACTATTTTTAAGTGATGAAAAAAATAGTGAAAGGAGCACTATACACACAAGATAATGAAATGGTTGCATTGGCTTACCAATTTCACTTGGTGAGATTCTAAGGTGATATGTCCCCAAAAATTATTTTTTTTTTCTTATTTTCTGATAAATCAATTTTTACACAGTTTGTGACGTCTTTTTTTTTGTGTTTTATTTGCACAAGATTTTGTTTCTATATTTTATCTTATGCTGCTGTACATCTATCATAACGTAGTCTCCAATAACTAAATATTGACAAGTATCAGAAATAATAATTTCTGATACGAATAATTTCTTCACGTTGATCCTACAGAAAATAATTGCTCACAAAATCCAAGGTTACTGAGACATGAGGTTGTATACCAATCCATTTTAATTAGTAAAAATGACCATTAGCACATAGCACAATAATTATAATGCTACCAGTTTAGTGTGATGTATTGCTTCAAGATGCTCAGGTAGAACACCATGAAATGTGCAGAGAGTAAAACTGGGTATCTTTTATCAAAATATGTATGGATAATAATTTGACAGAGGAGCCACTGTGCGTCACTTCCTAGGGACTGTTTATTAGAATCCATGGTAAGCGGTAATTGTCTGAAAAGGTTATGGAGATAGAGACATTTAGACAGTTTGTCATGTAGAAAATGATTTTGATGTCCTTACAATACTGTGAGGATCAGACAAAAGAAAAGCTGCGTTATATCAAAGACAAACATATTACTGTGTGAAAGACATTTCTAATTTTGTTGACAATATAGGGGATGATTTTCAAATATAATCGAACATAAATTAAATGGGTCCTTTACACAATCTTACAATGATGTTAATTTCCATTAAGTTTTGCTGAAACATTTTTTTTTTTTTTTTAAACAAACTAACGCAACCTACTTCCATGGTTCATGAACTTTCATTGAACTTTCACAGTTTGATGATATCAAATATATCAAGAACTAACCATTTGTCTTTGCACACAACCATCTACCAATTTGCTGTCAGCTAGGGCATCAAACACTTGGTTTCCTGTCATGTCGGCTTGGATAAAAAGACATGTCGGTTCACTAGTTATAGTCGGCTCCAAAACAGGAGGACAAATCATCAGAAAAATTAAGATTGTTCTGGTTCCATATTTGCACTTCCTTTTGGTTGAGCTTGCGGCAGGTTGAACTCGAGACATACGCGGAAGCAATTTCATAAACCGGGTCGAACTATCAGCAGTGGAGAAGGCAACAAGGGCACCACAAAAAAAAAACGGAGATATCACCAGCGGCAGAGGTAGCATCATCTAAGCTAGTATCCGGACCAGTTGGCTTCATCGACTCAAAAATGGAAAATGCGGTTCCCAATGCCAACCACATCTTTCATTTTCCCTTTCGCGAATTCTCTGAGGTGAAAGCCAAGCATCTAACGAAAGTAAGATTCGGGTAACCGGGTCAGTGTCCTCACTTTAGGAAGAAATGCAAAACTTTGGATAAAACCCTAGCTATAGAGGCTGAGGTAAAGGCCGGACTCTATAGCTACCATACGTCCGAGGACCAACCACTATAAATACCTGTCTAGGGTATCCGCAGATGACAAGTACAGAACTCGCAATTTCCTCTCTGAGATTTCGCATGGGTATTGAGTAGAGATCCACATCTAAGGAGGGCAGAATTCGGATGGGTATAGGAGCAAGCAGTGGCAACTTCGGACACATTCCTGCACCTCGATTGGCAGTCTCGGACAAGATATAACCTCAGGCAACCAAAACTTCGGATTTTATATACACTCAATAGCGCTGATTAAGAAAGTCCAATTAGCACGAGGTCCTAGCACAATTAATACCCATTCCTGCATTCAGTCCGCGAGAGAGCCGGGAGAGCGAAGCGTCAATTAATCTTTTACTCTGTGCTTCGGATGGGCATCACAGAGATGTCATCTAGGTCTCCTTGCAGTGAAAGAGTCTTGGAAGAACGAAACTTGCAAAAAGACAGGAATAACGAGAACCCTGGTTTTTAATATGATTCAATTTTTTAACTACGTTGCAGAATTTGACAGAGCAAATATATATATTTTCGGTTGTGTAGGGCCTGTGAGGTCCCGAAGGGTTCGAACGACAGCTCTGATACCATGTGTAAGAACCGAAAAATAAAACTGAAATACAGGAACCGTAAAATATTTAGAATACCTACCTGAATTGTTGCCTGCTGCCTGCTCTGGTGATGATGCTGCGGCTACTCTAATCCAATTACCGGAAGACCAATTTCCACCCAGCCAGACTGAGCAGAGCCTGGCTGCTCAATCCAGCAAGCTTCCCAACAGAAGCTCACTGTCCCCCGTGCCCAGAACCTCAGACGGATTAAAGCTCTTCCAATGGCAGAGCTCTCTCACTGCTGAATTCCTCCTCTGGTTTCAAACTCCGTTTTTTCCTCCCTCCTCTCGGTTCAGACCTCCAGTTTTAACCACGGGCTTGGCGGTGGCCGCCCTCCCGCATGCAACCACCGCCTGCCTCCCTGTTGCCACGCTCCTGTCCACGTCTCTCAGACCAGAAGCTAATCCCTCAGTTCATTATGACTCATTCACTTTATTTACATGGTTTTTGCCCTTAAATCCTATTACGTTTAATTTAATTGATTTTGGTATTCAAATTCTAAATTATAAAGTTTGATTTGTATTTTTAATATAAGGTTTGATTTACATATATATTTTAAATATGAAGTTTATTAATATTATTTTAAATATAAAGTTTATAACTTTATATTAACTAATTATTTTTATTATTTCTTAACTTTTATAAATGGGTCGTTACAGTGCTGAACTCACTCCTAGCTTGAGTTACCATCCGCAAACTAACGGCCAAACTGAGAGGGTTAGCAAATGGTTGGAGGGTTATCTTCGGAACTATGTGATCAGGCAGCAGAGAACATGGATTCGATGGCTACACCTAGGTGAGTACTGTTGATTTGGGGTAGCATCGGATGTGCTCTAGCCATGAAAATTGGTGGAGAGGCTAAAGCGCATGAAATATCCAAGACCCAAAAATGGTTTGGGCAGATTCTACCCGGTTAAGGAGATATTAAAATAATTAATATTTTTAATGGAGTTCCTAAGTCTAAATTTAGGAAAAATAAAATATTAATGGGTATTAATATAAAACTGGGTTAGAAGGTTCCAAATGGCATGGATCAAGCCAAATCTAATCTTAGCCATTGATTAGAGATGTAATCTCGACCGTTGAAGGACCAACAGGAAAAGTACAAGAGGAGGCTTGACGGTCAGTTGGAGAACACACCAGAGTGATCAATCATTCGATTTTCTAGAGTGGGGTTTGCTAAGAAAAGTCGAATCAGTGATCAGTTTGCAGCGAGGGGCAGTGAGTATAAGGCAGAGAGGCAGAGATAGTACCGAAGACCAGCACAGGGGCACAGAGATAGACGCAAAAGCCAGAAGGACCAACAGGAAAAGTATAAGAGGAGGCTTGACGGTCAGTTGGAGAACACACCAGAGTGATCAATCATTCGATTTTCTAGAGTGGGGTTTGCTAAGAAAAGGCGAATCAGTGATCACTGATCAGTTTGCAGCGAGGGGCAGTGAGTACAAGGCAGAGAGGCAGAGATAGTACCGAAGACCAGCACAGAGGCACAGAGGTAGACGCAAAAGCCAGAGGGAGCCACGCAGAGGCTGTTGGACTGACGCAAAGAACCAGAGAGGCTACGCAAAGCCTCAGAGAACTGACGCAGGGGGTTTTCAGGCTGACACAAAGGCCAGGAGGGTTTGACGCAGTGCTTCAATTGTGCTGGAGAGGGTTTTGTGGGGCAGATTTTCTGAATATTTGCGCTTCCGAATAGAGAGGTATTACTGCCGGATTATTTTCTCTGTCGGGTGAGCTGGTTTGGCACCCAGTTGTACTCAAGGAAAGACTGCATAATAAAATAACCCCCTGAATTGTTGCACCGGTTTTCCCAAGTTGGGTTTTTCCAGGGACAAGTCCAAAAATAACGATGTCACTTGCGTGTTTGCTATTTCTTTCAGCTGTTGATCTGTAATGGTTGAGACTATATTGTGTTTATTTCGATATTTATATGTTTAAATAACTTGTTCGTAATTAACAAGTAGGAGAAACAAACCAGAGAATACAGATAAAATTTCTATCAAGTAATACTTAGAAATTTCAACAAGTACTGCTACAACACCACCCACCACATGTCCATCAGTATGTCACCCTTTTGTGCCTTGTATGGATATGATGCTTTGTCGTTTGTTGACATTGTTTTTGGAGACAACAGGGCCCCAAAAGCCAAAGATTGGATCCAAGATAGCCAAGACATCCGCAAGGCTCTCAAGAATAACTTATTGACAGCTCAAAACCAGCCAAAGTTGTATGCAGATAGGCACCAGATTGAGAGGTAGTTTGAGGAGGGGGACTTGGTATACTTGTGATTGCAGCCATATCACCAGTCCACCTTGAAGCAGAAAGGAGTTGAGAAGCTACAGTCGTGTTTTATGGGTCGTACAAGGTGATTCGAAGAGTTGGAGAGGTGGCTTATGAGCTGGAGCTTCCCCCAAGGAGCAAAATCCACAACGTATTTCATGTTTCATGCCTGAAGAAGGTGTTGGGCTAGCAGGTGATCGCAACTGTGGAGTTTCCACCATTGGATGATGAGGGGCATCTGGTTCTGGAACCGAAAGCCATTATGGAGACTAGGGAGAGGAAGTTGAGGAGCAGGACCATTTGAGAGTATTTGGTGCGTTGGAGGAACTTACCAGATGAGGATGCCACCTGGGAGGGTGAACACATATGTGAGCATCCAATGTGGAAGTTGCTTAGCAACAAGCAACATTTGGGAGGGGAGGACTGTAATGTCCCTTCCTAAATTAATTTGTCACAGATTCATTGTTCTACAATTTTGACAATTTTGGAAGCCATGGGACCCATAAGACTTTTGGGAAAATACTTAGGAAGGAAAAGGAGGCCGAAATATTTTTTTGGTGAAGCCTGGGCCACCCACATGAGGAAACATGCACTTGCCTTAGAGGAAAGTTCGAATAGCCAAGAAGGGAAAGTTGAAATACTAGGTAGAGGAAGCCACATGGGGAAAAGAGGCCCACGAATTATAAATAGAAGAGGCCCAGCCTCATTTGGTATCTTTTTGCATATTGAACTCAACTCAATTGCTCGAGTTGCTTAGTCAGGCCACTTTCTATTTAGCAACGAGTTTTCCAAGCAGAGAACTCACCCTCTCTTCGGTGGACCACGAGTGCCACCCTATTGAGGTTCCATTCTACCATTCTGGAGGAGTGCTGGAGAGGATTTAGAGCATAACACCCACCCATCAGTCAGCGAGTGCGTATTCTAGGAGGACACAGGAAGGGAACACGTGGAAGCCATTTCAAGGATCTTCCGGGCTGCAATTGCCGGGAGAATTCTGGTGAAGGAGTTTCAAGGGGACACTAGCCTTTGGGAGAAGTTTGGGAGCAGGAGTTTGCTGCTTGTGAGCAATATGATTTACAGCACCCAAGGCCAACACAGAAGTCTCTCATTAGGCACACATGGGAGTTTGTGGGTTAAGTTGTGGGGCAAGTACTTGCTGGGAGAGATAAGGGGAGTTTTGGGGAAGAGTATCTCAGCGTGCGTTTTTGGAGTTTTTTGGAGTGTTTTTTCTAGAGTTACAGGCAGGCCGTACTTTCCAGCAATTGGAGGAGGACGTGGCTCTTGGGAGGCCGAATTTCTAGGGTCAAAACCAAGCCAAACCCTTTCTGGGTTTTCGTGGTCTTTGTTTGAGGAGCTTGGGGTTAATTTGGTAGAATTTTCTGAGTACCGAAGGTAGGGTTTCTAGCAGCATCTTTACAACAGATAGCACAATTTCACTGGGACAGCATAGGGCATCATTATAGCAGTTGTTTCTTTCATCTGGGCTTGACATTTTATCACCTGGGCTTGATTACGCTTGCCATTGAGGCAAGCCCAGGTGCACCTCTTCCACATTATTGTACTATTGCTCCCATATCATAATAAAATGGCTCAGTTGGTTGTTATTTCTGGACTTTTCATGGGTGTGCATGTTTGAATTTTCTGGTGTTGCCTTATTTGTTTGCTTTGCCTATAACTATTTTTCCTAGTTTGGAACATTACATCCTCCTGCAACTTCGGCCTCCTTCTGTAGCACCAAAAACCCTAGAACTTCACACATGTGAGAGAGAGCGAACCCAAAACTAAGATATTTCGTCCTTCTTTCTTCTCTTAGACCTTCGCTCTCTTTTTTCCAGCTTCCCAGCTACAGATTGAACTGTTTCTTGATAAATCAAACTTCTTTAGTGAGTGAGTGCTAAATGAGGTCAAACTGCTTCTTTATATAGCCCTTGCAAGAGGTCGAATTCCCTTCTTTAGGTCGACTTGTACTTTTGGAGTTTCCCGAACTTTCCAGACTCAAAAGAATTCTTTTTACATTTACATTTTGCCCAGAAGGGTCTTATAAACATGATGTTGACTCCTTTGACTCATGACAATAAATCTTAAGACCTAATAAACCCTAGAAGCATGAAGAACATGCTTTTACCTAGGAGAACATCAACTAATGGGCATGAAACCCATGCTTTATAATAATATCTTTTTCTTTTCTTCTTTTGTTTGTTACATAGGATACATATTGAAATGAGTACAACAAAAATTATGAAGACTGAAACTAGTTACATTTCCAACACTCCCTCTTAACTAGGGAGGTGTTCATAATTGTACAACTAGTAAAACAGCATTCTCAAATTGAAGAGTTCTCATAAGAAGAGTCTTATTGAGAAGCCAAACTGTAAGCATTGTCTCTGAGGCCTAACTAGACAGGCTCTACTTTAATCAAGAGCATTATGTTGGGAGGCTTTATGTGTGATACCGCACTACCTCTACAAAGTACATACCCCATCTGGATGAATACAAGGTATGCCCCTTTTAGGACTATTCTTATCTTGGATCTTCAATCATGAGTCCTCAAAGAATATCAGTCCTCTTCAACCACTCTTCTCTTGGATACCTGTGACATCCTCAAAGAGTGTCAGTGACTTTCCTTTCATGGATGTTTTATCCTCAAGGAAACCACAGACACTTATCCAATCCTCTGCCATTGTTTCTCCATCACTCGAAGAAGAGAATGCACATGTGATGTCCAACATCACTCCCTCTCAACTAAAGAGGACATCCCTATTCTCTTTTTGACTAGAGAATAGATCCCTACTCCCATTCAAGGAGACTCCTTTCACTCCCTCTCAAAACTAGAGGAGATCCAAACTTTCTTTCTATTTGGGAAGTCAACATCACAAGCCTTATAGCTTGTCTTCATAAGATTACCAGCTACTTGATCTTCATAGCTACATGGCTCCCTCTCTTCTTCGCATCTCAAGCTTGCTTCCTTTTGTGGTATCATGAAGCCATCTTCACTCTTCAATCTTGTGACAAGTTCCAGGTCATTCTTCTTGCTCATCACTTCCATCTTCATCATCATAGATGAAGGCATTGTATTGAGCCTTTCCAAAACTTCAATCTAATCATAGCTTCTGCATGAAAGTTATCTCCCTTGACCTTCGAGTTATCTTTTCGCACTGCTACCTTGTAATCCCAAGATGGACACATCTTGACTTCATAGTTGCTAGGTACCATATGTTGAGCTTCTCTCGACATTCTTCATTCATTTTCATTCATACAGTTGAACTTGCCTCAACTGTCATCATGTATTCCTACAACATTCTTCCAGGTAGCCAAATAATATGTTAACCACATAACCAATAATAATGAAAATCAAACTTACCTCATCATGATGACCTTTTTGTTCCATCAACATCCTTATTGCCCATCTCCATATGAATCTTCCTTCTTGCATCAGAGTACCCAAGGATCGAACTTGATTACCAAGTTACAACTTTTTCTTCCGGAGATTATATTGGATGTTAATCATCATTTCACATATTCTAGAGAAAGTCTTAATCTTTTATTCACTCTTAAGTAAGTCATATTCTTCCCTTTTAAACATCACACAATCATATAAGCATCTTCTCAAATTCCATAAATATAAATCTTAACCAAGAGTCACTTCCAATATGCATCCTTATGCCTCCTATCCCACATCTAGCTATATGTCCTATATCCTAACCCATTGCATTCCTTCATCCCTTTACTAGTATTAACTCCATATTACATGGAATGTATATTAACTTTGTCATGATGCTTTTCCCAAGGACCTTCCAAAATGATGATCCTTCTTGAATCATGATCATTCAACTAAACAAGATGACATCTTCTAACATAATGTTAGATAATACCTGGATGAAAATTATGCAAAAATGGTCTATGTATCTATTTATCTAGATGATCTTTACAAAGCAACTTAATCATGCAAATTCTAGACATGCAACTATCACATGCTTTTCTTTTTGATGCTATATACTATCTAAAGGAAAGAACATTCTATATAAAGAACCTACCAACAAAGTGACTTCTTTAATAGTAAAGATCCCTCACTTCTTCCTTTTTCGTCTTCTTCTCAGGTTCTCCCACTGCCTCGGCTACATGAGCTTCACTTCTTTCCTTTCTTTTGTTGTTTTGTTGGCTTGGATAGTCCCTCTTAAAGTGTCCAAAATCATTGCACTTAAAGCATTGAACCTTGGACATGTCTTTCTTCTTGGACTTTCTAAACTTTTGTTATGAATAAAAATATATATAAAATAATACAAATAATATAAAACTATAATAATAATAAATAATGATTAATTAGTAACTACTTAATGAAAAGGTATGTCCCTAAGGACATAACCATTGGTGAAGAGGTACCTGCCTAGGGTATATAAGCAGGCCTTCACCCTCATTGTAATCATCTCATATCAATTCTTTATAATATTCAATATATAATTACTTGTCCTACAATGGATGTTTACATCTTAGAAGTATTTTGAAGATTACTCTACTACTCATGTTGACTTTGTTCATTACATTGGTATCAGAGATTTCCTCTGAGTATACGAAATTTATTCATTACATTGGTATAAGAGCATTCCTCTGAATATACGAACTTTGTTCGTTACATTAGTATCAGAGCCTCGTTCTCCAATCTAGCTCCTTGGCCATCAAAATTTGTCAACTTCATTGTTGTCGTTGAAGCGTTTCGCTACAAGATTTTGGGGCTTCTCCAATTCGCCAGTTGGCCTTTGGCCATAAAAGAAAAAAAAAAGGAGATTATAGGAAAAATATATATATATATATAATTAAAAAAATTATAAAAAAAAAATATTATAAAAAAAATCTTAACAAAACAATTAAAAAAAAATCTTAAAAATCATATATATATAAGATGTTTGCATTCTTATAGCTCACATTCCCTCTGAACTCATTTTGTGGTCTGCTTGTGCATCCTCTTATTTGTGTTCTTTGTGCCCCATACTTCTAACCATCATTACTGCCTTGCTAAATGGCAAATTTCCGCTGTTCATTTTTTGTTTTCACGGCTGCCGTGTTTCCAAACTAGCCACCCTGTCTTTTGTCGTCCACCTCTAGTTCATTGTTTTACCTATCTCATCATCCATTGTCCCATAACTCCTCGAACTTCTCTGTTATCCCTGTGTCTTCCTTTCCCTACCATGTCGACTATTCCCCCGACATCATCTGATCTGTCTCCAGCCATTTCTCCTGATCGCAGCTTTCTTCCCAACCGCGTCATTGTTCCGGTCTCAATCTCCATTATTGTTCCCATTGTTCTATGTTGTATATCCGTAGTTTGTCGCTACTATCCTTCCATCGCCCATGACTCTGCAAGCTTCCATGCATCACCCTCGCAACCAACCTCGACACTTCGAAACACTCCATCGCTTGCTCACTCCGCCATTATTTTCATTATTTGTTGCCTTCTCTACTAAACCTTGCCACAGAACTTACAGGTTCATTGGTCCTATGCTCTATCTTCTATTAATTGTTGAACCATAAGATAGAACCATGCCCTCCAACTTCAAAACAACCCAATTAGTGTCAAGAGAGGTCATATCGATTGGAATGTGATGTATTAATACAAATTGTATTAAGGTCATATACAACTATGTTTTAAAAAGAAAGATTAACAAGGAAAAAAAAGGTTATATATATAAATAAAAAATAATAGTTATTATTATTAATATATATATATATATATATATATAAATTATTATTATAAAAAAAAAAACAAAAACAAAAAAAAGTTGGAAAAAGAATTCAAAAATAAAAGGAGAGAAAAAAAATTTATATAAAAAAATATATATTTAGATAAAAATAAAAAAACAAAAATTAATAAAAAATCAAAGTTTACTCAAAGGAGATATAAGGGATAAAAGTTAAGAGATAATTAAAAGAAATGACTACGAAAAGAAAATTCTCCTACAAAAGCCTACTAATTATAGATTGTAGATTAATTACATTAAAAGGAAATACCTAGAGGAAGAAGATTAATATCGCTATCAGCACAAGTGACGAGGAAAATTATATCAATGTTAACTTGGCGAATCAACTATTACTTCCATAGTCAAGCATAGGGGAAAGAACAAATATTTTTGGCCAAAAAGAGTATGAAATTAATGATTTACAAGTAATAATTGACCACTATGAATGCATCTCTCAATTCCATGTCGTAACTATGTTTAACCCAAAGATTGACATAATTTTTTGTCAACCTTGGTTAAAATAATTGGGTATGTTCATGCTAAACTTAGAAAAAAAGATTTTGATGTTTCCTTATAAGAAAAAAATGATCACATTCCAAGAAGTGACAATGAAGTCAAAGTCAAGATTGTCGTCATTAGAAGACTTTAAGGATATTTCAAAACTGATGCTACAAGAGAATCAAGAAACAATATCAAAGAAACAAAAGGAGCTTGAAGAAGTCATATCCAATAAAAGTGAAGAAATTCATCGACTTAAAAACCACAATGAAAAATTAATTTCACAGGTCAAGAAATCTAAGGTTAAGAAACAAAGACTAAAAAAAGAAAAAGTTCTGACCAGAAGCTCAATGAAAGTCTATCAGAGAAGGAAGAGGAAAATTTATGCTTAAAGAACCTTAATAAAAAATTACTAGAACAAATCAAAAGTGTAAAAGATAAAGAGAAGGATACTAAGGACAAAGTCAATGATTCAGAAAACGAAGAGCTTTTACGCTTAAAGAATCATAACAAAAGCCTTCTTATGCAAATAAAGAAACTAAAAAGTGACAAGAATGTCACGAAATGACAAGTTAAAACAATACTCATGAAGAAGTATTGAAGTCTACAGTAGTAAAATTTCAAGTTGAAGAAAAAGGAACAAATACTGATCTAGTCAATATCAAAACTCAAGAGGATGAGAAACCAATAAAAGTTAAAACATAGTCAGAAGTTGCAGTTCAAACAATGGAATTTCCAAGTGATGATTCAGTAGTAAGCTCAACAACAACAGTACTTGAAATAAATCAGGAAGCTACCACACACATGATAAAGGAAAATGCAACCATAAGAACTTATCGACATCTAAATCTCAAGAGCATACAACTAAGTCGGTCTACATATTTGAACCATATAGAACAGAACAACAGATTTATGTTCCAAGGAATATTGAAGTTCGCAGAATCTAGTCCTATGATAACAATTCATTGCAAATTTCCAATGATCAGATCCACAAAAGATTAATCTAGGATGGTCTGATCCATTCTCAGTCTGACAATTTTGTTTATCACTCAGAGCATCATATCGTCTTGTATCAATGAAGATGAAAGTTCAGAGACGAGAAGATATTCGAAACAGGAAAAGAGATCAAGCCCTTTCATCAGTAAGCTTTGAGGACAAAGCTTTTTGAAGAGGAAGGCAATGTTATGAATAAAAATATATATAAAATAATACAAATAATGTAAAACTATAATAATAATAATAAATAATGATAAATAACTAGAAGTAGATTCTTAATCAAACCATGTACATATAAAACACCATGGAGCTCAAAAATATTACTGAAGGGCATTCATAATGAGATGGAACCTAATCTTCCTATTGGATATGCAAGATCATCACCAAGCTCCACCTGTATGTCTGCCTCCTACTTGAAGTCTAATGAACGCCTTCTCATTGAAGATTATATGTCTAGATGCTCCATTCAGCACATACCATCCAACACCAGACATGGCGTTAGACAAAGAAATAAGACCACAAAGAAGGCCATCTCAAACTGTAAATTGCTTTTGTTGTTGTGGTTTTCCCTTCCACTTCTTCTCAAGACACTAAGAAGCATATTGGTTAAGCTTCTAACACTTGAAACACTTGATTTGACTCGAGTCCTTCTTGCCCCCATTCAAAGAAACCAAATCCTCTTCTTTCCTTTATAAGTTATAACCCTTCTTGGGTCCTCCCTTCTTACTACCCTCTTTCATCCTATTGACGAGAGCAAAAATTCTTCTCTTCCTTTTCTACAGCTACAATAGTCTCCAATCTCATCTCATCATGGATGAAATCATCCCATAGCTTTTCAAAGGTGGGGAAGCTTATCTCAGGCATAGACACCACAGAAAAAAGGGTTGCCAAGAAGATGAAAACCCGTTCAAGGTTATGGGTACTAACTCTTCACTCTTGACCTCTTCTCCAACTGCTACAAGCTGATTATGGAGTTTAGTAATCTGCATTGAGTAATTGGCTACAATATATATCCTGTTCATCTATGTGTTTCTAAGATTATCCTCAAACACAGCTTTCACTTGATGTTTGCAAGTGACTAGGGCATCAAGCATATTCTTACCTATGGTCCTTTTGATGATGTCAAGGATCAAGTAATCCTTCACAAAATCGAGGATGACTCACTTTGTCTTGGCCAGCTTCTCTTTATACTCTGCCAACTGCATAGGATCGCCAGGCTCTACAACCTTGGAATCCATAAAATCCCAAATCTCAAGATCCTCCAGTAGCATCTGCAGCTGGACACTTCCATGGAACAAAGCTGAAGGGACCTTCCAGTATAAAGTTGTATTTGAGACTGAATGTAATCATATTGATGCTCCTAGAACACACGGCTAAACAAAACAGTAGGCAACCTAGAACAAACATCACAGGGCACAGTGATTTTTTCCAGCGTATATTTCGGGTGTCCCACCCCTGAAACCTTTCGATGTTTCCTCATACCAGGTAGAAGCACTACAATCCATACATGGATTCCTAGCACATTTAATTAAACATGCTCTGATACCATGTCAAAAATCAGACCATGGTAAGTGATTCTGCACTCAAGAATTTAACCTAAATCCTAGAAAAGCTACAAACTAAAAACACCAATCAAAATAAGAGTTGTAGAGCACGTTAACCAACAAACACATAATCCTGATAACATGAACAGAAAACTCAGAGATCTAAGCTCTCAAAACAGCATCACTGTTTTGTATTGAATCTGAAACCAATAACGTAAAATGCTATAGCTTAAAAACTCGCTCTTGAACCACCATAGTTGTGTGCCCTACCCCTTTATAGAATCATGAAGAAAGAAAATACAATGTAAATAGACACATAGAAGAAACAACCTCGATTGATAGAGTCAAACACTAATCCTAACCAATGCAGTTAGTGACCCTTCTGCATGGATAACAATGCCTGAGTCAATGCACCCCAACCAGAGGATGACAGTAGCATCCCATGCATACAAAGTGCTCCTTGGGATCTGTGCCCTCAGTCAGCTCCTCGTGAATACACACTAGCTACCAAGGGATCTACATCGTTCCCCAAGGAAAGCTCATGCACGTGTCTCACTGAACTGAACTGAAATAGAAAACTGAACTTAACTGGCAATTACTAAAATCAGGAACAGCATTGAACAGAAGGTGACAAAACAGGAAACAAGCTATGTTTGGCACATGCATGTGCTCTCTCCTTCCCTTAATAAATGCACCTCCCTCCTGCTCTGCAGCACACAGGAACCCAGGCAAACTGCTGTACAGACCTGCTGCTGTATGCAGCCTGGTGCAGGTAGCAGTAGAATGTTATAGACCTATCAAAAGCTCAATTTTACTTTTCTGATTATCAAGAGTCTCCACTTCTATTAAATCCCAATCTGGCACATGATTACTTCTTAAGAATGGACATACTCTTGAGAAACCAATATGAAATTACATTCATCAACCATTCCAACTGAGGAAAATGCTTCCAAACAATAGACTGCATAGACACTTTAATTGAAAGTAAATAGAGGTTTAAAAGAAAAGTTCCCTCAATGCCTTACCATGTGAAATTATGGTAGACTCAAGAGCAACTATAGGAAGTCCATCCACAAGAGCACGCTGCACCAAAGGTGAAATCTTGAAATTCGATGCATCAACCTTGTCAACATCACCCTAAAGACATTAAAACATCAAATTAATGATAAATTGAACACTACTTAAATGGCTCAGCGAAAAGGCACAAAGAATTCCCAAAGTAATTATCATGATTCTGAAAAATGTTATGGATAATTAGCCATAGAATTATAATTTGACATTTAAGACCAACTGCATCATGCACTATGCTACAATACTCAATAAGGCAGTAAAACTAAAAATAATAAGAATATACATATGAGAGAGAGAGAGAGACCAAAATCCAAGTGAAACGTATAGCAAACTTGCTGAAAATGCAAAACATTGGGACATAAAGATAGATCTCAACAATGACAAATATTTAAGAGCTTGGGAAAACAATTATGCCACATCAAAGCCATGTATGCCACATCACACTGCCATGTAAGCTAGATTAGCCTAGAATCACAAGATGAGAATTAAAGATAATGATGAGTTAGTTGGTAGATACTAATGACTTAGTATATCATATATTATAAATTTATATCATTAATTAGTATATGCTACCCTTCAAGATGACATGTCATTTTTGCCGCAACGCCAGGATTATTTTAATGCTCTTTTCATCACTACTTCTAGCAACAAAATGATCAATTTTTTGCATAAAAGTCGCTGCTGCTGACTGAAACATGCTTCCGTGGATGGAGCCATAGACACCAATGGGTGTTGCCCCTTGAATCACAAATCAACTGATTTGATCTGTCATTTTTTGTGGTTCAGAACAAAGATTGGTTTTCATTAGTTAAGTGCCTGAAAAAATCAGTCTACTCACTATGTGATCATGCAAGAAATGGTGGGATAAGGAGCCTGTCCGAGATACTTGTCCATTCAGACTATTCCCTGACGTGGCAATTTTATGATAGTACTGTTGTGGATCTACTGAATCACTTAGAAGAATTTGTGAGTACTGGTCATTTTTTATTGTCACAGCTATGAATCATCTAGCACTACTATATATTATGTTAAATTTCATACAAGATGGCAAGGTATGTTTCTGTGAGTGAACCTAGATCTAAAGTGACATTTTAAAGAATAACAAGGACCAAGGAAATTGAATTTTGATACTGCCTTGTAACCTCACTGAACCGCTGGCATATAAATTCAGAAAGACAGACCTCTTAGCACCACATCATCAACACTTCAATTACCACATAAAAATTCCTGGTATAACTTCTTCACTTGGATCTGGTAGTAGTACAAATAAGAGTCCTGTAGCAGGTACTCATGTACATTCCGATCGACACAATCCAAGCAGATATCAACAAGACTAAGTTGAACCCATGCATGCCAAAGATGCACGGACAGCAAACATGTTCAATAATATCCTAAGCAAGTTTACTTCAATGGTGCTGTTTGCTTCTATTGATGAACATCATCATACTTTAATTATGGTTGTAGGAAATGACTCGTTATCTTCTTTTCATAAAAAAATTTGTTCATACACTAGGAGAAGCATCCTAGACACATGGCCACAGTCACTTCATCATACTGATCCTGGAAGATTTCAGCTTATAACGGAAGCAATGGAGGCATTAAAATCTTAAATCAATCTGAGGAGTTTTCATAACAGCATTGAACCAGCAACATGTTAAAGTATGCATTGCAGGCAGATTATACAGGTTTTTTCATTTTCAATCAGCACCTCATTGTGAATCAAGTGAAAGAAGTGTTTCAAACCAAGCATCCGAGGTTGAGGCAGTACAAACATCAAGTATGAGATATGTTCAATAATTTCTTTGACATTGTCAACATCAATGTTGTTCCCAGAGAAGTAAACCATACAGCTGACAATCCGGCCAAGTATATTGTAGACATCAAGCCCTATACTCTAGAATCTAGATCACCTGATTTACAATATAAAATTCATGCACATGCCTGCTCTCCCAAATAATGTCAACCTTCTCAAAAAAGGAAAGAGGCCCCATATATGGGTAATGTTACCCAACATTTTGTGGGTGATGTCCCCAGGAGAATTTTTTTCTCCAAGATGGTCCTCAGCGGGCAGCCACCAGCCCTTGCAGCCACCAGCTAGCTCATTGTGCCATTTCTCCGCCACTTGAGCCAGCCTGTGGTCCCTCAACCATCTGCCATGATCATATGTTTGAAGGTGGGCCTCCCGAACCTAAAGGTATGCCTTGTAATTTGGTAATTGAGTATTGTATTTTGCTTATCATGGACACTTCTAGGCATGGATTAATGGGGGGATTCGGCAGAAAGAATGGGCTAGGTCTGTGCTCTTGTCCCCTAGACCCCTTTTGGATATTAACCTTGGATTCTAGTCTCGGGTATCTCTTTTACTGACCATTTGGCTTTAGAGATGGTATTTCACGGGAAGCCCTAATTTTGGTTGCATGGTCCCACTCCCTTATCCGCATATATTACACCCCTTTCCACTCATTATTACCCCATTCATCATTCCTCCCACTGGGTCCACATACGGTTAGCTTTCCCCATCCCCTTGCCCACACCTTGGGTTAGACTTGGAATGAGGCCCCGAGGTTGATGCAACTAAAAAGAAAGATAAAAGCATAATTGGCCACATTCAACAGGAAAATGTACCACAAAATGCAAAAAGATGGCCGGGACAAACACATTTAGCACATGGGAAAAAGCCAATACATAAGCTCTACCCCATCATCATGGCCATCACCCTGGTTCCTACAGGTTCTATGAACCTCCTTCATCATATAGGAACCCATGATTGTCCCAACCCTAGTGGACAATGAACCGCTCTACCCTAAAAGGAGGTATCCACTGCTACATCTCATACATCATGCTCTTACCCCTTGGGCCCCGAGCAGTTAATCGAAGAAAAATCATAAAAGGCAAAAAGCATATAAAGAAGGGTGGAAAAATCAAGGTTGGGGCACCTCATGTACCACGATTGCTCCCTCCTATACATTATAAACCCAAGTGTGGGCTTCCCTTTTATTAGCAACCTTTGTCCCTAAGCATGTGGCCCAGGGTTGTCCCTTCTCATCCCCTACTTCATTCACCTATCTATCACATACCACCACCTTTTAAAGGATGTACCTTGAGCATATCATCCCCTTTAGAAGTAGAAACCACCTAATAGGATACTTGGTTAACCCCATTTGGAGTTTGGGAGACATTGGCACATCCTGAAACCCATTATAGAAGGGCAGACCATTGTGAAGTCCCTTCCTGTGGTCCATGGTTGGTAAGCTCAAATACTCGATTTCTCTAGTGACTTGTTGTACTAGAAGGCCAAGGGACGCATTGGATCTTATGCAGGATTGCAGATGGTCTTCATCTTGGGTTTTGGTTTCCCTATTCGGGGTCCTAATCCTCCATAGGGCTACATTGGCACATGTAGGGCATGTGTTGAGAGCCATGGTCCTCCACAGCAGTAGACAACACTCTAGGATCCCCGAGGATGTTCAGAGATTGCTTGAGATTCAACTATTGGACGAGGAAGATGCACCTAGTTCACCTTTTCCCAGTCGACCCCACAAATGTACCATGCACTTGGCAGCTGACCCAGGACTTGTAGGATGATGTGACATCACCCACCATCATGAGAGCCCTTGCAAATGATCGACAGACATCTTCGACTCATTTGAAGACCCATGAGGTTATTATTGTGCCCCCACACCCACTAGGAGCACCACAGGTTTATTGCTTGGAGAACAAGGGCCAACCCCTTGTCCATCACTTTTGAGGGTCCTATTCTTCATTATGGCACCTATGGACTTCATCAAGCTTCTTGGAGGGCCCTATGACATGTATTATTCATCATCTGACTTCTTAAGAGGCTTATTATTTCATTTGTGAGCTAGTTTGTTGGGCTTGTCACCAAAAGTTAGGTTATTGGCACATTATTTTATTTTTGGGGCTTATGTAGGCCTAGGAGACTAATTCGAACTCCTCATTAGTGTATAAATACAAGTGAGATGAGTTCATTTGTTCATCATCACTTTGGATTGGATCTCTTCTCTCTTTTCAGAATTTCGCACTTTTTCTTGGAGAATGAATTGGAGCTTTATGGATGAATTTTGATGTTTGGATTTAGTTTATCATATCTTGGAGCTTCTCTATTGTCAAATTGTGGATGGTTAGATATGTTCTATTACATGTAATTACATGCTTTTAATGCTAATCTTGTTTTACTTTGTCATATACATTGGATTGGGATTTTTGCTATTTTAAGGGCTAATTGTTGCATGCATTTACTACTTAAATTGTGAAATTTTGTCTCTATATAACATCTCTCAATGTATGGGCCATGTAATTTGAATGAAAATTCATAGGGATAATTCTATCAACGAATTCATCTTGATAAGACATCACCTTTTTCAAGTCTAAGTATAAAAGTTGTAAGGTTGTTTCCCTTTGCCCTAGAAGGCTAGCAAGGTAGTCTTAAGGCCTCCTTGACTAAGAAACAAGGTCCTCATTCATATTTATCAGAGTCCATTCTCCCAAGATTAAGGCACTAATCTACCAAGAGATGGTCATTCAAAACTTAACTCATTTTCACCTTTTCCTAGGTCTAGCCAAGTTGGGTTACCCAGGGCATCATTTTCCCGATGAAGTAGCCCTCTGAAAAGTTCAATCTCATAGCCTCTCCTGCGTTGGGGTTTCGTCAAGGCCTCCTCCAATTTTGAAGCCATTTCGACAGTGGAGTTGTGAGAAAAGCCAAGCCCTAGTTCCAAGATCAAACTTTGCCCTAGTATCCCCAAGGTTAGTGCCTCGTAGGATCAATTCAACACCTTTAAGTGAAAATTCCTTCTTTGATCCTTGCCCCCTCCTTGTTTGGGTTAATAACATCATTGGTTGCCAAATCCTTGCCTCTTGACCTGGGCTGGGCCCATCTAGTCCTATGTGGTCCCACTCCTTTGAAAAGACAATTCTTCAAGAACCATCTGGGATATCAATTTCAATAAGGATTTTAGTGATTGGGAAACTCTTTCACAAGTCATATCCCATAAACCTAGCCCTCAAATCCCCACATCCTTCTCCTAGAAGATATTGTACCTTGCTTAGAAAGCAAGCAAGCTCCATTCTTTGGATCACTTTATATCCACTTGTCAATTTATCCTTCATTTGTGACTCCATATATACCAAGTCTCCTCCCATCGGTGAAAGTCCATAAATAGTAGGGAGCCTTAGCTAAGGTGACAGTGGGCTAAGTCTCCATTTCTTGCCCTATGTCTGGCATTTCCCCTTTAGGAATCCCCTTTAGGTCCCCTACTAGTTTGAGCAGTAACATGCAAGTTGCAGATCAATACATGCAACAACTGAAACGGATATTAAGGGTTGGTTAATCGATAAACGCATTGGACAAACAGGCACACATGGCATATGAAATCCTTTGACATAAGTGTATTTTAAGGGAGACCAAGTAGCCAGTTGGCATGGCTTGACGAGTTATGTTAATGATATCTTCACTCATTGGAAAGTATACCACTATTTGAGGAAGCCATTAGTTTTCTTGAAGAATGCAAAAGCCTAGAAGAAGACAATTGGCACTTGATCATCCCAACTTGGAACTCATCTAGAGCTTGAGGAGCGCTCTGCTTATTGTAGGGTTAACTGCATATTTTAGAGCACATTTGATGGGTCATGACAGTTGCATTGACATAGTCCAATGAAGGAGCACTATAAGGAAGGAAAGCATGTTGTCAAAAAACAAATTACAAGGATGTTGTATAGGATGAGGAAGAGCATATAGCATTGGCAGCTCATTGATATGGTCAAAGGAGGCCACTACATTGATTATTGGGAAAACAAAAAGAGGTCGTTGCACTAATACCAAGATCTCCCACATTTGGACTCTGCTAGAATGGTGTTGCTCTCTATCCATTGGTGTCCTTGTTGATTGGGACCACTAGAAAAAAAATGTAATAATCAAAGTAGTGTTCAGGTAAGAGGATGGCCTAAGCATGGAAGACCAAAGAATGCTTCCATAAACAAGGTTAAGCACCACTAATTCAGTTATTGGGCAAATATGAGAGAGAGTTTTAATATTCCTTGAAGGGGCAGTGGAAATACCCTCATATCTCATAGTAAATACGACACCTAATGATAAAGTGCTCCTCCAAAGCATGCGTACAACATGCTTTGGGAGTTTTCCATGTATGTATGCATACAACATACATGGAAAACTCCCAAAACCTATGTGAACCTACTCAACACTAACCCAAAAGGATCCTAAATGCATACATCCAATGTCATAAGTGTAGGGGTCTCGAACAATGAGGCCATCTCTTAGCTCCAACAAGTGCTCTACGGAGTGAAATTCTAGACTACAACTCCCCTAGTGGGTTGACCCAAGTGGCCTAAACAAACTATCCATAGATCTCATCTCTAATAATCTCACTATTGTCCCGCTTAAACAGCAGAAGTTGTCCAAGAGCATTCAAGGGATACTTGAAAGGAGGGAGACAGTCCATAAAGATGCCATCCAACCATAGAAGACCTAAAACCTCAAAATACCAACAATTGTGAAGCCATCTAATAGGCCTTTTTGAGGCCAAGGCCTCGAAGGAATAGTAAGCAAGGTATGGATAATGGTCCTTGTCAATAGTCGAGTTAACAAACTGCCAAATATGATGCAAAAAAGAGACCAATCTAAAGATGGTCTCAAGCCAAAAAGGGTCGACCACAAACTCTAGATGCATAATGGAACAAGGAACTATCCTCTTACTCCTAAAAATATGGCAAAAAATGAGTGCTTGTACAGTGTATGTCTTGGCCTTATTACCTATCCATATACATGGGTAACCCTAGGAGAAGTTTCTTTCAATACGTTGTAGCTTACCAACCAGCAACCCTAACATAATCCATAGTTACCCAACCTCAGATGTGTCTCATCCATTCCGACCAGTGCATTCATTAATGTAACCTACTCATCTAATGAAGGTGGATTGTTTATTTTGAGGTGCTTTAACCATTTTTGCATTCAAGTTCTTTCATTTAATGTTTGAGGCATTCTAGTATGGATCACAAGTTGGAATTGGATTATTGACCGCTATTGGTTGTATACTTGTTCCCTTACTTCACCTTGGTGGTTATGATGTGTCCCTATGTGAAAATTTCACCACTGAAATCCTATTGCAACAACTGGAATTATTTCTTTTAATTGTTATTAATTAACAATTTATTTGATACGACAAATATCAAATAAATCACACTACAACCTTCACAAATAAAACTGTGGAAAATAATAGCGCTGGAAACTAAGAAATATTCTAGCACACACACATAACACATAGCGAGGAAGGTGTTCTAGTGTTTCATTACTGCTACAACATCCTGTCTCCATATCACCCTTGTCATGCTACAAATATCTGGCCACTGCCCACCAACCACTGCGCAACTCTAAAGTTGCATCTGTGTCGCTACTGACACTGCTATACTACTGCCAATTCTACGTCTGCACTGCAACTCCCTCTCATTTGTTGCTACTGCAACTGCAACTATTGCAACTGAGAAGCATCTGAAATAATTTGTCCCTACTACTGAAACGAGTTCTTCCTAGAGCTTTCGTGAGTATATCTGCAACCTACTCATCCGTGGGAACATATTGTAGCTGGACCGCTCCACGCTACACGCAATCTTTGATGAAATGACACCGAATATATATGTGATTCTACCTGTCATGAAACATTAGATTCTCAGAGAGCTTGATGCAACTCTAATTATCACAGTAGACATTGGTCGCCTCCATCCTCTACCTGAGCAAGCTTACCAACAGCGTCTGAATCCATATAGCTTTGCACGTAGTTGTGCTTGCTGCCATATACTCTGCTTCTACAGAGCTCAGTGCCACTAACTTTTTGCTTCCTACTACACCAAGAAACCATTCATGATCCAACGCTAAAGCAATATCCGAAGGTACTTTTCTTGTCCACTGAACTGCCTGCCCAATCTACATCTGTGATCCCACATAATCTGACGTCATCCCCTCAAGTATATCTCAACCCCTACTCGATTATGCTACGCACATACCTCAAAATATGCCTCGTTGTTGTCCAATGTACCCTCTTCGATTCCACCATGAACTAACTGAGGGTATTGACTGTGAAGCAGACATCTAGCCTAGTGTTGACCACATACATGAGAGAACCGATGAGTTGTCTATACAAGGTGGGATCAACATCCTTGTCATCTGTTGCATCTATTTTCTTCCAATTGTTGATCATGGGTGTAGACATGGGTCTACAATCCTACATTATGAATCTCTTCAGAATGTTTCTAGCATATCTTCCTTGCCGAAGGAAGATCTCCTCATCCTTTTGCCAAACTTCCAATCCTAGGAAATAGCGCATTAACCCCAAATCCTTCATGTCAAACTCTACCGCCAAGTTCCTCTTGCAGTCGTCTATGAGCCCTGATGACCCTGTCAAGAAGAGATCATCCACATACAATACTAAGATGAGTGACTCACCCTCTACCCTCAAATAGTAAAGGTTGGGATTTGCGTCACTCTTGACGAATCCCATATGCTGCATGTAGTTGTCAATTTGGCTGTACCATGCCTTGGGAGCCAGCTTGAGCCCGAATAGAGCTTTCTTTAGTCTGAGTTTTCTTTAGTCTGCACACATGAGTGTGTGTCATGTCCCTTCTCAAACACATTTGTGATAGGGTGTTGCTACACAATTTCGGCTAAGGAAGAGAAACCATCATTTTCGACTTACGGACTTAGGAGGCAGTTCGACTTCATTTGGTTGCTAGTGGAATGTGGGGGCCACCCACATGGGAATTTGAATTGGCCCATTTATATAGCTTGGAGGGAAAGTTGAATAGGTGGATGGAGGGGCCCACATGAGGCAAGGGAGGCCCAAGGAGTTATAAGGAGGGAGCAGCTCTCATTTTGGGATTCATTCAAACACCTTGCAATCAAAATTACTTGATTGTTCACTCTGTTGTTTAGCTGAGTCAACTAGTTGTTTAGCCACAAATCTCTCAAGCAGGAGATTCAACCTCTACTTCGGGGGACCATCCATGCCTGTCCTAGAGAGGCAGTTCCATAAGTATTTTAGGAGTTCCGGGAGTGTGTTATAGCACTACCATTCAGTCACAACAGGGAGTGTGTGTTTTTGGCTACCTAGAGAATACGCAAGGGAGAGTTTGGAGCTATCAGTGATCAAGAATTTGTCGAAAGAGTTACAGGATTGGTAGAGCAGAAAAGGGCCAACCTTTCTTGTGAATTTGGAGCCAGCAGAGCCAGCATCCCAGCAATCCTATTTACAGTTATCTAGGCCTACGCAGAGAGCCATCACTAAGCTCACGTGGGAGTTGGAGGAAGGAAGTGTAGAGCTAGAGCTGGCCAGGAGAAGTAGGAGATCACTTAGAGGGCCATTTGAGGAGGATTGTTGGAGTTAGGATAGCAGAGATTGACAGGCTCAGTCACAGCAACATAATTCGAAATTGGAGAAGGGCCAAGTTGTGAAGGGTCAATTTTTTAAGGTTGGAACCAAGGGAAACCCTTTCTGGGTTTTTCTGGGTTTTTGGCAAGGATCACACTCCTAAATTTATAGAATTTTCTAGGCAGATCTAAGGGGTCAAACAAGGGTCCCAACTCAGCCAGCAGCTAGAGGAGCTAAGGGGAATTTGGGCCAAAATTCCAAGGTCAACATTTGGCCAATTCCTTCGTGGGTTTTTCTAGGTTTAGGCCAAGGAGCAAGGAGCTGAAATCTCATAATTTTCTGAGCACGGGAAGCAGTGATTCCAGCCCTTCGAAGTCAACAGATAAAGCAGTGTTCTGGGGCAACGCAATTCAATTTGGTGCAGCAGTTGTAGCAGCCTTCAGTTCAGCATTTTCTCACCTGGGTTTTGTCATGCTTGTCCATTGAGACAAGCCCAGGTGCACCATTCTATTTTAATATCGTATTTTCTCCTGAAGAAATAATAAAATGGCTCAACAGTTCTCTATTTCCAGTGTTTCCATGGGTGCTTAATGTACATTTCATTTTTCTGATTGCAGGATTGTTTGCATGCTTTGAATATCACTTACATTCCTATTTAGGAACATTACAGTGGTATCAGAGCCATGATCTTGGCCAGCTATGGAGTAGCCATCTAGATCATGGAAGATCTGAGCATGTATGCACAGTGATGGGTTAAACCATAGACAACTTATGGCTCAAAGAATATTTAGTATGCAAGAATTCTGGGATGGAATCCATTGGAATGATGAGAGATTGGCCAAGTTGAGGAAGGTGTCAGACCAAATCCATTTTCATCCTTACAACAGAGATATTAGTGGTGCGTAGGCTATGGGGGTGCAACCATCTACATTGTGTGGGGAAAGTCGACAGAATCAGGGCATCAAATCTCCTCAAAAGGAGCAGACAGGATAGGAATAGTTAGAGGGTGAGACTAGGGGGCGCTTTTGCTGGTGGAGACCTAGCTTTACATATCAGGAGCCTAAGGAGGAGGTTTTTTTGGGCACACTAGAGCATGAGGAGCATGTTAGTATGTCCAGTGTGACACAAGCGTCACCCTTGTTGAAGATTCCTTTGATAGCTCTGACTGACACATTGGGGGAGAGAGTAGAGCACACACCCACAAGGCCTTCCATTGATGAGGTGCCAAGAGACACGGAGGTGTCCACCATTGAGGAGGTGACATTTGTTGTTGAGGTATCCATTGATGAGATATCCGAGGTTGTGACTGAGTACTCAAGTAATAGTAGCGCACCACAGGTTGATGAGGTGCTGGGAGACATCTCCACCATTGATGAGGTGCTGGGAGACATCTCCACCGTTGATGAGGAGCCGATAGGTACAAAGGCATCTAGATTTATGCCAGAGTTACCAGACGACAGTCACCTATAGTTGATTGGTGACCATGTCTTGCATGTTGAATTATCTATGGAAGAGCAATTGGAGGCTCATGTTGAGTCCATGATGGAGGAGGACGTGCAACCATCCTTTGGGCTAGCCATTGATGAGGGGCAGCATAGAGACCGCACATTGGGATTTCAGCACAGTTTGTTTCAGAGGCACATTGACAAGATCTACAACATTATTAGCCCACCCTTATGCATTGGATTGAGGGAGGCAATGTTGTCTAGACATACCTTAGGGGATGGTAAGGTTAGCAAGACTAAGTGACATGAGTTGAGTATGACACTGCATCAGCTTGTAGGGCTTGTTTCTTCCACAGGGGATTGTACATTCGATCCCTCCTTTGGGATTGGGTGGTGAGAGGTACTGAGCTGGTACCTAATGGAGCAAGCTAGGCGGTTGGATACATCCATGGCCACATTTTAGCAAAGACCATGGATAACCATAGGGACTCGAGGGCCAGACTGTTGTTGGGATCTAGGTGGGATTTCCCATCATAACATAGAATCGTTAGGTGACGGTAGTAGCTGCGTTATGGATCCGATGTTTGGGCGCACACACATTTTCAAATCTCCATCAAAGCCCAGGACAACACTAGTGACAAGATGGTTTGACAGGGGAGCAGACCAATTTCATGAGTTGTCTTGGCATATTGATTGTGCATGGAGTCATAGGGTGATTAGCCTACTCTCGCAAGAGCTGGTAGGAGGAGGTGGCATCGGCAGACCACCAGATAGGGAATTACATGGAGACGATGCTCTCTCATTGGTATATTGGACACTGGAGCTACTGAGGATAGGCACAATAGTGTCATTCCCATTAGCATATTTGGAGTCAGACCGCTCAGGTCTTTTAGGGCAGATGGGGAGATGTAGCCCACATCATGGAGGGATTACTAGCAGATTGGTGGATGCATTGGCACATGCAAGATGGCATATCATACAAGGTGATATGACAGTAGGCAGTGGTACCGAAGGGTGCACAAGGATATGTTGCATAGTCCAGTCTTATGCAGAGGGATGCGACCTGATGCATACAGACCCAATTTTAGAACCTAGCATCGAGTGTTGTATAAAGGTATGTAGTGACGAGCAGTGGCCTGCAAAAGAGCATGGAGATACGTGGTTGTTTGAGGTAGCATGTTGGTTTGCATCGAGCGACTCACCTTGCATCGAGTACACGTGAGGAGAGCCAAATACAGTGACACAGGCAGGATACGAGACGGTACAGGATGGTACAGCATTAGCACGGGGTATCTAGTGGTGTACAGGGATAGGCTGCAGGGTACAATGCCAGGTCAAGGACTACAAGGATACTCAGTGGGATGCAAGGGCATATGGTGTTGCACAGCGAGGTCTTGGAGGGTTGCCTCCAAGGAGACTTATGGATGGAGTTACCAAGCATACCTTTGGGTGCAGTTCACTCACGATCGATGGGGACACAGATGAGCGATACTTGATGGTATCCGTGAGGACTCACACTCTTGGCCCTCTTCTACATCACTTACACGAACGAGCGATCTGGTTGTTGTCCTTTGACACTCTGGGCACGAGCAGTAAGGGACGGGAAGCTCACCAAAGACATTTGGATGACACTTGGTGCGATATAGGGGAAACTTCTAAGCGGGGGCATCGAGTCGGTGCGTGAGTTGACAACCACAAGTCGAGGGATGAGGTGACCACTGACAGGGATGGCATCATCACTGATCCTATGCCTGGGGAGTTTGTCACAGGGGAGACATGTTTCACTCTTTCCACAAGGCATGTCTGGACCATGCATGTCGTGAGATGAGATGATAACTGACAGGGATGGCATCATCACTGATCCTATGCCTAGGGAGCTGGTCACAGGGGAGACATGTTTCACTCTTTCCACAGGGCATGTCTAGACCATGCATGTCGAGGGATGAGGTGATCACTAACAGGGATGGCAACATCATTGATCCTATGCCTAGGGAGTTGGTCACAGCAGAGACATGTTTCACTCTTTCCACAAGGCATGTCTGGACCATGCATGAGCAGAGGATACCATGTACGGTTGAGATAGTTTTCTAGTATGTATCCGAGTTCCCGACATTGCATCGACACATTCTCTAGGGGGCAAGTAGTCGAACCAGTGGCGATGGTTGGTAGGAGCAAGATGGATCCGCATACACTAAGTCGATTGCGCATATCAGATACCCATCTATTGGTTACATTTAGGGGGTAGCTATTTGGCACATGTGGTTTCCAATAATCATCAGTACTACACTGTTGCAAGCACCGGACAGTTTAGCATGCCTCGAATTAGTTCATGATGTATGGAGCCTATATATGGGTGGCATGCAAGGACTAGAGATGAGGGCCAAAGGGATTCCATCAGTTGTTAGGGCTATGCCGCAATAGGTATGCCTATGGGATGCAGGGATTCAATTGATTGATAGATCACTCATGATGAGCGGATTCGTTGCAGAGAGTGATATAGTTCGATGTTGGGATGACACATGGGGGTTCATAGAGGGTTTCATCATATGGGGAGGTAGACATTCTCTATTGTTGCACAGGTTCGGAGTTAGATTTGGATGGATAGGCATTGGTGCCATGGAGATGCCCAGGCAGGATGTGTCTCACCTCTTTTAGTATTCCACCATAAAGTTCCAAGAGAGGAGGATATTGTCTACGCGCGATGGGGAGCATGACATAGTCAGAGTAGCGCAGCGTCAGCATGGTGGCACCACTCTGGGACTAGCAAGGAACTGGGGCGTCACAGCGATTCACAGCTCAATAACCTTTAAGGATGTGACGGCTACTACAGGGGGAGATGATACAAATCTTCCATTGGGCTTTAGCGAGTTATTGATGGAGCAAGGGATACTTGCACTGGGCAGGATAGTGAGTGGAGCGAGGGGAGCTTCATGTTGGACAGGATGGCCTGGGATCCTGGTAATGAAGGATTCTTTCATATCAGGACAATTCTGAGGTCAGGGACGATTCAGTGGCACATCTGGGACCCTGGCACATGTTGTAGTGATAGTGGGGAGCAACAATTAGAGAGGATGCTCGTTCAGGCATTGCTTGAGGACAAGCAATTTTTGGAGCGTTGGAAGAACTTACCGAATGAGGATGCCACCTGGGAGGGTGAGCACATATTGGAGCACCCATCTTTGAGGTTGCTTGAGGGCAAGCAACATTTGGGAGGGGAGGATTGTCATGTCCCTTTTCAAACACATTTGTAACAGGGTGTTGCTACACAAAATTGCACAATTTTGGCTAAGAGAACCCATCGTTTTCGACTTACGGACTTAGGAGGCAATTTTACTTAATTTGGTTGCTAGTGGAATGTGGGGGCCACCCACATGGGAATTTGAATTGGCCCATTTGAATAGCTTGGAGGGAAATTTGAATAGGTGGATGGAGGGGCCCACATGAGGCAAGGGAGGCCCAAGGAGTTATAAGGAGGGAGCAACGCTCATTTTGGGATTCATTCAAACACCTTGAAATCAAAATTACTTGATTGTTCACTCTGTTGTTTAGCTGAGTCAACCGGCTGTTTAGCCACGAATCTCTCAAGAGAGAGATTCAACCTCTACTTCAGGGGACCATCCGTGTCCACCCTAAAGAGGCAGTTCCATAAGTATCTCAGGAGTTCCAGGGGTGTGTTACAGCACTACCATTCAGCCACAACATGGAGTGTGTGCAGAATACGCAAGGGGAGTTTGGAGCTATCAGTGATCAAGAATTTGTCGGGAGAGTTAGAGGATTGGGAGAGTAGCAAAGGGCCAGCCTTTCTTGCGAGTTTGGAGCCAGCATCCCAGCAGTCTGATTTACAATTACCTGGGCCTGCGTAGAGAGCCATCACTAGGCTCAAGTGGGAGTTGGAGGAAGGAATTATAGAGTTGGAGCTGGCCGAGAGAAGTAGGAGATCACTTGGAGGGCCATTTGAGGAGGATCGTTGGAGTTGGGAGAGAAGAGATTGACAGGATCAATCACGGCAACAGAATTTGAAATTGGAGGAGGGGCAAGTTTTGAAGGGTCAATTTTTGAAGGTTGGAACCAAGGGAAATCCTTTCTGGGTTTTTTTGGGTTTTTGGCAAGGATCACACTCCTAAATTTATAGAATTTTCTGGGCAGATCTAAGAGGTCATATAGGGGTCCCAACTCAGCCAGCAGCTAGAGGAGTTAAGGGGAATTTGGGCCAAAATTCCAAGGTCAACATTTGGCCAATTCCTTCGTGGGGTTTTCTGGGTTTAGGCCAAGGAGCAAGGAGCTGAAATCTCATAATTTTCTGAGCACAAGAAACAGTGATTCCAGCCCTTCAAAGTCAACAAATAGAGCAGTTTTTTGGGGCAGCGCAGTTCAATTTGGTGCAGCAGTTGTAGCAGCCTTCAATTCAGCATTTTCTCACCTGGGTTTTGTCATGCTTATCCATTGAGACAAGCCCAGGTGCACCATTCTATTTTACTATTGTATTTGCTCCTGAAGAAGTAATAAAATGGCTCAGCAGGTCTCTATTTCCAGTGTTTCCATGGGTGCTTAATGTATATTTCGTTTTTCTGATTGCTGGATTGTTTGCATGCTTTGTATATCACTTACATTCCTATTTAGGAACATTACAATGTGCCTCTCATGAGTCTCGAAGCCCTCTGGTTGTTCTACGTACACCTCTTCCTCTATCACCGTTCAAGAATGTTGTCTTGACGTCCATCTGGTGAATCAACCACCCCAACTGAGTTGTTAGGGATATAACTGACCGAATAGAAGTGTATCTGGCAAATGGGGCAAAGGTTCCCTCATAATCTATCCCTTCTTTCTGTGCCTACCCCTTTGCCCCGAACCTAGACTTGTACTTCTCCACGCTACCATTTGTAGCATATTTGATCTTGTAGATCCATCCAGAACCTACAACTGACCTGTCCTCAAGCCTCACCACCACCTCCCAAACATCATTCGTCATGATAGAGTTGTATTCTTCTACCATGGCATCCACCCACACCTGATGTTGTGCGGCTTCCTAAAACCTGGACGGTTCTGCAACCTGAGCCACCAATGCTTGGTACCAGTCAGGTTGTCTGCGCTCTCTCTTGTTCGTTCTAAGAGTTCTAATGAACTCCTCTGCATCTCTCAATGTCTAACGAACTTCTCTGCTAGTTCGACCACTAGTGGTGGGAGGTTCCACCAGCTCCTCCTCATCCTGCCTCTGCTGCTATGTCTGTTGAGATCTCATTGGATCCCCTGCGCTTGAGGAAATGCTAGTACTAGTCACTATACTAGATCCCTGTGATTGTCCCACTGGTGGTCCTACATGGAACTTCAGCTGGCTAATTCTGATCACTTACAGGCATCTCACGAGATCTATTGAAAGCTCAATATTACATGAACTTTACGTCCCATCTCACTACAATCTCCTAGTGCTAGGAATGTAGATCCTGTATGCCTTGGAGGTTTCGCTATACCCAACAAGGAACCCCTTCTCTGTAGTTTGATCCAATTTGGTGCACTTCTCATCTGGCACATGGAAATAAGCAATGTTGCCAAAGATCCTGAAGTGACTAACTTCTAGCTTCTTCCCTGTGAAGACCCCTTCTGGTATTTTCTTCCCCAATGCTCTATGAGGAGTCATGTTCTGAATATACACTGTTGTGTTACATGCCTCTGCCCATAGAAACCTGGGCAAATCTTGGTCATATAACATTGCTTTTGCAACCCCAACTATAGTTTTGTTTTTCCGCTCCACTACCCCATTCTGTTGTGGATTGTATGGAGTTGTCCACTCTCTTTTGATGCCTTCCTTTGCACAAAAATTTGTTAAGTCTTTATCAATATACACTCCATTATCTGACCGAAGCACCTTGATCTTTTTCCCAGTTGCATTCTCCACAAGAGCCTTAAACTCCCTAAAGCGATCAAAGACCTCATCCTTGGCCTTCCAGAATTATGTCCATGTTTTCCTGGAATGGTCATCAATAAAGGTGACGAAGTATTTGGCCCCACCAAGAGATCTAGTGGACATCGGGCCACAAATATTTGATTGTATAAGTCCTAACACGCCATCTTCTCTATTGTCACTTCCTGGGAATGTTGCCATAGCATATTTCCCGAGCACGCACCCTCTACACATAATCGAGTTTCGTGCCAAGTTTCGAAACCCCTGTTACTGTCTCCTTGAACATCTTGAGTGCTGCATGGTGTAAATGTCCCATTCTCCTATGCCAAAGCTCATTAAGTTCCTTCCCATTGCTACTGTCACTGCCTACCAGTGCCATTGGAGAATTAAGCTTCAACCTATACAACTTGTTACTTCAAACTCCATTCTGTCTCACCCCCTTCCAACTTGGGTGTTTGACAAACACCTTCTTCCCTACCAAGTGGACATCATATTCCTTATCATGTAGCTGGGAAACTGAAATTAGGTTCATACCCAATTCTAGCACATGCAGTACATCTGTAGCACTAGTATTTGCTCCTGAAAACCTCTGAAAATCAATGATACCTCTTCCCACTGGAGTACACTTCATTATGTTTCCCATCATAATCTAGAAATCCATCTGCTCCTAATTCTAGCTAGAGAAATATTCTCTAACCCCTGCCATGTGAGCTAATGCTCCACTGTCTATATACCAAACACCCAGTGAAGCCGATCCTAATAAGCAAGCAAATTCATCCTCCAATCTGGAAGGCAGCTCTAAAGCCCTTTGAATATCAAATTGGTCCATGGTCATACTGGAGAATTTAATAAAGACAAATCTGTGTGCTATTCCTCTTCCACCGGCACTGATTTTGCTCTAGCAAACTGCTGTAAAACCCTTTGTGCCCAAACAAGAAAAACTACTAAACGAAAACACTGATCTGCTTCACCGAAATAATTGCTTGCAAGAACTGCTACTACTCTCTACAAAATTCCCCTATCACTTGCATAGGAAAAATTGAACCCCGTGCCCAACAGTTCGATCTGCTAAGCCAGCCTCTGCGCAGATCTAGAAATCATGTTGCCAGACTCCCTCCGAATCTAGAAGATTTTAGCTTTTCACTTCTGAGCTTCCTTGCCTGATCAATACTGCTCTGATACCATGTGAAAATTCACCACTGAAATCCTATTGCAACAACTAGAATTAATTCTTCTAATTGTTAATTAATTAACAATTTAGTTGCTATGGCAAATATTGAATAAATCACACTGCAACCTTCACAAATAAAACTGCGGTAAATAATAGCGCTGGAAACTGAGAAATATTCTAGCACACACATAAAAATTGACACAATTATTTTTGGACAAATGTCCCCGAAAATACCCAACTTGGGAAAACGAGTGTTGCAGTTTGAGGGTTTATTTTATTATTTAGCAGCAGAATTTCTAAGTACAATAAAATGTCGCCAAGCTGGCGATTCTTCCTGAGAGAAATACTGGCAAAATAACTATGAGGCAAATACCTCAGCACCACAATTGATCCTGCTCTAAAATCTAGTCAAACTGGGTTGTAAGACTTGCCCCTACGTAAGCCTCTATGCAATGCTTGCGTAGGCTCTATCCACTCTAACTTCGGAACTCACTAAATCCTGCAACTTTCCCTGTCTCTGCCTTGGAAAGTGACTCGCTTGGGCCCCTGGAGTATATCCTGGCCTTCAGCAACTGAGTTGACTCCTCCTCTGGCTGAATCAAATTCTCCCCAGAAACCCTTTGTGTAAGCCCTGTGCAGTTCCTTGAGGAAGACTCGTCCATCTCTCAGTTGACTATTCCGGAACTGGAAATCTCCTCTGGAAATCTATTATGTTTCCCCTCTACCACCTGCTACTCGATCTAATGACTAAATTTCTTCGGTTGAATCACCTCCACTGGAAAATTGAACTGCCCAAATCACTAGTATCTACACTGGTGTGTTCTCCATCTACCCATCGACCTCCTCTTATAATCTCCTGTTGGGACTCCAACGGCCAAGATTAAAACATAATTGATGGTTGAGATCATTTCTAGATCGATCCGTGTAAGTTTCTAGATGATTCACACCTTTCTCAATTCATACTAATTAACTAGCCCCTTTTCCTAAGTTTGGACTTCGGAAATATTTAAAAATAGGCTAATGATCTAATTGAGAAACTTCTAGGTGGAATTTCCAGAAACAATTTTTGGGTTATGGAAAACTCATGTGTTTTAGCCTCTCCACAAAGTTTCGAGACTAGAACACCTTTGATGCTACAAAAAACTAACACCCTAGTCCTGTGTGACTTTCCTTAGGGTCTTTCTTCCACTATCTAGGAGGGGCACAAATAGAAGGCTCTAATGATGATAGTGCTCCATCTTATTCATGCTTAATACATGTCATCATTCCCCTATGTTCGGTTTCCCATCTTTTGATTGATTCTCATTAGTTGCTCCTACTACTTCCTTGTTGGCCTCATCTTATGAGAAGAAGGGGTTGAATATACCCAAGGTTGATACAGTTGTAAGAAAAGAAAAAGCATGAGCCAAATGTAAAATGCAAAAAAATGGCAAGGGATGTAAAGCAAGCAAAAGCCAATTGTAGTTTAACCTCTATCCCCTCCTATATAGCCATTCACCTCTAAGAGTATTCATGCATATCACGGCTATCAAAGTAAAAGGAACTCTCAGTAAACATCCCAACCCTGATGAAGTGATAAATTTCCCATCATTAAAAGGGGATTGTATCATCAGTATTACTTGATAAATCAATGAAGCTTGGTAAGCAAGCCATATCAAAGCAAGAAAAGAAAACTTCAAGTTTGGGGGCTTGGAAAAACAAAGGCAAGTGAAGGTAACTCAAACAACTAAGTGCTCCCTCTACAAAGTTGTTCATGGACAATAGTTTGCATAACCTACTATAAGATTATGGCACCTTTCATGAAGTAAACTCCGAGCCATAACACCTATCATTTGAAAGGGTTGGTCTAGGAACTAGTCCTCCACTTAGGGTTGAAAGCACCTAATAAGGTCATGTGATAACCTTCCCATACCTAAGTAAGATAACTTGCGCACAACCATAAACTAGTATGACATTTGAAAATGATACTTGTGTGAAGTACTTTGATGGATTTAACATTGAATATGGCCAAACTTGATGCCTCTACAGTTCTTGTTCCCATGATGTTGATCTCACTTGAATATGTGTTAGGTGATTCTTACAAGTGCAACCAAGATCCCTTGAGGAATGAGATGATGTTGATCTTTGATGCTAGGATGTTGACTTGGAGAGATGGTGCATCCCTGAGATGATAGGATGCCCCTAGGCTAGCATTATACCTCCTTGATGGATGTTGCACTTCTCTTGAAGGAAATTGATGTTGTTGATCACTTGGGACCCCTTTGAAGAGGTAAATGCACCTTCTACCTTGACGATGTCATGCCCTAGCTTAATTACATCATCTTAGTTCCTCATTTGATGATGACGTGAGCCTTTTGGAGGATGACATGGGCTTTGGAGGGCTATGTTGATGATGTGGCACCTCATTTGGATGGAGAAGCTTGACATATGGAATAAGATATGTCCCTTGAGCTTTTTGTTGCACCCTTTCATGAGACACCTTTTGGATGATGATGTCATCTTTGGAGGGTGCTAGTCTCACACATGTGGGTTGAGGCTTATTTTCATGTTATTTCATTGATTTTTCTATCTTTCAAGGTTCACTTGATGACCTATCCACCTTGTATCATGGATTTAATAATTTTTAGGGCTTTTTAGTCTAAATTAAGGAAACTCGACTTTGTTACCCTCCAATAAATAGAGTCAATTTCCTCTTTAGTTCATTATCACCCTTGGAATATTACATCTCTCCATTAGTGATCTTTTTCTCTAGTGCGCAATGGAGGCCTAGTTGAGCAACTTTCTTGGGTGGATGATTTAATGTGATGTGATCTCTTTCATGGATGCTTATGGTGGATCTTGGATGTTACATGGTGAAGTAATTTAGTTTATTTGCTTTATCTTGGTTTTATGTTCCATGGGATGTATGTTCTTGTGTTAAGTTAGTTTATTTGGTATTTGCTTTATTATCCCTTGTTGAGCTAAGCCCTTCCTCCAAGTATTTGAGGAATAGAGATAGTTTTATCTTTCCCTTAATCATCTGGGACATTAAGAACCTAAATTTCAAACCCTATGGTAGGTTAACTTATCTGCCCTAGATTTGTTTGCATTTAGAATCTCTCCAAAAGAAACCCTAGAAAAGTTTGTATCCTAGACTTCATTTTCCCTAAAGTAAGAAGGAACCAATCTTTCTCATTTTCGGCATTCCTTTAAAACCCTAATCTCATTTTTCTTTTTTATTTTATGGTAAATTAGGGTTAGCTTACAACAAAATCTTGTGTTTCTAGCATTTAATAACTTGTTGATGTAATCCCTAGGTTTATATTTTGTTTAAAAGTGCATTACAAACGCTGATTCACAGTTTTTCACCATTTTTCAACCATTTTCTAGGGTTGGCATCATACTTGTTGCCATATACTCTATTAACCGTCATAATTTTTTGTAATTTTGTATGAGCACTCCACTCAAGCATTTTATGGTATATGATTTGCTACGCATTCATGTATAATGCTATGCACTGGTCATTTTATGGTATATGAGTTATGAAGGTCGTGTAGATGGTATGCCATGGTCCATAGCATCTATTATAAGTGTTGAAGCATATGTTATATGAGTATTATATGTTATATGCTTTAGTTTTATGCTAGTTGGAATTCCCTGAAGTTTCTCAAGGCCACTGAAAAATTGAATGGTCGACATACATGTTAACAATCTTCCCTAACCGCATTCTTCTCCTGTCATGCATTTTCATGTGCAGCCCATCACTAGTACAACTCATACACTTTCTCATCCTCAACCTAGGTGCTTTATGTACATCCACTTTCTTCACTCTACACACATCCTCTAGAAATCGTTGTGAGCTCTCATTGTTTATGTCCTTGTGGGCCTTTTTTATTATTTTGAAACTCATTTAGCTTACATTCTCGTCCACAAGGATCAGTCACTTCCTTGAAATCATGATGCTACTTCTGTATTGTCAAGGGATAATCGTGCTACCCTCATTGTCTCATTGAGAGATTTATCACTAAAATCTTGTTGTGGAAGAATAGTCGATTGTGTATGATTGAGGTTGAGGAAGAATACCTCACTCAACTACAGCATACTAAAATTTAAGTTATCTCAAAGAATATTGGTGGATGCACAAAATATTACTAAAATTTCCTGGCTAAGTGATTGATAGCAGAGCAAGTCTGGCTCAAAAAAATGCCTTTATGATTCTAAGCTTTCAAAGCGATACTCCTTATGTAATCCTTTTTTTATGCTTGGAAAATGTGGCATAAAGTGGCATAAGAAATACATTGATTTGATGGTTAAGTATTGTTGCTTATAGTAATCATTGACATAGCGGTATTAGTGTGAATGCTTGAACGTGTGGAGTTGGGGCTAGAGACATCACCTCATCGCTACAGAGTTTGATAGTTTAGAGACTTTTATCCAAGCCACTCTATTAATTTCCATTTTTTTCTCTAGCTTACAAAAAAAAAAGAGTTGCTTCAGTACTCTTTTATTGTAAGTGAAAATGGCTCTCTCTTTCAGATATTCAAACATGTCTACAGAATGCACATGAAAATATAGAGTTTCTACAACTTGAATCACAGTTCCAACAAGATGAGCTTCAACAGAAGAGTTGTCATTCTAAACTGTTTTCTGTTCAAAACAATCCTTTGTTCAAGATTGAGACAGACTCCCATCAGCAACAAGAATATGAAGTTGAGGTTGATTTAGTACCCAGTTCCAGAGCATATTTGCATGCAGATGTAGAAGTTCAATCTACACTTCCCAAGCCCATCAATAGACCTTGGGAAGAACTCATCAGCAATAGGCACAGAACAGGTCTTGGATATGATAAGGAGGTTTCCTTTCATAATTCAGATTACTCAAAGCCCATCCAGTTTGAGAGCGATGGATTTCTTCATGACAGTTCACCTTCAACTATTTCAGATTGTGTTCCTCTTCCACAACAGCGATAACAGAATGTTAAATGCCAACATCGTGACAGAGTTGACCATATGAAAGATCATTGTTTTGATCTTCATCCGTGCAAGCATTGTGGTCAACGTACTCATTCTTCAAACAAATGCTTCAAAAACAAGCCTCCTGCAAGAACAAAGATTCATCTTGGATGGATCGCTTCTTGGCAATGGGCTTCAACAAACAACAAGATATTTCGCTCATACAACAGGATTTGTTCTTGAATATTGAGAAGTCTTGCAGTTGAGATTTCTTCATTTTCTCACCTTGTATCTGACAAGAGAGGAAATGATGGTCATATACAAGCTTCAAAGCCACATCAAGCGAGCCTGAGCCACAACCTGTCATACCAGATTCAGAGTTGTAGCCAGAGACAAAGATGCCCCTGAGCATGCTTTGTGGTCAACCTTAAACCATCTATGTGGGGTTGAGACCTCCCTTTCAAAGAATTGGGGAAGCTTCCTCTAGCAGAAGACTTCAGCTTCTTGCCGGTTTTGGAAGACTTTCAAGAATTGCATTAAGCATTTCAAAGTTGGTGGTCATCCTTAAACCACCACAGGTTGTAGACCTCCCTTTTTCAGGTGGTCCCCCTCTCCACAGCATTAGGGACACTTCCTCTAGCAGAATATTTCAACTTCTTGCCAGACTTGGAAGAGTTTCGGGAACTGCACTAAGCATTCCAATGTTGGTGGTCATCCTTAAACCATCCCCTCATACCAACATTTCAAAGAGCACTTCCTCTAGCAGAAGACCTCAGCTCCATGCCAGATTTGGAAGAGTTTTGGGAACTACACTAAACGTTCCAGTGTTGGTGGTCATCCTTAAACCACCCGCTTATACCAACATTTCAGAGAGCACATTCAGCCTAGTGCTGTCATGCATATTTTTGCACATTTTGTATTACATCTCTCTTCTTGGACTCATACATACCCCTTCGGATTGGGGGGGGGGGGGATGTTGGACACCCAATCCTCTATGGGTTGGTGTGGAATGTGAACAGCCACCGGAGTCCAAGAGACCAATTGGAATATGAATCCAAGGGTCACACCAATGTACTATAAATGTATATCATGTCAATAACATATGTATTCAATGTTTGTCTTTCATCTCTGTTATTCACATTCTATATGTGTTTGACATTAATGGCTAAATTTGTTGTTGTTATAAACTATTGTTTTCTTGCAATTTGTTGGCCTAAAACCCTAGTCTATAGTAGCTTTGAGTTTTTCTTGATTCGCTATGTTTGGGTAACATATTTAAGACTCCTTAGGCTAACCCTAGCCTTTAGATTGACCCATACGCCTTTTGAACCTGAGCCCTGAAATTTCTCTTCTATCCACTACAAACCCTAATTTGTCATACCCTTATCCAAAGGATTTTTGTTGTAGGACCCTTGGGGGGAATTTCGCTTAAGATATTTGGGTTACTTGAACCTAACATTAAGCCTTATAGGTATCCATATGCACAGAAGAGTGAGATTGAGCATGTGATTCAAGAAATGTTAAAGGTCAGCGTCATTCAACCTAGCCAAAGTGCTTTCTCTTCACCAATGGTGATGGTTACAAAAAAAGATGGTTCATAGCGCACGTGTCTAGATTATAGACAACACAACAAAATGACCATCAAAGATAAGCTTCCTAATATTGTCATTGATGAATTGTTAGATAAATTGCATGGAGCAATTTTCCTTCCTAAGTTGGTCCTCCGTTCAGAATATCATCAAATTAAAATGGGGCAAGAATACATTCCAAAATAGCCTTTAGAACACATGAAGGTCATGACAACTTTTTGGTTATGCCATTTGGACTTACTAATGCACCTTCAAAATTTCAAAGCTTAATGAATTATATTTTCAAACCCTTAGAAAATTTATGTTAGTATTTTTTTATGAAATAACAATCCATGGCAAATCTTGGGAAGAGCGCGTACAACATGTTGATAGAGTCCTAAAACTATTGGAAGAGTAACAACTATATGCAAAGCCTTTCAAGTGTTCCTTTGGGTGAATATTTGGGTCATATTGTGTCTCATGAAGGTGTCAAAGTGGACCCTAACAAAGTTAAAGCTATGATGGAATGGTCAATCCCAAACACCTTGAAGAAGCTTAAAGAATTTCTTAGTATTGATAGGCTATTACCACAAATTTGTCAAGAATTATGGTCAAATAGCAACACCTCTAACATCATTATTAAAGAAAGAAGCATTTTCTTGGACTCAAGAAAACCAAAGCCTTTGAAAAACTTGAGGCTATGAGCATGACTTTTGTCCTAACCACACCTAACTTTACAAAAACCTTTATTGTGGGGTGTGATGCCTCAGGCCATAGTACTGGTGCAGTTTTAATGCAAGAAGGAAGGCCCCCTATCTTTGAAAGCAACCAACTTAAAGGAAAGAACTAACTCAAACCCATTTGTAAAAAAAAATGCTGGCCATATTACACGCAGTTAAAAATGACACCCTTTCCTAATAGGAAAAATCTTCAAAGTAAAAATAGATCATGACAATTTGAAGCACTTTGAGCAACAATTATTTATAGAAAAGCAACAAAAATGGGTGACAAAGATGCTAGGTTGTAACTTTGAAATTATCTACAAAGAAGAAAAACACAATATGGTGGCAGATGCACTTTCAAGGAAAGAAGAAGAAACAGAGGGTTTACTCTGTGTTATCTCTATTCCACAATCTACTTGGGTGGAAGAAGCAAGCATATAATGGAAGCAAGATCAGAAGGTATGCAAGATCATTCAACAACTACAAGAATACCCACGTACATTAGATTAATTTATGTGGCAGAATAATCTATTGTGGTATCAAGATTGCTTATATTTGTGTAAAAATCTGTAACTTAAACAAAATGTTCTCTTGGAATTGCACACTTCTCCTATAAGAGGACATTCAAAGTTCTTGAAAACTTACCACGGGATCAAAAATGATTTCTTTTGGGAAGGTATTCAAACTGAGGTTCAAAATTTTGTGGCTAAATGTGTGGTCTGCCAATAGAATAAGGGAGAGTCAATCAAGACCCCAAGTCCATAAGCATTAGTCTTACCAAGTATATGTTGGGGAAAAGTTTCATTGGATTTTATTACGAGTTAACCAAATCTAAAGGAAAGAACATCATCATGGTATTAGTGGATCGACTAACAAAGTTTGCCCATTTTTACTCTCTTTCTCATCCTTTTAAAGCAAGAAAAGTAGCTACAACATTCATTGAAATAGTTCAAAAGCTACATGGAATCCAAAAGATTATTATAAGTGACAAAGATCTAATTTTCACTAGAAATTTTTTGGACTGAATTATTTTCTTATTGGGTACTCAATTGTATCATAGCTCATCTTACCACCCTCAATCTAATTGGCAAACTACGATTGATAATAAATGTTTAGAAGGATATCTTCATTGCTCTCCATCTAATCAGCAAACACAATGGGTAAGTGATTCATCTAGGTAGAATGGTGGTACAACACATCTTTCCATATTTCATCAAAAATGCCCCCATTTATGGCACTTGATAGCATCCTCCATCCATTGTTGATTTTGGGTAGCATCGGATGTGCTCTAGCTCCGAAATTTTGTGGAGGGGCTAGAACACATAAGATCTCCCAGACCCAGAAATCATTTGGAGAAATTCCACCCAGATTGTGTATTACTAAAATAATTAATATTTTTAATGGGGTTCCTAAGTCTAAACTTAGGAAAATAAAAATATTAATGGGTATTAATAAAAATATGGGTGAGAAGCTTCTAAGAGGCTAGGATCAAGTATGTTTTGATCTTAGCCGTTGATTAGGGACTAATCTCGGTCGTTGATTCATCAACAAGAAAAGTATAGGAGGAGGCTTGAGGGTCAGTTGGAGATACACCAAGTGACCAATCAGTTCGATTTTTTTGGGGTGAGGTATGCTAAGAAAGTCGAATAGGTGATCTGACTTGCAACAGAGGGGCAGGGATAGTTGGGGTTGCAGGATCTTCTCCGGGACCCCAAATACTCAGCAAAGAGAGGCAGAGATATGCCAGAGGAGGCAGCATAGACCAGGGGAGGTTGACACTGGGCCAGGAGGGCCCATGCATTGCTTGAAGCAGTGCTAGTGTAGGGGAAGAACTGCCCTCCTGTAGAACACATAAGATCTCGAAGACCCAGAAATCGTTTGGAGAAATTCCACCCAGAATGTGAGTTATTAAAATTATTATTATTTTTAATGGGTTCCTAAGTCTAAACTTAGGAAAATAAAAATATTAATGGGTATCAATAAAAATGTGGGTGAAAAGCTTCTAAGAGGCAAGGATCAAGTCTGCTTTAATCTTAGTCATTGATTAGGGACTTAATCTCGACCGTCGATTCATCAACAGAAAAAAATATATAAGAGGAGGCTTGGGGGTTAGTTGGAGATACACCAAGTGATCAGTCAGTTCGATTTTTTTGGGGTGAGGTATCCTGAGAAAGTCGAACAAGTGATCTGAGTTGCAGCAGAGGGGCAGGGATAGTTTGGGTTGGAGGATCTTCTCCGAGACCCTGAATACTCAGCAGAGAGAGGCATAGATATGCCAGAGGAGGCAGTGCAGACCAATTGGGCTAGGAGGGCCCACGCAGTGCCAACGCAAGGGAATAGTTGCCCTCCTGCAAAAGTCTGAATTCAGCCGGGGAGCAACAGGATCAGTCGAGAAGGCTGACGTCATAGCTCCAGGAAGCAGAGGAGGCAGCGCAAAGCTAACACAGTGTCTCAGAGTGCTCCACACAGGCCCACACAGCTACTGCGAAGGGGCAGTGTAGTTGTAGCCGGGGATAAGCAGTCCAGTTGCCAGATCGAAAGGATTTTGTTGGGTGAAGTGAGGTAATCTCACTTGGGTTTCTGCGAGTATATTTTATCTTTGTAACTGGATTGCCGAGAGGGCATCCAGAGTTGTATTCAGAACTACTGCCTAATAATACAAACCTCTATCTATTGCACCGGTTTTCCCGCATTGGGTTTTTTCGGGGATGTGTTGCCCAAAAATAACAGTGTCCCTTATGTGTTTGTCTCATCTATTGTTTAAGTTTATGATCTATATGTCAGTGTAGTTTGCAATAATGTTTTTCATCATTATTTATAATTAAATAACTTGTTGAATGAAATAACAAGTAGGAGATGATAAACCAGTGACTGCGGTAGAATTTTTGTTTGTATAGATTCAGAAATTTCACATCCATCACATCACCCTTAAAGGCGACTACAAAGGTTCAAGTAGTAGAGAACCAGATAGGGCACCAACAAAAGATTTTCAAACTATTGAAGGACAACCTGGTTATAGCACAAAATAGGATGAAACAACAAGCAAATCAACATCACAGTGAAAAGGAATTTGAAGTAGGGGATTGGGTATTTTTGAGGCTGCTACCATATAAAAAATGTCCCTTGAGCAACAAAAGGAGGACAATAATTTAGTACCCAAGTATTATGGCACCTATAAGGTGATTGCAAAGGATCGGAAGTATGGCTTACAAATTGGAGTTGCCTCCACCTTCACATGTACATCTAGTATTCCGTATTTCTTGCTTATAGAAGGTAATTAATGACAAGATCCCAATCCAAATTATTTTACCAAAGATTAATGAAGGGGGAAATCATACGAAAACCAAAAACAATCCTTGAAACAAGGATTAAGCAACTGTAAAATTAAGCAATTAATGAATACAACATCAAATGGAGGAACATACCAGTGGAAGAGGCGACATGGGAAGATGAGTTATTCATGCAGAAAAACCCACAGTTAGTCAATTGTTGAGGACAACACTTGTTTGAAGGCGAGGGGCATGTTAAGCCCTAAGACAAAGCCCCATGTTAAGCATAAAACCCCTCATTAAGCCCAGATATTGAATCATCACATTTCTAGTGTACCCATTCATTTTAATTATACCCTTTGGCTCCTACACATATACCAAGGAGACCTAGTGTTCGGATCATAATATATTTTATTGTCCATTAGTTTAATTTTGAAAGGAGGCTTTCCCCTCGAAGTGGATTGTATTCATTAATTTTTATCAGTTTCAAGGCACTTGGATCATAACATTTCTGAGATTTTTCTAGCTTTGGATATCATAATAGACCCATAGATGCAAACAACAAAGCAACATCATGTTAATTTGATCATGGTTTCAAGGCATATAGCATTGTTTACTTTCTGACTTTCACTGTTGTCTTTCGCTTTGTTGTTGAGTTAGTTTCTGAGCCATCTTTCATGATTTCAAAAAAACATAATACATCTCAAAAAGGGCACACTATCATGTTGATAGAGTCTAAACCCTTGGGTTAAAGGATCTTAGCTCGAGTGGTTTGGTGAATAATTCGTTTCCACAACTACATGGGTTCAAGTCTCGGAAGTCATGTTGTAACTGGCCTGTTTGTAGCATTAATGAAATAGTTGTATCTGGCATAATAGTGTAAGTTGATCTTTCAAAGTTACTGATTCTCCAGAAATTCTCATTTCGGTTAAAAGAAAAATCGAATAAAAAATAAATAAATATATATATATAAAGCTCTGGGTGCAAGAAATCTAACATAATTTAATTAGCTTTTGAATATGGTCTATGTCCTCTAATTTTTGAGTGGTCAAACGCTCTCACATGTACAATTTTTAATATTGTTGGAAGTATTTCTGAGTGGTTTTGAGACTAGATATATTACACTAACACTGAAATATTACCAAAAATGTCACCACAAAAAGATGATTGGATTCTGCTCTTACACACTGTCATTAATGATGATGCATTGGTATTTTCTCTTCGCTTGTAATATTCCTAATTGGAATTTAATAGCTAATACCAAACAATGGACTAGCAACAATAAATAAACTGGAACTCATACACAATTAAAATTTAAAACACCAAAATGTCCAAAAACTCAATATGAGCCATTTTATTAATTTTATGATAAATGAATACATAAAATGAGCTGAAATTTTGGTCCCTGTGTGATTTGTGCACTATCTAGAAATAAACTGATACTGATTGTTGGCGGAATGTTGATCTTAGGGTTGAATACTCCTCAGAATGCTCTGAACTCCTCTCCAAAAACCCAAAATAACCCAGAAATGGTTTGGCCTGACCCCAAGCCAAAACTGAGCCCAGCAAGTGATGCAAATTCCCCAACTAACTAGCAATTCGTCCTACTATAAGAATGCGGATTTCAGGCCTGAATATCGCCAGGAAAATTCCATAAAATTAGTCAGATACTCCTCTCAATAAACCCAGAAAGGGTTTGGGCTGAATCCACTGACCCTCGATGACCCCCAACAAGTGTGAATTGTCCAACCTGGCCAGAAAATGTCCCACAGTTTTGATACTACTGAATTATGCCCAAATCTACCACAAGAAATTTCTCCCAGCTCCGGCTGAAATTCTCCACTGAGAAATGCCTCCTATGATCTATCTTTAGCCCTGATCTCTCCTGGCTCCACTTCTACGCCCTTGCCCAATGATAGAAAAATCGACCCAAGTAATAACCTCTAATCTAGCCTGGTGAATCGTTGTCCAAACTCCGGTCTAATAATAAGAAAATTCCCTGCAAGAGCCCGAAGCCTCTAACCCACGTGTGCTCCCACAATGTGCTCCACAAAAATACCTCTACACTCAAGAAATGTGCACTGCTGAGTAAACTCATGCAATGATGTCCAATGGAAGCTCTGAATTAAGCTCCCCAAATTGCCTCACTAGGGAGACACTCGAAGTTCTTTGAAATGAGGGTGGAATTCCCGCTCGGAAACTCCTTATGTTGAACAGCACAGATTGTCTTGGCTAAGCAGTTCAAGAGAACTAGTGTTAAATTGTCAAATAATCAAAAGATACCAAATGGAGGTCTCCAAGCTCTATTTATAATTACTATACCTCTCCCTTCTTGGTCCCCACCTTCCACTAATAAAATATTACTTAGCTGCCATTCTTCATTAAAATAATAATTTCCACTTTTCTCCCACAAAATAATATTTTTCTCCTTTTTATTTAATATCACCAAAAATTGGCAAAACTCTTTAGTGAATTTCGCACTCACAAAAATTGGGAATAGTACATCGTTGTTGGATTGATGCAATTCTGGTACATGATGAATGAAGTCTGAGAAATTGTTTTAAAGGGTTGTTTCTGTTGTTACAAGCCCATTAACAGAACAGTCACATAAAGCCGTACTTGTTCTACTGCTGGTACATTTGATTGCAATTAACAGTGTTTCAGTTGTGGTTCTCATGGTTAACACTTGAGACAATTCATTTCATTTCTGAGATACTTTGCTGAATTGTGATGATAACTACTATATTATACAAAACTGAATGAGTTTAAATGCTGATAAATTACACAGAACCAAATGAATTTAAATCCTGATGAATATGTCATAGAGATAAGTGCACCTAATGTCTCTCTAAACTGCTGAATTTTCCATTGTCTACATTTGTGACAGTGTTAAGGCTGTTGGCAAGTGAAACACATGGAATAACTCTCCTTTAAATACAAGTTTTCATATGAACTTGTGGCTTTGTTCAAATGATGAATGACTGAATAATTAATGATTCCTTGCAAGCATAGTGTCTGATCTATGATATGACATTTCATTTCATGAACAAGTTTCACTTTTGTATTTCCAAGCATTGGAATACATAAAAATGAGCTTTGTTTTTTCTGAGTTAAATCATAAAAGGCTTGTTCACCTTTTGACATAATCAACCTTTATCTTTTCTCACATTTCAACCTTTCCTTATCTTGAGATCAGTTGTCAAGTCAACCTCAGCTAGAAGAAATTCCCCTCTTTACTACACGACCTAGTTCAGATTGACACTTAGGAAAACCCTCCTTAGGATGGGAAGCCCCTTCCTTAACCTTCAAGCGAGAGACAATGTAATATTCCTAGCAGGAATTACCAGTGATAACAAAAGAAAAATTCAAGCATGCAACACAAAATTTCAACTCATGCATAAACAAGAACAAGTAACACCAAAAACTGTGCCAAGCTGAGCCATTTTATTAACTGAATGAGATGGAGTACAAAATGTATGAGAATAGATGAACCTGGGCTTGCTATAGCAAGCAAGGCAAAAACCCAAGTGGAGATAAAGGTACCCAAGTGCTGAAGATGGCTCTGCAACAAGAACTGCACCCAACCAGGAAGAATTGTTGCAATTGTTGGGGATGAACTGTTGATTTGGCCCTCCAAACTGCTCAGAAAATTCAGCAAAATTAACCACAGCCTCTACACCTCAAACCCACCAAAAGCCAGCAAGGAATTGGGCTACTTCCGGCTGGTCCGAAAAGCCCTAAAAATGCGCACTCCTCTCTCTGCCAGTTAATGCACACTGTTGAAGAAGGATGCTGCTCTCAAGCCCAAAATCACTCCGGAAATCTCTCCAAAATCCCCTCTGCAAATCCCTCCAACAAGACCTCCAAATCCCAAAAATTATCTCACCCAAACACCCTTAGCTCTGCCCTTGTGCAGGTCCAGCCAGTGACCCTCTGTGCACTGCCAAAAGCAATAGAAATCCTCCTCTAAACTCCCTTCACTTCAGCCCTGCAAAACACCTCAAATCTTAGGCAATCACTCCCCAAAAATCCCAGAATCTAGCATGCCCTGTAACAATTTCTCCCAAGGAGTGTGTGCTCCCTTTCTATGCCCAGTCTACTCCAAAATGATGGTTGAATGTACCTGCAAATCTCTTCGGAACAGCTCTGAAATGTAGTGATAAGCTCCCCTAGGGTGGCACTCGAAGTCCACCGAAGAAAGAGGTGAGATTTCCGCTCAGAAATCTCTTGTGCTGAACAGCACGAGTTAACTTGGCTAAGCAGCTCAAGCAAACAAGAGTTCAATTCTGAATTTGGCAAAAAGTCCCAAAATGAGGCCCTCCACCTCTATTTAACTTTGTTGCTCCTCCTCTCTCCTTGTGGGCTCCACAAGTCGACCTCCCTTCCTTCTTCTTCCCCACAAGTGTGAATTCTCCTAAGGGGTGCGAATTCCCTCTTGGAGTGGCCCCCACATTCCACTTCTTAATTTTTCTTCTCCTCCTATGTTTGGAGCCTTCTTTCATCAAAATGCCAAGTGGGGTCCTCCTAACCCACTTCTCCTAAGTCAAAACATGCCAAAATATCAAAATTGTGCAAAAAAATATTACTTAGCAAAACTTGCTAAGTGGGAACATCACAGACAACGCCACCGAGGTTATAATGGGTGGCTTGCCTAACAATTGCTCCTTAGCTCTCCCTCTAGAATTTGGACTTTTGGGTTAGCTGAGAGTTTGAATCACAACAAGTTTCAACAACTACGACACCTGCGCTTTAGTGATTGAAGCAAATCTATGCCAGTGATTAGCATGTGGACTTAGTGACATGCCCAGGATCTTCCAGCGATTGGAAGGTTGTTATTAGCTTGAGATAGGTGATCTACACCTAGGACAAGTTTCAAATATAAGTTGCGAGGAGAATCACCCTTGAGTTAATGAATGATCACTCAATCCCTCACATCATAGAGAAGAAGACAATGAAGGGGATGGTTTATGCTTTGGTCATATCATACCTAGTGACAACCTGTACCATAAAATGCTTTTGAAGAACAAGATCACTAGTATCTGCATAACCAAGATTGATATTGTAGCAAGTCATTTGATGAGGATCACAAAATTTAGAGATCAACTTGTTGCCATGGAACGAATTGATGAGAGTGAGCTAGTTCAAATCCCTCTAAGTGGCTTTGTCCCATCATGGCATTACTTTATTTAGCATATTTGTGCTCATGAGATGCTATCCATTTTTGAGAAATTGTGGATGACTTCGTCGAAGAGAAGACGAGATTAGAGACAATTTCAGCTAGTTTCGAGGAAGCTCAAAACCTAGCTCTCGCTGGAAAGGTGATGAAAGGAGGAAACAAGGAAGGATCCAAGAAAGGTCTGAAGAAGAAGGAAGACTTAGGATCTTCAAACCAAGGGAAGAAATATCTGAGCCATCTGAATTGCTTTAAGAGCCACATGTTTGGTTGCTATGCCACAATGTCCTAAGAAGAAGGGGAAGGGTAAGTAGCAACAGCAATATCAGTTGTTTGCAAGGATTGATGAGCACTTGTTAAATTTAGGCTTTACTAAAGTCATTGCATATCCTAATTTTTATTATTTATTTGATAGATATGATCTACTATTTTATGTTTTATATGTAGATGATTTTATACTTCACGTAGTTCAAAGAGACTCATAGCATGGTGCAAGACGAAGTTAACATGTTGGCCTTATGCACTAATTCTTGGGTCTAAAAGTTTGGCAAAGATTGAGTGAGGCCTTCCTCAAAGAAGGTAAGTCTATGTGGAACAACCCGAGGGGTTTGAGGTTCATGACCGGAATCTCATGTATGCAGGTTGAAGAAATCTCTCTATGGATTAAAGCAAGCACCCCGGGCTTGGTATGGGAGGATCGATAGCTATCTGATGAAGTTGGGATTCAATAGAAGTGAAGTCGATCCAAACCTTTACTTTAAGGTTGAAAATGATAAACCTCTCATTCTGGTACTTTATGTGGACGACCTCTTTCTGACAGGTGCAGACCCTCTCATTCACAAATGTAAGAGGGAGTTGGCTTCTGAATTTGAGATGAAGGACCTAGGACCGATGCACTATTTCCTAGGGTTGGAGATCTAGCAAAAGCCAGGGGAAATTTTCCTCTCTCAAGGAAAATATGTTGTAAAGATATTGGAAAGATTTGAGATGGTGGACTGTAAGCCTGTGAGTCGTGACTACTCCGATGGAACTTAACTTTAAGAAGTTATGTGGTAGTGTTGTTGGACCTGAATTGGGAAATGCTTTTGAGTATCATCAACTCATAGGAGCACTGGTGTTCTTGGTAAACTCCCATCCAAACATATGATTTGCAGTTAACACGTTGAGCCAATACATGGTTGAACCTCATCATATACATTGGATTGTTTCTAAGAATCTTCTAAGAAACCTTCGGGGCACAACCACTCATGGACTGAGATACACTGTCAGAAATGTGAGGCCGCATGGTTATTCTAATGTTGATTGGGCTGGCAGTGCGATGGATAGCAAGAGCACTTCCGGATGTTGTTTTTCCTTGGGTTCTGCTTTGATATCCTAGATGAGCAAGAAGCAGAAATCGGTTGCCTTGAGCACCGTCAAGGCCGAATACATAGCTATTAGTATGGCCTCCTGTGAAGCTGTCTAGTTGAGGAAGCTCTTCAGTTAGCTGTTTGGACATGTGTTGGATACCACTGTGATCCTTTGCGACAACCAGAGTGGGATCTGACTAGCAGAGAATCTCGTGTTTCATGATCACTACAAGCATATAGATATCAAGTACCACTTTATCCGAGATATGGTACAACGAGGAGCAATAAGGCTCCATCACATTGGGACTGATGAGCAGGTCGCCAATATTCTGACAAAGCCCCTGGGGAAGGTCAAATTCTTGCCCTTGTAAAAACAACTTGGAGTCGTGTTGAGACCCTCTTATGAGGGTCCTGTATGAGATGGACATTGAGCTCTGGGAGCTCCGAGGGGCTTGGGGTACTTCTTGGAGCAATGAGCAACCATAGGGTGAGTGGTTCAGCCTTCCCCTATGATACCCCTTGGCGACATGTAGGCAGGATGAGTGGTTCATCCTTCTCCCGCTGAGATATCCTAACCATGCGGTCTGAGACTCATGGGAAGTACCTCTCATCTAGCCAATGAGTAGGGAAATGAGGATAGGGACCATAGCACTACTATTATCACCCCAAGAAACTCACCTAGGTTGTAAATCGGTGATGCTCAGGAACATTAAAAATTCAACAGTTTTGTTGGATAAAATGTTGGATCAATGGAAGATATGCAGCACCTTTAAGCCAGATAACCACTCCTACTATGATTTACCCCAGACATGGGTGAAGACCCCCAAACTACAAGGCTTTCAACCACCAACTACTCACGGTTTAAGGTAAAAGTGACAATGGAGAAGACTGATTGCACCAGCAGATACACAGAGCTCTGTGATGGCCAGCTGCAACCAGTTAGAGGATCTGCAATACTATTATTCAATGGACAGTGAGGATGACAGCTCCCTGATACCGAACAATAGCAATCTGCAAGCAATTTTCAGTGAACCACTAAACTTTAACATAGAGGTGGGATGACAGCCCCTCTGATATTAAAAATCCATAGCACATCAAATAAATGCAAGCAGGCACAGCCTAGAACATAGAAGAAGAAGTGGAAAGTGAGCAGGTGACAGCAAAAGAAGCTTATATTAATGGAAATCAAGACCAGAAGCTGCAGGTCTCATGGTATTAACAGTCTCCAGAAGTTAAAATGTTACATAAGCTCTCATTCATCAAACACTCCTCTCCCATTACATCTGAGTTCTAAGTATATATAGTGTTACAATACAAAATATCTCTGCTACACATGCGTGGAGGAGCCCATAATGGATCACCAACCGCTCTGACTGCTTAGCATGGGTCTCTGCTATAGTGTGATTGTGTCAGTAAACAAAATTGATCTTCTCTGATATTCTATTGTCCTTCTGTGGCAGCTGGAGCATTAACTGAAAGACGCCCCATGACTGATAAATGCAGTGATCTGCTCGAGGCTGTCCTTTTCAATCTTCGGCCACTCTCTTAGTTGAATGCGGTTACCTGTACTGTTTTAAACAGCTCCCCGCCACTGAAAAATACCGCCCCTCTTGCCATTTTTAAACATGAATGGTCCATACATGCATAACTTCTCTATCGGGTTGCCTTTCGGGTCGCAATCGCACATGATAGCCGGCCAATCCTCTGTTTGAAAACACATTGAAAAATGCTGCAAAACACGGGAAATTTGCCTTTGGCAGACTTGAAAACATATATATACTTTGCTTCCCGGACCCCATCGGGTCCGGGCTTCATCGCTATCGGCACCCGCCAGGCATCCTTTGTATTTTCTTTATACAAAGAAAATACATGAAAAACATTTAAAAACGCGAAGGGCGCGGACCTGAAATATTATGAAATGGAGTGCTGTACTGTCGTCGAGTCCGGCTCATCGGGTCGCAACATAACTCATGGTAAAGCCCGCCCCCTTTGTTATCGCCGATAGCGATAAGCCGATAGCGATATTGACGATCGCTCATCGCAAACATAAAAGCCCCAATTTCTTTGATAATGCCGATGCAATATTGCTGTGGACCCGAAATAATATAAAACGGAATGTTGAAGGGCCATCGGATCCGGCCCATCGCATCTGCACATAACTTATGTTAAAGCCTGCCCCTTGTAATTGCCAATAGCGAAATGCTGACGCGATCTGGACCGTTGATCGGCCAGATCCAACGGCAGATATGATTTTGGACCCTTAAGTCTGCAACTTTGGTTTTTCGCATGATTTCAACGCGCTTGTGCCTCCCGATAGAGTGTTCCCGCCTTCTCAAGGGCTTTCCTCTTGCAACTTTTTCATTCGGTGGAGGCCTTAAGAGGATTTTTGAAGGCTTTTGGGGCACTTTGCATCCATTTTTGGGCATCCTTCTGTGCGCAAACAACCCAATCAGGACTACATTTGATCCTCAAATGTTGGATTATGTAGCAGAGCTAACAGTTCAGCCTTCCCCTATGATACCCCTTGGCGACATGTAGGCAGGATGAGTGGTTCATCCTTCTCCTGCTGAGATATCCTACCCATGCGGTCTGGGACTCATGGGAAGTACCTCTCATCTAGCCAATGAGTAGGGAAATGAGGATAGGGACCATAGCACTACTGATGGACGCATCGTGTACTACCATACTCCCTATGCTAGGATGATTGATATTGATCTGGGATCAATGGGAACTAACTTCGAGTCAGTAAGAGTGGTATGAGACACTCTCTTTTGATTGGAACTAACTTCGGGTCAGTAAGAGACGTATGAGACACTCTCTTTTGATTGGGACTGACTTCGGTTCAATAGAGAATGGTATGATACATTCTTGATCACTTCTTCTTCATAGTTCAACAGTGCAGAGCAGCGCATTGATGGCAGAGATAGTACAGATTGGCAGATGAATTAGCAGATGTAGTCCTCCCTAGTTGAGAGGCAGTGTTAAAATTGGCAACTAGGGCCAAACTCCACATGGGTCATCTTATTTATGATAGCTGATATTTTTCTTGGATTCCTCTCTCAGAGAGGTGTAGGATTGATCTAAAGATCATCCGATTCCGACATGTACAAATGAAGTTATGAATTTATTTTGATTATCGACAAATTGTCAAGGTTGGCCAACAAACTTATGTAGGCTCAGATGCCCAACAGTCATGTCTATTCATCCTCAACACTTGTTATAAATACATGATGCCTTAGCCTCATTTGGACACACTCATTCTCACACATTTGTCTCTCTCCTCATTGATTGGGTATGCATTTCTAGGCAGCATTCTCTCTCCACATGTGCGAAGGAAACAAGAAGAAATTTCTGTTTTGGGCATTGACTGCATTGACCGAATTTCTGGGACAGTTTGACCATGTGTTGACCAGCAGCGTTGACTCCTTTGACTGCATTTTTGTGAGGGCAGCATTCTCTCTCCACACGTGCGAAGGAAAGAAGGAGAAATTTCTGTTTTGGGTGTTGACTGCATTGAATGATTTTCTGGGACAGTTTGACCATGTGTTGACCAGCAGCGTTGACTCCTTTGACTACATTTTTGTGAGGGCTATCTCTGTTTGGGCAGGCAGTATTTCTGGGCACAAAAATCGAGGCTAAACATTGACTTTGACCAGCGTTGACTGCAGCTAGGGCTGACTGTAGGTGGGCTGTTTGACCAGATTTTGACTAGGCTGTTTTTGGGCTGTTTTGAGGGCTGATTCATCTTGCTGTTTGGAGGCCGAAATTGACTGAAGTTGACCAATTTGTTGAGGGTCAAATCTGCCCTGTTGACCAGCATTGACTTTTTTGGTTAGGGCTCTTTTGCTGCTGTCATAAATTATCAGATTTGTAAATTGTACTATCTCTCTCTGCTGAACTATTGAAGACTATAAGAAGAATTGATCAAGGGTTTCGACACATTGGGGTTTGTCTGTGGCTGGTGGCACATCTTGTGTCCTCTTGTCTTGGCTTGTCTTCTACTGTTTATGTTTATGTTCTATCTGCATTTTACTATCATGTTGATGTGATTGCTAAACTGGATATTGATATTGGGCTAATTAAGAAATTGAAGTAAAATTGCTCTAAAGCATAGAACATATCATTGTTTCCTAAAATTAACACTATGCCACAGTGTCCTGAGAATAAAGGGAAGGGTAAGTAGCAACAGCAATATCAGTTGTTTGCAAGGATTGATGACCACTTGTTAAATTTAGGCTTTTACTAAAATCGTTGCATATCCTGATTTTTATTATTTATTTGATAGATATGATCTACTATTTTATGTTTTGTATGTAGATGATTTTATACTTCACGTATTTCAAAGAGACTCATAGCATGGTGCAAGACAAAGTTAACATGTTAGCCTTATGCACTAATTCTTGGGTCTAGAAGTTTGGCAAAGACTGAGTGAGGCCTTCCTCAAAGAAGGTAAGTATGCATTCGAGATCTTGAAGAGATTTAAAATGATGTGTTGTAAACCCATGGCTACCCCTGTCATATCAAATCTGAGGTTATCAACAAATTCATATACAAGTTTGGTAGATATATCTCTGTATAGGAAATTGATTGGTTCCCTAATGTATCTAGGGAACACCAAACCTGACATCTATTTTGCAATGAACACCTTGAGCTAGTACATGGCTGAGCCACGGCAGATTAACTAGTCTGTTTCGGAGCATGTGCTCTAATACTTGAAGGGTATATAGTGTGCATCAAGTTCTGAAGTATATATGAGATGGTGAGTTAACGTTTTGTGCATTCTAACTAAGTTGGAGATGCAGGTGGCAAGAAGAGTACTTCAGGGTTTTACTTCAATTTGGCTTCAGGCATCATATCCTGGTTCAGCGAGAAGTAGGCAGCAAGGGCACTCAGTTCAATAGAGGCAGAGTACATGGAAGCCAACTCTACTACTTATGAAGTTATCTGGCTTTGCAAATTGATTGCAAAGTTGACCAATCAGATATTAGAGCCTCCTATGGAATATTATGACAATTGTAGTTACATCAGACTCTCTAAGAATCCCCCGTTTCATGAATGCTCATCGAATACCATTTCCTCAAGGACAAATTTCAAAAGGGTGCAATGATCCTAGATTATATTATTTCAAACCTCAAGTTGCAAAAGTTTTAATGAAGCCCCTAGAAAAGGTGAAGCTTGAGATGTTGACAAAAAGACTTGGAATGGTGAAGAACACTTTCTTCGCAGAGAGAGAGTGTAGAATTTTACTTGGTTGCTTGATTAGTATAATCGTCCAGTTGGAAACAACAAGTAATTTGCAATAGATCCCTACAGCAGCAATTTGCAGCAAATCTATACAGAAACTTGCAAATCCAACTTTCCTTGGGATTTGTGCACCATTGTGATAGATTTACAGCACACTAGTTTATCCTCTAGGAGGCATTGTTGCCTTATAGATAGTGATACAGGTGCATGGATGTGCTAATCTTAAAATATGAGTTTACTTAAAATGTAATTTTATTTTTTGCATGCTTTATCTATTATTAGATGAGGCTGCAGATCAATAGTAGCTAGGATGCATTGCATGAGAGGGTGCTATTCTAGAAAGAGGGCATAGATCCCAAGGAGGAGCATGTCTGCATGCATGTTGCAGTTTATCCTATAGTTGGGGTGTTCTATTCTGAGTGCTTCTACCCATTCAGCAAGGGTGCACTGGCTGAGGGGATTAGCGTTAGGTTTTGGACACTATCACCCAGGGTGCATCACTGGTTTACTAGATGCATTGTACTTCCCCTATCTTCCTCATTCTATAAAGGAGACCTAAGGCACAACACTATGTTGGTTGGCAAGTCTTAGTTTTGTGCTATAGCAATTTAATATTTTCTTCTTTCAGTATATAGAAGATAGATACAATATTGAGTGTTCTGCAATGAGTATTTGCTGTTTTCCATAAGTATGTCATTTGTAGATTAACATATTCAAAGGTTGTTGTTTTGATTGAGCCTTCCAATTTTTGAGCTAATTTATTTTGGTTAATTTAACTCAGTGCAAAATCTGCTCAACATGATCCAAAATTTAAAACACATTTAAACTCTATGTGCTTGCAGCGAAGCATTCACCAAGCCATCTCCATAATAGCTCTATTCTTTTGTTCAGCTACTCCATTCTCATGTGGTTCTAGGAAATAGTTCTATGCCAAGAGATGCCATGAAAAATGCGAAATTTTTTTAAATCATTAGTGATATATTCTCCTCTGTGATCAATCCTAATACACTTAAACCTTTTTTTTGCTTTTGCTTCGATTTTCCACTAATGATTTAACTTCATTGAGTTTCCCACAAACATCATCCATGAATTGAATTGTGTATATCCAAAAGAAGCAAGAAAATCATCAATGAAGGTGAGGAAGTCATCGTCCAACAAATATCACGACGAACCAACTTAAGAGGCTAAGAGACTTTCTTTGTTGTGTTTTTAAGAAGGACTGTTGGTGTTTCCCTAGCACACATCCTTCACAAACACAACTAAGAAGCTCAATCTATGAAATATCATCAACCATGTGCAACCAACTGATACATTGCAAGGACCCAAGTTTGTATGTCCCAAATGTTGACGCCATAGAATGTTGGTGTTATCGACATTAACTACCATAGCCACAAATCATTTTAATTCCATGGAACGAGTCTTCCCCAGCTTGTACATATGACCAGATTCATCATAATAACCTAAGGAAACCACTTCAAAACAGTTAAAATTTCCATGAAACTCTGCAACTACTTAAAGAAAACTAAAACCTAGTTTACTTTCACCAAGATACAAAGTTTCTTAACAATTCATAAGTAGCGGAATAAAACACCAGAGATAAAAAAAAAACACATCACACAAATTGACACACTTGTTTACTCAGGAAACCCAACAGGGAAAACTCGCTTCCTTAGTGTGGCTATTTTATTGATTGTCCTTGGGGCAATTGAATTTATTACAAAGTAATATGTCTCTCTTGAGAAAGTGTTTAGCTGCTCACACAAATCTTAGCTAATACAATTGATCTTGGCCTCCTTTGATCACAACTTGATCTCGGTTCTTGCACAATTGATCCTTTGTTGCCTCCTTGACTTGCTCTACAAACCCTGTTATCTTGCTTCAATTTTGCTCATCCTTCCTTGTGCACTTGAGCCTCCTTATTCTTTGCACTAATATCCTATTTCCTAGCGTATTCCAGGCCCTATTTCTTAGCACACTTGAGCTCCTATTTTTAGGAGCCTAGCTCCACACAACCTACGTACAACTAATCCTTCTAAATCATAGCGCACTTATGCTCCTATTCTTTAGGACACAATTCTTGCGCTCCATAACCAAGGGTCTCTCACACTAACTCGTGAGCTTTGTCTTGTCACAATCCTCCGTGCACAAAACAATTGTGTTTTACTTGCGCCTTCGTCCTCTCTTTTATAGATTCAATCCATGCTAAATTAGGCTAGTTCAAATTTAGAACTCGAGTTGTGATAGCAAGTTAACTAAGAGTGTTACTCGCTCTCCTTCCAATCATCACTGGAGTTTTTAACTTGTGCTCTCTCCAATCAACACTGGAGATCTAACTCGCTCTTCCTTCAATCAATACTGAAGACTAACTTGCTCTAACTAAACTGTTAACTAGCACCTTGTTCCATAGTCAAACTGATGAAGACTCCACTTAACTGAAGCTCCAACTCTAAGCATGCTAACTTGATGGTATTCCAGTAAAATGGAAATAACTCATCCTAACTAAAGCCTAACTCACGAAGACAACTCGAGGTCTTCACTAGCTATAAGGCACAAGCCAAAAGACCTTGCTGGCTACATTTTCAACAAAAACCATCATTGGTGTCTGTTAAAACCTATCACTTTGGCAAAAATTCCACCATTTTGTTGATGTGTGTAATGCCATAAAAAGAGATAAGATTCAAGCAACTCCTAGAACATGAACGACATCCCCAAACTTAGCATGTCAATGATGACATCACCACATCCTAAAACTAGAAATGTTGAGTCATCACCAATGACCACTTTCTCTCTATTTTGTTGTTGATGATGATAAGAAAGGACATGTTCAACTTAGTCATATACCTAGGAGCTCCAAAATCAGCACCCATCCCAATGAAGAGGAAAAGGACCAATAAGCAAAGTGCACAACCATATGTGCATTATGAGAGATCCAATAGTATTGTCAAGGAGCCTTTTATCACAACTAGTTTGTTTTGCAAACTCTTCAATCTTTTGAAGATGAGAAATGCAGGATTTAAAGAAGTTCCCTTCTTTATGACAAAATTATATATAAGTTTCTTCTTCTTGGAGGAATTTTGAGTTCTCCCCTTAACCTACTCAAACTCATCCTTAAAAGGTGTTGAGATAGCCCTTGGATGGGCTTGATCTCATGGTGTAATTCTCCCATGTTCCTCAAGGTGACACGACATTGGATAAGATTAAAGAAAACCTCCTCAAGGGACTAGATCTTTTAATTATTCATAGGTAGAGGAACATTGTAAAATATGATAGTGAAGGATTTGAACACTAGCGAGATATTATTTCTAACAATATTTGTATATTCTCAATATGATTTCCCCTTTCCTCCTAATGTAATGATGCCATCATTCAAGCTCTTAAAAGTTGCAATATATGTAGCAAACAAACATTGTAACTTGTTTGTTCTTACAATGTAGAATACACAATTGTATAGTAAATAATATATATTGATAAGTTGATAAATGAATAGGATTCATTGTTACAGAATGAGGACCTGCTTATATACCTAGGCAGGTGCCCTTTCACAAATGGTCATGTCATATGAGACATGCATCTTCATTACTAATTATTAATTAATTGATCAATATTTATACTATAATATTTATTTTTATTTTTATTATCTCTATATATATTTTTATTCATAACAATATACTCATCGATGCTATCAAATACCCATTTTGATATTATAATGCTCAGTTTTGAGTCTATTTACCTGAGGTATTCACTATCCAAAGAGTGTCATGAAGGTATCATTGATTTCCTTTTCACTTTTGTTGTCTTTACTGTATTGGATCAAATTTGGCTCGACATATAGGGTTATTAGAAAAAGAATTTATTCCTTTTATAAAATTAGGAGGTGGTCATTGCTAGCATCAACATCAAGTGGAAGGGGATTATCCAAGTACATCCACAAACCTTTACCCCAAAGGGAAGTCATTTAATCTATCCCAATATTATAACTAACCCGTTTAATTAGGCAAATATCCACTTTGAGTCCATTATGTTCAACAACAATGCAAAGAAAAAGCCTTTGTATGAAGATAAATAAGTCTTCAAAAGTTCACCTTGATAGACTCAATGGGGAAAAAGAAGTATCTTCTTAGAGAAAATGGATCTAGAATGCACTACCTCTTGTTGTGTAACAAAGGAAGAAAAAGTATGTTGCCCTTGACGAGGGTTTAAACCTTAAGAAACATTACAAAAAGAGATGATTCAAAAACTATGGTTTTGTAGTCACAAAGAAGTCTTACGTGATGCCACTAGCCCAAAAAACATTAGATTAGCTGCTTAACTAAGTGAGATTCACACCCACTCTAATACCCCGGAGAGAGAAGCAAATCATGAACACATGCATAAAACCAAGCACAATACTTGATAGGTGCCCTTGCACAATTCACTTCATTAGAAGAATAATGAATCATTTGAATGATAAAATACAAATGTGAGTTGATTACTTTTATCATTTATACACAACTCTAGAGCAGGTGCTTTTCCCAATAAGGTTTGAGCTGCCATATACAAGGTCAACCTTAGACAAAACTACAAATATTATAATGATACAATATAAGGTCACTAAGTGAAAATTGAAGATCACAACCCTATTTTCAACATTTATAAAGGTGTATGACCTTTGCATTTCAATGGTGGTTGCTACATTGTTTATTTTCTAGGAGTATCTTCAAATTTCCTCTCATTGACTCCCTCTTCATTTACTTGAGCATCTTCTCCTTGTTTCTCAACCTTCTTCTTGCCCACCTCCAAAATCGAGGCTCACACTCAATCTCCACTTATTGTAGACTTGGCCAAATTGATGTGGCACTCACTCACCCTCTACTTCTTTGTCGATTTCCTGCTCTAGATGGAAAATTACCTCCTTACCACTCCCTTATTTTGTGCGTGAGATGAGGTTTATTTGGGAGGAAAAACATGTCACCAATTCTTAATTACATAATTTTGTTAATAAATTCTCTAACACCACTTTGTCTTTAGCAAGGAAGGGTTGTGACTACTTCTATCTTGCTACAATCTATTTAGAAGGTTGTAACCTCAAACTCTACGACCCCTTGTCTTCCTAAAACTTCCTATTAGGAATATGACTCATAGTAACATCATTTAATAAAAACAAAATCAAAATTTAAATATCATTTCCATAAACCTCAATGATTCTTGTACTAACCATATTTGTTATTTTTTAATCCCATCAAAGTCACATGCATTCAATACTGGCCAAGGTAGTAAAGAATATGTTTCTACACATGATTCATCTCCATAGGTCCAAGAGCCATCAAATATAGGTTTTCAAAACTTTGTGTCCTTGCGGACTCTATCTCAGCTCAGAGGTTGTCACCAAACCAATCGAGGTCCTCCCTTGCAATAATTGCATAATCGATTAAAACTAGGATTCCCCCTTCTCAAATTCCAAATTGACAACTCCAAATGTTGAGACCAAATCCACATGATGTTACAGGTTTTGAAAATGACGGTGAAACAAAGTTAATTGAGAAACCAAAATGTGTGCACCTAACTAAAATAAATAAGAGAAAGAATAATGAGAGCATGGTCCACAAGAACATAGAAATTATCATTAGAACTCTTAATCTATCTCACAAATTATCTACACATATATACACATCATCAACTAAGATGGACGTATGACACACAATATACATAATATTTGTTGATTTGGGGTAGCATCGGATGTGCTCTAGCCACGAAATTTGGTGGAGAGGTTGGGGCACATGAGATCTCCAATACCTAAAAAGGGATTGGGAAGATTCTAAACAGATCAAGAGATATTAAAATAATCAATATTTTTAACGGAGTCCCTAAGTCTAAACTTAGGGAAAATAAAATATTAATGTGTATTAATATGAATTTGTATTAGAGTGGTCCAAAAGACACGGATCAAGCCAGATCTAATCTTAGCCATTGATGAGGAACTTAATCTTGGTCGTTGAGATGTCAACAGGAAAAGTATAAGAGGAGGCTTGAGGGTCACTTGGAGAATACACTAGAGTGATCAATCATTCTATTCTCTAAAGTGGGGTTTGCTAAGAGATATAGAATCAGTGATCAGGAGAGCAGCGGAGGGGCATTGAGTACAGAGAAATGGAGAAGGCAGAGATAGTACCGGGAGAGCAATGCAGCAGCCAAGGAGAGTGACACAGACCCAGCAAGGGCTCACACAGGGCCATGCAGAGATAGCCAAGTGCTGCGCAGAGCTCCAGAGAGGCCATCGTGTCTGACGTAGAGGCCCAGAAAGTTGACGCAGGGCCTCTTGGGGATGACGCAGGGCCAGTGTGAGACAGAGAAGGGCTGACACAGTCCAGATTGGGCAGACGCTGGGGTTGCAGAGCAGTTTTGTGCTGAGGAGCCACCGAAAGGAGTTTTCGGGGTTTCAGCCAGGAGATTTCTCTCAAACTGTGAGGTATAGCTACTAAGGAAATTCTCTGTTGGGTAGGCCAGTTTCAGCACCTAGATTGTACTCTGATATTGCTTGATAAGAAAACCCTCAGATAGTTGCACTGGTTTTCCCGCATTGGGTTTTTCCGGGGACATTGGTCTAAAAATAATGGTGTCATGTGGTGTGTTTGTTCTTGTTTCTTTTAGCTATTGATCTGTAATATGTTGAGCATGCACTGGTGTTTATTTTCAGTATTTAATTTGTAAATAATTTGTTAAAGAAAAATAACAAGTAGGTAGGAATAAATCAGAAAAAGTGCATGAAGGGTTTATAAACTAAGTAAACTTAGAAACTTCAACATGGTATCAAAGCGTGATTGTAGATCACAGGGGGACTAAGAGACATCAACCAAGCAGAGCAATAGCAACAAAAAATAGTTGTCCCGAGGTGACAGAAGTTGTTTCTAGCAGCGCAGAAGCTAAGAAGTGTGACGCGGAGCCAACTAGAGCCACACAGAAGAAGTCAGGAGCTATGCAGAGCCTCAGAGAGGCTAGCATTCTTGATGCAGAGGGCCAGAGGGCTGACGCAAAGCATCCCAGGGCTAATACAGACCCATCTGGGGTGACGCAGAGCATCCCAGGGCTAATACAGACCCATTTGGGGTGACGCAGAGCCAACGTGAGGCAGAGAGGGGCTGACGCAGTTCACAGAGAGGTAGTTGCTAGAGTCTAGAAGGCTACAGAAATATTGCAAAGTGGAGTTGTTGAGGTACTATAGTTAGAACAGTGCCTGACAGAGCAGGGCCAGAGGAGTTGTTACCAAGGGTTTATAGCCGAGGAACCTAGATCAACAGTGCAGTTGCACAACGATTAGAGTAGGGGGCATCTCGACAAGCGGCAGAAGGATTTCCAGGAGGGAAATCAGGACTAAGAGGGAGTCCAAAAGAGAACTTCCAAACGGGAAGTAGAGACTTAGAGGAGTCGAACAAAGAACTTCCAGGAGGGAAGTAGAGGAGCGTCATGGCACTACACGGGGTAAGAGACCAGGATACACTGGACAGAGCATCGAACTTCGCATTCTGGAAGGCCAAAATCTTATTAGTACTTGACAGGAATCGTGTCAAGAACTTCGCCTTGAAGGTTATAGCTATCCCAGTTGACCCCAATGATAATGACAAGTACGAAGAGGCGATGGCGACGGCCAAGTGCATTATCCTTGACGGGGTCAAGGATCATGTGGTACCACATATAGCCGAAAAGGGAACGGCAATTAAGATGTGGGAGGCTCTCAAGAACCTGTACCAGCATACTTCTGTGCAAAGAAGAATGCTGCTCGAGAACCAGATGAGGTCGTATCAGATGAAGAAGAGTCAATCGATTGACACCTTCCTCGAAGGACTGAATGAGATCCGAGACCAGTTGACTGCTATAGGAGCGACACCGGATCAGGAACTTATGGTGAGGACAACCCTGAATGTTGTCTCAAAAGATTAGGAAGTGTTTGTCCAGAGTATCCTGGGCAGAGGGACTCTCCCACCTTGGGACGAGATGTGGGCAGCTCTTCGCCAGGAAGAGATCAAACGGCAGTCGAAGACAGGCAGCAGCAGCAAAGGGTTCAAGGTCAAGTAGGAGGAGGAGGATGTGGCCCTAACATCTGAGGGAAAGTAAGAGAAGTGGAAGAAGAAAGATCTCTCCAAGATCAAGTGCTTCCACTGTGGGGAGATGGGTCATTATGCGACCCAGTGCCCAAGGAAGAAGAGTAAGGGAGAGTCTTCCGAGACTAAGGCAGTGCCAGCACAGGCGGAGAAGGAAGTTTTGATAGACGATGATTGTGCCATGAGTGCACACACGACACTTGAGCGAAAGTGGGGAGCCATCAAGCTGTGGTCAGATGGACTATAGGCAATGAGGGGCAGGATCCTTGAGGTACCCAGCCTCTTGGATTAGACCTTACGACGAAAGCCCCGAAGAGGAGTAGCAGGATTGGCTGAGTTGAGTAGAGACGGATGCAGATGGAGCGGCAGAGAGAGCTACAGTGAAGGAGTCCCGAGACAGCGCAAAGCTAGCAGGCTACAGCAGTGCAAGAGGCACAAGAGTGTTGCACCAGTGCAGGAAGGCACAGAGAGGTGTGTAATGGTGCGAGATGCAGAGAGTTGTAGCAGCGCAAAGGTCAGAGAGAGGGAGCACTTGTTAGCGGCAGAGGGAGCTTCAGCATCAGTGGGTGTTTCTAGCCCAACAGGGAGGTCAGTTACTTACTTCTCAGTAACTAAGTTGCAATGCAACAGTGGGCAGCACGATGCAGCATGATGATAGAAGGTGCAGTGCGAATGCAATGCTGGGAGAAAGGACCAGCAACAACACGGATGCAAAGGGCGCTGTTGTATAGATGCAGCAGTGGCAGTGGCAGAACCATGGGCAGCAGTACAGGAGGCAGCGATGCAGAGGATGGTGGGCAGGAAGGCCTAGCATCAGCACAGGTACTAATGCCGGATGATCAAAGTAATACTCAGTGAGGGGTATTGCTAAAGCACAGTCCTCGCTAAGAGGGAGTGTTGATTTGGGGTAGCATCGGATGTGCTCTAGCCACAAAATTTGGTGGAGAGGTTGGGGCACATGAGATTTCCAATGCCCAGAAAGGGTTTGGGCAGATTCTAAACAGATAAGGAGATATTAAATAATCAATATTTTTAATGGGGTCCCTAAGTCTAAACTTAGGGAAAATAAAATATTAATGTGTATTAATATGAATCTGTGTTAGAGTGGTCCAAAAGACATGGATCAAGCTAGATCTAATCTTAGCTGTTGATTAGGGACTTAATCTCGGTCATTGAGATGTCAACGGGAAAAGTATAAGAGGAGGCTTGAGGGTCACTTGGAGAATACACCAGAGTGATCAGTCATTATATTCTCTTCAGCAGGGTTTGCTAAGAGAGATAGAATCAGTGATCAAGAGAGAAGCTGAGGGGCATTGAGTACAGAGAAACAGAGAAGGCAGAGATAGTGCTAGGAGAGCAGCGCAGCAGCCAAGGAGAGTGACACAGAGCCAGCAAGGGCTCAGGCAGGGCCATGCAGAGGTAGCCAAGTGCTGCGCAGAGCACCAAAGAGGTCAGCGTGTCTGACGCAGAGGCCCATAAAGTTGACGCAGGGCCTCTTGGGGTTGACGCAGGCCAGCGTGAGACAAAGAGGGGCTGACGCAGTCCAGATTGGGCAGACGCTGGGGTTGCAGAACAGTTTTGTGCTGAAGAACCGCCAGAAGGAGTTTCCAGGGTTTCAGCCAGGAGATTTCTCTCAAACTGTGAGGTATAGCTACTAAGGAAATTCTCTGTTGGGTAGGCCAGTTTCGGCACCAAGATTGTACTTTGATCTTGCTTAATAAGAAAACCCTCAGATAGTTGCACTGGTTTTCCCGCATTAGGTTTTTCCGGGGACATTGGTCCAAAAATAATGGTGTCATGTAGTGTGTTTGTTCTTGTTTCTTTTAGTTGTTGATCTGTAATATGTTGAGCATGCACTGGTGTTTATTTTCAATATTTACTTTGTGAATAACTTGTTAAATAAAAATAACAAGTAGGTAGCAATAAATCAGAAAAAGTGCATGAAGGGTTTCTAAACTAAGTAAACTTAGAAACTTCAATAATACTGCCTCTAGTCATGCCGATATCCCGTTTCAAAATGGCAAGGCTCTATAAAACCCTGCATGCACAAAGGTTGGGAAACACACTCATTCACCCAACTAAGAGAACCTCCTAACAAGGACTTCCCAATAAGACAGCCATAATGATTGGAGAACGCATTCGTTCACCCAACCAATGAGAACTTCCCAACAAGGACTTCCCAGTGAAATCACCATAATGATCACAGTCTTGTTTAGCTGGCAAACCTCTTTAAGTAACAAAGTATATCATCATATCATAAAAATAATTCCATCAACACATGTCTAAATCACTAAAAAATAAAGTACATTACGAGCTCCACTAACAACATGTCAAAATCATTCCATTGACCAACAACATGTCAAAATCATTCCACTAACAACTTTCTTCTTTGAAGACAACATTCTTGAAGAAGTAAATGAGTACAAGTACCTTAGGATTGATTTCAACAACAAACTCAATTGGGAGGAGTGCAGAAAGAAGAGAATTTTAGGAGGGTGGAAAGCATTATATGCTCTTCAAAACAGATGTAGAGAGGCAGAGTTATGGGATTGGAAAATGATTAAAGTGCTTTTTGGACTCCTAGTTTGTCCAGTGATGTTATATGGGTGTGAATTGTGGGCTAGCAGCACTCCCGTCTCAAAATGGAAACAAATTGAGAAAATCCAAAAACACTTGATCATGAGCAAGTTCAAAATAAAAAGTTCAGTACCTTATGAGATAATGTTGAGTGAAACAGGAGCAACTCCCATTGAAGCAATTGCTATGGTGCGGCTCATAAGATATCTAAAAAGAATTGAGCAAATGAGAGTAGGTAGATGGCCTAATGTTATCTTCAATGAAGGCATGAGTGAAAGAAAAAAAACATGGATGAAACAAAACTATACATGGATGCAAAAATGGAATATCGACCTCAATGCCTGTCCCGCAAATAGCAAGGAGCTAGAGGATTTTGTTATAGAGAAGTTTTGTAAAAAGGTATGGGGAAAAGAGTTGGGTAGAAAGAAGAAATATTACATTGAGGAATTCAACCCTACGTGCAATCTACAACAAAAAGAGTTCATTGGAGCTAGCATTTCGTGGAGGGCAAAGGTTCTTATTGCTCAATTAAGAACCAACTCACATCAACTTCGGTGTGAAACAGGACGGTGGAAAAGGCCTAAAGAAGCTTGGGAAGAACGGATGTGTACATTTTGCACGTCTGGGGCTGTGGGATCGGAAAAATATTTCATTTTGGAATGTGATGCATTTAAAGGCATTAGAGAAAGTTATGAGAACATGTTAGCATCAGTTTCTTGGCATTGTCTTTTTAGCAAGGGGATTGTTGGAAGGTTGGGCCAGCTCATCATCAATTTGAATCGGAAAATGATTGAATTGCAAAAAGTGAAAAACAGGGAACTAATGGTCTCATAGACTATTTTTAGTCTAGTGGACCTTAAAATATCATTTCATATCCTTAAAAGATGAAGTACATTTCAAGGCAAATGTAACAGAGTAACTGTTTTAGGGCCAACAAAGGTTCATGAAAGGCAATATACGCCATATGTGGAAAGATAATTACCCGCTCGAAGGGCAAATTTCCAAATTAAGCACTGAATAATGCTTTCCAGTAATTGGTATATAAATACATTAGTATAAAGAATGGTATGTGTAACAGAAATCATATTCTATATAAAGCCCATTGGACCACGTGTAAAGGTGGTGAAAGCCAGGGGAGGTTTTTAAGGATGAATATCTGATTGCCAGGAATCTTTTATAGTGTTAAATAGTTTATAATATATATATAATGGACTGTATCAGATAATATTTAAGAAAAAGAATAATAACTCAAAAGTTAATCTTTACTTGGGCCATATTCTTTGATGTCGAAATCAGAAGTACAAACCCTTAAATATATCCAAGTATAATACATGCAAGTCATGAAAATTCAGGCAGATAGCTGGAGTATACATTCCCGTGAGTATACTCTGATGGGGTTCCAAAGATCAAAAATAAGACTTTCAAACTGAGTATTAAATAAAGGACGGTGAGCTGCTTACAGGCGAGCGTGAGAAATGGCTGCGAATGTTCGCCACTCTTGAGGCTGCGCCCCACATTCTCCTCGCACTCCCATCCTGTTCGCTCATATTGTATTGTAAATTTTATGCTGAGCTGCGATTCTTCCAAGCCCTTTCCTTTGCTACAAAAATCAATCTGCTCTGGTCCACTACAATCCCAATTCTGGATCCTCTCCTTTATAAGAATCTTTAATCGTCGAACACCTTTGGTTTTCACTTGTAGAGTGTTCAGCTCAATTCCGGCGGTCGTTACGTATAAACTGGGATACATCACAGGAGAAAGTTAATAAAACTCACGTGTAGAACAATAATAGATTGCACAAATTCAATCTGCAATTTTGCTCAACGTTGTTCGGCAGAAAGTTCCAGATCGGAAATGAGATCCTCTTGATTCGGTGTTTTTGCCGTAGTCTTTAACGCGACTTTTTGAAAGCCTTTCCGGCGATTTTTTCTGTGAAAATCCGGCAGTAATTTAGTGAAATCCAAGTTTGATAACTAGTTTCTGCACAATGAAAGCGTCCCAAAGGTTTTTCAGGGTGCTGAATCCGAATATGCAGTTAAAAAACCATTTTAACTGCAACAAATCATGATTTCATCTCAATTTCTTCCGCCGGATTCCGTCACCGGAATCTCAAAAAGTCGCATTATAGACAACTCCGGTGTTTTTACGCTGAAAATAAAATAAGGTGCAGGGAGTTTAGAAAAAAAAAGATTCAATTGGTTAGTTGTACCTCTCCTTGAAACCCATGCAGATTTAACTTATTTGAGAAGTATATGAACTTTAATACCGAAAACAACTGCCGTGTTGGGCAATAAGAAAATTATGCGTATGTACTATCATTGACCCCAAACTTATGATAATTCTTGGTTTAACTATGAGGTTAATCCCTATAGTATAAGGAAGTGTGGTGCAAATGGGAGAATGATCGATGGGTCAAGCATTCAAAGCATGTATTGTGCATAATTCATGGTACTAAGCACAAACTCCTCATCTACCATTGTTGTTATTGTCCATGTTTGTTTGTTTTTTTTCAGAGAGAAAATCCATATATGGCCGCAGCCCTCATGATTACAATATGACCGAAGTCTAGTCAGAATACGGCCGAAGCCAGAATACAATACGGCCGAAGCCAAGCAGAATACGGCCGAAGCCGGCAGATACGGCAGAGCCGTCACAAATCGCCGAAGGGGGGACCTCCGCAGGGTTCGAACTCGGCTGGGGGGAGCGAAAGCCATCCGCCCCAGCCGTCTAATCATGCACGCTGGGTGCTCATTGCCATTATTTTAGAAGATGGAAACTTTCTTTACTACTGGAAACTTTCTTTACCAAGTAGTAGGTATTGGGTAAACTAGTGCTACCATCATTAACACTTTGACCCCAATACCTGACTTAAGATTTATTTTTTCAAGGGTGCATGAGTTTTAATAGGCACTTATTAGCTTTGATTAACTTAAATGCATAATTTTAAGGCTTACAACTTCTCTAATCAATCCATCCAATATACATTACTTAATGGCCAACTAAAACATTATCCATGCCATATTAGATCTTGTGTAACTATGACGAGGTGGATATTGTTATTATAAATACACTCTTCCCTAAGCATACTTCAAATATTGTTTACAAAGGTTTAATTTCTAAATTTCAATCTTAGAATCCCATGATGACTAGCCTAAAGGGTGCAAGAGGAACACATACAAGATGTTGTTTTACATAAATACTAAAATGCCAAAGAAAAAAAAGGAAAAAAGAGTTACAAAGTATGTTGAAATATTAAATATTCCCCAAGCTTTATCTTATATGCATAACCTCCAATGAGTTTAATTCCCTCAACAAACATTTTGAAATGGGGTCTAAGTTCATGAAAATAAACTATAAAGAAAGCATAAATGTAAACATCAATATCAAAAATTGATTGTAATAATTAAATATGATTTCAAACAGGGGGGTCAACTAGATGACATAACTAGGGAAGTTGTATAGAAAATATGACAATAATGAGGTGATAAAGGTGAGGCCTTAACAAGACAAGATGATGATGACCACAATGGTGGTTAATCATCTAATTTGGTTGATAATATCCATCCACATGATTGTCTACATTCATTGACCATCGAACTATCAATTGTGAGCAACCATCCAATTCGTCAATGATGCTCAACAACCCAATTATTAATGGTGGTTGGGCAATTAACTAGCAATCATAGTCTGACACAATAATTTCAACTATGGTTGATCACATGATTTCCAGTTGGATATGTGTAGATGACAAAGAATAAAAAAATTGGTTTTAACATGGGAAATCTAACACAAATTTATGAAGAAAGGGTTCTATAGGAAGTTTGAAGATCTATTATAGGGTTTAATAAAGGTTTAACACCTAGCTTTGAAATCTTGAACACCCTCCATAAACCAATTTAAACACCAATTTTACACATAATAATATCATTTAATATTATAGAATAATTTGTAATTTTTCTATGTATGATAATTAGAGTAGAAACATACAATCCTAACTTGCTTTATAGAGGTTAAGTGAAACTTATTTCTCAATATAAAACTAAAACAAAAAAACAAAAACATATCATTGATATTTATGACTTTGAACACCCTTCAATTAATGGTTTTCCCAAGAAACATATATTCATATGAAAGGCCTTTTAAGGGTTTTATTTGCAATTCTTAATCTCTATATTGTTTCACTTCATATACAAAATTTACAGTGCATCTTAAAGGCGTACATCTTTTCTCACGGTATCAATTTCTCAACCCGTGAGTATGGTTTAATATCCTTTGAAGGTTTCTAGAGTTATAACTACATTTGATATTGTCATATGAAACAAATACAACTTAAATATCAAATTCATAATATTGTGGAGTGCAAGACAAATCATTAATGAATATGAATTCATTTATCATTTTTAAAATCAAAACATCATAAGCATACAACTTTTAGACTTTCTTGGCTCAATGGACAACATCTACCTAAGTTTATTGATGCTTTAACAATAACATATTTACAAGTTTCAATGCAATTGCAGGTATTCTCAATGTGGTTGGTCAAGCATCCTATATGATTGACCATTCTCAAGCATGGGAGACCCTCTAGTCAAACTTGGCAATTCTCAAGCACGGGAGGTCCTCCACTTATTTTATATGGGTCAAACTTTATGATTTTACTTATATGTCATCACATATGCATTTTGTACTTATAAATTAGTATTATTTAATAGATTTAAAATTCAATTGCATAACCAAGAACAATATGTAAGGAAGTGAAGGAGATTTCTTGGAAGATCATTTGGAATCAAATCACCTTTTAAGTTAATATGTTTCTAAAATATTCTTTCCAAAAGACCATGACTTACCTCCTATCCAACTACTAGGGTACTTACCAGTTAATATGTTTCTAAAATATTCTTTCCAAAAGTCCATGACTTACCTCCTATCCAACTACTAGGGTACTTACCTTCTCTTGAGATCCATTGCATGGCATAGAGTGCTTTATAATGGCGTGACTTAACTAAAGTTGTAAGCTTGATCAAACATAACAGCTACATTGTAACACTACACTTTTCCATCCAACAATTGATTAACCAAATACCTAAGAAGTAAATAATTAAAAGGGCAAGTTTGTATATGATACAAATCATTCAAGTCTCATATAGGAGTGAAAAAAGAAAATTGTTCCCTATCAAAAATTGAATACCCAAAAATACTAATTATTCTTCTTTATTAAACAAATGTTGAATGCCTTTGGTGATTAATTATTGGGATATTGCTAGACCTCCATCCATGTTATTCCTTTTGTTGATTAGTTATCCACCAATCATATAAAGCAAAACAATTTGAACCTCCCTAACATAAATATCAATGGGGAATCTCATAAATAATGGTTTGGCCAAACCATGACAACCAATAAAATGGGTCAAAAGAGATCCAAGAGAAATCACTAGACATTATAATAGTAGCTATCACAAACTTGATGTTCCTTTTTATACATAACTCTTCCTTTCACCATACATGATCAGCATGCTGTTCCAACAAAAATTTCAATCTATTCTACTCAATTTTCTATGATTCATTCTCTCTTATAATTTTTCTAAGCCTTATCGTCTCGTTTTCTCAGAGCCATTTTTTTGTACGATGTTTATAAATGTTTTCTTCTTTCCTTTATAAGTTTTCACCCTTTTCTGCAAACCTTGAGAAGATTTTCACAAATGGTGAAGAAGATGGGAAGAATGTTAGTGGTTTGTAACCATGCCATTTAAGATGTAACAACCCCTAGTTGATTTTCCATGTAAATAAAATAAGACCAAGGTCATGGGACATGTATTCCAAGCTGAATGTTGGGAAAAACATAGTGATGGGTATCACTGGTGATTAATTAATGGCTATGGAAATTGGCAAAGGCAAAGTGGCAATAATTGACATTTTATTTATGAAATAAAGGAAAATAGGAGAAAATGAAGGTGAAGAGACACATATTTGCATGAGAGGGAAATTGAAGGAAAAATGGAGGAAAATGAAGAAAATAGAGGCCTCAATGATAAAAAGGCTTCTAGGGATTAATTCACAACTTTTTTCAATTCAGTTTTGGATCTCTCTTCTATTCTCTTATTCTCTCATACTCTTGCACCCTTAGAGTATTCTTGGAGCACTTTGGCATACATTAGATTTGGAGAAAGAAGGCGACGAAAAGACAAGGAAAGCAAAGGAAAAGCAAGGAAGGTTGGATCAAGCATCTTCAGTAGGAGGATTTTGCAGGTAACAGGTTATATACGTGGTTTCCTAGCTGAGGTGTGAATGCATGGTACATGCATTTGTTCATTTGTTGTCGTTGGCATGGGTTTTGCCTAGGTTGATAGTGGTTTTATCCTTGTCTTGCCATTTCCTGGATAGCCATGGTGTTGTGGGCTTGTTCCACTTGTTGTTTTATGATTGGTGCTCAGGTTCCTTATGGTTGTGGGTTGGAACAAACGCTCTGGAATCCTTGGAACAACTTGGGTTGAGTTACTAGTCATGTAGCCTATGTTGGGACAAATGCTCTAGAGCCCTTAGTGGGTTGAGTTACTAGTCCTTGGTGTCGGGTTGGACAAATGCTTTGGAGCTCTGAAAGGTCGTGGGTTGAGTTACTAGTTCTTGGAACCCTGGACAACTTGGGTAGAGACCGATCTTGTTGGTGTTAGTGATGGTCGACCGTGTGTAACAGCCCCGGTGAAAATTCCATGTAATAAAAGTTAAAAATAATAGCCACGGTTGATGGGACACTTATTCAAGCTGAATATTTGGCAAGACATCCTAGGGGGTCTTCATTTGGTTGGTTATGGCTAAGGAAATTGGCAAAGGCTTTGGAAAGGAAAATTGGCATTTCTGGCACAATTATTTATGAAAATAATGGAAATTAGGAGAAAAAGGAGGTGAAAGGTCATAGGTTGCATGTGAGGAGGAAAATGACGGAAAATAATGGAAAATGAAGAAAAAAGCGGCCTCATTCATAAAAAGGCTTATGAGGATCAGTTGGTAACCTTTTGTCAGTTCAGTTTTGGTGCTCTCTCTCTCACTCACTCTTGGACACTTAGAGTTTTCTTGGAGCATTTTGGCATTGTAGCAAGAAAGGCAAAGAAGGCAATAGGAAGCAAGATCAAGCAAGGAAAGGCAGAATCAAGCAGCTACAACAGGTTTCATTGTAGGTATCGACTTGCATGTGTATTCTCCTTGCTAGATTTGACATGCATGATATTGCATGTGGTTCTCTTGTTGTTGTGGCATGGGTTTTTCCAGGTGCAACAGTGTTTCCAACCTAGCCTTTCCATTTCCGAATAACCATGGTGTGATGGGGTTCTCATGCTTTGGTTGAGTTGGGTTGTCGAATGGATTCGAAGCTAAGTGAGGTGGATCTCCAAAATGATAGAACACATGGCCGAGTAACCCCTGAGCTAGACTGTGGGTTGCGGTAAAGCCAGATTTTGTGTTGCCTCAGATGGCCTAGGAATCCTTGTCGGTGAATGGTAGGATATATGGTCAAGCCAAGAGGTGGTTTGCTCTCCATTGGGCTTAGTAATCCCGGGTTTGGGATATGCGCTAAAGCCTGGAGAGTGGGTCTCGATTTAGGGCTTAGTGATCTGGGTTTGGATTGCAATAAAGCTTGAGAGACTAGGAGACAGGAAAATTCCTCATGGTGTAGGTGGAGAAATCTGATGGCATCCATGCTTGTTTGGCCTAGTGATCGGGTGGAGATCACGGTAAATCCTATTATGGTGTCTTCATTGTGTTGGCATAGTGATCCGGGATGGATTACAGTAAAGCTTGGTTTCTATTGATGAGGGCGAGGTGGTTTAGCTTTGGTATGCCCTGGTTGGTTCTTTTGGTTTGAGTCCCACATTCATGCTTGGAATATGGCACAAGGGTGAATGGTTGAAGAGATTTTTGGCTCAACCATTCTATGGTCGAGTAGAACATGGTAGTCTCATCCCTGGTTGGTTTGCTGCATTAATTAATAAGAAATTCATTCCCTTTATTTTCATGAGTAAATGTATTGATTTATATATGGATTTTATGGTTGATATGTTCCTATTATGCTGGTTATACGTATGTTTTATGAAATCAGCTTTGTATGGATCTTAGCATGTTTTTACTTGTAAATGAAGGGATAATGTATCTATGGCCTAATAAATGATAATGCAACAAATGACACGAGGGGACAATGGTTCATAGCGATTCTTAGATATGTATGAGATCTCTACACTTAATTCTATTTTTTACACCTATAGGTTGCATGTTGATGATATGTTTGACAAAATGTTGGGCATGGCTAGTAGGGGTCTGATGAAGGTCTTGTTCAACTTATTGCTTTTTTGTCATTGTTTCCCTATTTTTTTACTGTTCTTGAGTTATCATTCCATTATGGGAAGTGAACTGGGATTTGGGCCTGAAAAAGTGGCTCAAACCTTGAAGTCGTTGGCATAGCTGATGAGCACCAATATTGCAGCAAGAATGTTGCAACTCCCAGAGCTACCAACTTTACTTTATCAACTCGGGGTTCATACAGACTTGGAGGTGACAGTGATGTATACACAAGTAAAAGTGATGGTTCTGCCTTTTGTCATTGTTCAGCTGGTGAGAGACCACTAGGGTTGTCAAGCCAAACTTCTATGGATTTAGAAGAAGCTTGATTGTTGATGAAAGAAAGAGAAATCTACTATAGGATAAAGCTTGTCTACTGTAAATAAGGAAAATGACTAAAATCCTATGCTAAAAGCACACCATTCTCTAACTAACTGTTGAGAAACTATGATTTACAAGAATGCCAAGTTAACATGTATGAAATGCTACTGTCTAAACCATGGAAGTTCAAAACATCAAACATCACTGCTATGCATGTAAAGGACTGAAATAAATCTGTTTTGTCTTTTTATTCTTTTTATGGAAAATCAAGTGTAAACCCTAATCTCTTTTGGTGATATGGCAGGTGGCTTAGTGATGTTGGTGGATGGTTGGGAGGTCTAGGAGATGGTTGGAAGGTTCGGGAGACCCTTGGGTAACCTAGTGTGGCTTCTTGGAGGTTTTCCCTCAATTCGGCCTCAAAACAGGCCACTACAGGATGTACTAGAAACCTACAGGATTCTTTATATTCCTACAAGATACAGCTGAGAGAAAAACGATGGTTGTTGGAGGTGATGGAAGGCTTAGGTAAGATGGTGGATGGGTGGAATGGAGTGAGAAAATGCCTAGGATCACTCAGAACTCAAAACCAAGGTTAGGAGATGGTTGGATTTTCTCAACATGCTTGGAGGAATTTCTATGTAAAAAGATGAGATTGGTGGAGGTCTTGGTGAAAACAAGGAATGATTATGGATGGATGAAGTTGGAAGGTGTGTGCCTGCTATGAGATCTATTTATACTTCTGAAGCACCTGCTTTGCATCAAACATTTATAATTGCCAAAAATTCATGCAAACAAGAAGAATCTTAACAAGCTAGAAAAACAGATTTTAATGAACTAGTTTTCTACTTCATGCATGAGGAGAATCACTGAATAAAATGGAATCATGAATGAGAACGACTGTAAGACTAAAGATGGAAGAGATGGTGATTAAATCCTACACTTGCAAAACTGATCAAATTCTAGTTCAAGTACAGTAAACTCTAAATCTTATGAGAAAATGGAAATCTGTCTTTTTGGGGCTACATAAGGGTATTTTCCTCAAATCATGATCCCTGAGGGAAGAGGTGAGGCCAAGACACCTACTGACATCTTTGTGGTGCTCCTTTTATCCCTTCTAACCTGCTACTGAAGTAAAGCACAAATGGAAGCAAACTAATAAACAACTAATCAAATCCACATTACTTGCAATGAAATACTTCTAAAGACAATTTAACCATGAACCTATGAAACTAAGCCAAGCATACATATACAAGAAGAGGAGCCTTTGCTGCTAGGGTTGGGCCCTAACCCAAGAGCTTCAACCCTCTGAGTTAACTCAGTACTGGATCAGGAAAAAGCTCATTTCTACTATCAAAACAGAAAATTACATCAATGTCTTCCACAAGTCTGGAGCTCGAAAATAACTAGAGTTTTTACAATAAAAATTCGAATCCTAATGAGGCTCTAGGCCTCTCTACTTATACAACTTAAGTACCCAACAACTTCCTTAAATTTAGGGAGGCTCGGCACCCAAACTCGAGATGAACTAACTCTTTGTCTATCACTTGCTTGGTTGCCTTTTGATCTTCATGACTTGGCTGATTGCACTCCGAGCTGGCGTGCTTACTGGAGGAATATTTGAATGGGGGGCGGAGTAAATGAGGAGGATTTACCTCCTACAATCTCTCTCCCTTGTCCCATTTTAGTTTCAAACCTTAGTCTTGCCAAAATTCCTTGATTTTCTCTTCCAAACCTGCATTCAATGCATATTAGTCCACTAGGCATAATATCTCACTTTAACTCATCTCATTAAACAAAATATAATCAAAACATGTAATAAATTGTGAGAAGAGTTGATTTGACTAGCTAGGAGGTGAATTAAGGCCCATATAATTACCCAATGATGAGGCTCATCATCACCCCCCTACTGAAAGTGTTGCTCATCCTCTGAGCAACTTAATCAATATCCATGTCTTTCATAGCTCTAGTGGCCTCCCTGACATCCCATGCTTCTGTTGTGGTTTCCTCTTCTTGTGCATAGAATCCTACCTTCTTTTCTACCTCCTCCCACTACTTTCTTTCTTCTTCTTCCTTCCTTCCTTCTAACATCCCCAAGAGCAGTGGTGGATTGAGTCTCAAGCCAATCCAATTGACTTTGAGCCTTTGGATGGATTGCTTGTACATGGGTGTCATGTTTAGTGCTTCTCTCATCCTTTGAGGAGAGTGGTACTCTCTGATCTTAAAACTGTATGGCAAAGTATTCCATCTCCTTAGGCAAGCTTGCATGTTGTCATCCCCTAACAATCTGAACATGTCCTCAAAATGTGTAATTGCTTGCTCTTGGGCAGCAAGATACTTGGGTGCAAGTTGAGGATCATTTGCAATTAAATTATGTGTACTGATGAGAGCCATTGGATTGGACTGCTCAGCTCTGATCATTAGAGGCTCTATTTGTTTCCTTGGCAATATCCTCTTCATTTCTACAGCCCTTGCTTCCTCGTGGTTCATCCATGATTCCAAATCCATTAACTGTAAATCCTCTAGCTTTGCATTAGGGTCCCATACATTCATATTTGTCAAAGCCATGCTATGCAAGTAGAACTCATACATCTTAGCCCTATCTTCCAATGTGATTTGATCACAGAGATCAATGAACTATCTATAATCCTGGAATGGCATAGTGCCTCTCTGTGCTAGGATCTTGACTTGGAACTGCAGCCACTATTCCTTAAGGTATAGTGCATAGGACTTAGCTAGCATCCTGCACTGGATTACTTCCAAAGATAGAATGGCCATGGATGCCAATTGATTCTCTCTTTCTCGCAACTGTCCTTTCAACCATGAATTTTCTGCCTCCAACTGATTTTTCATTATGGCCTCTCTATCCCTCAAGCTACTTAGTTCCCTTCCCATCTCTTTGAGCTTCTCCTCCATGTGACCAATGTCCTCCACTCCTTTGGACTTGGAAATTTGCATCCATCTATGAGTTCTGGCTCTTTCTTTCTCAAGCTCAAAGAATAATGGAATGGCAATTTTTTGTGGAATGACCTTGCCCCACTCAATAAATCTGTAGCTTGAGTCAAGGTTAGGTTGAGGACTAGGTTCCCTTACCTCTTGGTCCTCTCTCTTTGTTTCTGGCTGCTTACTTCTTTCCTCATCCAATTTTTGAGTTTCCTGTAGGTTTCGCAGAGTTTCCTGTAGGATTGCCTCTGCTTCCTATAGGTCCTATTGTGTATCCTGTAGAATGCTTTTTCCTTTGGATGAGGTAGACCTGGTTACAGACCTTCTCACATAGGTGATAGGATACTTATGGGAGGTTTGTGTTGAGGATCCTTCTTATTGATTTTTTATAGGAGGAGCCATCTTCTCTCGTTGTTCAGGTGAGTCCTCAATAACAATGGGAACCCTGGTTGGAGTTTGGGGTTTTCCCTACCTTATCCTTGGTGCTTTTCATTGTTCTGAAGTATAAGGGGGTTTGCCTTTGTCTTTTGCCTTTTTGTTTGATTGGGGTGCTAAGGGTAGTGAGTGTAGTTGCTGCCTCTCTCTCAGTGGGTTCTGGAGACACCCTACGTGACTTCTCCTTGTCTTCTACCTCCTCTTTTCCATTGCTATTTTTACCTATGCCTTTCCCCTCTTATTCTCCCTTTAGATCCTGTTCTTGTTTATCAGTGTCCTCCTTGACATCTCCCTCTGTTCCTTCATCACCTTCTTTCTCTGTCTCTTCCTCTTCATCCTCGTCTATCTCCTCTTCATCCTTCTTTGCTTCTTCTCCACCTGTTTCGGTCTCTTCTTCATCCTTTTCACTGATAGTAGGGCTAATATCATATGTGAGGGCTTTGATATCCTCGTCTGTCTGCATGTCTCTGAAAATTGCCCATTTGATAGGTATTCTGAGGTTTTGGAGGGCATCTTCTATGATGATTCTAATTAACACATGGTGGGCTAATTGTTGGTGGTTTCCTTCTTACACCTTTATGCTTGTATCTATTAGTGACTACAGAAGGAAGTATGGTGAACAGGTGTTTCTGCTCCAAATCTCAATTCTTCAAGGAGCCTAAAGTGATAACCATAAACCACACTATACCTACCTTCACATGATATGTATTTTATAAGGTGGTAGCTTACCTCATTCCAGGGGTATGGTAGGCTTGTTCTCCTTACTCCATTCTTGTCCTCAATGGGCTCCTCTCCCTCTAAAAAGAATTTCTTCTTGGCAGTCTGGCTATCTCCCTTGTCTTCCTTTCTCCAAGGCACTCCTAGGGGAAGTGTGGTAATTCTGCTTATGAGTTCAGGGGTGAGCTCTATGGAGAGGCCTCTCACCACAACAGTGGCATGGGTTCTGGTTAGTGGAATGAGGGAGAGAGAAAAATCTTGGGCCACTTCATCATCATACCCCCTCAATTTCTCAAAATACCCCATCCAATTATGCCTTGTGAAGATTTCTAACACAGGAGGGTGTTGGTGAATCCTCATAGTGTTAATGGGCTCCCTTCTATTAAACCCCCCTGTCATTTTGTCTGGTGAATTTTGAGGAGCAGTGATGGTTGATACAAATTTTAATGCAGGAGGAAATGTGACTGAAATACTTGAGGATACAATTCCTTTACACAGCTATCAAATTCACTAGAGATTTTTCTGTTCTATTCACTTGGAAATATGGAAGGAAATGCAGAGCCTACCTCATCATGGTGTTTGTTGTAGCCAACCCCTATGTTTCCTTCTTTTAAACTACACTCTGCCAATCTTGTAGACTGCCTGACTGTATCCTGTAGGATTCCTGTGTGATCCTGTAGGATTCCTCGTGTGATCCTATATGAAGTCCTATGCGGGAGAAAGATGGAATTTTCTCTTATGTAGGTTGCTTGGGTACGAGAGCGATTTTGCTAGAGTGAACCTTGAGGAGATGAATGCCTGGGTGCATGGGGATCAATGATTATTTCCTCGTATGGTCGAGTTGAGTGAGGTGGTGTGCTGGCAGCCGCGGTATGATTTTCCTATTTTTGGACCACTGGTCTCCACTACCACCTCATCATTCCCCTCTCCTCGTAATCAACTCCCACTTTGGGCATCCGTAGTCTCAACTGCTTTTGATCTCATTCTTGTTTTCTTTTACTTGACTATTGCCACGTGTGTGGAGACTAATTTTTTTGTCCTTGCTGACTGAATGAAGGTGGCCAAGTTAACTGGCCACCCTTCGCTTATAAACCAACTCGCTCACAACCTTTACATCTTTTGACTACATTATGCAAATGAGAGAGTGAAGCAAGATACTTACCTGTGGTGCTAATACCTTGTTGCCGTTTGTTGAAGACATGAAGTGCTTGTTGTGTGTTGGCTGCATGTTATTTTCCCTTCCTTTTTTACTGCCCTCTGATGATTCCCTTGATGTGTAGGTTCCTGGTGTTGAAGAAAATGGTGTTGTTGCTGCTCTGGAGCTTATTCTGCCCTTGGATCTTCATGCTATAAGCTTGCCACTACTCATGATTTTTATTCTGTGGGATAGGCTGCTACAGGGTTTCCTACAGGATGTCCTATAGTTGCTTCTCCCTCAAAATTTTTAATAATTTCTTCTGTTGAGACTTTGAGGATGATGATATGGATAGAGAGGAGGTCTAGGAGTGTGAATAATGAGAAGTACACTCAGGTGTTGTTCCCTTCTGCTCCCTGTTTCATTTTCTTTTTTGTTTTCTCTTGAAGACTATTTTATTTTTTATTTTTTCTTTATTTATTTTTAATGATGGATGCAGGGGTGATCATGGTGGAGAGAGGTATGGTAATGGAGTTGTGATGTAGGGGTTTTTTTTTTTTTTTTGACATGGGCAGGTCATTTTCTTGCCCTAGGGTTACTCATTTTAGGATTCTGAAGCCACTGTAATTCCTACAAGATCATCCTGTAGGTTTTCAGGGGATCCTGTAGGTTTACAAGGAATCCTGTAGAAAACATAGTACCCTTGCAAACTTAGGAAAATGAGTGAAGAAATGAAAGGAATGGTGGAATGATGAAAGATAATGGATGGAAAAATAAAAATGTGAGTGGAATAGGTCCCTTTTGATTCTCCTTTGCTCTCTGATCATCCTCCCACTGACCTACAAACAATTTTTCATGATTTTTCTTTTCTCTTTTTTTTTTTTTTTGAAAACAACTAGCCTGCCTCCAAGAGGTTTTCATTCTAGTTGCTTGCCCTAGGCGCCTCAAGAGAGGTTTTCACCCAGAGATCTTTTTATTTCTCCTTTTTCTTTTGACACCATTGGGCTGCCCCAAGAGGTTTTCAGCCCAATAATGGGACTCAGGCGCCTCATGGAGGTTTTCACCTGAGTCCTTATTTTTCTTTTTCCTTTTCTCAATGACTTGATGAGGTAGGAGTTGAAACTTGCTCCACCACCATCACTGTTTTATTGATACCATCAATGAACTCTTGCTTTGACAATGGCCTCTTGTAAACTTTCAGTCTGTGCCCATTAACAAGTAAAGGAATGGCCTCTGCATCTATGGTTCTGATCTACACTGAACCATTATCATGACATCTCTCTATAACATAAGGCCCTAACCATCTTGTCCTTAACTTGCCCTTAAAGTCTTTATATCTAGAATCATATAACAAAGCCCAATCACCTTCTTGAAATTACTTATCCTTGATGTTCTTATCACGTCAAATCTTCCTCTGAAGTTGAGTTACCTGCATTCTGAACTCATCTAAACCATTCAACTGGAGAAACCTCTCTTTTTGTGCACTGTTGAGATCTAGATCTAGTTGGGCTGCCATCCTCAATGTGTTATACTCAAATTCAATGGACAACAGGGCATTTTTCCCATAGACCAGCTCATAGGGTTTGAATCCAGTGGTGGTCTTCCAGGTGGTATTATAGGCCCAGGTAGCCTCAACTAGTCTATCTGCCCAATCTTTCCTGCTGTTGCTAACCACTTTGGTCAAGATGTCCTCCAGTGCTCTGTTGGTTACCTCCACTTGCCCATTATCTTGTGGGTGATAGGGAGTGGAGGTCCTATGCTTGATCTTGTGCTGGTTGAGCAAGTCTTCAATCATGTTGGAGGTAAACTGGCTGCCTTGATCGGTGACCAGTTCTCTAGGGTACCCAAATTTGTAAAATTCGTTCTCCCTTAAGAACTCAACCACCTTCTCCTCTGTTGCTACCTTAATTGCCTTGGTTTTAGCCCACTTAGTTAGATAGTCGATGCACACAATGATATATTGCTTTTCCTTGGAAGGAGGGTCAATAGGTCCAATGAAGTCCATGTTGCACTTGTCAAATGGCTCAAAAGTCACTCGAGGTTGCAGAGGAATTTCATCTCTTGGAGTAGGCTTTCCCATCCTTTGGCACCAATCATAATGACTAGTATATATTTTCACATCCTAATGAAGGGTTGGCCAAGAATACCCAACTTGTAACACTTTAAATGTTGTCCTTTTTGCTGCAAAGTGACCTCCACAAGGCCCATCATGACAGGTCATAAGGATGTCAAAGACTTCCTCCTCCCTGACACATATTCTTAGAATTTGATCTGGGCCAAGTTTGAAGAGGTTGCCCCCAATTCAGGTGAAGGGGGCGCTCTTTTCTCTTTAGAGGAGAAATTTGGTGGGAACTGTGCAGATACCAAATAATTTGCTATGTCAGCAAACCATGGGGAGAGAAATGAGATGGCGAATAAGTGCTCATTTGGTAACTGATCATCAACCATTCCCTCCTCACCTGCAGGCAAAGTTAATCTGGACAAAAAGTTTGCAACAACATTTTCCTTGCCAGGCTTATCAACAATAGTTAGATCAAATTGCTATAATAAAAGTAACCATCTAATAATCCGGGCATTCACATCAGGTTTATTCATTAAATATTTGATTGCAGCATGGTCAATATGTACAAATGTTTGATAGCCTATAATATAATGCCTAAGTTTGTTCAATGAATGCAAAACAACTAGGAGCTCCTTTTCGGTCGTTGTGTAGTTCAGTTCGGACTTTAATAGATTCTTGCTGATAAAGTAAATGACATAAGGCAATTTCTCATCTATCTGGCCTAGGGCTGCTCCTATGGCATTGTGTGAGGCATAAGCATGAATATGAAAAGGAAGGTCCCAATTTGGGCCTTAGAGAATCGGTGCAGTGGTTAACTTGTCCTTCAGGGTGTCCAAGGCCTCTTGACAACTTTTTGACCATACAAACTCAGAGTCTTTGGCCAATAACCCAAATAAAGGAGAAGCCAACTTGCTGAAGTCTTTTATAAACCTTCGGTAGTATCCAGCTAACCCTAGGAAACTTCTGACATCTCTCTGCTTTTGTGGAGGTGGGACCCTTTGGATGATAGCTATTTTGTTTGGGTCCACCTGCAGTCCTTACTGAGATATTGAATGACCTAGCACGGTCCCTGCAGTCATCAAGAATTCACATTTCTCGAGACTGAGAGACAGGTTCATTTCAATGCATTTGTGCAGAACCTTACCTAAGTTGGACAGAGCCTCCTCGAAATCACCTCCATAAGGTGTGAAATCATCCATATAGATTTCTACTGCATCATGGACTAACTCGGCAAAGATACTCAAGACTTCTCTTTGAAAAGTGGCAGGAGCATTGCATAGGCCAAAAGGAAGGACCCTATAGGCGAAAGTACCCCAAGGACAAGTGAAGGTGGTTTTATCCTGGTCTTCCGGGTTGATCTGGATTTGATTGTACCCGTTGAATCCATCTAAGAAAGAGAAAAATGTTTTCCCTGCCAAGCCATCTAGCACTTGGTTGATGAAAGGTAGAGGGAAATGGTCCTTCTTTGTGGCTTTGTTTAACTCCCTGTAATCGACACAAATCCTCCACTTACCATTTTTCTTTGGAACCAACACCAAAGGAGAGACCCACTCACTATCTGAGATAGGGTAAATCAATCCTACATCTAGCATCTTTTGTAGTTCTTATTTGACTATATCTTTAAAAGTTGAATTCATCCTCCTTTGGGGTTGTTGGATTGGCTTGCAATCTTATTTGATATAAATGTGGTGAGTACACATTGAGGGGTGCACTCCCTTCATTTCTTTGTAACTCCAAGCGAAGGCATTCAGATGTTCCTTTAGCATGTTGCACAACTTTTCTTCTTGGAGAACAAAAAGAGATGGATTGATTTTCAAAGTTCTCTCGGGGCCAAATTCTATGGTTTTGACACAGATAGGGTTGGAATCGGCTAAGAATAGATCAATTTGATGGTTGTTTTGGGTTTCCTTTACTACTTCTTCTAAGGACAATGTACTGGGAGTTGGACTTTGGAGTATGTGTTCGATCAAATCATCTTCATCATGTTGTCCCCCTCCCATGGTTGTTTCTAAAGTATAGAGTTGGGCGGAATAAACTTCATCTTCCTCCTCCTCTTCCAGCCACAAAGGTAAGTCATGTTCTAGAGATGACTGAGCAGGAGGGTATAGTTCCAACTGCTTGGACATATGACCATTTTTTACGGTCATAGTTCCAGCTCTGCAACTAATGTAAGCATCGACAATGGCTATCCAGGGCCTCCCAAGGATGAGAGGGTAACTAGTAAGCTTAGCCTTAGGCTGCAGAACTAGGAAATCTTTAGGATATTCCCAAGAATCAATGGAGACCATCACATCCTCCATAATCCCCTCAGGGGTCACTGTGGAGCGTCTGCAAGTTGCAGAACTGTTGTGGTCTTCCTCAATGAACCTTGGAGGTTAAGCTTTAGCATGGTGTCCTTGGTCATCACATTAATGGTAGCCCCAAGTTTGATCAAAGTGTGTGGGACAATGGTGCCATTGATGTGTACATCTACTAGAGGGCTTTCAGGGTCCAAATACTTTGGATAGATTACCTACCCCGGCATTAAGTCAGATAGTTGTCCAATGACATTAATGGTAGGGGCATCTCTTCTTCGCCTTCCTAGATGCTTGAAACACTTCTCCTTAATTAACTTGTTGTAAATAGGTACATCTTTAATATCTTGGAGAAGTGGAATTTTGACACATAGGTTTTTCAATTCTCCCATAAGTGTAGTGTCTTCTGAGGTGGGTTGGAGTGGTTGGGTTAATCTCTTAGGAAAGGGTGGTGGATTTACTTTAAGCACACTTTCCTCTCTTTCTTCCTCAACCTCCCTAGGTGGAGGTAGAGGTTGGTTGTCCGGGAGTACTCTCCCAGATCTCAGGTTGATTTCCTGAATCTCCACAGCATAAGCTAGATATGATGTCTCTCCACTGTATACTTGTTGTGCTTGTCTATTGTTCGGGTTTGGATTTGGTTGGGTAGGCATATGGGGTTGTTTAGGTGGAGCAGAGTGTAAAAGTTGTGGTTGGGCAAGTGGTGAAGGTAATAAAGCTGGAACATTGTTGTATGGGGGCCTCCACCCTTGGGGCGATGCATTCCATTGAGGTTGTGGCGGAGCATATGGTTGAAATCACTGGTTGGTTGGCTGGGAATAACACTGAGGTGCAAAGGATTAAGGAGGAGGTGTAGACTAGGAAGGATGAGCAGGGAGTCCCCAATAACGTATGGATGTGGTTTGGTTGGGGTTGTAATATGCATGGGATGACCCTTGCATGCCCTGCTAGTATGGCCTAGGCCCATGAGGTCTCCTTTGGTTTATGTAGCAGAGTTGCTCAGTGACCCCTTCAACTCCTTAATATACAGCTTTGAGTCCAGGTAAAGAGGGTAACTTGTCTGTGGAGTGGTTTTCTTCATAGACTGAGAAAATTTCAATAGAATTCAATGGACATTCATTCCTAGGGTGCCTCCTGGTGCATCTAGGACAAAAAATGGCCAAGGCTCTCTCTACTTCCTCCTGCTTTCTCTTAATGTGCATAGTGTCCATCTGTAGGGAAAGGGTTTGCAGCATCTCACTTTTTAAATCCTCCAACATATTTCCAATTTCACCCTTGATGGATGAATTGGAAGAGGATGGACTGACCATAGGTTGACTACCCCTACCCTTTTTCCTGGCTGCCCTAGAATGGTTTCTAATGATGGTCTCGATATCCTCATAGGGTAACTAGTAGATATCCCCTCCTGCTAACAAGTGTAGGGTATCTAGAAGATCTTCCCCTACTCCTCTAAGTAGGAACAACTCCAGTGACTCAGGGTCAAGTGTGCATCTGGCCCTTTTTTAGCTAATCTGGAATCTTTCTTCATAATCCTCTAGGAATTCATCATTGCCTAAGGTCATCCTAAACATTTCCTCTTTAGTGTCTTTAGACCTACAATAGTCCCAATACTTGTTGTTGAAGGCTTGCTGCATCTGAGCCCAAGTTTTGATGCTATCTCCAGGTAAACCCATGAACTAGCGCAAAGCTGCATCCTTGAGAGTGGATGGAAATAGTTTCAACTTTTGATCATCAATTGTATAGTCATAGGTTCGGCATCTGACAACAAACTCAAATAAGAAAGTGTCTGGGTCTTCTGTGGTCAGGCCATGGAAATGAGGAAGGGCAGAAGGGATTATATTTTTCATCTTAGTATCCCCATTGATTTCCCTGATGAGGAAGGCACCCTCAACTCTTTCTCTATTTCCTTTGTCATTTCCATTTTCAGCCATAGGTTCAGTAGGAATGGGTTCTCCTTCTTCTTCTTCCCTTGTAGGTTCTTCAAATATGTATGGTTGCTCACCTAAGGGTTCCTCCAGTTCATAGCCAACGAAGAAGAGGGAAGGTTGGTTGTTTGAAGCAGTGGGGGTATTTGGCAAAATTTTTCCTAAGTTATCCTTATTCCTATGAGGCATGAAAATAATTTTTAATTTTTTAAAAATTTGAAAGTAATTGTAGAATTGGAATTGCAGACTGAATGAAAACTATTGACTGAATGAAAAAATTAACTACTTAATTGAAATCTTACTTGAAGAATGGAAAGGAAAGAAAAGAATGCAGAATGAAAAAGGAAGCAACTAAATTACTTTTGCAGAAATGAAACTAATAGCAGAATATTAGAAACAAGAAATAGAAGAAAGAAAGCAGTAATCACATATTACTCAGACACCTCCCTGACAACGGTGCCAAAAAGTGATGAGCACCAGTATTGCAGCAAGAATGCTGCAACTCCTAGAGCTACCAGCTTTACTTTATCAACCCAGGGTTCATACAAACTTGGAGGTGACAGTGTTGTATACACAAGTAAAAGTGATGGTTCTACCTTTTGTCACTATTCAGCTGGCGAGAGACCACTAGGGTTTTCAAGCCAGACTTCTATGGATTCAAAAGAAGCTTGATTGCTGATGAAAGAAAGAGAAATCTACTCTAGGAGAAAGCTTGTCTACTATAAATAAGGAAAATGACTGAGAAAGCTTGTCTACTGTAAATAAGGAAAATGACAGAAATCCTATGCCAAAAACACACCATTCTCTAACTAACTATTGAGAAACTATAATTTACAAGAATGCCAAGCTAACATGTATGAAATTCTACTATCTAAAGCATGGAAGTTCAAAACATCAAACATCACTGCTATGCATGTAAAGGACTGAAATAAATATGTTTTGTCTTTTTATTCTTTTTATGGAAAATCAAGTGTAAACCCTAATCTCTTTTGGTGATGTGGTAGGTGGCTTAGTGATGCTGGTGGATGGTTGGGAGGTTTAGGAGATGGTTGGAAGGTTTGAGAGACCCTTGGGTGACCTGGTGTGGCTTCCTAGAGGTTTTCCCTCAATTCGGCCTCAAAACAGGCCACTACAGGAAAACCTACAGGATGTACTAGAAACCTACAGGATTCCCTATATTTCTACAGGATACAACCGAGAGAAAAATGATGGTTGCTAGAGGTGATGGAAGGCTTAGGGAAGGTGGTGGATGGGTGGAATGGAGTGAGAAAATGCCTAGGATCACTCAGAACTCAAAACCAAGGTTAGGAGATGGTTGGATTTGCTCAACATGCTTGGAGGAATTTCTATGTAAAATGATGAGATTGGTGAAGGTCTTGGTGAAAGCAAGGAATGATTATGGATGGATGAAGTTGGAAGGTGGTTGCCTGCTATGAGATCTATTTATACTTCTGAAGGACCTGCTCTGCATCAAACATTTATAATTGCCAAAAAGTCATGTAAACAAGAAGAATCTTAATAAGCTAGAAAAGCATATTTTAATGAACTAGTTGTCTACTTCATGCATGAGGAGAATCGCTGAATAAAATGGAATCATGAATGAGATTTACTGTAAGACTGAAGATGGAAGAGATGGTGATTAAATCCTACACTTGCAAAACTGATCAAATGCTATTTTAAGTATAGTAAACTCTAAATCTTATGAGAAAATAGAAATCTGTCTTTTTGGGGTTGCATAAGGGTGTTTTCCTCAAATCATGATCCTTGCGGGAAGAGGTGAGGCCAAGACACCTACTGATAGCTTTTTGGTTCTCCTTTTATCCCTTCTAACCTGCTATTGAAGTAAATCACAAATGGAAGCAAACTAATAAACAATTAATCAAATCCACATTACTTGCAATGAAATGCTTCTAAAGACATTTAACCATGAATCTATGAAACTAAGCCAAGCATATAGATACAAGAAGAGGAGCCTTTGCTGCTAGGGTTGGGTCCTAACCCAAGAGCTTCAGCCCTCTGAGTTAACTCAGTACTGGATCAGGAAAAAGCTCATTTTTACTATCAAAACAGAAAATTACATCAATGTCTTCCACAAGTCTGGAGCTCGAAAATAACTAGAGTTTTTACAACAAAAATTCGAATCCTAATGAGGCTATATGCCTCTCTACTTATAAAACTGAAGTCCCCAATGACTTCCTTAAATCTAGGGAGGCTTGGCTCCCAAACTCGAGATGAACTAACTCTTTGTCTATCACTTGCTTGGCTGCCTTTTGATCTTCATGACTTGGCTGATTGCACTCCGAGCTGGTGTGATTAATGGAGGAATATTCGAATGGGGGAGGAGTAAATGAGGAGGATTTACCTCCTACAATCTCTCTCCCTTGTCCCATTCGAGTTTCAAACCTTAGTCTTGCCAAAATTCCTTGATTTTCTCTTCCAAACCTGCATTCAATGCATATTAGTCCACTAGGCATAATATCTCACTTTAACTCATCTCATTAAACAAAATATAATCAAAACATGTAATAAATTGTGAGAAGAGTTGATTTGACTAGCTAGGAGGTGAATTAAGGCCCATATAATTACCCAATGATGAGGCTCATCAATAGCATTTACAAATTTAGTCTCTGGTCATTGGCAGGTAAGCCTGTGAGAGCGACTTTGGGTTTCTAGATGCTCTCTTGCCTATAGCATGGGAGCGACTAAGGCCTAAGATGTCTAGAACATCAGTGGGACCCAGGGACAGGATGTCTTAGTGGCTGATGTGTCTCCTAAGGGTTCTGTTGTTGATGTGGATAGGTTGGTTGATGAGTTCCGTCGATTCGACTTCCTTAAGGTCACATAGGAGGTTGAATCCAATCATAGTAGCCTCTCGTTGCATGTTTACCTGGTTGGCATGGTTACTTGGGTAGATGTGGGAGGAGGGTGTTATAGAGTGGTATCAGAGCATGGTTCACCCCTCAGACTGGATGGGCGGTGTGTGTTGGTCATGCATGCATGTCAGTTGCATGTGTGTCTCTTACACTTGCATTTCATGTGCTTTTTGCATTTGCTTGATGATTGATTATGGTTGTAGTAATGTTGCCATGGAAAATTTGATATTGATTTTGTGGAATGTATTTTTCATGAGTATATGACTGGTTGCATATGGTTATATGTCACTTACATGTTTATTTTATGTCGCCTACTTACATCCTTGTATGTTAGGTTACATTCTTGAATATTTTGATTATATGTATCAGTCTTGTAGGTTGATTACAAGAATTGATCGCTTATGCTCGACTACATGTGTTTATGTGTATGTGTTGTTGATTTGGCATTGTTGATGCATATTGTTGGTTGCATGTGGAAATGTGTACAATAAAGTAATGGTTGTTTTCATGCATTAGGTCATAGCATGCATTGTTGATATGGCCTTGCATTGATCACTGGACCCTAACTAGAATGATGTTTATGTGTTGATAAATTTGTTTGCGTATGTCTATGTGTTGTTATGTTTATGTTATACATGTATCACGTTGATTTTTGATCTGGCAGACGAGGTATCCTCCCCGAATTATGCTAAGGTACATTGATTTATTGTGATTTTTTTTATCTGACATATTATGCGAGAGAAAAAAGATAAAATGGCTAGCAAGGTGGTAGACTGCATAGAATCTCCCTATGCATCAGATGAACAACGTGGTGCGGGGAACACTTCTGATTTGGAATATACATTGAGGAGCTTTAAGGAAGAAATAAGGAGTTGTAAGGTAGATAATGACCGGATCATATAGGTACAAGAGAAGCAAGCAAAGGTTAATGCAATACTTCTTCAGATTTTGTCAGACTTGCAACGACAAGGGCCGCTTCAGATCAGCCATGGACATGAGGATAGAAATAATGGGGCATATGGTAATAGGTCTCCTGGTAGACACAGGTCGGATAGATCTGATACAGTGAGAGATGGCATGCTGCTAGACACTCTGGATAGGAGAGGCGATGGATACATGTACTATTCTAGTTCTAGTTCTGATAGACATCATGATCGTCATCGATATCATCCTTACAAGAGGAATGATATGGGATACTTACCAGATGAGTTCAAGAAAGCAAAGCCACCTACTTTTGAAGGAGATATGAAGAATGTTGCATTCCTATAATAATAGGAATCATAATTTTGAATTCACTATGTTAAGTCTTGTAATATTGTACATACCTTTGCTTTTTTGCAAATGTTTTCCAATTAAAAAATGAAAAGAGGGTATGTCCTAAAAGAATAATCAAAGGACCAAAAGAAAGAAAGATAAGAAAAGATATAAAATATGAACCCCGCAAAAAGAAACAAAAATAAATTCTGAAAGTGTTGCACATTCAAATGCCACTACTCTTAGTTTACTTTTCCTTTGCAAATAAAATTGTGTGCAACTTGTCCAAAATGCCACAATTCATGATGATCATATAGTTTGATCTTAAGTATTCATGCTTTTAAATTTCATGTCATGATAGTTAGTGAATAAAGATCTAACCGAACCATTTAATCTTGGCAAATCATTAGTTAAGTAGAGAATAAAAATGAGCTCATAAGTTTAATGCCAGCCATTGGAAGATATAAGGTTAGAAATAAGTTAGTTTGCTTATCAAAAGAAAATAAAAGGGTCAGCAAGCTCAAATGCACCCAATAAAGGAAGGAAAAAAATGTTAGAATAAATTGAATGGTAGGTAGAATACTTTCCAAAAAATCATAAGCATCATTATGCTTATCAAAAATATCATTTTAACCCTTCCCATGTGAAAATCCCTTTCCTTTGTTTAAAATCCATTTTTCCCTTCCTAAAAACCCCGTTTCCACTATTGGAAACCATTTTCCCTTGTAAAATTCATTCCCCTTTGAAAAAATCCCTTTCCCCTCATCCTAACACATTTCCCCACCTTATATTATTAATCCCCCACTGTATTAATCCCCGACCCATTTCATGTTAATATCTGCTTAATAAATTGAATTAAAAACCTAATTTTTAATTAAATTTAATACCCGGCCCCACATCTTTAAAAAACCCCCGTCCATCGCCCGATCTTTGATCAAATCCAACAGTCCACACGCATTATCGCATCCCCCGATGTCCGACATTTAAAACTAATTGGGGGTTGCAAAATGTGTGGTTTCACTCACCCCCTCCATGCCACACGTCACTACTACATCTCATCAAAGAAGCAGATGAAAGAAGTAGTCAAGTAACAACAATCAAATAAAAAGGGACAAATCTTAGTCAGTTAAACAGGTGTCACTATCTTTTTGCATAAAGATATTTATTTTCCTTAAATAAATCCTAGTCAATTGATAGGATATTTTTGTAAAAAAATTGTATAAATACTTAATCATTTGAGTATCAAGGGTGCATTTCTGAATATTTCTGTAGTTGGCTGATCTATTACATGAGGGTTATGTACCAATTTCCAGTTGACAAACAGAACAAGTTATAAAGAAACTTCTTTACAGGATTCATGTGTTGAGCTATCTCAGTGAAGTATAAATTTCAATTGTTCCTGTTTTCTTTCTAAGTATTCCATAAACTTTCATGTGTTCTAAATTTAAATGTTATAACAGGAGTTTTACTGTAGAATTTGCTTAAACATTACACTCTTTTTTTAATTGTTATACATTTTTATGTTTTCTTCTGATATCTGGTTTAGAGAATTCTTAATTTCCCTCTGATCCCGATTGATTTTCTTCATCCTTCTTCAGTATCTGGTTTAAGGAATTCTTAATTGCTCCTTGATCTCGATTAAAAATCATTTCACCATTCAACCTTGATATCTGATATTGCTCACCTATCTTTCCCTGTAACACTCTCTTTATAGTTTGTTGTTGTTCTGTTTTCAAAACATATTGACTCCATAGCCCAATGGAAATGGAAAAGCACCTATTCATCTAAATCATTAATTCCACCAACCAACCAACACCAATCCAATTAAACATACATAACTAGCCTAAAATCCATTAAATAAACAAAGTTAAAACATATAGAGAGAGCACTCTCTAAGTTTAGGAAGGCTAGATCCTAAGGTCCAAAGTAGGTTTGTAGTTACCTCTGATATTTCCTTTTAACGCATTGAACAACCCCTGGAAATTTCAGAGTGATAACATATTGGCGACCATACTGGGGATTCAGTCCCTAGTTAAAATCAATCTTAAAGGAAACAATTTTCCTCTTTTTTTCACATTTAGGTTTTAAAGGGTTGTTCGAAATCGTCATTATAATATAAAATTTTGGCTTCTAAAAGGACATATTATACCAGGGCTCATCCTGATCCACACCCTGCTACAATTATTGATGATCCTGACAGAATTTTAAGAAAACCTAAAAAAGTGGAAAGGCTAGGAAGTATTAGTTAGTTAATCAAAGAAAATTCACTTCCTAAAGAGTTATCAAGCATATAGGATATTCAATTTGATTTATCATTTGAGCATTCTTTATTTCGTACCAAATCTGAAAATTCAGTCTATGATACTGTAATAGAACCCAATTTTATTCAATTTATTGAATCAAAGAAGGATACTATACAACTTGATTTAGATCAACAGGTTCTAGATACTTTTGACAAACTTGATGCATTAATATCAACTTTGATAAAGCATATAGACGAAGCCTATTTTCAACAGTCAGTTGAATTAGCTTCCCTAACTGCTGCTACCCCTAAACACTCTACAGTATCTTCAGAAACTGTAAATACAGCCTCATTCAGTACCACCTCGCCTATAATATCCACCACAGTTCATTCCACAAAGCCATCTATATCTAAACTTCCTCTCCAACCTAATGTTACAAGTTCATCTTCAAACACCACTAATTTACCTCCCAGTCAAGCTAAAGCCTTAGCCATGGTAGATAGATATGCACCTTTGGCCTTACAAGCCCCTTTACATGCTATGCCACAATATTACCAGAGTAAAAAACTCCAGTAGTTTTGGTACTGGCCAGTATACTGCTCAACAACATGTAAATAAAATGACATATTATTTTGAGTTACATGAAGTAGATGAGGCTGATGTACAGATGAGATTATTTGCTGAAACACTAGTAGAAGATGTTAAAAAGTGGTTTAAATCTTTACCTCCTAACCATATTTCTGATTGAGTTGTTTTCCACCAATTGTTCATAAATAGGTGGGAAAGAAAGAAAAACCCTCTCCAGATATTATCTGAATATGAAAACATTAGGAGATCTCCCAGTGAATCTGTTCAAGATTACTATACTAGGTTCAACAACATTTACAATGCAATTTCAGTGAATATCAAACCTGCACTAGACCTGGCCTTGATTAAATTTCTAGATGGTTTTGATGCTGACGTGTCCTATCAATTAAGAGAAAGAAACCCAACAACTTTAGAATAGATGCAGAGTGATGCAATTAGTGTAGAAGCTAACTTATTGGCTAAAAGAGCTAGGATGAGGAATGAGAGGAGAGTTACCATTAAGGAAGAACCATCCACTTCAAATGTTAAGATAAACAGTTTAGCTAAAAGTGTAGAAAGGCTAATGGATAGATTAGAGAATATGGAAAGAAAACCTTAGTGGGAAAATCAACAAGGACCCCAAATTAGAAACCCCAACTTTAGGAAAAATCCTAATACTGGAAAATCAAGAGAAGTTGTACCCGATCAACAGATTAGACCACCTTTCCAGGAAAATTATGCTGAAAGTTCACAACAACATGAAGAAGACTAGGACACCCAGATAAACTTGATGGGAGTAAACAATGAAGATTCCATTTTTCTTGCCCGGGAAGAACAGGAGTTGTACATGTTACAAAAATTACAATTACAGTCTGGAGAGTCCTTTGACTACAAACAAGGCTATGAATCTGTTATCTACGAAGTTCATAAACAATATAGCCTTAGAAGCAAAAAGAACACAGAAGTTCCTACTAAGAAATCAGTCCAAACCCAAACTAAGAAAACAATAGAAGCTCTTGTGACCAAAATTATGCAAATTCTCCCTAGAGGAACTCAGGAGGCTTCCATCCCAAAGATTGTAGATATAACATCAACTGCAACTCAAACTTCAATTGCCACTCAAACTATTCCAAACAAGAAAATTGAAAACAAAACAGTTGACATACAAACTGAATTAACAAGTGCTGATCAAGAAGACAAAAATACACAAACCACAATTGCTAAAAATGAAATCATTCAATTAGGCAAAACTCAAATGCCATTCAATATCAAAATTGAGACAACCAAATTAAAAATACCAGTTCCTTTAACAGAGCTGGTGAAAAATGAATCATACAAACCACAAATTACTAAAACACTAAACATAGTTGAAGGCGAAGATGTCGCAAACCTTAATGATGATCAACCTGAGTTATTATTTGGTCCATAAGTAAATTGAAAACATCAACAAGGGGGTGTCCCTCCATTCTATATTAGCTTAAATGTTCATGATAAAATCTTACATAATGCTATGTTGGATCGAGGAGCATCTCATAACCTAATGCCTAAAGCAATCATGGAAAGATTAAACTTAGACATCACCAGACCCTACAAGGACCTGTTTTCCTTTGATTCTAGTCAAGTCAAATGCCTTGGCCTAATAAAATATCTGTGTGTAACTCTAGTTCAGTGCCCAACAAAGAGTATTGTTATGGACATAGTAGTTGCTGATATCCCTCCCAAATATGGTATGTTGTTATCTCGCTCATGGGGAGCAAAATTACAAGGGTCACTCCAATTAGACATGTCATATGCTACCATTTATGTATTTGGTCAACAAAGAAAGATTTACGGAGAAACTTTGACGAAATTCACGGTAAGTAGTTCAGAAAGACCACATAATTACCCTATCTATTCCATGCATTTCGATCTGGACTCATTTATCTTATATAATTCAAACAATGACAAAGATAAAATCATAGTTGTAGAAGAAAAACACAAAGAAATTGATAGTGAAAACATAACACATGAATCTTTGTGGCATTTAGATTTTGATGGCTCTGTAAATAGATTAGGAGCAGGAGTTGGAGTATGGATCTACAATTTAGAAATGATCATTCAGAAGGACATGCTTTCAGATTAAATTTCAAATGCACTAACAACATGGCAGAATACGAAGCATTAGTTCTAGGCCTTCAAATCGTAAGAAAATTGGGAGCTAAAAGAGTTTCCATCATGGGAGACTCGGAACTCATTATAAAACAAGTCAAGGGAGAGTACATTACTAATAACCCTAGACTTAGCTGTTACAGAGAAACCATCCTAGACTTGATAAATTGTTTCCTTGAGACTGACTTTGTTGTCATTCCAAGAAAGCAAAACATGCAATCTCATAGCTTAGCCACTTTTGCCAGTACATGCAGGTTACCCTTCCAGTCAAATCATTAGTACATAACTGAGGTAAGACATAGGCCAACCATACCCGATAATTTAAAGTATTGGCAAATTGTTTCACATGACAATCAAATTCGTGATTTTATGATTTCTAAAGGAGAATTTCAAAATGGTAATAAAGAGACTGACTGTACATCAGATTATACCATAAATAATGAAATAAATGTAAATAATGTAAATAAGATAGAACCAACTAAATTCACTAAACTAGAAATAGAAAAACTAGAAACAGTAGAAATTGAGGAATTAATCAATGATGAATCAGAAGTTTTAAACCTCAAAGACAACTTTTTGCCTAAGGGATTAGCCCCGATAGAAGACCTCTTTGGCTCCAATGATGTCGCTAGAAAACCTAAAATGGAGCCTCTAAGGTCAGATATAGAGGAATGCAACATAGGAACAAAATAAAATCCTAAGCTTATCAAGATATCTAAGACACTACCCCCAGCTGAAAAGCTGAAGTACATTAGCTTGTTTAAAGAATTCCAAGACATCTTTGCCTGGAGTTATGAAGACCTCAAGGCTTATGATACCAACATTATCTAGCATAAGATACCAATTAAATAAAATTAGAAGACCTTTAAACAAAAGCTAAGGAGAATTAACCTTGTTCTTATGCCATTAATAGAGAAAGAAGTTAAAAGGATGTATGATGCTCAGATCATAGTACCCATCAGATATTCTAATTGGGTCTCTAATTTAGTCCCCACTAGAAAGAAAATAGGAGAAATCAGACTCTATGTTGATTTCAAAAACTTGAACAAAGTATCACTAAAGGATAATTATCCCATCCCTAAAATGGATCACATTCTCCAGAGGGTAGTAGGGTCATCCAAAATTTCATTACTTGATGGATTTTTTGGATACAATCAAATCCTAGTCCAACCTGAAGATCAAGCAAAGACTGTGTTCACCACTCCCTGGGGAACTTTCATGTACTTGAAAATGCCCTTTGGATTGATGAATGCTGGAGCAACATTCCAAAGAGCTATGGACATAGCCTTTGTGAAGGAAATCCATGAATTTCTAGTCATCTACCTAGATGATATTACATTGTTTTCCAAGTCAGATAATGAACATCTATATCATCTAAGAAGAGTATTCATAAAATGCAGAAAGTTTGGCATATCCTTAAATCCTAAAAAATCACTTTTTGCATTAGAAGAAGGAAAAATCTTGGGACACATAATTTCAAAAGAGGGCATTAGAATTGATCTATCTAGAATAGAAGCAATCCTAAACATCAGTCATCCTAGGAACATTAAAGAATTACAAGCATTCTTAGGTAAAATAAATTTTATTAGAAGGTTCATTTCTAACTTAGCAGAGCTAATTAGAGATTTGAATAACATGTTAAAAGGGGGTTCAACACTTAAATGGACAATAGAGGCTAAGTAGTCTTTTGAAGCAATCAAAGAAGCCCTTACTAAAACACCTGTCCTCATAAGTCCTAATTTTAACAGAGATTTCATAATTTTTTCATTTGCTTTAGAGCACACCATTGTAGCAGTCTTGTTGCAAAAGAATGATGAGGGTTATGAACAACCCATCACTTTCTTCAGTAAAACTTTGAGAGATGCTACACTAAAGTATAATGTAATGGAAAAGAAAGCTCTTGCTTTAGTGAAAGCCATAAAATATTTCAGAGTATATATTCTATACCCTCACATAATAGCATATGTTCCAAACTCAGTGGTAGAGGACATTCTAACTCTGAAAGGGCCTGATGGAAAAAGAGGCAAATGGATTGCCACCATACTAGAATATGACATTGATATGAAGCCTACAAAATTGATTAAAGGCCAAGGTTTAGCCAAACTCATGGCTAAATCGAACTGTCGAGCCTTAGACATAAATTTCATTGCTTCCATAGATGATTAGGAAGAGACGACGACTCCACAAATCAATGAAGCTTTTATAGATTCACCCTGGTATGCAGACATTATATTCGTTTTACTCAACCTACAAGTTCCTCCTGGTTTATCTAGAACTAAAAGTAGATTCCTAAAAATGAAAGCAATGAAATATTGTATCTTAGACAATGTTTTATTTTTGAAAGATCATGGTGGCATCCTGTTAAATTGTTTATTAAAAGATGAAGATGAGAAAATCATGCAGGAGATTGTGGGGGACACTGATATTGGAAAACACCTGCTAATAAGATTTTGAGGGCAGGTTTTTACTGGCCCACCCTTTTTGCAGATGTCCAAAAATATGTGACCTCCTGTCACAAATGCCAAATATTTGAAGGGAAGAAGAAACTCTTACCATTACCCCTCAAACCTATCTCAGTAGAAATGCCTTTTCAAAAATGGGGTTTAGACTTCATTAGGGAAATTCACCCACCCTCGTATGCCCAACATGAATGGATTTTGACATCCACTGACTACTTTACCAAGTGGATAGAAGACATCCCTTCTAGACAAGCCACAGACTCTGTCATTATTTCATTTCTTGAGAACAACATCCTTTCTAGATTTGGATGCCCACAAAAACTCATCACTGATAATGTTGTTGCCTTCAAATCCAAGAAAATGGTAGACTTTTGTAACCGATGCCATATCACCCTAGGCCATTCCACTGCCTATTACCCTCAAGGTAATGGACTAGCAAAATCTTCAAACAAAATCCTAGTCAACATCATCAAGAATTTATTAGAAGATAACAAGAAAACCTGGAATAAAACGTTGGTGAATGCCCTACGGGCAGACAGACGTACTACTAAAAAATCTATTGGTACATCCCCTTATCAATTGGTATATGGGATGGATGCTGTTTTTCCATCCTCATTAGGAGTGCCAGTAATGAAAATGATTCAAGAGCTGCAAGTAGAACCAAATGACATCCAAAGGAGGATAAACCAAACAATTCATTTGCAACAAACCAGGGAAGAAGTTTATATCAAATCCCAAGTAATTCAAGAAATAATCAAGAAGATCTTTGATAAGAAAACTAAAGCAGAAGATTTCTTCATAGGTGATCAAGTACTAAAGTGGGATTCTAGAAGGGAAGACAAAGGAAAACATGGGAAATTTGAATTTCTCTGGAAAGGCCCATATGTTATTTATAGTTACAGAGACAACAATGCATTTTTCTTGAAAGAATTAGATGGGACAGAATTGCAAAGTGGACTAGTCAATGGTCGAATGCTGAAGCACTATTTTTCACCAGAATAATCAGTAGTTCATTTGTTCTATTTTACCCACTATAAATACCATAACAAAGTTTAGATTGGAGTGGATGATTATCTTGTAAAGTTGAAGCCTGAAAAGGAAGTCTTAAGCTTTAAAATATATAACATCATATGTTTGAATAAAGGAGATCACTGAAAGCAGTTCCAGGTAAAGCACAATCAAGGTTCCAAGGCCACTGATAAGAAAGTTCTTGACATCTCACATGGAGATGCCATCCCCGAGTGGAGCCATTGTTAGGTTCCTATAACAATAGTGATCATAATTTTGAATTGACTATGTTAAGTCTTGTAATATTGTACATGCCTTTGCTTTTTTGCAAATGTTTTCCATATTAAAAAATGAAAAGAGGGTATGTCCTAAAAGAATAATCAAAGGACCAAAAGAAAGAAAGATAAAAAAAGATATAAAATATGAACCCCACAAAAAGAAACAAAAATAAATTCTGAAAGTGTTGCACATTCAAATGCCACTACTCTTAGTTTACTTTTCCTTTGCAAATAAAATTGTGTGCAGCTTGTCCAAAATGCCACAATTCATGATGATCATACAATTTAATCTTGATTATTCATGCTTTTAAATTTCATGTCATGATAGTTAGTGAATAAATATCTGACCAAACCATTTAATCTTGGCAGATCATTAGTTAGGTAGAGAATAAAAATGAGCTCATAAGTTTAATTTGAGCCATTGGAAGATATAAGGTTAGAAATAAGTTAGTTTGCTTATCAAAAGAAAATAAAAGGGTCAACAAGCTCAAATGCACCCAATAAAGGAAAGAAAAAATGTTAGAATAAATTGAAGGGTAGGTAGAATACTTTCCAAAAAATCATAAGCATCATTATGCTTATCAAAAATATCATTTTAACCCTTCCCATGTGAAAATCCTCTTCCCTTGTTTAAAATCCCTTTTTCCCTTCCTAAAAACCCTGTTTCCACTCTTGGAAACCATTTCCCCTTGTAAAATCCATTCCCCTTTGAAAAAATCCCTTTCCCCTTATCCTAACACATTTCCCCACCTTATATTATTAACCCCACACTGTATTAATCCTTGACCCATTTCATGTTAATCTCCACTTTATAAATTGAGTTAAAAACCTAGTTTTTAATTAAATTTATACCCGACCCCACATCTTTAAAAAACCCTTGTCCATTGCCCGATCTTTGATCAAATCCAACGGTCCACATGCATTATTGCATCCCTCGACGTCCAACGTTTAAAACTAATGGGGGGTTTCGAAATGGGTGGTTTCACTCACCCCCTCCCCTGCCACGCGTCACCACTACATCTCATCGCATCCCCCCAGTCCCAAACCGCCATACCACTTTTTGTTGTGCGATAATCCACCAAACTGCTTCCAAAGGTTTTGCGATAAACCACCGTAGTATTGTGCGTTAAACTGCCAATTCCCAAAGAAAATACAAAAAAAAACCCCAATATTTCATTATTTCACCATTGCCGTCAAATTGTGGAAAAAGACCCAAAGACCTCGCTAGCTGGAATTTCAGCCCCTGCTGCCGCCTAGACCCTGTCGTAGGTAATCCTCAGTGCGTTTCTCCATCAATTAAATACCAATTGATAAAAGAATCAAATTTAATGGCTTCCGATAGCGTTCAGAATGTAAACCCTCTTCAACCTCCAGTGTCAGATGTCGAACACATTCCCTTGGTTGATAAAGACTTTAAAATCATTGATACTGTGACATATTCCAACCTTTTTTAGCTCCACTGATAGAGCCATGACAAATGCATTGATCAGGCAGATGATATCCATCTATGGGATTCAAATTTTCCTAACTACATATTCCCACAGACCTTTCAATTCCCTGAACTTATTAGACTCTGTCAGATTAACTATTTGCCTAATGAAAGAGTTTTAGTTACCCCAAACCAAGAGATCCTTTTCACAATCAATGCTCAATCCATCAACCAAACGCTACAGATTCAACCAGAGCCTGATGAAGTGCCAATATCCATTGAAACCCTTACTGAACTCTAGTTGAAGCTAGACTTTCCCAAAATATTCCAAATATTCTAGACTTTCCTTCCACCATCAGTAGAAACCCCAAAATATAATCCTCCATACTCAACATCCATTTTTTCAAAGAGAACCAGACAAATTGTCACCATGCTATCATGTGTTTTAGGGTATTTCACTGATGAATATGTGGATGCATCTATCCTTGGTTTCCTATCCATTTTTCCCAGGTCAGCCTCCAGCTTCGACCTTCAATTTTGCCCAATACTTAGCAGATGCGATCCATGATCAACTAGTCAAGCTGCCAAAAGGAGTGTTCAAATACTCCTTAGTTTTCTTCCATATGTTTTTTTATTTCCAATCAGAAAGGTTGGAAGTTAGCCTCCAAAAACTGGACACAGAGGGTAATCCCTAATCTATTGTCTTTTGGACATCCTTGATCAGAAAGGATTCCACTGAATACAACCATAAAGACTTCATTGATTCATTTGTTTATCCAATTGTTAATATGCTAAGCAGTAGCATTCAACCTAGAATCAGTGAAGAGATAAAGAAGGTGTTACAGTTGTCAGATCAAAGTAAAATAGGGGACTGGTATTTATACTAGAATCATACAGAGATCAGAGTGTATGGAAGCCAACTAGTTCCATTCAAGCTTCCCAAATACCTCCTGATGAGGATATTTGCTTTGGAATACATCAGACAAATCTTGAATTCTGATGAGATCCATTTCCTTTCAGCTAAAAAGAAGACCCAATTCAAGATTAAAAACCAAATAGGGCCTTTTATATCGAACAATAAAAATGCTGGAAAGGAAGCAGACAAAACTTTACAAGATTTCAAGTTCAGCAACAGTTTCAAATGGCATTATGACCCTTTGGGTGTCATAAGTAAATTAAGAGTCAAATTCAAATTGACCCCTTTCATTCATGAGTCAAAACCTGAAATTGAAAAGTATTCCAACCGGTCATAATGGTTGGAAAATACTCTACAGGAGGTGGATAAGCAGATTGATACTAGTTCCATCCTACATACTCTAGGCCCACAGGACAGAAATTCAAAAAGGGCTAGAGAAGAAGGATCTTACTCAACAGAAACTAATTCTGATACTAAATTCAAGCTTGTGAGCAGAAATAAAACCAAGCTAAATCCAATAATAGAGTAGGAAAAAACAATTGAAACAGAAAAAGAGATTATTATTAGGGGTGATGCACCCTCAACACATATAGAAGAAACACCTCTGCCATCATCTTCAAGTGCACAAATCATTCAAAATCAGAATAATGCAGAAGTTTCATCATCTAGCAAACCAGATGAGAAAGAGAAAGATATCATGGAGAAGTACAATGAAATTAAAATAAAAAATGAAGCATTAAAGGCTGCTATATGTACACAATACTGGAAGCAAAACCCAGTGATCAGAGTAGGTTGCTTTCAGCTTTTGACCTCAAAACAAGGAAAATGTATATGACCTTCCTACAACCAGAGGTAAAGGCCCCAAGAACTTCAGAAGATTATAAGAAAACAACCTTTGAAATTCATGCCAAGGATGTGAATCCAATCAAACAAATTGAATTTCACAAATAGGCAGAAGAGATGTTGTATTCAACCATGACACATAAAGCTCTAAGTGTCCAGAAATTGAAGAATTCTCTTGAAAATATACAATCACAGTTAAAGCTGGAAAAGGCCTCATCACAAGCAAAAGACAATAGGATTAAGTCACTAGAAGATTTGGTAACTGAAATTGGCTATAATCCAACTGACATCAAGGTAGTAGAAGAACTTATAAAAAAGAAAAATGCAGACATAGCTACACTGAAGAAACAATTAAAGCTACCAACCACTGAGCATCCACAAACCAAGGAGGTTTTAGAAACAGTTAATCAAAAAGATGAGATGATGAATTTAATCATCCAGTTGACAACTCAACTGAAGGAAATGGAGACAGAAATGGATAAACTTGTACAGGAAAAACAAGCTAGCATGGAAGCAGTTACCATTACTATTGTTCCCATAGTATCTACATCAACACCTGTATCAACATCAGTTCCAACAACTACAGCAACAACAACATCAACAAGACCAACAACCCATCCCACTGATGAGGACAACAAATTGATTAAAGCAATGGAAGATATGTCCATTCAAACAACACAGATTAATAAGCTCAAGGAACAAGTAAAGAGCTTAGAAGAGGAAAAGAAATTAGCAGAAGTAATGCATCAAGCTGAGAAACAAAAAGCCAATAGACTGAGTGACAGAATCCACAAGCTAGAAAAAGAGTTGTCACTAAAAGAGCCTTTAGCCCAAGCAAAGAAACATTTGTGGGCCAATATCATTAACTCAGTTAATGATATTTGGCCTTCTATACAGGTAATATTTGAGCAGAATGATTTGGTGAAGGAAGCTAGTGATGCAATTCAAAAGGTAAAAGCAGATCTTGGAAAGAAACCAGAGGAAGCCTCCCAAATAATCAAATTCCTAAATTATAAAAACAAGTATGAATTAGAAGATCTCGGGATAAATGACAGAACAGAGACTATACTGGAAGTGAAGAAAGTGATTTCCAAAAGAAATATGATGATACAGCTTGAGGAGAAATGTTAAAGAATGAAACTCGCAATAAAGAATGAAACTCACAAAAAAAAAAAAAAAAATAAAAAAAAAAAAAAATAAACATGTTGTTTGACAAGTTTGATGTATTGAGACAGAAGGGTCTGTCTAATCCTTTAGTAATCAATGCTACACTAATGAGACATGAAGACTATGATAAAAAGACGAGGGACGTAGCCAAAGAGACTTTCAACAGTTCATCCATGAAAGGTGTACCCACAGGCAAAGTGCTCCTCCAGACTTGAGAAAACTTCTTTTACCTTTAGCATGAGGTAAAACACCTTTTTGTGAATAAGCCTACATTTTCCAAATATACAAAAGCAGATGAGATTTACCGGAGGATGATGAAAATCAAACTTCCAGATGAATAGACATCGGGAAAATGGTGTGATTTACTATGAAGGGTGAAAGGCATAAACGGGGTGAAAGGAACAGACAACATGAAAGAAAAGCAGATGAAAGAAGTAGTCAAGTAATAGAAATGAAATAAAAAGGGACAACTCTCAGTCATTTAAACATGTGTCACTATCTTTTTGCATAAAGATATTTATTTTCCTTAAATAAATCCTAGTCAGTTGACAAGATATTTTTATAAAAGTTTTGTATAAATACTTCATCATTTGAAGTATCAGGGGTGCATTTCTGAATATTTCTGTAGTTGACTGATCTATTACCTAAGGGTTATTGTACCAATTTCCAGTTGACAGACAGAACAAGTTATAAAGAAACTTCTTTACAGGATTCATGTGTTGAGCTATCTCAGTGAAGTATAAATTTCAATTGTTCATGTTTTCTTTCTAAGTATTCCATAAACTTTCATGTGTTCTAAATTTAAATGTTATAACAAGAGTTTTATTGCAGAATTTGCTTAAACATTACACTGCTTTTAACTGTTATACATTTCTATGTTTTCTTTTGATATCTGGTTTAGAGAATTCTTAATTTTCCTCTGATCCCGATTGATTTTCTTCATCCTTCTTCAGTGTTTGGTTTAAGGAATTCTTAATTGCTCCTTGAACCCGATTAAAAATCATTGCACCATTCAGCCTTGAGATATGATATTGCTCACCTATCTTTCCCTGTAACACTCTCTTTATAGTTTGTTGTTGTTTTGTTTTCAAAACATATTGACTCCATAGCCCAATGGAAATGGAAAAGCACCTATTCATCTAAATAATTAATTCCACCAACCAACCAACACCAATCCAGTTAAACATACATAAGTAGCCTAAAATCCATTAAATAAACAAAGTTAAAACATATAGAGAGAGCCCTCTCTGAGTTTAGGAAGGCTAGATCCTAAGCTCCAAAGTAGGTTTGTAGTTACCTCTGATATTTCCTTTTAACGCACTGAACAACCCCTGGAAATTTCAGAGTAATAACAATGCAGAGGCTTGGATACTTGGGATAAACAAATTCTTTGAGTTGCATATTTACACAGATAACATGAAGGACAAAGTAGTGATCTTCAACTTGAAAGGTAAAGTAGACATTTGGTGGGAAGATGTTAAGTAGGTCATAGACATCAGGACAGATGACTTGAGTTGGAGGGAGTTCAAGAGGCTTTTCAGGAAGAAGTAATTGTCAGAAAGGTATTACGATAGTAAGGCTAAAGAGTTCTATGAGCTAAGCATGGGATCGATGACAAACGAAGAGTACACAACCAAGTTTCTGCAACTATTGAAGTATGCATTGTATCTTACTAATGAGAAGGCTAAAGTTCAATGTTTGTTAGCGGTTTACCATTACAATTTAGAGATTGGATTGAGTATGATGAGCCTCAGTCACTTGAGGAAGTTATTGGGAAATTGAAGCATTGCTATGAAAAATCAAAGTGTAAGCATGAATCTTAGCAAGGATGGAAGGGAAAAGACAAAGGTAAAGGTAAATGATAGCCTAAGAGGACAAGGCCTCAGCATGTAGATGAGAAAGAGAATGTGGCACCACAAAACAGATTTAATGGAGCTAGATAGGGACATGAGTCGCAACTACAACATAGAGGTGTTGGTATTGGTCAGTTGGAGTGTTGGACATGTGTCAAGGAACACCTTAAGAAAGACTGTCCTCAAAATCAGGGTGGTAGGCCTAATATATACAATAAACAGGAGGCACAAACTATTGGAGATGTAGGGCAAATCATTCCTCGTATCTATGCAGCAGTGGACAATAGGCAGGTAAAACACTAGGCATCTATGATTGAGATGGACGGTAAGCTTTGTGATCAAGTTATTTATATTTTGATTGACCCTAGATCTAATTATAGCTATCTTATTCCTGTCTTGGTGGATAAGTGTGGTTTGAGTAAAGAGTTGCATGCAAAGTCTTAGTTGGTGTAGTTGGCTACAGGTACGAAGAAGCGAGTTCATCAATGCGTAAGAGCTTGTGCATTTGATTTTAATGGTATGCATGCCGCAACACATTTAAATGTATTACCGTTGCAGTCATACATTATGTTGTTGGGCATGGATTGGTTGTATCTTCATAGAACCAAGGTAGACTATTATGACAAAGCTATTGAGTGTGTTTATGACAATGGAGAACCAAGAGTCTTGTAGTGTAAGAAGAAAGCCACATTAGTTAGGATAGTTAAAACTATGCAAGCAAAGCGTAGCCACAAGAAAGGGTGTATGTTGTTTGTAGTACACATTTCTAGTGATAAGGGTAAGGAGGTTGAGGATGCAAATGTGTTGAACACGTACCCAATTTTGCAACAGTTTCAGGATGTATTTCTGAAGGACATTACAGAGTTTCCACCTCATAGGGAGGTAAACTTTTCTATTGAGTTAGTGTCAGGGGTAGCTCCAACATCAAAAGAAACTTACAGGATGAGCGCATTTGCATTGGTTGAGCTGAAGTTGTAGTTGAAGGAATGGTTGGACAAGGGATACATTAGGCCAAATGTATCACCTTGGGGTGCACCAGTATTGTTTGTGAAGAAGAAAGATGGAACTCTGAGATTATGCATTGACTACAGGAATTTGAACAAAGTGACCATCAAGAAAAGATAGATGTTGCCAAGGAATGATGACTTGTTCGATCAACTAAAGGGAGCAACGGTGTTGTCCAAGATCGACCTGAGATCACGATACCATCAGGTACGCATCAAAGAGGAGGACATTTACAAGACTGCGTTCAGGACCAGGTATGGGCATTATGAGTTTGTTGTTGTTCCATTTGGCTTAACTAATGCTCCAACTACATTTATGTGCTTGATGAATAATGTGTTGCGTCCGTATCTGGATAAGTTTGTTATTATATTCATTGATAATATATTGGTATATTCTAAAAATGAGGAAGATCATGCCAAGCATTTAGCAACAATTTTGAGGTTGTTGAGGGAGCATTAGTTGTATGCTAAACTCAGCAAGTGTAGTTTCTTTTAGACTGAGGTACATTACTTGGGACGTGTTGTCTCCAAGCAGGGCATTGCAGTAGATCTAGAGAAGATAAGGGCCATCATGGAGTGGGTAGCTCCTAAGAATGCGGATGAGGTGAGATCTTTCATGGGATTGGCAGGCTACTATAGGAGGTTCATAAAAAACTTCTCATAGATTGCTTATCCTATCACATCATTATAGAGGAAATGTAAGAAGTTTGAATGGACAGATGAGTGTGAGGCTAGCTTTGAGTAGTTGTTGACACATGCACCAATGCTATAAATTGCAAATCTGAAAAAAGAGTTTGTAGTATGCACAGAGGCTTACAAGACAGGACTTGGTGGAGTCCTTATGTAGGATGGACATGTGGTATGCTATGAGTCACTAAAGCTAAATGAGCATGAGAAGAACTACCCGATAAATGATTTGGAGTTAGCAATGATCATACATGCATTGAAGATGTGGAGGAACTATATTCTTGGCAAGAGGTTTGTACTTATGAGTGATCACATTGGGTTGAGATATTTGTTTGACCAGCCGAATCTGAACGCCAGGTAGGCTAGATGGTTGGCCATGATCAATGAGTTTGATTTCAAGATCAGATACATCAAAGGTAAAGAGAACAGGGTAGCAGATGCTCTCAGTAGACGGGTACAAGTAAATCACTTGGCAGTTATGAGCTCCTATGGGACAAATCTATAGGACATGATCTTGCATGCAGGTTAGCAGGATGTCAGGTATATGGAGATGGTGCACAGGTTGCACAAGGTATTGGTACAGGTTTAGGTGATAGTACAGGTATGGGTACAGGTGAAAATGCACAGGGTATGGATTACTCTTACAATAGATGGATTGGTCAAGTTGAAATACATGATATATGTATTAGATAATAGTGAGCTCAAGAAGGTGATCTTGAGGGAGTTTCATGCAAAACCATATTCGGGTCACCCAGGTTATCAAAAGACGCTGACATCAGTGAAGATATTTTACTATTGGCCAAATTTGAAGAGGGGTGTAACAGAGTTTGTGACGAGGTATTTTGACTGTCAGCGAGTGAAATAAGAGTGTAAACATCCAGGTGGACTGCTATAGCCAATCACAATTCCAAAATGGAAATGGGAGGTTATTTCCATGGATTTCATCATAGGGTTATCGGAGACAGCAAAACAACATTATTCGATCATGGTTATTATGGATATATTGACGAAGGTTTCACACTTCATTCCCATGAAGTCTACATTCTCAGCTAGCGATGTAGCATAGGTCTTCATTCGAGATGTGGTCAGATTGCATGGTGTTCCAAAGAAGATTATGTCAGACAGGGATGCGAAGTTCACTTATAAGTTCTGGAAGAAATTATTTGCAGGTTTGGGCACAAAGTTGGCCTTTAGTAAAACTTATCATCCACACACAAATGGAAATATAGAGAGGGTCAACAGGATATTTGAGGACATGTTGAGGATGTATGTGATGCATCAACAGTGGAAGTGGGAAGAGTATCTTCCTTTGGTAGATTTCACATACAACAATGGTTATTAGGAGTTATTGAGGATGATTCCTTTTGAGGCATTGCATGGGAAGAGTTATAACACTCCAATCAGTTGGAGTGATTCGGTTAGCAGGGTATTGATTGGACCATATATGATGGCAGACATGGAATAGAAAATGCAGGTGATCAAGAAGAATCTAAAGGCATCGCAGGATATGCAGAATAGTTATGTAGATAGGAACATGTTTCTCAAGGATTTTCAGGTTTGGGAACAAGTGTACTTGTGCATAAAATCGAAGAAGAGCTCCTTGCAGATTGGATCTTGTGCCAAGCACCACGATTTTGTGGACCCTTCAGTATCATTGAGAGGATTGGGCGAGTAGCCTATCAACTTGCATTGCCTTCGACAGTGAAAGTCCATGATATTTTCCATGTATCTTTGCCTAAGAAATATGTTAAGGATGTTAATCATGTAATTGATTGGTCTGTATTGCAGGTGGAACTAGATGGAGAATTCTAGCTGGAGCCTCAGTGTATATTTTGTAGGAATTTACAGGGTAGGTTCCTCAAATAGAACACCAAAGGACACCGCTCACAAATAGATCACAGATCAATACACCAGTATTCTTTACGTGGTTAAAACCCTTAAAGAGGGAAACAGTCCACGACCTGAGCCAATGCGGCCACTTCAGACAATTTATTAATGTAAAAGAAAGAAAATTTACATAAGCTTCTCTCATGAACGATCACCTAACAAATGACCCTCCATGCTCTTTAAATAGAGATCATGGACTAATCAAGTGTTAAGCCATGGATCAAGTGTCAGTAATACCAAGGAGAGAATGAACCGTCATATCACTTCATGTCTAGAACATATTGTGACCGTGAGATTGTAAGTTACAAAAAGTACATACTAAAGAAATACACTTTACCTAACTATACACTAGACCAAGTTATATTTAATTATTTCCTATGTTTCAAAATATCCTAACATCCCCCCTTAAGAACAACTTGGGATAGGATTCAAGGTTGTACAAACATGACACAATAGGAGAAGGAAGGAGGAATTAGATCCTATCCCGCCTTAGTGACAACTTCCTGAACTCCAACCATAAATCAAAGTTTAGTAAACTTCACCTCTGTGAGAGTCTTTGTAAAGATGTCTGCAACTTGATCATTGGTTGAACAATAGTGAACTTCAAGAACATGGTCATGAATGAGATTTTTGATGAAGTGCATGTGTATTTCAATGTGTTTGTTGCGCTGATGTTGGACTGGATCTTTGCATAGTTGAATGGCACTTTGATTATCACACCAAAGTGTAGTCGGATGTTGCTGCTAAAAACCAAACTCTGACATGATTTGACGAAGCCACAGGGCTTCCTTACAAGCTTCAACGATGCCACGATACTCTGCTTCTACTAAAGAAAGAGAAATGGCACTTGTTTATTGAAAGCCCATGTAATAGGTCTAGAACCAAGAGTGAAGATAGAACCTGCAGTAGACTTCCAATCATCAAGGTCACCAGCCCAATCAGAATCAGTGAAACCAACTAATAGAGGAGATGCTTCTACACTGTAATGAATCCCAAACTGAACTGTACCTCAAACATAACGAAGTATTCTTTTAGCTGCTTTCCAATGACTTTTATGTGGGTTTTGTATAAACTGAGCAATGAGGCCAACAACAAAGGAAAGGTTAGGACGGGTATGGGTCAGATATAAAAGTTTTCCAACAAGCTAACAGTATAAGGTTGTGTCAACTTCAAGGGAAGTACAAGTGACTGAAAGTTTGGCTCTAGACTGTAAGGGAAAAGGGGCTGGATTACAATCTTCCATGTGAAATTGTCGTAGAAGATCACAAACATACATGGACTGGGAAAGGGAAATATCTTCATTGGATTGCAAGACTTGAAGACCAAGAAAATAATGCAAGTGTCATAAGTCTGTCATTTCAAACTACTTTTTAAGGCTTGAATTCACATGGTTTATAAGGTTGGGATCACTACCAGTAAGGATAAGATCATCAACATAAAGAATAAGAATGATAATAGACTTACCCACTTTCTTGGTGTAGACAGTATTGTCGGAATGACACCTAGAAAAGCCAGTATCTAAAAGAAAGCTATCCATTTTGGCATACCAAGCCTGAGGGACTTGCTTGAGACCATAAAAGGATTTCTTAAGCCGACATACAAGGCTAGAGTATGTTTGTATAAAGCCAGGAGGTTGTTCCATATAGATTTATTCATGCAAGACCCCATACAAGAAGGCATATTTAACATCCATTTGATGGACTTCCCATTTGAAAGAGGCAGTAAGGGAAAGAACAAGGCGGATAGAGTTTATTTTTGCAACATGGGAGAAGGTTTTAGTATAGTTAGTGCCTTCAACATGTGATAAACCCTTAGCAACAAGACGAGCTTTATGTTTATCAACTTTTCCATCTGGTCCAAACTTGGTTCTGTAAACCCATTTGCATCTAATAAGTTTTCGTCCCTTTGGAAGAGGAACAAGGTCCCATGTGTAATTTGCCAATAATGAATGATATTCTTCATTCATAGTTGTGTCCCAATCTGGATGGCCTGAAGCTTCTGCAATGGTGTCAAGATCATAATTCGTTGAAGCTTGAGCCAGTAAAGACGAGGCTCTATCGAACTGAGAAAGTGTATGACGCTGATCTATAGGATCACCTGCAAGACCACCTACTGCATCCGAGTAGCAAACCTATTTTGGAAGCTAAGGAACTTAAGGAGGATCTCGAGAAGGTGGGGGAGGATTTTCATCCTCATTTTCATCATCTGAAGAAGGAATATTTTCAGAAATAAAAGGGATAGAGAGAGGTGGCACATCCGTCGAACTAGGCTCGCAGGGCAATATATTTTCAACAAAATTTACATCTCTTATAATCATAACATTTTTGGATTTAGGTCGAAGAAGTCTATATCCTTTGACATCTTCATAATATCCAACAAAAATACATTTTTCACTCTTAGGTTCTAAGGCTTTATGTTTCTTATCTGGAAAATGGGTCCATTTTTCACTTCCAAAAACATGAAAGTGACTTACATCTGGTTTAATTGAGCTCCATGCTTCTTCTGGAGTGATATTCTTTAAAACCTTAATAAGAGTGTGATTTACTATGCAATTTGCACAGTTAATTGCTTCTGCCCAAAAATTAAGACTAAGTCTTTTAGATTGAAGCATACAATTAACCATTTCCTTTAAGGTGTGATTCTTCCTTTCAACTACACCATTTTGTTGTGGAGTATATTGAACAGTATGTTTCAATTGAATTCCATTCTTAGTGCAAAAGTTGATGAGTTTGTTATTAACATATTCTCTGCCATTATCAGATCTTAGCTTAAGAATTTGATGTTCATATTGTTTCTCAACAAAGGCCTTAAAGGCCAAGAAATGTTAAATACTTCACTCTTGATTTTTAAGAAGTATACCCAAGTGTGTCTGGAGAAATTATCAATGAAAGTTTAGAAATACTTATAGCCAAATAATGAAACAACTGGAAGTGGACCACATAAATCACTATTCACAAGTTGTAAAGGGGCTGAGGCATGCCAAGAGGCACATTTTTCAAGACTATCCTGATGATGTTTTCTAAGTACACATCTGAAACAAACACTATCTCTGCAAGATACCATAGGAAGACCTGTCACCATATTTTGTGTACATAGATTTTGAAGGGAGCGATAGTTTAAGTGACCAAATCTCTCATGCCAAAGTTTACTCACTTCATCATTATGAGCAACAAATATTGAGGGAAGAGTTGATGACCTAAAGTTGTTAAACTTATACAACCTTGTAGAATCATCAGTAATGCAAGTAGCTAAAATTTGTCTAGGATCTCTTAGATCCTTAATTACAACATCATGAGGTGAAAATTCAACGGTTTTACCTTCACCTGAATGAGTTATCTGATATGCAGATAGAAGGTTGCAGGATAAGGTAGGAATACATAATACATCATTAAATTGACCATTGTCTAGATGAATAGTTCTAGGCCCTAAAACACTAAGAGATCTATCATCACCAACAGAAATATTTTTGGTGTTACAATCATTTAAAGAAGAAGACATGGCTTTGTTTTTGGCTATGTGATAAGAAGATCCAGAATCAATGAGCCACTCGTGAGAATGAGAAGAAGAAGATACATTTAGTGCATAACCAGATCAAGATGCTTGACAACCACATGCAAAAAATGTTATTCCTGAAGATGAAGTTTAAGTTGAAGAGCGCCCCAAATGGATGTTATGTTTCTTTATGGCTGCTTCCAAGGCTTCCATATTCTTAAAGCATTTGGATTCTAAGTGGCCATCACGATTACAAAAGTTGCAATGTCTATCAGTCTTGTTCCCTTTGTTTTTATTTTCCTTATCATTTGGTTGAATTGGTTTTTCATTTTGAGACTGAAATTACTTATGACCCTTGTTTGGTTTAGGACCATTCTTTTTAAGATGTTGCTTCTTAGGATTCTTTGAATTTGGTTGTTGTTGGGCTGTTAAGGCTTTCTTAGAAGAATTTCTAGTATTAAGAAGACCAAGATGTAAGAGTTTTTCTTTTTCTCTTATTAAAGAATCAGAAAATACATCAAAAGATGGGGACTTATAGTCTTGTCCTTGAGAAATAAAGGCTTCTCTAGTAGAATTGAAGGTGGAAACAAACATAGAGTAGGCTGGTCCTAACTTAGTAAGAATGGAATAGATAAGGTTACCATCTTCTTTCTTAACCGTAACACCTTCCAAGAGAAGTCTAAGGGTCTTGAACTTGGACAAAAAATCTTCAATGGAAGAAAAATGATTAGGTCCAACGTAAGCAACTCATTTTCAAGTTGATGGGCTATAATTTCATTTTTAATTCCAAAAACTGTATTGAGTTGTTTCATTGCTTCATCAGGGGTATCAATTTTTGCGATATGGAATCTAAGGTCTGGAGAAATAGAAATTACTATCAACCCACATGCTCGATCTTGCTTATTTTCCCATTTGCTTGCTTCCCTTCATCTTTAGGTTTAGACTCTTGGCCTGAGGCTATTCTATAAAGACCTTTACTTCTAAGTAAATCCACAATGTAGGATAGCCATTGGAAGTAGTTAGTGCTGTCAAGGATAACTAGGCATGGAATTTCCATTTTAAAAGAAACTGAAGCTGTAGATGTTGAAACTAAATGTTTCAATGGAAAGATCTTGAAAAATTAGGTCGATTAAAAAAAATGGCTCTAAAAACGGCTTGCAGATGAAGAAGTATGGCTTTTTGAAGAAAAGTTGCTGAAGATGCCGATGAACTACGTGAATGCTGGGAAGTGAATGACAAAAAAAAAATTTCTCCCTTTCCAAACTTAATATAATTAGCTCACTTTAAAAAAAGACCACTTTATGTGACCCACTTTTATAAATAAATGAAAGTCACTTTTGCAATGGTACTTTATGAACTATCCACTAAATTGTAACTTAAATAAAAGATAAAGTGACTTTAGAATTACAAGTGACTCACTTTTTATAATGGGTGAGAACACTTTTACATAAAGTAACTTTAAAACATAAGTTACATGTGCTTTTTGAAAAAGTAACTCAACGAAAAGAAAGACTTGAACCCAAGACTTCTATTATCATAAAGTAACTTTGGACCAAGTGAGCAAGTTTAAAAGGTTAGTAATTTTTGGAAATGAGGAAGGGTTTTTTTTTTTTTGCTCACTGAAGCTTTGGAGTGCGTGCTTACTTGAAAAAACTCTTTTTGCCTACAAAACAAAACAACAACCACACAACCCAAAACGAACAAGCAAAAGTAATCCAAGCCTTATGGTTTAAAGTTAGTTTTGGCCGGAAACTAAATATTTTCCTTAATGTTTCTGATTTTCTGAGATCACACTAAGTCCCAGTGGAAAAAAGCATATGCATCAGAAAAATCATTTCTTTTTGTTTCTAGTTTGCCCAGATCGCACAGAGTCACAGGGTAAAGAGCATACACAGAAATGAAAGGTATAGATCTGGTAATAAAAAATTATAGAGGACTATAAACCGAAATAAACAGAGATATAAATAACTATAACTGCAAATAAAGACTATATACCTCCACATCTTAAAAATGACGTCGCTGTGGCTATCAGAAACCTTTTCACGTGAAATGAAAGGGGTTCCTCACTGGAACATATGCTCCTAACACAATAGAGCAGTACTCTCGGCCTGAAAGCGGTCAGAAACAATAAATCTAGTAAAATACAGTGAGATGCAGTTGTATCGGCTTCAAATTTGGATTAGCAACGGATGCGAACCTCGAATAGCTCTGATACCATGTAGGAATTTACAGGGTAAGTTCTTCAGATAGAAAACCAAAGGACACCGCTAATAAACATATCACAGATTAATACACCAGTATTCTTGACGTGGTTAAAACCCTCAAAGAGGGAAACAATCCACGACGTGAGCCAACGCGACCACTTCAGGCAATTTATTAATGTAAAAGAAATAAAATTTATATAAGCTTCTCTCATGAATGGTCACCTAACAAATGACCCTCCATGCTCTTTAAATAGAGATAATGGACCAATCAGGTGTTAAGCCACGGATAAAGTGTTGGTAATACCGAGGAGAGAATGAACCGTTGGATCACTTCATGCTAGAACATATCATGAGTGTTGGATTGTAAGTTACAAAAAGTATATACTAAAGAAACACACTTTACCTAACTATACACTAGACCAAGTTATACTTAATTATTTCCTATGTGTCGGAATATCCTAACATATTGCAGAAAAATGTGCTTATGCTCCGGAACCGAGCATTTGAGCAAGTTAAAGTGCAACGGAAGCACTTTGGGCCCGATGAAGCTACATGGGAGATGACGAATCACATGCAGGCTATGTATCCTTCCTTGTTTGCCGGCTGAGGGAAAACAACTTTGATATGGTGTTTTGGTATATGCTTTGATATGGTGTTTCATTATATGCATTGATATAGTGTTTTGATATGATGTTCTGGCATATGTTTTGGTACATGTTTTCAGTATATATTTGGTGATGTTGTTATATGTACATATGTATATGGATATAAATACCACCATGAGCTATGTTATAAAGCTCCACTAAGCGGTATGAATGTCATGTCATTATGATTATGTTATCATGTGGTTATGTTATCACGATGTGATGATGTCATGTGGGTTGGCACTCAACAGGATGATCATTGTAAATACTGTAATGAGTTATGTTATAAAGCTCCAGTATGGAGTATGGTACATGATGTGTTGCTTTTGAGCAGGTTCTTCATTGTAAATATTGCATCGATCTATGTTATAAAGCTCCATGAGAAATATGTCTTGTTTTAGCGGGTTGTTGAGGTATATTTGTGATTGAACACCAAGGATGGTGTCCCCTAAGGGGGGGGGTTCTGTAACATCCCTGGTGAAAATTCCATGTAATAAAAGTTAAAAACAATAACCTCGGTTAATGGGACACTTATTCCAAGCTTAATGCTGGGAAAGACATCTTGGGGGCGTTCATTTGGTTGTTTGTGGCTAAGGAAATTGACAAAAGCAATGAATAACGCTTTGGAAAGGCAAAATGGCATTTTTGGCGCAAATATTTATGAAAATAATGGAAATTAGGAGGAAAAGGAGGTGAAAGGTCACATGTTGCATGTGAGGATGAAAATGAAGGAAAATAATGGAAAATGAAGAAAATAGAGGTCTCATTCATAAAAAGGATTTTGAGGATGAGTTCGTAACCTTTTGTCAGTTCCATTTTGGAGCTCTCTCATTATTCTCTCTCTCTCTCTCTCTCTCTCTCTTGGAAACTTAGAGTTTTCTTGGAGCATTTTGGCATTGTAGCAAGAAAGGCAAAAAAGGCAAGAGGAAGCAAGATCAAGCAGGGAAATGCAGGAATAAGCAACTAGAACAAGCTTCATTGCAGGCATCGACTTACATGTGTATTTTCCTTGCTATATTTGGCATGCATGGTATTGCATGTGGTTCTCTTGCTATTGTGGCATGGGTTTTTCCAGGTGTAACAGTGCTTCCAGCCTAGCCTTGTCATTTTCGGATAGCCATGGTGTGATGGGGTTCTCATGTTTTGGGTGAGTTAGATTTCTGGATGGATTCGAAGCCGAGGGAGGTGGATCTTCAAAATGATAGAACACATGGCCTAGTAACCCCCGAGTCGGATTGCGGGTTGCAATAAAGCCAGATTTTGTGTTGCTTCAGATGGCCTAGGAATCCTTTCCAGTGAATGGAAGGATATACGGTAAAGCCAAGAGGTGGTTTTCTCTCCATTGGGCCTAGTAATCCCAGGTTTGGGATATACGGTAAATATTGGAGAGTGGGTCTTGGTTTAGGGCCTAGTGATTAGGGCTTGGAATGCAGTAAAGCCTAAGAGAGTAGGAGACAGGAAAATTCCTCACGGTGTAGGTGGAGAAATTTGGTGGCATCCATGTTTGTTTGGCCCAGTGATCGGGTGGAGATCATGGTAAAACCCATTATGATGTGTTCATTGTGTGAGCCTAGTGATCTATAATGGATTACGGTAAAACCTGGTTTCTATTGATGAGGGCGAGGTGGTTTAGCCTCGATATGCCCTGGTTGGTTCTTTTTGTTTGAGTCCGACATTCATGCTTGGAATATGGCACGGGGGTGAATAACTGAAAAGAGATTTGGGTCAGCCATTCTATGGTCGGGTGGAACATGGTATTCCCATCTCCAGTTGGTTTATTGCATTCATTAATAAGAAATTCATTCCCTTGATTTTCATGTGTAAATGTATTGATGTATATGTGGATTTTATGGTTGATATGTGATGAGCCTCATCATTGGGTAACTATATGGATCTCAATACACCTCCAAGATTATTTAAATAAAATCTTCTCATAATTCCTTACATATTTTGATTATATTTTGCTTAATGAGATCAGTAAAAGTGAGTTGTTATGCCTAGTGGACTAATGTGTATTGATTGCAGGTTTTTGAGAGAAAATCATGACAATTTTGACTAATTAAGGGGAGAAAATCGAATGAGACAAGGAGGAGAGATTGTAGGAGATAGATCCTCCTCATTTACTCCTCACTCATTCGAATATTCCTCCATCAAATCACACTAGCTCAGAGTTGCAAGCAGCTGAGTCATGAAGATCAAAAGGCAGTCGAGCCAGTGACAGTTAAAGAGCCAGTTCATCTTGAGTTTGGGAGCCAAGCCTCCCTAGATTTAAGGAAGTCGTTGGATACTTCAGTTGTATAAATAAGGAGGCCTAGAGCCTCATTAGGATTCAGATTTTTGATGTAAAAGCACTAAGCATTTTTCGAGTTCAAGACTTGTGGAAGACATTGTTATGTAATTTTCTGATTTGATAATGAGAATGAGCATTTCCTTGATCCAGCACTGAGTTGACTCAGAGGGCTGAAGCTCTTGGGTTAGGGCCCAACCCTAGTAGAAAAGGCTCCTCTTCTTGTATTTGTATGCTTAGTTGATTTCATAGATTAATGGTTGAATTGTCTTTAGCATTATTTCATTGCAAGTAGTTGTGGATTTGATTAGTTTGCTTCCATTTGTGCATTGCTTTAGTAGTAGCTTAGGAAGATAAAGGAATATCCAAAAGCTGTTAGTAGGTGGATTTGGCCTCACTCCTCCCTTTAGGGACCATGGTTTGAGGAAAGAACTCCTATGCAGCCCCAAAAAGACAGAATTCTGATTTCTCATGGAATTTAAGGTTTTCTGTTACTTAGGCCAACATTTTACTAGTTTTCAAGAATAGGATTTAATTGTCATTTATGATATCTTCATCCTTGCATTAGATCTCATAAAGGTTTCACATTATTCTACAAGTTTTTCCATGCATGAAATAGGCAACTAGATAATGAAATTTTGTTTTGCTTTAGTTGATTGAAAATCTTTGTTGTTTAAAATGAATTCATGGATAAATGACAGTGATTGATACAATGCAAGAGTTTCAGCAGTGCAAAGAGATTTCATGACCAACAACCCCATCCTAACGTCATCTATCCATGGTTATCACTTTTTTTCCACTAAATCCCTCACCAAATTCATCATTCCATAAGAATAATTCTCCAAGCTTGTTGAGCAAATCGAACCATCTCACAAATTCTGTTTGAGCTCTGAAGGAGTCCTAGCAACTCCCTTGCCTTATTTCTTCCACCATTCACCTTCCCTAAGCCTTACACCACCTTCCAAATCCCTCCTCTTTCTCTTGACTGTATCTTGTAGGAATACAGGGGATCCTATAGGAGCATTAGGACATCCTGTAGGAGGCATTAGGACATCCTATAGGTCGACCTGTAGTGGCCTGTTTTGAGGCCGAATTGTGGAAAAAGCACCTAGGAAGATAGGAGAAGACCCCTACTTGCCTCCCAAGCCATATGACCATTCACCATCATCCCTAATCCACCTACCACATCACCAAGAGAAGTTAGCATTCACCTTTTCACACAAAAAGGACAAAAAGGAAAAAAGAGTTATTTTGTTCATTTACATGCACAACAGTAGAATGTTTGGATGTTTCAAATTGCATGCCTAGGATAGTAGGATTACACACATGTTAACTTAGCATTCTTTTGAAGAAAAGATTCTTAGCAGTTAGTTAGATGAATGATGTGTTTAAACATTTGATTCCAATATTTTTCTTACTACAATAGACAAGATTTATTTTCGTGTAACTTTCCCTTTTTCTCATTGGTAAACAAGCTTCTTTTGAATCAATAGAAGGCTGGTTTGAGAAACCATAATAGTCTATTGCCATATTAGCAGTGACAAAGAGCGGACCCATTGCATCTACTTGTGTATACAACAATGTCACCTCCCAGTTTGTATGAACCCCGAGTTGATAAAGTAAAGTTGGTAGCCCCAGGAGTTGCACCATTCTTGCTACAATACTGGTGCTCATCAATTTTTGACATCGTTGCTGAGGAGATGTCTGAGTAAGATGTGATTTCTGCTTTCTTTCTTCCATTTCTTATCTCTGACATTCTTCTATTAGCTTCATTTCCACAAAAGTAATTGTAAGTTAGTTTGCTTTCTTTTCCATTCTGCAAGTGAGATTTCATTCAACAGTTAGTTTCCATTCAATTTTTTATTTCAATTTTGCAATTAGTCTCAAAGATTGATAAAACACAAAAAAAACAAAAACACTTATTTTATGCCTTGTAGGAATAGGGACAACTTAGGAAAATTTCTACCAAATACCCCCACCACTTCAAACAGCCAACCTTCCCTCTTCTTCGGTGGCTGTGAATTGGAGGACCCCTTAGGTGAACAACCAAAAATATTTGAAGAGCCTACAGGGGGAGAAGAAGGAGAACCCATTCCAACTGACCTAATGGCAGGAAATAGAAATGACATAGGAGATACATAAAGAATTGAGGGTGCCTTTCCCATTAGAGAAACTAATGGAGATACCAAGATGAAAAATATAAGCCCCTCTGCTTTTCCTCATTTCCATGGCATGACGGTAGAAGATCTAGACACTTTCTTGTTTGAGTTCACTGTCATATGCAGACATTATGATTACACCAATGCTGAGGAGAAGTTGAAACTATTCCCATTCACTCCAAGGATGCAACTCTGTGTTAGTTCATGGGTTTACCTGGGGATAGCATCACAACCTGGGCTCACATGCAGCAAGCCTTCAAAAACAAGTAACAGGACTACTGCAGGTCCAAAGACACTAAAGAAGAAATTTTTAGGATGACCTTAGGGCATGATGAATCCCTAGAGGATTATGAAGAAAGATTCCAACATAGCTACAAAAGGGTCAGGTGCACACTTGATCCTGAGTCACTGAAGCTAGTTCTGCTCAGAGGGGTAAGGGAAGATCTTTTGGATACCCTAAACCTGCTAGCAAGAGGGGACATCTACCAGCTACGCTATGAAGATAACAAGACTGTCTTTAGGAATCATTCTAGGGCAGCTATGGAAAAGGGTAGGGGTAGTCAACCAATGGCCAGCCCATCCTCTTCCAATACATCCATCAAAGGTGAAATTGGAAATATGTTGGAATACTTCAAGAGTGAAATGCTGCAAACCCTTGCCCTACAGATGGACACTATTCACATCAAGAGAAAGCAGGATGAAGAAGAGAGAGCCTTAGCCATTTTCTGCCCTAGATGCACAAGGAGGTGCCCTAGGAATGAATGTCCATTGAATCTTATTGAAATCTACTCAGTCTGTGAAGAAAACCACTCCACAGACAAGTGCCCTTCTCTACTGGGACTAAAACATGTGTATCAGCGAACTGAAGGGGTGATTGAATAGCTCTGCTACATAAATCAAAGGAGACCTCATGGGCCTCGGCCATACCAGCAGGGCATGCAAGGGTCATCCCATGCATATTACAACCCTAACCAGAACACATCCATTCCCTCTTGGGCCCCCTTGCTCATCCCTCCTGGTCTACACCTCCTCCTTAGTCTTTTGCACCTCAGTACCATTCCCAACCGACCAGCCAGTCATTTCAGCCATATACTCTGCCACAGCCTCAGTGGAATGCACCACTTCAGGGGTGGAGGCCCCCATACAAAAATGCTCCATATTTATTGCCTTCACCTCCTACTCAACCACATATTTTAAACCCTGCCCCACCTAAACAACCTCAGGTGCCTGCCTAGCCAAATCCGAACCTGAACAACAGACATGCACATCAAGTGTATAGTGGAGAGACATCCTATCCTGCTTATGCTGTGGAGATTCAGGAAATCAACCTGAGATCTGGGAGAGTACTCCCGAACAACCAACCTCCACCTCCACCTAGGGAGAGTGAGGAGGAAAGAGAGGAAAGCATGCCTAGAGTGAATCCACCACCCTTTCCTGAGAGATTAACTCATCTAATCCAGCTACCCTAGAAAAGAATGAACTTCTGGGCGAATTGAAAAATCTATGTGTTAAAATTCCACTTCTCCAAGCCATCAAGGATGTACCTATTTACAATAGGTTGATTAAAGAGAAGTGCTTCAAACATCCAAGGAGGTGAAAAAGAGACACCCCTACCATTAATGTCATTGGACAACTGTCCGACTTAATGTTGGGGTAGGTAATTTTCCCAAAGTATTTGGACCCTGGAAGCCCTGTAGTAGATGTGCACATCAATGGAACCATTGTCCCACACACTTTGATTGATATTGGGGCTACCATTAATGTAATGACTAAGGACACCATGCTCAAACTTAATATCCAGGGTTGATTAAGAAAGACCACAACAGTCTTGCAAGTTGCAGACTGCTCCACAGTGACCCCTGAGGGGATTGTTGAGGATGTGATAGTCTCCATTGACTCTTGGGAGTACCCTACAGACTTCCTAGTTCTCCAGCCTAAGGCCAAGATTATTGGTTATCCTCTCATCCTTGGGAGGCCTTGGTTAGCCACTGTCGATGCCTACATCAGTTGCAGGGCTGGAAATATGACTATAAAAAACGGGCATTTGTCCAAGCAGTTAGTCTTGTACCCTCCTGCTCAGCCATCTCTAGAAAATTACTTACACTTATGGATAGAAGAGGAGGAAGAAGATGAAGTCTACTTAGCCCAACAAACAACCATGGGAGGAGGACAATTGGATGAAGATGATTTGATTGAAGACATACTCCAAATTCCAACTCCCAGCACCTTGTCCTTATAGGAAGTTATAAAGGAAACAAAGAGAAACCATCAGATTGATCTATGCTTGGCTGATTCAAACCCTACCCATGTCAAAACCATAGAATTCAACCCTGAAAGAACTTTTAAAATCAACCCCTCTCTTTTTGTACACCAAGAAGAAAAGTTGTGCAACATGCTAAAGGAACATTTGGATGCCTTTGCTTGGAGTTACAAGGAAATGAAGGGAGTGCACCCCTCATTGTGTGCTCACCATATTTATATCAAAGAAGGATGCAAACTAGTATGACAATCCCAAAGGAGAATGAATCCAACTCTCAAAGATATAGTCAAAGAAGAACTGCAAAAGATGTTGGATGCAGGATTCATCTACCCTATCTCAAACAGTGAGTGGGTTTCTCCTTTAGTGTTGGTTCCAAAGAAAAATGGGAAGTGGAGGATTTGTGTCAATTACAGAGAGTTAAACAAAGCAACAAAGAAGGACCATTTCCCTCTACCTTTCATTGACGAAGTGCTAGATGGCCTCGCACGGAAAAAGTTGTTCTCTTTCCTAGATGGGTTCAGCAGGTACAATCAAATCCAAATCAACCTAGAAGACCAAGATAAAACCACCTTCACTTGTCCTTGGAGTACTTTCACTTATACGGTCCTTCCTTTTGGCCTATGTAATGCCACTACCACTTTCCAGAGAGAAGTCCTAAGTATCTTTGCCGAGCTAGTCCATGATGCAGTAGAAATTTATATGGATGATTTTACACCCTATGGGTGTGATTTCCAGGAGGATCTGTCCAACTTAGGTAAGGTGTTGAACAAATGCATTGAAATGAACATGTCCCTTAGTCCCGAAAAATGTCAGTTATTGATAACTACAGGGACTGTTCTAGGTCATTCAATATCCCAGAAAGGACTGCAGGTGGACCCAAATAAGATAGCCATCATCCAAAGGGCCCCACCTCCGCAAAAACAAAGGGATGTCAGAAGTTTTTTGGGTTTAGCTGGATACTATTGGAGATTTATAAAAGACTTCAACAAGTTAGCTTCTCCTTTATTTGGGTTTTTGGCTAAAGACTCTGAATTTTTATGGTAAAAAATCTGTCAAGAGGCCCTGGATACCTGAAGGATAAGTTGACCACTGCACCTATTTTCTGAGGCCCAAATTGGGCCCTTCCTTTCCATATACATGTTGATGCCTCTCACAAAGCCATAGGAGCAGCTCTAGGCCAGATGGATGACAAGTTACCTTATGCCATTTACTTCATCAGTAAGAATTTATTAAAGGCCGAATTGAACTACACAGTGACTGAGAAGGAGCTCCTAGCTATTGTGCATTCATTGAACAAATTTAGGCATTACATTACAGGTTACCAAACATTTGTACATACTGACCATGTTGCAATTAAATACTTGATGAATAAACCTGATGTGAATGCCCAGATTATTAGATGGTTACTTTTATTACAACAGTTTGATCTAACTATTATTGATAAGCCTAGCAAGGAGAATGTTGTTGCAGATTTTTTTATCCAGATTAACTTTGCCTGCAGGGGAGGAAGGAATGGTTGATGATCAGTTACTAGATGAACACTTATTTGCCATTTCATTTCTCTCTCCATGGTTTGCTGACATAGCAAACTACTTGGTGTCTGCACAGTTTCCACCGAACTTGTCCTCCAAAGAGAAAAGCAAGATTGTGAGGAAAAGTGCCCCATTTACTTGAATTGGGGGCAACCTCTTCAAACTAGGCCCAGATCAAATTCTGAGAAGATGTGTCAGGGAGGAGGAAGTCTTTGACATCCTTCTGACCTATCATGATGGGCCTTGTGGAGGTCACTTTGCAACCAAGAGGACATCATTCAAGGTGCTACAAGCTGGTTATTATTGGCCCACTCTTCACCAGGATGTGAGGAGGTATACTAGTCAGTGTGATCGGTGCCAAAGGATGGGAAAACCTACCCCAAGGGATGAAATGCCTATGCAACCTCAAGTGACTTTCAATCCATTTGACAAGTGGGGCATGGATTCATTGGAACCATTGACTCTCCATCCAGGCAAAAGAAGTGCATCATTATGTGCACTAACTATTTAACCAAGTGGGCTGAAACCAAGGCTATCAAAGCAACAACAGAGGAGAAAGTGGATAAGTTCTTAAGGGAAAATGTATTTTATAAGTTTGGGTACCCTAGAGAACTAGTCACTAATCAAGGCAACCAATTTACATCTCGCATGATTGAAAAAATTGTTAAGCCAACACAAGATGAAGCACAAAACATCCACTCCTTACCACCCACAAGCTAATGCGCAAGTGGAGGTAACCAACAGAGCGCTGGAGGGTATTCTGACCAAAGTGATTAGTAGCAGCAGAAAGGACTGGGCATATAGATTAGTTGAGGCCACTTGGGCCTACAATACGACCTGGAAGACCACCACTGGGTTCACTCCTTATGATTTTGTCTATTGGAAGAAGGCCCTACTGTCCATTGAATTTTTATATAACACCTTAAGAATGACAGCACAACTAGATCTAGACCTCACAAGGGCACAACAAGAGATATTGCTCTAGCTGAATGGGTTAGATGAGTTTAGAATGCAGGCCCTCCTGCACACCGAGGTAACTCAATTTCAAAGGAATATCTGGCATGACAAGAACATAAAGGACAAAAAATTTCAAAAAGGTGATTGGGCTTTGTTGTATGATTCCAGATACAAGGATTTTAAAGGCAAGTTAAGGACTAGATGGTTAGGGCTTTATGTCATAGAGAAATGTCATGATAATGATTCAGTGCAGATGAGAACCATTGATGAAGAGGCTATTCCTTTACTTGTTAATGGGCACAGATTGAAGGTCTACAAGAAGCCCTTGTCAAAGCAAGAATTCATTAATGGCATCAGCAAGACAATGATGGTAGTGGAGCGAGTCTCAACTTATACCCCATCAAGTCACTGAAAAAAAAGAAAAAAGAAAAAAAAAGAGAAAAAATAAACTCAGGTGAAAACTTCCATGAGGCACCTGAGTCTCACTGTTGGGTTGAAAACCTCTTGAGGTGGCCCAATGGTTGTTGGCATTATGATACAGGCGTTGTCCTTGATGGAAACTCACATAGATGACATTTCACAGTGCAACAGGTTACATCAAAGGATTACAGATCAAACTCCAGAGATTGAAGAAAGAAAGTGATTTAAGAAGTATACATTGGTTCACTTTGTCAAAGCAGTGTATACACTTGGGTCCACAAAACAAAAAGAGCGTGTACGTATACACGCACCCTCACAAGAGGAAAAGCTCATATAGGTTGGAAAAACAAGGAAATTCATGAGGAGACAATACCAAGGGTCAATACCATGGTATTAGCACACAATATTGAGCAGAGTAATGACTATTTGATCTTGCTCAAGAATACCATGGGTCCTAAGTGGTTTTGGTTCAAGGTATTGAGAAAGGCCTAAAACTATATAAGGAGGAGAAGGTCATTAGGCAAGGGTGTGCAAGTGAAAGGGTTTTTGAGGAATACTTCTATATGAAGTATATGTTATGTTGTGGGGGCTATCATTATGAGATGATCTGAAATATTTTGTGCACCTTGGCTACAATGTTAGATCAGGATCACAAGAACTGAAATGACTTATCATTGCATGATCTGATGTTGATTGGGCTAGATCTGATTACTTATGCATGTTTTATTTTGTAAATGTTATGATCTGGGTATGAATGAAGTCTGGAATAATTGTGAAGTTTTAAGTTAGTATTTTTGGATCTATACGCTGGTTGGCTTTGGTAAAAGCACGTATACATGCTAGTTCGGCACATTGAAGTAGCGTATACATTATGAAATATGATGTTTGAAGTTGCAGTTGGTTCTGGTTGTTGATGCAAAGTTCTGGGTTCTGCTTTATGTTTTGGTGATAGTGTTCTGAATGTTTAGACTGATTGATTGTGATGTGCTTCAGTGATGATGGGTTTTCAGTGATTGGTTGTATTATAGTGGTGATTGATTTTGACCTTCAATGTTGCTAATGGGTCCAGTTTGAAAATTTGATGAAACGAGGCCTTCAGGTTGTGGTGTTGTGTTTTAGGAGTATCCAGTTTGAATGAAACGTGGTCCCTAGAGGATGCTGAGGGTTGGAACCTTCAGTGAGGAAGTCGAAGCTTCCTACCAGTAGTGGCTGGTGATTTGATCAGGGGGTTGGAGCTCCCTTCTAGTAGTAGCTGGAGAACGAGTGAAGGTTGGAGCCTTCTGTAGGCCAGCGCCTATGTACTGGTAAACATATCAGCCATTACAAGAGCCAGGGGGTTGGAGCTTCCTTCCAGTAGCAGCTGGAAAATGAGTGAAGGTTGGAGCCTTCTATAGGCCGACACCTACGTACTAGTAAACATATCAGCTAGTACAAGAGCCAGGGGATTGGAGCTCCCTTCTAGTAGCAACTGGAAAATGAGTGAAGGTTGGAGCCTTCTGTAGGCCGGTGCCTACGTACTAGTAAATGGAGTGGCTAGTACAAGAGCTAGGGGGTTGTAGCTCCCTTCTAGTGGAAGCTGGGGAATTAGAGAAGGTTGTAGCCTTATGCAGGTGGGTGCCTGTGTACTGGTATGAGTCTGCACCAGTACAATATTGTAAACATGTTTTTCTTATATTAAAAGAAGATAGCAACAGGTGGTTTTTGTCTTGCATTGGGTTTCCACCTTAAATCTTGGTGTTCATGTGTGTTGCTTATGTGTGATGGTTTATTATATTATTACTACACATGGTTACTATTTATATGGTTAATGAAGTACTAATGCATTGATTAAAGATCAACATATGATGAATTAATTGAATCATAAGTTTGTTGGATATATGATGGTTGCTTTAAAGGCAGTTGCATGTACACGCAAGTTACCTTCATTGAAGTAGCATATATAAATTTGAGTATGAAAATAAAAATTTATTGATTTGTAAATACTGATTCACCCCCCCCCCCCTCTCAGTATTATTTCCAACAATTGGTATCAGAGCAGGTCCTTTGGCATAAGCTTGATCGCTTGAAGGAGATCCGTAGAAACAATGCGAAAGAATATAAAGAAGAAAGCGCCTAAGAAGAAGAAGACATCTCAAAGGAATAGTGACAACATGAGAGACAATTGGCCATCGGGTGGAAGTAAGTATTCAGATTCAGAATCACCTCAGATTGAAGATGAACAAGCAAAAGAAGTATCAGATACAAATTGTTGGTCCGTGATACGTTTCTCTGCTCATGCAATGTTGAAGATATTGAAAGTAATAGTGAAAGAAATATAGAGGCAGAAGTTAAAAGAATCACAGATAAAATTAGAGATAAACAAGATCTATTTAACAAAAGGGAGTGTTCCTTCAAAGAAGAAGTTACCAGATTAAAAGCTTAGTTGGATGAAGGAAACAAGGTAAGGAAGCAATACAAGGAGAAGGAAGATCAATGTCAAAAGCTACAGGATGAAGTGACATCATTAAGAAATGAAGTAAATGAAAAGAGTACAACAATCAAGATACTTAAATATAGATCCAGTTACTATGAAAGTCTTGAAGCTAAGATCCTCTCTCTAAAAGAAGATCTTGAAAATTCAAATAAGCAGAATGAAGAACTACCTCAAGCAGATGAAGAACAAGAAAATGAGATTCTCAAATTAAGGCAACAAGTGGAAGAAGGAAGAAAGGCTGAAGAAATCATGAAGAAGCAATATCTGGAAAAGGAAGAGCAATATCAGGTTGAGGTAAATATCTTAAAAGGTAAATTAGAAGAAAAGGATAAATTGTTATGATTTCAAGACAATACTAAGATTTTGGATAATATTCTTAGTAGTCAAAGGTCTCCTTCCATCAAAACTAGTCTTGGTTTTCATGAAATTATTGAAGGTGAATCTAGCTCACAAGATGAGGCAAGGAACTCTAATGCAAATTCTGAAATGATCAAGGAGATAAGAGGTCAACCCCATCAACAACCAAGGAAAGAAAGTCTTCAAAGAAAATCATTTACTCCTAACTATGGAAGTGATAGTCGATTATTTCCTCTGATGAATAATGTTGAATGTTTTGTATGTCATAATTTTGGACATGTTGTAGTGAGATGCAGAAGTAAAATGGTTCAAGATAATAACCGTCACACAAAAAGATCATCAACTTTTAGGTAGTTTAAGGGATATTGTTTTTCTTGCAATATGTTTGGTCACAAAGCCATTGAATACTATAGAGGGAATGTGAAACATATAAGATGTTATGCTTGTAACAAGTTTGGGCACATAGCAAAAAAATGTAGGAAAAAATTTCATCCAACATACCAAAAGGAGAAAACATGATCACACTCCAAGGTATGGAAGAAGAAGGAAGTACAACCATAAATATGTGGCATAACACAGTACACAGAAATAGTAGACTCAGGGGGAGCTAAAAGTGTGAAACTTCAGTGTTCTAGATCTCATACGCAGTTATTATGAAGAGAAGTCGCGTATATACGCAAGTTAGAAGCTGCACAGTCGCATATATGGTGTTTTGAAGAAAAAACAATGGGACAGACTCAGGAAAAGGGGTTTGATATGGTTCAGTCAATTATCAATTATCTATTATATTCTGATTGATGATGGTTACAGTCTGCTGATGATATGTGGAAGTGTTTTTGGCCCTCATAAGCTGTTAATAAGTTGATGAATAACTGGTTGATGATGATGCCTTGATGATTCTTACTAACAAATGCAATGATCAGATCTGATAGTGAATAGTTGGCATAGGTTCAGGGGGAGCATATGTTTCTAATAATGCATTGTTGGCATTATATTAGAAGACCTTGGTACATGATGATACTTATATTTCTTGATCCACATAGTTGTTTGATTCAGGTGACTCTTTTGATGATGGACATATATAGGTTGTTGATCTTGATGCTGCTGATAGATGCTTATGGTATAGATCATATATGGTGTATGATAGTTGCAGATGACTATCATGGTCTTGTTTCGATCGTTGGTCCTTGTTAAAAATGTCACGTATATCATTTGATGTAAAGGTCATGTAAAGACATAATTTGTAACCCCACTATGGATGGGAAGGATGATGTAATAATTGCTATTTCAGTCATGTATAAACATTTGGTATAACCCCACTTGGTTGGGTGGATGAGTCAAATTTGGTGTATCCCCACTTGGTTGGGATATTGATGTATGTATGATTCATTAGTGATAGGAAGGTCATACTCACATAGTTGAGTTATAGAGTCATGATTTTCTTTTGGAAAATATTTTTGCAGACTCTACATGTGCTCAGGGGGAGCATGGACGGTTTAGTGCATCTCAGCATGTACAAAGGGGGAGCTTAATAAGATAATTCAGCATGTACTCAAGGGGAGCATGGACAACATAATGTATATCAAAGGGGGATAATATCTTGATCTGCCCTTTGCCCTTGATGTTAAAGGGGGGGAGTGTCTTGGTGTTGTTGTTGCCATCAAGTCCAAAGGGGGAGATTGTTAGCATTATGATACATGTGTTTTCCTTGATGGAAACTCACATAGATGGCAGTTCACAGTGCAACATGTTAACAACAAAGGATTACAGATCAGACTCTAGATATTGAAGAAAGAAGTGATTTAAGAAGTATATGCTAGTTCACTTTGTCAAATCGGCGTATACACGCGGGTCCATAGAACAAAAAGAGCGTATACGTATACACGCACCCTCACAAGAGGAAAAGCACGTACAAGTTGGAAAAATAAGGAAATTCAAGAGGAAACAATACCAGGGGTCAATACCATGGTATTAGCCCACAATATTGAGCGGAGTAATGGCTATTTGATCCTGCCCAAGAATACCACGGGTCCTAAGTGGTTTTGGTCCGAGGTATTGAGAAAGGCTTAAAAATATATAAGGAGGAGAAGATCATTAGGCAAGGGTGTGAAAGTGAAAGGGTTTATGAGGAATACTTCTATCTGAAGTATATGTTATGTTGTAGGGGTTATGATTATGAGATGATCTAAAATATTTTGTGCACCTTGGATACAATGTTAGATCAGGATCATAAGAACTGAAATGACTTATCATTACATGATCTGATGTTGATTGGGCTAGATATCATTACTTACGCATGTTTTATTTTGTAAATGTTATGATCTAGGTATGAATGAAGTCTGGAAGAGCTGTGAAGTTTTAAGTTAGTATTTGCAGATCTATATGCTGTTTGGCTTTGGTAAAAGCGCGTATACACCTTGATTTGGCACATCGAAGTAGCATATACATTATGAAATATGATGTTTGAAGTTGTAGTTGGTTTTGGTTGTTGATGCAAAGCTCTGGGTTCTGCTTTGTGTTCTGGTGACATTGTTCTAAATGTTTAGATTGATTAATTGTGATTTGCTTCAGTGATGATGGGTTTTCAGTGATTAGTTGTATTGTAGTGGTGATCGATTTTGAGCTTCAATGTTGCTGATGGGTCCAATATGAAAATTTGAGGAAACGAGGCCTTCATATTGTGGTGTTGTGTTCCAGGAGTATCCAGTCTGAAAACTTATGAAACATGGTCCCTAGAGGGTGCTCAGGGTTGGAGCCTTCAGTGAGGAAGTCGAAGCTTCTATAGGTCGGCACCTACGTACTAGTAAACGGGTCGGCTAATACAAGAGCTAGGGGGTTGTAGCTCCCTTCTAGTAGAAGCTAGAGAACGAGAGAAGGTTGTAGCCTTCTGTAGTTGGGTGTCTGCCTATTGGTATGAGTCTACACCAGTACAAGATTGTAAATAGGTTTTTCTTATATTAAAAGAAGACAACAGCAAGTGGTTTTTGTCTCGCATTGGGTTTCCACCTTAAATCTTGGTGTTCATGTGTGTTTCTTATGTGTGATGGTTTATTTTGTTTTAACTGCACATGGTTACTATTGATATGGTTAATGAAGTACTAATGCACTGATTAAAGATCAACATATGATGAATTAACTAAATCATAAGTTTTCTGGATATACGCTGGTTGCTTTAAACACAATTGCGTGTAAATGCGAGTTACCTTCATTGAAGTAGCGTATATAAATTTGAGTATGAAAAGAAAAAGTTATTGATTTGTAAATACTGATTCACCCACCCCTCTCAGTATTATTTCCAACAATGGTGTCAAGAAAAAAGAGATAAAAAGATCTCTGGGTGAAGACCTCTTTTGAGGCACCCAGGGAAAGCAGCTAGGATGAAAACCTCTTGGAGGCAAACTAGTTGTTTTCAAAATAACAAAAAAAGATATAAAAAAGAGAGAAAAGAAAAACTTTGAAAATGTTGTTTGCAGGTTAGTAGGAGGAAGATCAGAGCAATAAGAGAGAAGCAAAAATACCTATACAGTTCATGTTTACATTCCTCCATTCCATATTCTTCATCATGCCATCAGCCTCTCCATTTATGAACTTATCTAGCTCAGTTTTCAAGGGTTCTGTGTTTCCTATAGGATTCCCTATACACCTACAAGATTCCCTGAAAACCTACAGGATGTTCTTGTAGGAATTACAGTGGCTTGGGAATCCCAAGGAAAGTGACCCTAGAGCAAGGGGATGCCTTGCTTGTGTCAAAAAAATAAGTGTTTACATCACCACCTCATCACCATGCCTCTCTCCACCATGATTACCCCTGCATTCATCCAATAAGTCAGTTTCAAAAAAGAGTATAGTTTTCAGAAGGAAAAAAAGCCAAATAAAAGAGGATAAGAACAGAGTACAAGGGGACAACACCTGAAGGCTATACCTCTCATCCACCAACCCCTAGACCCCTTCTCTACCCATGGCAACTATCCTCATGCTCCAGAAGTGAAGGGATGAATAAAAATTTAGGGGAGAGGCAGGGACAAGACATCTTGTAGGATTCTTATAGGAAATCCTGTAGCAGCTTATCCCACAAAATAAGATTTCACAGGTTGCAATCATCTTCAACATGGAGATCAAAATGTAAAAGAAGCTCCTCCAGGGCTTAGTAGCAGTAGCAGGATCATTAGCATCACCATCCAGTACTTGCACATCAAAGAAAAAACATCAAAGGAGGACAAAAAAAAACACATGCATCAAATACACAGCAAGGAAATCACTCTCCAACAAGCAACATCAAGGCATCTTACCATAGGTATGTCATCTCACTTCAACTCTCTCATTAGCGTAATATGATAAAAATGTATATTTGTGAAAGAGTTGGTTTTATAAGCAAAGGTGGCCAGTTAACTTGGCCACCTTCGGTTAGTCAATGAGAAGAATACAGTTAGTTCACTACACATGTGGCAGCAATCAAATCAGGAGAAAGAAGAGATGAGGTCGAAAGTGGTTAAGTTACAGATGACCGAAGTGGGAGATGATTACGAGGTAAGGGGTATGATGAAGTGGTAGTGGGACCAATGGTCCAAAAGTGGGTGCTCATACTTCAGTCGCTAGCACACCATCCCACTCAATCACCCATATGAGGAAATAAATCACTGATTCCCATGCATAGGAGGCATTCACAATCTCGAGGATACATCGAAGCAAGGTTGCTCTCGACCCCTGCAGCAATGTCTACAGGAAATACAATGAGTAGTTTTTCGGCGCAGGAGCACCTACAAGATCCTACAGGAAAGCCTACAGGATCCTACAAGATACAGAGCAGTCATCTACAGGATTGGCAGTGGGCATTTTAGAAAGGAAAAACCAAAAGTTGGCTTCATCAGCCAGTAACAAGGAGGTAGGAGCTATACCTCCCCACATTTTCAAGTTAAACATATAGAAAAAACGTTCCATTTAATTAAGAAAATTATAGTATAGGGGAATTATATACAGAGTTGTCATTTAAAAATTCCTCACCCATTAGAAGTTAGAATTAGACCCCTACAAGCCTCCACAATCATAAGAGGAAAAATGACAGGGGGATTTAATAAGAGGGAACCCACAAACACAGTGAGAATTCATCAGCACCCTCCTATAGTAGATATCTTCACAAGGCACAATTGGATGGGTTTCTTTGAAAAAATTAGGGGATATGATGATGAGGTGGCCAGAGACTCTACTCTCTCACTCATACCACTGACTAGGACCCATGCCACTGCTGTGGTGAAAGGTATCTCAGTAGAAATAACCCTTGAAGTCATAGGTAGAATCACCACACTTCCTTTAGGGTTGCCATGGAGAAAGGATGATAAGGGTAACAACCAAATTGCAAAGAAGAAATTCTTTTTGGAAGGAGAGGAGGCAATGGAAGAAAAAAATGGGGTCAGAAGAGAAAGTCTGCCATATCCTTGGAATGAAATTAGCTACCACCTCATTAAGTATATATCATGTGAAGGTAGGTACAGTGTGGTATATGGATACCATTTCAAGCTTCTCCAAGAACTGAGGTTTGGAACAGACACACCTCCTCAAAATAGACTAAGCATACCCTACTTTCTTCTTCAATCAGTGATAGATATGAGCATCAAGGTGCAGGAAGGAAAACATCAACAACTAGCCCATCATGGGTTAATAAAACTTATCCTAGAAGATGCCCTCCAAAACCTAAGACTCCCTATTACATGGAAAAATTTCAGAGACATGCAGACAGAGGGAGAAATAAAAACTCTTGAATATGAAAAATCCCCACTGCTAGTGAAAGGGATGAAGAGGAAACAGAGGAGGAAGAAGAGGAAGAAAAGGCGGAGGAGAGTAATGAAGAGACAAAAGAAGATGCAAAAGAAGAGACTGATGAACATAGTGAGGAACTGGAGGGAGAAGAAGAAGAGAAAGACAAGGATGAAAAGGATAATGGAAAAGAGGAAACAAAAGACAAGGAAGAACAAAGGTCTACAATTTAAGGAAAATAAGGGGAGGAATAATCAAGGGTATCCCCAAAACCCACTGAGAAAGAGGCAGAAAATTCCCTAAGTACACCTATCAAGCCAAAAGGGAAGAGACAGAGAAAAACCCCATTGTACTTTAGGATAAGAAAAAGTACAAGGATCGGGCAAGGAAAACCTCAAACACCCACCAAAGTTCCTATTGTAATTGAAGGCTCACCAAAACAGCTAGAAAATATAGCTCCTCTTGTGAAAAATCAAGGAGAAGGATCACCAAGACAAGCCTCTCCCAAATCTCCCATCACTTATGTTAGGACACCTGCCACCAGGTCTGCCTCATCCAAAGGAAAAGGTCTCCTACAGGAGACACAGAAGGACCTACTGGAAGCAAAGGCCATCCTATAAGAAACTCTGCTAAACATACAGGAAACTCAGAAAATGGACCAAGAAGGGATCATGCAGCAAGAAACAAAGAAGGAGGATCCAAAACTAAGGGAACCTAGTCTTTAGCCCAACCTTGACTCTTACTACAGGATCATTAAATGGGGTAGGGTCATTCCATAAAAAATTGTCAATGATCCCCTTATTCTTTGAGCTTGAGAAAGAAAGGGAAAGAACACATAGGTGGATGCAAATTTCCAAATCTAAAGGAGTGGAGGATATAGGCCACATGGAGGAGAAAGTAAAGGAGATGGGCAGAGAACTGAGTAGCCTAAGGGATAGAGAGGCAATGATGAAAGCTCAGTTGGAAGCAGAGAATGCATGGCTAAGGGGACAGTTACAAGAGAGAGAAAGTCAATTGGCATCCATGGCCAGTCTATCCTTAGAGGCAATCCAGTGCAGGATGCCAGCAAAGTCCTATGCATTGTATCTTAAGGAACAATGGCTACAGTTCCAAATTAAGACTTTAGCACAGAGAGGCACTATGCCCTTCCAAGACTACAGACAATTCATTGATCTCTGTGATCAAAGCACCTTGGAGGATAGAGCTAAAATGTCTGAGTTTTACCTACATAACTTGGCCTTGACAGATCTGAATGTGTGGGATCCTAATTCAAAACTAGGGGACTACAATTGATGTCTTTGATATCATGGATGAATCATGAGGAGGCAAGAGCTACAGAGATGAAGAAAGTAATGGAAAGAGAAGAGACATAACCCCTCATGATAAGAGCTGAGCAATCAAATCCAATGGCTGTCATCAACACCCACAACCTGATTGCAAATGACCCTAAACTTGCACCTAGGTACCTTGCTGCCCAAGAGCAAGCAATCACACACTTTGAGGACATGTTCAGGTTGTTAGGGGATGACAACATGAAATCTTGCCAAAGGAGATGGAACACTTTTCCCTACAGCCTGAAAATCAGAGAGTACCATTCTCCTTAGAGAATGAGAGAGGCACTAAACAGAACACCCATGTACAAGCAAGCTCTCCAAAGACTCAAAGTCAATTGGATTGGCTTGAGACTCAGTCCACCACTGCTCTTAGGAATGTTGGAAGGAAGGAAGGAAGAGGAAGAAAGAAAGAAGTGGGAGGAGATAGAGAGGAAGGCAGGATTCTATGCATAGGAAGAGGAAACTACAATAGAAGCATGGGATGTCAGGGAGGCCACTAGAGAAATGAAAGACATGGACATAGATTGAGTTGCTTAGAGGATGAGCAACACTTTCAGTAGGGGGGTGATGATGAGCCTCATCATTGGCTAGCGATATGGACCTAAATCATCTCCAATATTATTTAAATCAACTCTTCTCATAATTCCTTACATATTTTGATTATATTTCGCTTAATGAGATGAGTAAAAGTGAGTTGTTATGGCTAGTGGACTAATGTGCATTGATTGCAGGTTTTTGAGAGAAAATCAATGCAGTTTTGACTAATTAAGGGTATAAAATTGAATGAGACAAGGAGGAGAGATTGTAGGAGATAGATCCTCCTTATTTACTCCTCACTCATTCTAACATTCCTCCATCAAATCACACTAGCTCGGATTTGCAAGCAACCGATTCATGAAGATCAAAAGGCAGCCAAGCCAGTGAGAGTTAAAGAGTCAGTTAATCTTGAGTTTGGGAGCTGAGACTCCCTAGATTTAAGGAAGTCGTTGGAGACTTCAGTTGTATAAATAAGGATGCCTAGAGCCTCATTAGGATTCGAATTTTTGATGTAAAAGCACTAAGCATTTTTCGAGTTCAGGACTTGTGGAAGACATTGTTATGTAATTTTATGATTTGATAATGAGAATGAGCATTTCCTTGATCCAACACTGAGTTGACTCAGAGGGCTGAAGCTCCTGGGTTAGGGCCCAACCCTAGCAACAAAGGCTCCTCTTCTTTTATTTGTATGCTTAGATGATTTCATAGATAAATGGTTGAATTGTCTTTAGCATTATTTCATTGCAAGTAGTTGTGGATTTGATTAGTTTGATTCCATTTGTGCATTGCTTTAGCAGTAGCTTAGGAAGATAAAGGGATATCCAAAAGTTTTTATTAGGTGGATTTGGCCTTACTCCTCCCTTCAGGGACCATGGTTTGAGGAAGGAACTCGTATGCAGCCCCAAAAAGACAAAATTCCGATTTCTCATGGAATTTAGGGTTTTCTGTTACTTAGGCCAACATTTTACTTGTTTGCAAGAATAGGTTTTAATTTTTAATTTTTATATCTTTAGCCTTGCATTATATCTCATAAATATTTCACATTATTCTGCAAGTTTTTCCATGCATGAAATAGGGAACTAGATAAAGAAATTATGTTTTGCTTTAGTTGATTGAAATTCTTTCTTGTTTAACATGAATTCATGGATAAATGTCAGTGATTGATACAGTGCAGAGAGATTTCATGACCGACAACCCCATCCTAACCTCATCCATCCATGGTTATCACTTGTTTTCCATTAAATACCTCACAAAATTCATCATTCCATAAGAATACTTCTCCAAGCTTGTTGAGCAAAGTCAACCATCTCAGAAACTCTGTTTTGAGATCTGAAGGAGTCCTAGCCACTCCCTTGCCTCATTTCTTCCACCATTCACCTTTCCTAAGCCTTAAACCACCTTCCAAATCCCTTCTCTTTCTCTCGGTTGTATCCTGTAGGAATACAGGGGATCTTGTAGAAGCATTAGGACATCCTGTAGGATGCATTAGAACATCTTGTAGGTCAACTTGTTTTGAGGCCAAATTGAGGAAAAAGCACCTAGGAAGATAAGAGAAGACCCCTACTTGCCTCCCAAGCCATCTGACCATTCACCATCATCCCTAATCCACCTGCCACATCACCAAGAGAAGTTAGCATTCACATTTTCACACAAAAAAAGACAAAAAGGAAAAAAGAGTTATTTTGTTCATTTACATGCACAACAATAGAATGTTTGGATGTTTCAAATTGCATGCCTAGGACAATAGGATTACACACATGTTAACTTAGCATTATTTTGAAGCAAAGCCTCTTAGCAGTTAGTTAGATGAATGGTGTGTTTAAGCATTTGATTCCAGTCTTTTCCTTACTACAGTAGACAAGATTTCTTTTAGTGTAAATTTCCCTTTTTCTCATTGGTAATCAAGCTTCTTCTAAATCAATAGAAGGATGGTTTGAGAAACCATAGTGGTCTATCGCCAGCTTAGCAGTGACAAAGAGCGTACCCATTGCATCTACTTGTGTATACAACACTGTCACCTCCAAGTTTGTACGAACCCCGGGTTGATAAAGTAAAGTTGGTAGCCCCGGGAATTGCAACATTCTTGCTGCAATACTGGTGCTCTTCAATATGTTCCTGATATTTCTGTTCCTATTATGTTGGTTATATGTATGGTTTATGAATTCAAATATGTATAGCTCTCAACATTTTTTTACTTGTAAATGAATGGATAATGTATCCATGGACTAATAGATGATAATGTAGCAAATGACATGAGGGGACAATGGTTCATAGAGATTCTCAAATAATTATGAGATTCCTATAGTTTACACTTGTAGGGTAAATGTTGATGATATGTTTGAAAAAATTCTAGGCATGGCTAGTAGGGGTCTGATGAAGGTCTTGTTCAACTTATTGCTTTTCCATCATTGTTTCCCTATTCTTTTACTATTCCTTAGTTATCATTCCATTCTAGGCAATGACCTAGGCTCTGGCAGGCAAGTCTGTGAGAGCCAAGGCAAGCCTGTAAGAGCAAATTTGGGTTTCTGTATGTGCTCTTGCCTATAGCATGGGAGCGACTAAGGCCTAAGATGTCCAAAAAATCAGTGGGACCTAGGGACAAGATGTTTGAGTGGTTGAAGTGTCTCCTGAGGGTTCTGTTGTTGATGTAGATAGGTTGGTTGCTGAGTTCCTTCGATTCCACTTCCTTAAGGTCACATAGGAGGTCAAATCTAATCATAGTAGCCTCTCATTGCATGTTTACCTAGTTGGCATGGTTACTTGGGTATATGTTAGAGGAGGTCATTACACCTTGGAGATAGAATCACTGTGGTTTAGGGTTGATGTGATTTGTCCTCTAGAAGTCCAGGTTTTGTTTTGTTTTGATTATTCCATGAGACCCACATTCGCGCTTGGAATATGGCGTCAAGGTTATTGGTTGAAAGAGAGATTTGGTTAAACTCAATCTATGGTCTGGTGGTATGTGGAAGTCCCTGACTTGGTTGGTATTTTTCCTATGTCAATATGAGACATTTACATACTGTGCTCTATGAGAATTTGTAGTGTGATATTGATGATATTATGGTTGAGTTTCCATGGTTTCTATGTTGGTTATTTTTTGGTTATATGATGTGTACCATATATGGATCTTGTCATTAATTGTTTAGTTATTTATTAATTCATGAATGTATGGATTAACAAGTGTTGTTGCAGCTATGTGGAGAGGGCATAGATCCTTCTTGATGAATCGCAGACTATTATGATAAGATATGCATTCATGACTTGCAACTTCTATGTTTTCCATGTGTTTGACGAAATGTATAACATGTTCTAGGAAGTCTAGGTCAAGTGCTTGATTCTAGTTTGAATGTTTAGCTTTTTCCTCATGTCAATAATAATTTTGGAAGGTCTCAGATAGTTCTGGGCAGTGGTCTGGAGGTTATCCTAGAATTGTGGCTTGGATCTCGAGACCACACCCTTTGAACTCGAAATTTTGGGCTATAACCACATGAAAGCATTGTCATGCATGTGGTTGGAGCCCTATAACCACACCTTTGCAGGCTTGTGCATGCAGTTGGGTTGTTAAGTCAGATAAAAGTAGCCCCAACTTATGGTTTGGTCACCTGGGGTGGTTCTTTGTCCCCTAAGTGTCTCGTAAGCCTTGAGGAATGTATGTGAGTTGTTAGTTGTTGAACTCACTTTCATAACTGAAGCTTGGAGGTCAGGTCACGTCATAGTAACTCTTTGTCTCATGTTTACATTGGTATGCCGATGAAATTGGGTAAATGTGGGAGGGGGTGTTACAGGGTGGTATCAGAGATTCCAATTTAAAAACTTGGACTGGATGGGCTAGGTGTGATTTTTATGTGTGCATGTCTGATTGTATATGTGTTTATCATGCATGCATGTTGGTTATTTCTCATGATGGTCATTATTGTGTCGTCATGTTGAGGTCGATGATGTTGAAGTTGAGACGATTGATATATATATATACATATATATATATATATATATATATAGATGTTTGTGTGTGTGTGTTGTGCTAATTCAGATTGATTTTCAGACGAGATAGCCTCCCCTAAACTTCACTAAGGTATGTTTGATTATGTTTATACTTGTTTATCTAACATGGCATGTTTATAGGAAGTAGACAATTAGAGATGACAAGAAAAATGGTGGATTATAGTTTACGTGACTCTCCTTATAGATCAGATGAGCAACACAGAGATGAATATTCTCATGACATAGCAGATTCCTTGAGAAGTCTGAAGGTATGGATTTAGGAGTTACAAAGAAGATAATGACTAAATCATTTAGTCACAGGAAAAACAAGCAAAGGTCAATGTAGTGATTATTCAGAGTTTATCTTCTTTGCATAGATAGGGACGACTGCATATCAGTTATGGATAGGAAGAAAGGACTAATGGGGAATATGATAGCAGGTCCCATGGAGGACACATGTCAGATAGGGATGACACAATTAGAGGTGGCAAATGGATGGATACACCTGATAGGAGAGCTAGTAGTTATGGGTTCTATTCTAGTTATAGTTCAGATAGACATCATGGTCATCATCACTATCATCCTTATAGGAAGAGTGAGAAGGGGTATTTTCCAGATGAGTTAAAGAAAGCCAAGCCTCCTACATTTGATGGAGAGTTGAAAAAACTGGAAGATGCAAAATCATGGCTGCTTGGGACGAAGAAGTTCTTCAAGTTTCATGATTATTCGAAGAATATGAAAGCTAGGATAGTTGTTTTTAGTATCAAAGGGAAAGTAGAAATCTGGTGGGAAGATGTGAAGCATGTCAGAGACATCAGTACATAGGAGTTGAGCTAGAATGAGTTTAAGAGACTCTTTAGAAAGAAGTACTTGTTAGAGAGACACTATGATGAAAAGGCTAAGGAGTTCTACGAATTGGAGATGGGATCTATGACAAATGAAGAGTATACGACTAATTTTTTGGAGTTGTTGAGGTATGTGCCATATCTTAAGGATGAGAAAACGAAGGTTTAAAGATTTTTTAGTGGATTTCCTTTATCCTGTAAGGATCAAATTAAGTATGATGAGCCTCAGAAAGTGGAGGAAGTAATTGGGAAGATGAAACATTGTTATGAGCAGTCTAAGCATAAGTTGAAACACAAGCAGGGTTGGAAAGGTAATGATAAGACTAAGGGAAAGGGGGATAAGAAGCGAGGGTGACCTCAGGATGCAGGTAACAAGGAGAATGAAACATTGTACAAGAAGTTCAATGTGGTTGACAGAGGACAAAGACTTTAGTATGAGGAACAGAACAAGGGTGATGGCAGGAAGCCTTTGCGATGTTGGACTTATGAAAAATATTATCACAAGAGATATTGTCCACAACATCAGGGTGGAAAAATTTAGATTTACAGTGCTTAGGAGGCAAAAACAGTTGGAGATGTTGGATAGAGTATTCCTCAGATTTTGCGCCACAACAGATCACCAAACTTCCAAATCTCGCCAACGAACTCTGCTCACATGGCTTGCAACAACGATACCAACAATTTCTCACACCAAACTTACAATTTGAAAATTTGATCACCAACTTAAAAAATGATCACTACACTCCCTCGACTCTCACAACATTGATCGATGGACAAACAAAAAAACTAAAACAATACACATATACTTTCTTATTTCCCTGGCCCAGGCCCTCAACGACACTGATACCAACTTAAATTTTGAGCATGCACTCTATATTATTTCACATCAAATAATATTACATATAAATAGATTTAGTGTTGTCTCAAGATAGGTAGACTATCTTGGACACACAATCACTTGGTTAAGAGAATATCTCAACCACACACCAATTTAGGAACATCTAGATATAACAACCCTAAGAAATAGGAATAGACTCCTGTAGATAGAATGAATCACAACTGAGACAAGTAGGAAATGCAATTTCCAAGTCTAAATGCTTATCATTGTGGTTTGATCAAAAGTTTTGAGTAGGTTGAGATCTATAACCAGGAGTGTGAGTTTAGGACAGTGAAGAAGGATACTGTGGCGTTTGCATAAAGCCCTAGGTAGGGCTATTCCAAAGATGTTACAACCCTAAGATTCAGTTCTAAATATGAGATCGATGCATGGATATAGTGTATTAGAAGGTAGGTCTAAGTCCTTGGAAGTATGACCACACCTCAATAAGAAGGTCGCAAATCTGTGTGCATGGTTCTGAGTTGTGATTAGAAGTTTTGTGAAGGTTGCACTAGTAAATTTGTGGATAGAATGGATGGGTAATTTAACAAGTAGGAGGGAGAGGGTTGTGATGGTTTATTCATATGTATTGGATAGTAGAAATAGTCCAAGGTCACAGTGAGGATGAATGTAGAATGGGCTGACCTAGAGCCTCAGATCTGGGCAGATCTAGGTATGCATGTTGTTATGTGAAATCTATGACAATAGACGGAAGTATCTTCCCTAGGCTTGGTGGGCTGACCTAAAATAATATAAATAAAAAGGGACTAATGTTTCCTTAAAGTAAATAGATAACGAGATGAAGCATACCTGGAATCTCTCGTATGATTCACTCCTTCTTTGGCTTGAATTCTCTAATCCTAGCTCTGATCGCTATAATTAGAACCTACACAATCTGATAACACAAGCCAATGATCCATGGAATCTATTCAACATCATCTAATCACTTTATTGAATATATCAACATGGTATTGAAATATATGAAACCATGAAATCATATATAGGAAAACAAAGGACTCTTTGCATTAATAGAAATTGAGTGAGTTACAACCAAAAATAGGTGTTGATCCAGTAAAAGAGTTACTCCAAGTTGACTTGTCCTTTCCTTATCACAAAGTGCACCTCTAATCACCCTAATTCATGGAAATATATCTCTCACATCAGTAGCATAAGGGTAGAATCACTCTCCAAAAGCCAACCCCTTGCCTATGGATGGAAGTAAATATATAGGTGAAGGAGGTAGTTCATGAATTCTTATCCTTTTACCAATTTGGGCTTGAGATCCACTCTTGATGGGAGGATGAACTCAAGGGATAAGGGATGAAAACTCCAAGGTAGGATAGGATAGGATTTGAGACTTTTATATGAGGTAAATGGTTACAACAGATCCTGGGAGATTTTGGAAGTGGAAGCTTCAGAATTCTTTTTGTTTTTCCCGAATTTCTAGAATCAGCGCACCCCCAACAATGAGAAACCTGCTGGTGGTTAGCACAGGTGCAGAGTAGGGAAACCTGGTAGTCAACGCTGTCCAATAAGAGGTCAGGGTGTGTTGGTCACTAAAATGAATGAAACAAGGTGCTTTCAGGAAGAAACTCAGGGATTAGAATGAGTCATGCTTAGGGCTTTATGCAAGGATGAAGAGAAAGGGATCAAAGGATGTTGATTGATCCAATTGAAGGCCTATTGACCAGATGTGAAAAAATGGCCTATAACTCATGCAATACAAGGAAGCCCTAGAAGAGGGCAGATTTATAAAGCAGCTTCAAGGCTTGGAGCAACAACATAATGGAAGTCTCAGATATGTGTAATAGCTCCTCTATTGCAGAACAAAGGGAAGGTTACTTAGAGCCCTAGATCAATCTAGATGGGATTGTAAGTGGGAAGATATGAAGGGTCCAGGTGGAAAAATGCATTGGGTGCCTTAAGGTTGTTGGAGGGCAGCGAGTAAGTGACGCAAAGTAGCCATAGACCATATTGTCAAGAAGGTATTTGAAAGCTATATTATGGGTGAAGATTGGAGCCCTAAGTGGAGTACACTGAAGGACTAATGGACTGCTAGTAGTGGCAGAATTGGTGAGCTCGGGACTAGTTCTTGAAGGAAAAATAAAAGAGGTGAAGGGAGCATATCACATCAATCCATGTTCATTGTTTAAGGAGGACTTATAGCAGCAATAGGTGACATCCCTCCAGCCCTATGTTATCCTTCATATAACAATAGTGGAAGGATATAGTGGGAAGAAGACCTTGTGTAGCTGAGGAGCAACAACGGGTAGAAGGAGTTGTTCACAAACGAATTTGTGAACAAATCAACATGAGTCTCGATGTGTTGATGGATGAAAGATCAACAAGAGAGAAAATTAGTGAGCTGAGATTCAATGGCTAGATGGACTTGGAGAATTGATAGAGGCAGTGCTATATATCGGGAGCCGAAGGACCGTGCAGGCACAGTGTATGAGCAAGCGGAGTTGTGAAGTCGACTACATCAGCCAGATGGTCATAATATCTTGTTTGAGGGTAGATTGGTTGTTGATGGACTGACACTAAGCCCTAGTTTTGTATTCTTGTATCAATGGATGTATGATGGCCATTACCCCTGGTATGGGAGCTGTATACTGTTGCATTTTAGATTGTTATTATAAAAAAAATGGGTTGCAAATTTAAAAAAAATCTCATGTGTGATAGATGATTCATTGATGTGTTATTTTCCGTTGTGCAAAGTAGGATAAGTTGAGGCATTTGAGTTGGTTATGTCAGCTATTTTGAGACACTAACCCATAATCTCATTTGCCATGAAAAATCAATAATAAGGATGTGGGTTATCATCTCATGACATATGGTTTGTTGATATTAGGGATAAGATCTATGTGCCAGATAACAATGAACTCAAGAAGCTTATATTGAGGGAATTCATGTTGATGAGCCCCAAAAATGGATAATTATATGGGCTCATTCAGCCTCCTAATTCGACTTAATCCACCATTCTCATTAGTTTATTGCATGATTTTGACTATATTTATGCTAATAGAGTGAATTGGGTTAGTCATTATGCCAACAAGTCTAATGGTTGCTTTGTGCAGTTTTTGGTCAATTTTGAGACAAAATCAAAGGTTTTAATGAGCACTTGGCAGCCAAATTCGTGGAAGAACAAGGGAGAGGATTTGTAGGAAGGTGTCCCCTTCATTTATGGGCCCTTACCTTGAATTCTCCACCATCAGCTCGGAGTTCAAGGGCCACCAAATTGATTATCACAAGGGTAGCCGAGCAAGGGCTAGTAAAGGTGCTGTTAACTACAAGTTTTGGCAGCCGAGTTCCTAAAGTTTAGGAGGGCTGTTGGGGTCCTCAATTTGTATAAATAAGAAGTCTTAGGGCCTCATTTCAGTTAGCCACTTTGTAGGCAGAAGTTAGCTAGTTTGTAGTTCGATTTTTAGTCATGTTTTAGTCATTCGTTTAGGCAGTAGGTTAGCACTCTAGTGCTGCTCTGTTTTTGCTCATTTGTGGAGCCTTTGCTGTAAACATTGCTGTGATATGGTTATTTTCTTAATAATGGAGATCAGTTTTATTCTGCTTCAGATCTGAGCTTCTTTTAGGAGCCTGTAGCTCTTGGGGTTGGGCCCAACCCAAATGGCAGGGCCTCCTCAATGTACTGTCATATGTTTTTCTACTGTCTTTAATTAATTTATGCTAGTAGGTTACAATCTGATTTGGTTATTTAGTTCACTTTTGCTGATAAAAATAGTTGCTCATGTTTTAAGTTGATTTGATAGGTTAATAACAGAGAAGATCTTCAGAAAAAGGCCATCAAGCACCTCTGATTTCACCTCTTCCTCAGTAGGATCAGGAGCTGGGATCAAGGTGACCTTGCTGCCACCAAAAACAGTATCTTTGCTTCCCCATGCAATCATTAATGTTCGATTTTTGTTTGTAGAAGTTGGTTACATGTTCAGATTCTTGATTGCTTCGTTGCATAGTTGTTATACATTGTTTCATTGCAAGTAAACTTCTGTTCATTCTCTTTACCGTTAGCTAGATCAGATTAGGTCAGCGTAACTAGGTCTTTGATTTTTCCAAGTCTTCGTTGGTTCAGTTGGAGAAACAACTTGCAGAGCACCCGTACCACTTCTCTATCTGCCCATACTCCATCAATCCCATCTGCTCCATACCCTAGCGTGGCTTCTTACCTCACATTTGCCACATTTGCTCACATAACCCTAATTTTTGTGCAACATTGCTTCACTCTCCCTAGAACAAATCCAACCATCCTCGCCATTCCTTAGCTCTGTCCACCAAGTCTTGGACCTCCTCACACCCTTGTCTAACCTCAATACCCACTTCTTCACCTTTCTTCCTTCATCAACCCTCAAAAACTCCCTTTCTGAACATCCTGTAGAAAATTACAGACATCCTGTAGAAAATTACAGACATCCTGTAGAAATTCCAGAACATCCTGTAGAACCCCTACAGACTTCCTGTAGAAGCTCACAAATGAGGTTTCTTGATAGCCAAACTCTATGAAACTCTCTGGAAGGGTGTTAGGGACCCCTTAGGCCCTCTTTGAACCTTCCCTACCTCCTCCAAGCATTTCCTCTCGCCAATCCACCTCTGCACAGTCAAACAAAATTAAATCGCATGCATGATAATTCCGTCAACTTATTCAAAAATACAAAAAGATGTTTTTTTTTTTTTTTTTCTTCAGATGTTACTGTAGAAGTAGCTTAGACACATGCATTTTACCTTCTTATAAGTCAATGGAATCTCTTCCATTAGCTTGCATCCTCTTTCTTGCATCAGTAGGGCTAGCTGGTAAATTAGGGTTTGCTAGGGTTTGCATTTCCATTCAGCTTTTTAGTTTCTTTCTGCAAGTAGATTAGCCTTCTTTGAGATTAGCTTTCTTCCATCATGATTAAAATCTTCTTCTGAGAACTCATAGAAGCTATCTTGAGCTCCTAGCGAACTTGTGCCAGTCGATCAAGTGACAGCTGCGGCAAGAGCTAGTACTTGTGCATATAGCATCGTCGCTTCCAAGTTTGTTACGAACTATCGGGTTGATAAAATTAAAGAAGGGAATCCCAGGAGTTGCAGCATTATTGCTGCAATACTGGGGCCCACCACATGTTAAGCCATATTTAGGTCACCCAGGATATGAGAAAGCATTTACAAAAATTAAGAATTTATATCATTGGCCGAACGTGAAGAAAGCAGTGGTTAAGTTTGTTGCGATATGTCTAGATTATCAATAGGTAAAAACAGAGTGTAAGCCTCTAGGTGGTTTATTACAACTAATTATGATTCCAGAGTGGAAATGGGAAGTCATTTCCATGGACTTAATTACAGGTTTTCCGAAGACATCTAGAAAACATGATTCCATTGTGGTTGTGGTGGACATGTTTACCAAGGTAGCTCACTTCATTTTAGTGAAGTCTACTAATTCAGATAGTGAGGTAGCTCAGGTATTCATCAAGGAGATAGTGATATTGCATGGTGTTCCCAATAATATTGTATCTGACAGAGATGCCAAGTTCACTTCTAGGTTTTGGAAGGAATTGTTTGTAGGTTTTAGGATAGAGTTGGCCTTCAATACAACTTATCATCCACAAAGAAATGGACAAACAAAGAGGGTTAACATGATTCTTGAGGACATATTGAGGATGTACACCATGTATCAAAAGAGGAAGTGCGAAGAGTATATTCCAATGGTAGAGTTTGCTTATAATAATAGGTATTAAGAATCCTTGAGGATGCATGTGTTTGAGGTTCTTTATGGGCAAAGTTGTAATACTCCTATAAGCTGAAGTGATCCAGTGAACAAGGTACTGATTGGATCAGATATGTTGGTAGAGATGGAACAAGAAATGTAGGTTATTAAGATAGATTTAAATATAGAACAAGACAGACAAAAGAGTTATGTAGATCAACACATGGTATTTAAGGAGTTTCAAGATGGGGAACGTGTACTTGTGCATCAAGCCCAAGAAGAGCTCCTTAAGGATTGGGTCATGTTCCAAGTTGACATCTCGATATTTCATACCTTTCGATATCCTTGAGAGGATTGAATGAGTGGCATATAGACTTGCACTAACTCTGATAATGAAAGTACATGATGTTTTCCATGTTTCATTGGTCAAGAAGTATGCCCAAGTTGTTGATCATGTGATTGACTGGTTTGTATTGAAGGCGGAACCAAAAGGAGAATTCCATCCAGAACCACAATGCATATTGCAATGGAAACAACTCAGACTCCTAAATAGAGAAATAAAGTAGGTTAAAGTGCAGTGGAAGCACTTTTTGTCTAATGAAGCTACATGGGATATGGATGATTAGATGTAAACTTTATATCCTTCAGTATTTTTTGGTTCAAGCAAATGAGTTTTGGTATATGTGTGTGTATATATATGCATATGGATGTTTTTGTGGATATCGCAATGAGTTGTGTTATAAATCTCCAATAAGTAGTGTGATTGTCATGTTGGTCATGGTTTTAAGCAGTTGTTCATTGTAAATACTACATCGAGCTATGTTATAAAGTTCCACAGGTAGTATGTTTTGTTTTCAACGGTTTGCTGGTCATAGGTGTCATTGAATACCAAAGACGGTTTTACCCCAAGGGGGAGGGGTTTGTAATAACCCTTGTTTGATTTTCCATGTAAATAAAATAATACCAAGGTCACGGGACATGTATTCCAAGTTGCATGTTGGGAAAAACATAGTGATGGGTATCACTAGTGATTAATTAATGGCAGTGGAAATTGACAAAGACATTTGCAAAGACAAATCGGAAATAATTGACATTTTATTTATGAAATAAAGGAAAATAGGAGAAAAGGAAGGTGAAGAGACACAAATTTGCAAGAGAGGGAAATTGAAGGAAAATGGAGGAATATAAAGAAAATAGAGGCCTCAATGATAAAAAGGTTTATTAGGATTAGTTCACAACTTTTTGTTAGTTCAGTTTTTGGAGCTCTCTTTTATTCTCTCATTCTCTCATACTCTTACATCCTTCGAGTATTCTTGGAATATTCTTAGAGCACTTTGGCATACATTGGATTTGGAGAAAGAAGATGAAGGAAAGACAAGGAAAGAAAAGGACAAGAAAGCGAGGTTGGATCAAGCAACTTCAACAAGAGGATTCGCAAGTAACAGGTTGCATGTGTGTTTTCCTATCTAAGGTGTGAATGCATGGTACACTCATTTGTTCATTTGGTTCATTTATTTTCATTGACATGGGTTTTTCCTGGTTTGACATAGGTTTCAACCTTGTCTTTCCATTTCTTGGATAGCCATGGTGTCATGGGTTTCTTCCACTTGTTGTTTTCTTATTGGTGCTCAATTTCCTTATGGTTGTAGGTTGGAACAAATGCTTTGGAACCTTGGAACAAATTGGGTTGAGTTACTTGTCTTAGAGCCTAGGTTGGGACAAATGCTCTGGAGCCCTTGGTGGGTTGAGCTACTAGTCCCTGGAGCCGTGTTGGACAAACACTCTGGATCCATGGAAGGCTGTGGGTTGAGTTACTAGTTCCTGGATCACTAGACAACTTGGGTAGAGACTGATCTAGTTGGTGTTGGTGATGCCCAAATATGGAGGTGGAATCACTGTGGTTGAGGGTTGAGGTGGTTTGGCCTTTGGAAGCCCTGTTTTGGCTTTATTTTGGTTATTCATGAGATCCCACATTCATTCTTGGAATATGGCACGGGGTTGATTGGATGAAAGAGAGATTTGGTTTCATCCAATCTATGGTCAGGTGGTAAGTGGAAGTCCCTAACTTGGTTGGTATTTTTCATATGTTAATATGAGTCATTTCCTTACTATGATCTGTGAGCATTTGTAGTGTGATATTGGCGATATTATGGATAAGTTGCCATGGTTTCTATGTTGTTTATTTTCTGGTTATATGTTGGTTATATGATGTGTACCATCTATGGCTCTTGTCATGAATTGTTTAGTTATTGATTGATTGATGAATGTGTGGAATAATAAGTGTTCTTGCAACTATGTGGAGAGGGAATAGATACTTCTTGGTGATTCTCATATGAATCTCAAACTATTATGATTAGATATGCATTCATGACCTGTAGCAACTATGTTTACCATGTGTTTGGAAAAATGTCTAACATGTTATAGGCAGTCTAAGTCAAATGATTGGTTCGAGTTTTAATTTTTAGCTTTGTCCTCATGTCAATAATGATTATGGAAAGTCTCAGACAGTTCTAGGTAGTGTTTGGAGGTTGGCCTGGAATTGTGGCCTGGATCTTGAGGCTGCACCCTCTGAACTGGATGTTTTGGGCTATAACCACATGGAAGCAGTTTCATGCATGCGCTTGGAGCCCTATAACGATACCCTTGCATACTTGTGCGTACGGTTGGGTTGTTAATTCAGAGTAAAACAACCCTAGCTCAAGGTTTCGTCATGTGGGGTTGTTCTTTTGCCTCTGAGTGCCCTGTAAGACTTGAGGAATATCTGTGAGTTGTCAGTTGTCAGCCCCACCTTCATAATTGAAGCTTGGAGGTTGGGTTGTTTCATAGTAACTCTTCGTCTCATGTTTACCCTTGCATGCTGGTGAAATTGGGTAAATGTGGGAGGGGGTGGTTACATAAGAGTCCCCACCAACTCCTAAATACTGCTCATAAGTCCTCCCAAAGGTGAACAATTAAATTTCCTTTATTGATCCTCACTCTCAACCCCATTTGACCTCCATGATGATGTTCTTATCATGTTATTCATTCAAATACTCCACCTCATACTTTCCCATATCAATGTGATTCTTTTGTCCAAAAGTGAATAGTCCAAATGTTTTATTTCTTTACAAAAAAATATTTTGACATATATGTCCATTTAATATTGTTTAAAGGATAATATGAAATTATACTAATTAAATTGGGCTTCCTATAAATGGATTGAATAGAATGTGTATTCAATTTTTGTAATGATCTCAATGCCATTAATTGTAAAAATTGAAGTAAGCAACATCTCATCTACTTTGTGAGGTTAGATTGGATGGAGGGTAGGAATAGTCACCTAGATAGCCCCCTTTAATTTTCTCTTTAACCCTTAGATTTCCATATGAAAATCCAATAAGGGACAAGGGTAAGAAAGAGATCTCTCAAACAAGTGTGATTGTATATACTGTCCTTTGAGTCATTTTATTTTATATCTATATCTATATCTATATATACATATACATATACATATACATACACACACACACACACACATACATACATACATACATACATACATACATACATATATATATATATATATATATATATATATATATATATATATATATATACATACATATATATGTATATATATATATATATATATATATATATATACATACATACATATATATATATATATATATATATATATATATATATATATATATACACACACATATACATATACATATACATATACATATACATATACATATACATATACATATACATATAGATATGCACACACACACACACACATATTATGGTTTTAATGTTAGTGGATTTTTATAAATTGAAAAAAAGATGGTGTTGAGAGCTCTGCAAACCCTCCCGGAACTAAAATTTCATCCTATCCAGTAGTTCCTACCTCTAATGCATGGATACATTGACTACCTCTTGCTGAACGAATCTCAAAATCCATTTAATTAATGGTAAACTCCCAAATTTTAGCGGAGAGGAATGTATTTCTTGAAGGAATGGAAATTGGTTCAACAAGTCCTATTTCTCAACGATATCATGCCAACGTTTCTTATAGTGTCATGTCGAAATCTGAATCTGTTCTTCTAATTATTCAAGAAGCCCCCACCTACAATGTCCCCTTGGAGGATGAAGCCTTTAGTTGTGATGCCTTTAGCCTTTAGCCATTAGTGGATCTTTGATACTCAGAAACCTCTATTGTCTCAAGAATTTAATATCTACTTATTGGCATGGGATTTTTTTTGTTGGTTTTGATTCTCTAGAGGATAAGAAGCTTATTTGTAATTTTGGGCCTTGGTTTTTGGGTAATGTTGGTCTCTTCATATAGCCTTGGACTCCTACTTTTGTTCCAGTTACGACACTGATCTCTATGACTCAATTGTGGTTAAGGTTCCAAAGTCTTCCCCTGCATCTTTAAAATCTCCCATCATTAACTTCTATTGGAAATGCAATAGGGAAATTTTGCTGCCGTAGTTCAAAAATCAATTTCTTTTTTTAGGATTGTGTATGCTCAAATATGGGTTGAGATGGATTTTAATAAGGAGTTTCTTGCTAGGATAAATTTAATGCCACCAAACTGTGTATGGGTTCAAAAGCTTGATTATGAAAATGTTTCATTTCGATGTCGAGTGTGTTAGGCATGCAATTGAAAATTGACCCGAGCAATTGTAGAATAATAGAGTTTAGAAAAGTAGACGGAGGCCCAAATGGTGGGAAGGAACTTAGAGTGAACATTATATGATATTCAAGGAAGAAGAGACCCATAATGAGGAAGAAGCATAAAACAACTAGGAATAAGCTCCTGTTAAAAAGGATTCACTAGAGGAAATGGAAATTAATAAAGAAGAAGTGTCTGCCAATGAGTATCCTTTGAACCCAATGACAAAGGAAGCCCATACTCAGCAAACCCTTGTGAATGTTGGACCCTCCTCTGAATTCTTAGAAAAGAAGGCAGGTAAAGAATCTTCTTGGGCTGATTATACAAATGAAGACAAATCTACTAAAATAGACAATGACAACAAATATCACTCATAGACGGGTGACCCGTTGGATTTAGCTAAAAATACAGGCTGGATCCAAGTTTGGAAAAAGGCTAAAAATAAATCGCCAATGAAAATGAGAAGTCAATCAAAATCAAACTGCCAAGCAGTGAGAAATGAAACATAAATGTATTTAGATTTTTGGGACTACCTTGAAAAATCTTTAGTTGAAAAGGTAATATTTTTTTTGTAATATAACGTTCTCACTTGAGGATTTGGATTGAGACACCATGCTCAATTTCAAATCCACAAGAAATATTGATAACACTAACGAAACGTAACATTTTTGAAATGGATCCATATCTCTTTTTTAATATAAATCTCCATATCTATTTCATAAAAAAAATGCTAATAAATTTAAAAAAAATGTCAAAATAAATAAATATTGAAAAGATATAAAATATTGTTGAATAAAATTATTATATTAAAATGGCATAAAAGATTGTTGAAAGGAAAAATTGCCAAGGAGAACTATGGAGTATATATTTTCTTTTAAAGATATATGATCGTTTATGAAAACAAAAAAGTAAATGATCAAAACATTGTCGAAGAAAAATATATCACTAATATTTAAATCATTTTTAATACATATCCCACATAAGTATTTTTAATTGAAAGGTTGGACCGGAAATGTTCAAAACTTGCTCCAATATTTATCAAGACCGTGAAGAAAAAGTGATATAAGTCAAAGAAGGGTGGGAAGCATTGATTTTTGACCTCTTGAGATTGAATAAAATTGATTATCAACATACGTCACTTGTGCAAATTACTTTCTAATTAGTGCCAAGTTAAAACCCAAAACCCAACCATTTGCAAAAGTACAGAGAGTAATCTATCCTTGCACTTCAAGAAAGAAAGTTATGACCCATACATTCATCAACATCTTTACGTGGATGGTATGAACATAGCTATTTGATCCTGGACATGTGTTGAAAGGAATGAAAAATGTAAGTAGAGTTAGCTAGAACCTTTTGGCATACCTATCTTTCTCTTATCTCTAACCCCTTCTACCCCTTCTCTCTTATAACCTTTGAGAAATTGGTTAGTAATTATGAGCTACCAACTAATATAAAAATATAAGCAATAATAATAAATTGAAATATGAAATATTAAGAAAAATAAAGTCACTTTAGGAATACAATGTTTCTAAGGATAAAATCATGACAAAACAAAACAGGGGAGGTCCCATCACCTAGAAAGACCAAATGCATTATCATGCTAATCTATTGGCACAAATTGGGACATGATATTTTAATCAATCTAGGTGTTCGTAAACTTAGAAGCACATGGCAGTGTGTGAGGAATTAGGCTTTGATTTAATGCCACGTTAAAAAATGGAAAATTATTATTTGTCTTAAAGATTAGAGCTAGGTTGCTTATGCTAACTAGTAGGCAAATTAATATCTAACACTCTAAATTGGAAAAATCAAGAAAACATGAAACATAACTATGATTTAACAACTAAACATTTGGAAGAAACTATTCATACTTTTTGAAAGTAATAGCACACTTCTTGAAAGTAAAAACACACTGCTTAAAATATTTTGGAAGATTAAGCATGCACTAGTGTCCCACAAGTTGTAGTTCCTTTGGAATCAAAGGCCTACAATGGTTGAATCAAAGTCTTTTACTTATCTGTCATGGTTTATTTCAAATATTAAAATAAAGGAACATATTTAGAAATGGAGAGAATGCTTGAGTAAGTCTAGTTTGGTGGACTTTGCATGCTCCAGGGCCTTTTCCAAATGGATGGACACTCGTAACCACCTTGCTTCTTGCAAAATTTTCACTGTCAAGATGCAATTTAGATATTTGAAACTAAAGTGGCTGAATTCTTACTACCATTGTTGAAATTATGTGTATCAACCCTATAAAACAACTATCTGAGGTTTCCTCATATACCAACATTATATAGCAATTATCTATAACAAGTTTCTGTAGCAACATTGCAAGTTTATAAATGACCTCTATTTTTGGAGAGGAAAACAATTTGATGTTTCAAAAACTAAATGAATACTACAGTGATTGCAATCTAACTGAGAAAAAATCCTAAATATAATGTAATTTCCTTTTGTTTAGTTTTTCTCTTACGTGGGCATTGGTTTCCCTTCAAATTTTACTTTTTTGACTAAGTAAAATATGACTAAAACAAGAGTAATTTTGTGTGGTCAAAGTGTAGTTTCCTTTGAGAAAATATGGGCTTTCAATCAATTGTGTAATGACCATCTGGAATTTCTTTAAACTAAGCAAATATAACTCTTTGTAGTCTCTCTATCTAAGTAGATTTTGTGGTTTTTTATTAGAATTATTGGTTAAATAAAACCACTAAAAAACCCTTGACTGTTAGGAGAAGAAATGTATGCTTTTTCTTGAGCAAATTACTCAACAAAATTTAATTTATTTTGGGAAAAATACTGAGAAAAATATGAGCAGAGTGTTGAGCACAATGTGCTTTCCTTGAAGCAACTTTTAGTTTCTTTCCTTTTTGAGCAAAATGTAATTTGATTTCTTATGAAAATGGTCTCTTAGATGTTATGTTAACACAAAGGTTGTTAACATAAAATCGAGTTATTTAAAAATGGCTCCTATTTTGAGTTGAAACCCGCTTCACATTCAACTCAACCCTAAGTGAAATCATTGTACATGTTTAAACTACCTTGAGCAAAGTTTAAAACACGATTTATGAGTTTGTATGGTCTACAAATTACAAGTACATTTCCACATTAAAAAAAAAGACTATGTTTTTCTTCTCATAACCATTCAAATCTCAAAACATTCACTAGACACCATGCATTTTTCAACTTGTGTTGCTCTACATAATTGTAACATTATTGTTGTTTTCTAAATTCCTTGTATATTTCCTCGTTTCCTTGTGAACCCTATGTATGTTTTTTCATTCTCCATGAAATATCCATATCCCTTACTCAATCTTAACTTTGATTTCATGTGGATGAGGGTTTAAACAACATGAGTTGTAGTCTCAACTAGTGGCAAAGTGTAAAAAGGAGTGCAATTTTTAAACGAAGTATAAGAATTGTGCAAAATATGATATCGAAACAGAGTATCACTTAGGTATCGCCTCTTCTCTAGATGACTCCACAATTCTACCCACATGAAGTCTAATATAGTTGAAGAGATCGAAAGAATATGTGTGGAAGGACGCTAGCTTCTTTTCCATATACCATAAAACAAGTAGACATTCTTAAATAGGATTTGGGAGTCACTTTTTTAGCCCATAGAGAATTCAAAAAAATATTATGCTGTTTTATGTAGTGGCCAAACATAGTTCGTTTCAGGATATATATCATATTTTCGTTAATTGATTCAACTACATCACTGCCACGGGGGTAATAGTTAGTTGAATATCATAAAATGATGACTTATCTAAAGCAAACTCATTAACTTTAAATAAGAAACATAAGTGGCATTACAAAAAAATAAGAGTTTTTGACACACCAAACATATGGATGATGATCTAGATATTGAATCATGACCTTTTCATTTACCTTAGTTAAGGTACAACTTTCATCCCTTATGAAAAGTAATTTGTTGTGGTCATGACGTATTTGTGTTACCTAGAAGAATGTGAATCAATCTTCCCAATGACCTCTCACCCCCATTGTTCAAAAGGTTCTTCAACATTGATAGGACACAAAGGGATTGTTGGTTTCTTCTCACTACTGAGCCACTTCTTGCATGTTTTTAAATTTTTGACATATGCATGGGAATATTTAAATTCCATTGGCTAGTGATATAAAGTCTCAACATCTTATTATTTTTTGTCTCATTAGAAAAGTTTCCTCCAGTAGGTCCATCATGTAGCTCCATAAGAGCTTTATCAATGTCATGTTTCTCAATACATTTGAGAATCATGCCATCATAGTTTTTCTAAATAGGATGCATTGATAAGCTAGTATTAAGATGGGTTGAATTCTCAATGTTGTCTTTTACCTGGAATTGAAATGAGTGGAGGAAATACCATGCCATAGATATTACTTCAATTATTTTTACTTGAATCTATCTTATTACTAACATATAGAACCTCTCGCAAGAAGATAATAGAAACATGATTTTTTTTTTTTTTTTTCTATTTGAATGCTCTGGCAATTTCGAGTCTCTCGTTTGAATTGAAACCTACAAGCTTCCCCGATGGATGCTTTAGAGAGGGTGACCCCCCTCCCCCTCTGGACTCCTCTATCGATGCCACCTTCCAATCTCTGGTGGCCTCCCTTCTGAAGCGCGCATGACCTTCTGTTGTTGCTTCCAAATTTGTCAAGCAGAATGATGAGGTGAAAAATGTCTCCCTGCCAGATGGAGCACGTCGAACCTCCCTTGCTTATGCTGAGAGAGCGTTAATTGGGAAATTCACGGGTATGTGGCCCTCTCCTAGATCGATGGAAGCCTGGATTAAGAAAACCTGGAATCCCATGATGAAGGGTGAGATTGCTCTTTCTGTGGTTGGCAATGGGTTTTTCATCTTCTTATTTGAAAACAAGGAGGACAAGGAGGTAGTATTTCGTAATGGGCCATATTTCTTTGGCTCCAGAGGGATGTATTTAAACAAATGGTCCCTCGATTTTAACCCTAATGAGGACATCCCTACTACTATTCCAGTTTGGGTCAAGCTTCTGCATCTCCCAATTTCTTGTTGGAGTGATGATTTCCTTCAAGCTATTGGTAATGGAGTGGGGAAATACTTAGATCAGTCTGAACCAAAAGGCTCCCAATTTTCCTGTGTCAAAATCTATGTAGAAGTAGATTTGGAGAAGGGTCTACTGACTGAAATTAATCTAAACCTAGGAGAATGGAAGCACAGACAAGTCTTGGACTATGAACAAATCCCATTTAAATGCAAACACTGTCATGACTATGGCCACTTTGCCAGAGACTGCGCCAAAGTTGGGAATGATAAAAGTATGGATGGTCTAATCGCTAAGGAGGAGCAATGGAAAAAACCTAAAAGGGCTCTGAAAGGAAAAGGTTCGATGTCAAAACCTTTAGGCCCTGTGGTCAACAATACTGCTCTGTCCTCCTCGAATCTGTTCAAAGTGTTAAGTGACGAGGAACTGGAAATGAAGGCTCACCCTTAGACAAATGTAGAGGAGACCCTAGTAATAGAAGAAGGAGAACTAATAGTGGAAAGTAGTTTGCAAGAGGGAGAAGGTGAAGTTAACCCATGGAAGTCTATTCCTATCTCTGAGGCCCCCCATGCAGCTTGTTCAAAGGCTAGGAACATGCTACCACTTAGAATTTGTCCCAAAATTTATCCTGGGTTGATGATTGCAGTAGCCAGGAAACCGACCCTACGAAGAAAATAGGGAGGCCAAACAAGAGGGTACAGAGAGAAAGAGAAGCAAAACTAAATAAAAAACTAGGGAATCAACTAGTCATCTCAGAGATTTTGAAAGGGAAAAAGGTAAACAAAGAAGGAAAGGATGGTGGTCGCTCCCCCTCCACTCACAAGTAATGAAAGTAATATCCTGGAACATAAGGGGGCTAGGAAACCCTGCTAAAATCCTAGCAGTTAGAGATATAATCAAACAAGAATATCCATCAGTAGTGTTTCTTCAAGAAACAAAGTTAGAAGAAGTGGAGGCTCTGAAAGCAGTTGGAAATTTCTAGAGAGATAGCTCGAGGTCAACTCAGTCCTCTAGGGGAGCTTCAGGAGGGCTTGACATATTTTGGTTGAACAAGAACTTTACTCTGATTGAAGAAATTAAGACAAAATCTTGGATTATGGCTCTTCTGGAGGAAAAGGATACAAGGGAAAGAATTCCCTTCATAAATATCTATGGTCCAGTTCTATACAATGACAAGGCCGAATTATGGGACTCATTAGAGGTGCTAAAGGAAAGGAACTACCACATCAATAACATAATGGGAGGGGATTTTAACACAGTCCTAAATACGTCAGAAAAAAGAGGAGGGTCTTCGAACAAGGATCCATTTAGAGATAGAATGGAGGAAATAATGGAACGATGGGATCTGATTGATATCAAGCCTAAGAACGGGAAATACACTTGGTCTAATAGATGGTCTAGAGACCATTATATCGTTGCTCGTCTAGATCAGTTTATGCTGCATAGAAATTGGCTTCTCAATGTTCTGGACTGCTCTTCGTCTATCGAATCACAGGGAGATTCAGATCATCACCCTATCATGATTTCAATGGAGAAGACTGAAAACCTTGGGCTGTTGCCTTTCAAATTCAATGCAGACTGGTGTCAATTTGAAGAGGTTGGGAATATGGTAAAGTGAGCCTGGAGTTTCCATGTCCAAGGCTCCCCCAACTATGTTTGGGAAACTAAGCTAAAAAATGTTAAAAAGGAATTGAGGAGGTGGCTTAAAGAGAATTATCAACCCCCAGGGAAAGAAAGAAGAGACAAAATCCATGAATTAGAAGAGCATTATAATATGATGGAAAAAACCCACATTGAAGAAATACACATTCAAAAGGAAAAATACCTCTCCACTCAGATATTCAATCTTAGTAGGCAAGAGGAAAATTTGTGGAGGCTTAAATCTCGCAGTCTTTGGTTGAAAGTTGGGGACTTTAATACTTCCTTCTTCCACAAACAAGCAATGGATCAAGAGAACAAAAATGGAATCATGGATGTAAATGCCGAGGGAGGGCAGACAATTATCTCCTCGACAGAAATCAAATTGGAGGCTTATAACTACTTTAAATCTCTTCTCAATAAGGATAACATCCCTTTAGAAAGCACCCCCGAATTTCTTCAGGCTTTGCCTCATGTTATCTCTCTGCCTTCCAATATGTTTCTCTCTAGTGAAATTATAGAAGAAGAAGTTCAAAGTGCTATTTGGAATTTGGAACCTGAGAAGGCTCCAAGTCCAGATGGATTCTCTATCAGTTTTTACTGAATTTTCTGGAGTATCATCAAAAAATACCTCATTAAGATGTTGAATTATAGCAGAGTCAAAAATAAGTTGGGGGGATGCACTAACTCATCCTTTCTTTCCTTGATTCCAAAAGAGGCCAATCCCACCTCCTTCTCTAGATTTCGACCTATCTCGCTTTGCAATTCTTCCTATAAAATTTTGACGAAAATCATTGCCAATAGAATTAAACCCCTGCTTCCTTCCTTTATCTCAGAGAATCAAGGTGGGTTCATGCAGCATCAGAACATCCTCGATAACATCATCTTGGTGCAAGAAGCAATGCATTCAAGAAAAAAAGCGGGAGAAGCTGGAATGATCATCAAACTGGATATGGCAAATGTGTTTGACCAGGTAAATCACTCCTTTCTCTTCCTTGTCATGCAAAAGTTAGGCTTCAGTAATGAATTCATCTCATGGATTAAAGCATGTATTGGTTCCCCTTGGATCGCCCCATTAATTAATGGTCACCCAACCCCCTTCTTCGTTGCCTCTAGAGGTCTTCGACAAGGCTGCCCTCTCTCGCCACTTCTTTATATAATCATGGCAGAAGCCCTAAGTAGTAAATTAGAAGTTGGGAGGCTGGATGGTTCTCTCCTAGGTCTTAATATTGCAAGAAATGTTAGGGGAATTAACCACTCTCAGTTTGTCGATGATACTCTTATGATTGGAGGAGCCTCCTTGGTGATTGCTTCGAGATTAAAAAAAAATCTAGATTGGTTTCTTCTTCTCTCTGGGGGATTGATCAACAAACTGAAATGTCAATTAATTGGCTGGAACTTCCAAGTGGAAATGATGAAGGAAATTGACCGTTTGTTGGGCATCCCTGTGGATGTTCATCGAACTTCCTTCAAATATCTTGGGATTCCCATTTCCCTAAAGCATGCTTCAAGGGAAGATTGGGAGAATGTTCTACAAAAAATAAGGAAAAGGGTGCACTCATGGGGAGTTAGATGGCTCAATTTGGCTAGGAGAGTTACCCTCATCAAATCAGTTCTATCTTCCCTTCTGGTATATTTGGGTGCTGGTCTCTTAGCACCAGTCTACATTAATCAACAAATAAGCAGGCTCATCCGAAATTTTTTATGGCAAGGAGGCAAGGGCAACGATCACAAATTCCACCTTGTTAACTGAAATTTGGTTAAGCAACCTAAGAACATGGGAGGATTAGAAATTAAGGATCCTGAACTAATGAATCTAGTGTTGGGGGCTAAATTGGTTTGGAGGCTCCTCTCAGACTCCAATGAGTGGTGGAAAAAGGACTTTATAAGGAAATACTTTCACAAAAACTGTCTCACCAGACTGGAAGATGAATCATGGGAAGGGAAAGGATAAAATTTGGAGACTGTGCAAAGCCTCGTCATCTCTCATTTTGAACCATCTTGGCTGGCTTCTTGGGAATGGGAAACACATTCTTCTTGGATCTGATTGCTCGACGGGCCTTGACCCGACTCTTTCAGTTTGGCTGGTGGAGCATGGGTTCTCTCACCTTGCAGATATCTCCTGTTGGGATGATCAGGGTTTGTGGTGTGGGTGGATTCCTTTGGAATTTCCCAATCACCTCCTCTTGCATTGGCATCTTTTGATTGAAAACCTTAAAGGGTTCGCTCCAATTATCACAAGCAAACTAGACAGTTGCGCCTAGATGGGAGGTAAAACCAAGAAATATTTTGTTAAAGAAGGCTATGCTCTCTTAATCAAGAACCCCTCCTCCCCCCTTCCTTCCAAATTATGGGGAAAAATTTGGAACGATGATGGCCTACCTAAGATAAATATTTTCTGCTGGGAATTGGTCCATGAGAAAATCCTTATGGTAGAGAATTTAAAGAAGAGGAAAATCAACGACCCCTCCCAATGTGTGCTTTGTGGTAATGTGGAGGAAACTATCAAGAATTTATTTTGCCACTGCCCCTTTATTGTGGATACATGGAACTATGCTTTAGCGCCTTTGGCTTCTGCCTCCCAAATTGCGGAAGACTGGAGTGAGATGTTTATTCAATGGAAACATAAATCTCCCTGTTCCCCAAACTCTCTGTTAAGGCGTTGTTGGATGGAAATTCCCAAGTATCTGTGTTGGTCGATATGGCTATGCCATAATGAGGCTATTTTTTAGAACAAGCGCCATAAATATGAAACTGTAACAATCAAAGGAATGATGCTACTCTTTGAGGTTATATCTTTGCGGGTTTCAAAGCTTTGGATATGAAGGAGTTGTCTAGCACTGAAAAAGAGTGGCTCAGGATCTCCTCTTTCAACCTCAAATATCATCTAGCAAAGTCTTATGTTCCTCCACCTTTTTGTATCACACTGAAAGGGGAAGAATTTGCTAAATGGAAAAGGAATTTCGGGAAGAGTTGTTGGGACATGGTCCCCTAGGGTCAATTTTGGGGCAAAATCCAAAGTTTTGGGGCAAAAAGCCCATGTTTTGTTGTAAATATTATAAAGCCTCCGCAAGTTATGGTTGTGGAGTGCGTAGATAGTTAAGTGTCATAAAGGGTTTTACCCTTCTTTTATGTAAGTTGTGTCGGCCTTAAAAGATCTACCCATGGTTCGCGAACCATGGGATTGTATAAAAAGGAGAGTCTTAGAGAGTCTAAGGCATAATAGATAGAAGTGAAGAAGATGAATGTAACAGGCTTGTAAGAGTAAGAGTGAAGAAGTATTAGAGTAGAAGAGAGGCTTTGCAGCTATGTGCACAAAGGCCTAGAGTAGAGTCCGCTGTTGGGTGCGCGGACCCCTACAATTGAGTGCACAGGGTAGTCTTGAGTTTGTAAGAAGAACTGAAGTATCAATAAAGAGAATATTCTGGAAATATCTGTGTTTTGTCTATTTACTTATGTTATGAATGAATGCGCTATTGTGTTTTGTCTATTTACTTATGTTATGAATGAATGTGCTATTACGTTATGATGAATGATGGGTTTATGAATTAATACTATAGTGATGCGCGATTTTACATGATTTATGTTGTTATTGAACGCAAATATTAATAACTGTTTATGCGAAGAATATCTTGTTACATGTTAAAGATAACAAACACTTAAGCCGATCTCGGTAATAATGGAATTAGGAGTAATCACAGAAGCATGTAATTGGTTGATTCACTTGTTTAGTTTCAGCGAAAGACAATTGTAGACCTTCACAAAGATCTAAAGGTTGGTTAAAGGAAGTTATATCGATAAGCCTTAAAGGCTTATTGATTTGCACAAAGGCAGGTTTAGGGCATAAAATGACATCACACTCATCTCTGGGTGTGGAAACATGGTTCCAGCATCCCCCCATACTGCTTCAGGTGAGACTTCATTCTGCACTCCGCAGGTTGATGTCGAAAGGGCCAGTAGTGTAGGGATTTGTTTGGAAAACTTAACTCTGAACCTGGGTCAGGACCCACTAAGCCAAAAAATGGTTCCGTTGTTGGGAACGAGATCTGCATAAAATGGCATCATTGGAATCCAATTAAGAAGGAAATTAAAGATTGGTTGGATAGAAAGATCCACGAATTCACGGTGCCAGAAAACAGAAATCTGCGACTGACGAAAGAACAATGGTTGGATAGGTACCTGTACATAGAGATACACAAAAGTTTGTTCTATTCCTTCACAGTCGAACTATACGAGTGGATTGCTAAATTGGTAGACGACCAAGGAAGGTGGAGGTTTGACGGTCTAATAGTGTAGACCTCAGAGCTAGTGCAGTGATTGGAAGCCTCTAAAGATAAGATCACGCGCGCTTTCGATCGCTAGCTTGATCACGTCATAGGAGGATTTGTGACAGAATTCGCAATCGATGCCTCAGTTAGCTACAATGAAGTAGAGCGATGATTCTTCAAAGTACTGTGAGGTAAGTACTTATGGTCTTTGAATACTTGGATTAATATGCTCTTGTGTGAAAAGCAGGTTATGCCATTACCTTGATGTTTGGAGCTACGCGAAGTGGAAAGCTATTCAGGGATAGAGGAAGAACAAGCCCTGAATATAGCCCATTGATTGAGCCTCCTCTGAGAGACGATGAAGGAGTAGTACAGGCTTCACTGCAGAGCACTGTCCAATTGATAAGGCAAGGTTTCCGTGAATACCTCATCCGGCCACTCCATCTTCACCTCCACAACATACACCGTCGCCCACACCGCCACCACCTCTGCTGCCGTTCAATATGGCGAATACAATGAAGTTGTCCGTTTTCAAAGGCTTGGGAAATGACGACTTGGACCAGTTCTGGTTCATTGCGAAGGCCATGTGGATAGCTCAGAAGATTACACATGATTAGATGAAGAAAGCAACGTTGGTTACTGCTTTACAGGATCACACGCTAACATGGTACATTAAGTACTATACTGACAACTCGATGGCTATGTCAGCAGACATTCAGACTGTGCTAAATAAGGAATTTAGTAGGTCCAAGTCTGAAGTAGTTAGTCGTTGGATTCAAGGAAATCATGATGAGGCATGGCGAAACACCTTGGGAGTTGGATAAGAGATTGAAATGCCGTATCCGCAAAGCTAACATGAATCTTACGGATGGAAAACACCACGAATGGTTTGTAGATTCACTCTTGCCTCACCTAAGGGTCGCCTTATCACAACAAAATTTTGGGACCCAAGCGGAAACCCATGAAATTGCGATGAGATTGCATGAGACACCAATTCTAGATGCTGCTTTGGGAGTTCAACAGATCCATGCGGAGTTTCAGAATCTTTGCATAGAGTTTCAAGTCTGAAGAAGGATAGAGCGGCTCCGCCAGAGGTATGCGAAGAAGTCTGGTGTCTGAAATGTAAAATCCAGGGGCATGATAAATATCACTGCCCTATCTTCATGAATTATGTTGCAGGAGGAGGGCCGATGCCTCTGAGACTGGAAGCTCAAGCAGGGCCAAGTACAGGGCCTGCGCCGTGGTGCACTATTTTTCAAGTAGTTGGGAAACATGTGACAGACAACTTCCACTTGCTGCAGAAATTTGTGCAGACACCGCAACAGCTCTTCTGCAACTTTTGCAAATCGATGGGTCATGATGAGCACAATTGCCGTAGCTATGAGCTAATGATGGAAAGAATGCATGTGTATCAAATGAAGACAGAAACTCGGCCTCTGGATCAAGGCACTGGGGTAGCACGAGGAGGATATCAGGGGCACGAACGAGGCTGAGGAGGAGGAGGACCTACAAGAGGTCGAGGAAAAGTTATCTGTTACAATTGTGGAGGGCCAGGACACTATGCACGGGAGTGTACAAACCCGACATGCCTGTCATGCAAATATTATACTTAGTTTGATCATGCGATAGAAGACTACCCTGTATTAATAGCTAAGATGTGAGAGAAGGGGGCGCAACCTCAACAACCTACCCAGAACCTACAGATGATGAGGGCTAAACCTCACAAAGAGGATCCTAATATAAAGATTGTACTGCGAAGCAGAATGATGACTGACAGAATAGGTTGCATGAAGTATCTATGCTGCGCTGTAACATGATGACTAAATCACTGTGTTGTGTATCGTCAGATGTAAGATGTTTTCCTTATTATGATGGTTTAACTGACGTAGTGTTGTGGCCAACAACAACCCCCCTTCTTATTTAGTGTTATTCCTAATACTAAATAAGTGGGGACCCTTAGTTAAAAATTTAAAAATCAATTAGTGCTTGAATTTCCTTTTTCAATAAAACTTACCATCATAAACTTAGGAAAATCCCCTTGAAAAATCTAAAAATCTAAGTTCTATGATAAGGTAAGACAAAATCTTTCCTTAGGAAATATCGCATCGCAAAAGGATAATAGGATACCACCTTGCAAGTCGAATTCTAACATTGCGAGATCGTGATATGGGACAACAAACATATATCGCATCGCATGCATCAAAGACCACTTACATTGAAAAACTTTAAATTGCCGATATGCGATGGTGCATATCGCAAATCACATTTCGTAGAAAACAGATTAACGAAAATTATCATATGTCATGTTCCTGCGATATTGCGATATTGCGATTTTGTGGCAATGCGATAATGCGATATAGTGAGCTAGAAACTTTATGATGTTGCGATTCTGCGATGTTGCGATCTGCGATATTGTGAAGCAAATCGCAAAATCTCTTCATCGTAGATCTTTCGGGCTCGTTGTTCAAAAAGAAGTGTTTTCCATAAACTGACACCTGGTTATGCGCTTTAATGCTAATTAATGAGTTAGTTGCCAGTTATTAATGGAATATGGTTTCGTGCTTATCGAAAATTCATTTCACGTAAGGTGGTATATTTTATACGTCTTCAGCATTTAAAACTTTCCCATCACCTTTCCTTATCATTATTCTCACTTCACTTGTAAATTGCAGGAAAGGAGAGCAGAGAAATATATGAAGCAGTATGCAGGATGTCATGGGAAAGAAAGGCAAAGCGTAGAGTTCTGAAGAGAAAGAAATGACGTCGTTGTCTATAGACACCGCTTGTAATAGAGATGCTGGTATTTCTACTTGGGAAGGCATGTATAGTTTGCTCGAGGAAGAAAATCCCAGAGTAATGGAAGTTACAGCTACTGCTGGATCACATGGTTCTTCTGAGGCATCCATTACAGAGCTAGCTTGTTCGTTCTTGCACAGGATAGCGGCGAGGCCCAAAATTCTCCCGTACACAGACATGGTTAAATGGATACTGGACAACGTTGATATCAGAAATAAATAGTTTAAGACTCAGGGTCAAGAGCTTACGGAATCATTATTTTCACAAATTTTGAGCTTTATATCTGCTAAAAGAAAAAGCGCAAAAGGCGAAAAACGCACCAAAGAAGCCCAGATCAAGAAACAGAGGCAGTTTCCGATGCGCGATTAGCGCCTAGCGCTAATCGCTGAGAAAAACTTCTTGAAAAGGAAAGCTTCTAATTGCTCAGTCACCTGTAAGCCCAAAAATTTGTAAGAAAGCAACGATAGAGGTAAAAAGTAAGACTTGAATCCTAAAACCAGTGGTATTTGTCAGAAATATCTTCAAAATGGTATCTACCAAAAATACAGCAAATACAAACAAACTGGAGACAGAAGGCTCAAGAAAAGGCAGAATCAATCCAAAGGTTAACCAAGTTGAATTGGGATTCTTACTGGATGTACTTGGTAAAGCCACACAGCCAGTGGATGACTCTCAAGTGTATCATCAATTCTGTCGAGAAGATGGCGCCAGCTCTTGCCGATTCTGTTTTCACAGCACAGCTAAAATCAGAAGTCGGCCAGCCGACTCTTCTCAAACAAATGCTGAACGCGTGTGACTTCAAGGAGCAGATACATAAATAGTTAGTAATTTTAGTTTTAGATTCAGTTTTAGTTTTAATTTCGTTTTATTTTTGCCCAAAATGAGGACGGTCATTTAAACCGCATCCTACATTTTTGTAATAAGTTATTTTTAGATTTAGTTAGTAGTATTTAAACCATTCTCATGCATTTAGAGAAGGGTCCTAAACTTTGTCAAAAAATTATCCCCAGAACATGCACTTTTGTACCCTCTGAGGAGGTTTTGATGAATGAATGGAACAAGATTTATTGATATCTGCATTTAATATCTGCTACTGATGTTGCACTTCTGTACTCTTAGTGGATGTTGGATGAAGAAGAGATAAATCATTATCACTTGAAGCTCATGAGTAGGACTAGTTATAAATGGTACTTTTATCTCTTAACTATTTCTGCCTTTGTGTTAAAAGTGATATTCATGTTTATTTGTTTATATATTGATGCATGAATGCTTGAGTTATCATTTGGCACTTTTGTACGGTGATAGCTATATATTTATGCTTAAGGTATGAATAGCTTCTTATGCGATATGTTTTTCACAACTGTTTCGTCTAATTTTTTATACGAAGTAGTTCATCTCTATTGAATTCTTTTCTCATAACAGTTGAATGATATTTATTACCAATTGTTATTTGAAATCATTTTAGATCGCATAACAAAAGGATTACACCTCGGGTTAGTGTATATTTAAATATTTCCGCTTATTAGAATACAATTTTCATGTTATTAGATTAGAGTTAGAATTAGAGCATCTCATTTAGGAACTTTTAGAAAGGAAATATCAATTCTTCACACACACACACATAAATTGGGAAACTGGTCCCATATCCCCAATCAGACCCACTATACTAAACGGAAAAGAAGCTGCCAACCAAGGTCCGGACCGGGTGGGTATCCCCCTTGTTGTAGACCCGATTTTCGGGGCTTCAACATATTTGGCGCTAGAAGGAGGGCCCTGAACTGTGAATGGCAAGAAAGTCTAAATCTAAATACCATTCTGAGAATAAATCGCCCTCACCATCTCCCCTAACTTCTCCATTGCATTTAGAATATTTAAATCCAGAGTCAGAAGTCGCTGGAGCAACCACCGCTGCTACAAACCCTGACATTTCAGAACAATCTACTATTGAACCTCCTGAAGTTAAATATTTGATTCACAAACTTCAACGATCCTTTATATCTCCTCAAAAATCTGATAAATCTCAAGGCAGCGTGACTTCACAATATAACCCTGCTCATCCTCTTACCAAATTAAAGAGCGAAAAGTTTGGTGTTCAACCAACCGAGTTACCTCTACCTACAAGGAAGAGAGCAAGGAAGTCTCCTAAAGGGTCCGATAGCGAGATTCTTTCTTCATCATCATCCATGTCAACCTCTTCACCGTGAAGTCAACCATCCAATCCTCCACTTCAGATCGTTGTCCATCAGTCCACCGGAACTCCCACATTTCCTTCTTAATCATCTGGAGTCGTAATATCCTCATCTTCTCAACAACAGGGATCATCTTCTAAACTTTCCTTTGTCAGTAGTTCAGTGATGGCCCAATCTCCATGGAATAACCCTGGGGTAGTCTTAATGCCTGTACCCTTGAGTCAGCTATCGGCCCATCCTGAAAAATGGCTGCCTAAGTTTAATCCTGAGGCAGGCATGCTAACGAAAGAACATATAAACAACTTTATGCTATCCATAAATCTCAATGGCGTAACCAACGAAGACGCCGTTGTTTGATTATTTCTCATTACCGTCTGGATCTATTACTAGTTGGGAAATTTTCCAAGAAAAATTCCTGACGAAGTTCGGTGATGACAGGTCTACGGTGACACTGATCAATGACTTGTCTAACCTTAAGGCTAAGTCAAAGGAACCTATCAAAGATTTCAATTTACGTTTCAATAAAATCTTAAACAAAATTCCTACTACTTCCCAGCCTAGCGAAGAAGTGCGAAGTGAATGGTACATCACTGCTTTACCATCAAACATAGCAATCTTTGTTGATAGGGCTAACAAAACAACTTTAGTCGAAAATATGAAAGAAGCGATAGCAGTAGAGAAACGTATTATGGCCCTAGAAAAGAAAAACGCGATAGAAGAACGAAAATCCAAGAAGGTTACTTTCAAGGAAGATCCCAAGAAAAAACAATCGAAAGATCCATTCGATTTAGAAGGATTGCAAAAATTTTTGAAGACCATGTCTAACGAGATGGTCGACATTAAGAAACAAGTGGCAGAAACTTCTTCTAAAAAGCCATACAAACCTTTTAAAAGAAACCCTTCGACTGATTCCAAACCCCCTAACGCTATTACAAGTGCTGAATCCGAAGAAGAAGAAGAGGAAATCGCTACTGAGGAACATACCGATGAAGAAGAAGTTGTAGAATTACAAGGTATGTGGGATTTCATCCTCCTAGATGAAGAGGATCAAGAGGCATTCCCGGTTAGTACTCGCAATAGAAATCAACTTGATCCTCCTCAACCTACACCTAAGCCAAAGAGCGCAAGCTCAATGACTAAGGATAAAGTCGCAGCCAAGAAAATGAACCCTAAAGCGACTCAAACCAGCCCAGTCCAAACAGACCCATCAACTCCATCTAAAACGCTGATCGTTTCGGATGAAATGGAGTATAATATCATAGAAGACATGAAAAGACTAGGGCCAATATCACTTTTTACGAATTGAGCAAGTTAAAGCACCAACAAAAGGTACTTTTGAAAGAATTACATGTTGTATTAGTTGCACCTTTACCCGCCACTGTAATCTCTCAAGCTTCCCATGACATGGGAAGACCTCCAATTAATGTGATTAATAAATTTGATCCAAATGATATCGCCTCAATTGGAGGAAGATCAAGATCTCATACTCCCCCATTTCTTCTTACTTATGAAATTTTCAATAAAAATTTGCATAATTACTTAGTGGATTCTGGAGTTTCATCGAATATCTTACCAAAGTCAATATGTGCAAAATTGAACGTTCAACCCCAACAATCTGCTGTGTGCATAGTTCAATTTGATCGATCACAAGTCGAAGTGATTGGCGAATTAAATCAGGTTACCATAAGGTTGTCATCCAACCCAAAGGTATGTCAAGTTATCGACATTTTAGTTGCTGATATTCCAGAATTTTATGGCTTAATTCTTAGGAGAGATTGGTCAGAAAAACTTCATGGATACTTTGCAACTAAGTGGTCGCACATGTGGCTCCCTTACAACGTTAAACCAAATCAAATAAAAGTTGAGCGGGAAAGGCATTAGAAATACATAGTAACAGAGATCGAGGGTTCATACCTCACCTTACTTAGAACATTCTGTTTTATCTCAAGTATAAAATTTCTCTCAAACAGATAGTTCTAAATGTATTAATTTTATAGATAGTCCTGTGAATAAATCTTTATTTTGGAAATTATTTTTTGAAGGTTCTAAGTCTAACGAAGGAGCAGGAGCAGGATGCGTGTTAATAAGTCCAGAGGGAGATAAAACTATGCTAACTTGCAGACTCTAATTTGATTGCACCAACAACACCACAGAATACGAGGCTTTAGTGCAAGGGTTATACAAAGTAATCAGATTAGACGTCAAATACCTTCAAGTTTTCGGGGATTCTGAAATTGTAATCAAACAGGTACGTAATACTATACATTGTTTATCAGGTCATTTAAAACATTACCAATCTTTAGTTCAAGATATGACTTAACACTTTATAGAATTTAATATTTCCTCAATTCCTAGACTCCAGAATGCTAGTGCAGACCTCTTAGCCAAAGTAGCTTCTAAGCTCATTCCTTCAGAAGATTTTAGCCCTGATCAATTTTCAATTGAGTTAATTTTTAGACCATCTATTCCTGATAACATTACCAATTGGAGGATTTTCAACGACGATCTTAATATCGTGGGTTTCCTCACATCTGAAGGATCCTATACCAATCAAATAATTGACGAATACCAACATGACCGACAATTGCAACAGGATAGCACTAACAATGCCATACCTAAGTCAGTAGTCAAGTTAGAGGACCTTTATGATTTGAAATATCGATTCAAAAGATCTACCAATTCAAAACTCCAAAGTTCAATTTTGAACTATGAATTAGTAAATCTAGGAACTGATACCAAACCACAGAATATCAATCTAGGCCTTGGTCTAGCTCTTGAAGAAAAATTAGCATATATTCGTCTCTTGAGACAATAAAAAAGTGTCTTTTCTTGGAATTACGATGAACTCAAAACATACGACACCTCCATCATCCAACATACTATTCCAATGATCGACAATGAAAAACCTGTCCAACAAAAGTTGAGAAAGATCCATCCCAATCTAGAAAACCAGATCAAATCTGAACTCAATAAGTTATTGAAAGCCAAAATAATTTTTCCCGTTCGACATTCCAAATGGGTTTCAATATGGTCCCTGTTAGAAAGAAAAATGGAGATATTTACAATCTGCATTGACTTTCGAAATCTTAACAAAGCCTGCCAAAAGGATAATTTTCCTTTGCCTCCCATGGAACAAATACTGCAGGCAGTCGCGGGGTCAGAATTAATGTCATTCTTGGATGTATTCTCAAGATACAATCAAGTGTTGGTACATCCCGATGATCAATTAAAAACCACATTCAGAACTAAATGGGGAACATACGCATATCAAAAGATGCCATTTGGTCTGATTAACGCAGGTGCCACATTTCAGAGAGCCATGGACATCACATTCAAGGGGTTAGTTAATAAATTAGTGGTAATCTATTTGGATGATATAACTGTATATTCCAAGAAACGAAACAATCATCTTAGAGATTTAAAACAAATATTCCAATGATGTCAAAGTTATGGAATTTCACTTAACCCGAAAAAAAATCATTTTTCGCATTAAGTGAAGGAAAACTTCTCGGAATCATAGTGTCAAAATCTGGAATTCACATTGATCCCGACAGAATCAAGGAGATTTCTGCAGTACCCCTACCTCACAACAAGAAAGCCATGCAATCTTTTCTTGGCCAGATTAACTTTGTAAAGAGATTTGTTCTAGATTTTTCAAGAATAATGTCTCCTTTACAAGCAATGATTAAAAAGAACTCAAACTTTAAATGGGGCCAAGATGAACATGAGGCATTCAATCTGATCAAACAAGCAATTGTTAATGCTCCATCTTTAGCAACTCCAAATTTTTCCGATCCTTTTGTTTTATATACATTTGCCTCTGATAGATCATATGCTGCGATACTCACTCAAGCAAATCAAGAAAAGGCAGAAGCCCCAATTTCTTTTTTCAGTTCCAATTTACAAGGGGCTGAGTTGAACTATTCAGATGTGGAGAAACAAGCTTATGCTGTTTTCAAAGCAATTAAATATTTCAGACCTTTTTTACTCAAAACACATATGAAAATCATAGTACCGTTTCCGGCGGTAAGAAATCTTCTAGTACAGAAAGATGTGGGTGAGAAAAGAGCCAATTGGGTTACTGCCTTATAGGAATATGACGTAGAAATCAAACCAGCAAATATTGTGAAAGGTCAAGGCTTTTGCAAAATGCTGGCCGGAGCGTCGCTGATGTCCGAGATTCCATCTGCAGAGATACAAATGTACGAGGTAAGCCTAAACGATGTTGAGTCATTATATGCTGATATCATTTATTATTTAAAGAATGGATATGCTCCTTCAAACCTCGATCATAACAAGAAAAGAGCTCTAAGGTTGAAAGCCAAACAATATCAGCTCGTGAACGATGTTCTTTTTAGAATAAATTATGATTATGTTCTCCTTAAATGTCTTGAGCAATCTGAAGCTGAAAAAGTCTTGCAGGAACTCCACGATGGGCCAGCAGGTAGACACTAGGTTGGAGACGCTACTTCTCATAAAATCTTACGCGCAGGTTATTACTGGCCCACATTATTCAAAGACTCACATAACTACGTGAGGAAATGTTAAGTCTGTCAAACTGCTGCTGGGAGACAAAAGAAACCATCCTTGCCACTGCAACCAGTTAACATTGAGCAACCTTTCGATCAGTGGGGATTGGACATAATAGGTGAGATCGTTCCTCACTCTTCTAAACAACATAGATATATACTTACAACAAAAAATTACTTTACTAAATGGGTAGAAGCAGTTCCACTCAAGACGGCTAATGCTGAAAATATCATCGAGTTCATAGATCAATTCATAATCACCAGGTTTTGGTTGCCTTCTACTTTAATGTTTGATAATGCATCATATTTTTCTGGTAATGCAATGACTAAATTTGCACTCAAAAGGGCTTTCAAGCTTAAATACTCTGCCAATTATTACCCACAAGGGAATGGGTTAGCTGAATCTACAAATAAGAATTTAATTAGAATCATTAAGCGAACCATTGACAAAAATCATAAAAATTGGCACAAGTCTTTAATATATGCTTTATGGGCAGATCAAATAATGCAGAAAGCCTCCATTGGCACTTCTCCCTTCAATTTAGTTTATGGGAAAGAAGTGGTTCTTCCAACTCATTTGGCAATTCCCTCTTTAGCCTTGGTTCAGTATATTGATGAAGCACCAACTTCTTCCTTACAACTAAGGCAGCTGGAAATAATTAAGTTAGAAGAACAACGAGAACAGGCTAAGATAACTCACGCTCATCACCAAGCATTAGTAAAAGCTTCTTTTGATTCAAACATGATATCCAGAAAAGATTTTCAGATGGGAGATCTAGTTTTAAAATGGGACAAGGCTCATGAGGAAAAAGGGAAACATACAAAATTTCAACGAATGTGGCTTGGCCCTTTTCTAATCATAGAAGTCATAGGTCCCTCTACTTTTATGTTACAAGATTTAACAGGGAAAAGAGATTCTTTACCTGTTAATGGACAAATCCTCAAAAATATTTTCCATAGGAGATCATTCTTCTATTTTGTAGATTAGTTGTTTTAGTTTTATAATAAAACCAGTTGTAAATGGTTACATTTGAGATTCACAAAAAAGACACAAATTCTCTTTTAGATTTCGTTTTTTCACTTGTATAAATAGAATTCTTTTAGAAAATTGATCATTATTATTGAAAGATATAGTTAAAGACTCTAGGCCTAGAAATGATACTAGTTTCAACTGTATAAACTTTGACAAAAAATGACTTTTAGTAAGAAATTGTTGTATATTAGTCCAATGAAAGGTATCAATAATAAAACAAAGATTCTCTGTAGAAAAGCTCTTTCCAAAAACTCTATCATTGTTGTCCAAATCTGTATTAAGGAAACAATGACTTCCTCCCCACCTAGGAAACTACAATGTTCAGAGAATGATCCAAAGATACACTTTAACTTAAAGAGTAAGAGGTCTCATCACGAGCCGACTTATCATGATCATAGATATTATAGCTTGCTGACTTTGCCAATACTGCATACCACAACAAGGCAATGACTCAAGATTGTTGCAATCAAAAGACAAGGGGTCTCATCACGAGCCATCTTGTTCAGCAAAGTTATAAATCAGTGAATCACTATGTCATGAATTGGCTACCAAACCAAGACATTGTTCTTTAAGGGTAAAAAGAAAATGAAAGCAATAAGTGTGGAAATGGATTTCTCTTTGAAAGTTGTAAATTTCTCTAAGTAGGATACATGATCATTGCTGGGTAACAGGTAACCCTGTCGAGGCTATAAACGCTTGCTGGCAACAGAGGCTCTACCTACGACAAATGAGCATATTCAAAACTGATTTACAGAGAAGGATTTGTTTTTATCTGTATAAACCAAGTAATGAATGATGTAGATACAAGGACTAGCTTGAGGGAGTAAATAATCAAAGTTAAAAATAGAAGAAACAAAATATCATTGATAGGTAAAAGCATAATGTACTTAGTCTTTCTATAATAAAGTTTAATTTTCTGGAAAATTTTCTGTTTTGGAAGTTTAGAAAATTCAAAAGAAAAGCAGAGATAACTAGTTCTTCCAAGTGAATCGCCAATTGTTGTGGCCAGCAACAACCCCCCTTCTTATTTAGTGTTATTCCTAATACTAAATAAGTGGGGACCCTTAGTTAAAAATTTAAAAATCAATTAGTGCTTGAATTTCCTTTTTCAATAAAACTTACCATCATAAACTTAGGAAAATCCCCTTGAAAAATCTAAAAATCTAAGTTCTATGATAAGGTAAGACAAAATCTTTCCTTAGGAAATATCGCATCGCAAAAGGATAACAGGATACCACCTTGCAAGCCGAATTCTAACATTGCGAGATCGCGATACGGGACAACAAACATATATCGCATCGCATGCATCAAAGACCACTTACATTGAAAAACTTTAAATTTCCGATATGCGATGGTGCATATCGCAAATCGCATTTCGCAGAAAACAGATTAACGAAAATTGTCATATGTCACGTTCCTGCGATATTGTGATTTTGCGATAGAGCGGCAATGCGATAATGCGATATAGCGAGCTAGCAACTTTACGATGTTGCGATTCTGTGATGTTGTGATTTTGCGATGTTGCGATCTGCGATATTGCGAAGCAAATCGCAAAATCGCTTCATCACAGATCTTTCGGGCTCGTTGTTCAAAAAGAAGTATTTTCCATAAACCGACACCTGGTTATGCGCTTTAATGCTAATTAATGAGTTAGTTTCCAGTTATTAATGGAATATGGTTTCGTGCTTATCGAAAAGTCATTTCACGTAAGGTGGTATATTTTATACGTCTTCGGCATTTAAAACTTTCCCATCACCTTTCCTTATCATTATTCTCACTTCACTTGTAAATTGCAGGAACGGAGAGCAGAGAAATATACGAAGCAGTATGCAGGATATCATGGGAAAGAAAGGCAAAGCCCAGAGTTCTGAAGAGAAAGAAATGGTGCCCTTGTCTACAGACACCGCCTGTAACAGAGATGCTGGTATTTCTACTTGGGAAGGCATGTATAGTCTACTCGAGGAAGAAAATCCCAAAGTAATGGAAGTTACAACAACTGCTGGCTCACATGGTTCTTTCGAGGCATCCATTACAGAGCTAGCTTGTTCGTTCTTCCATAGGATAGCGGCGAGGCCCAAAATTCTCCCGTACACAGACATGGTTAAATGGATACTTGACAGTGTTGATATCAGAAATAAATAGTTTAAGACTCAGGGTCAAGAGCTTACAGAATCATTATTTTCACAAATTTTGAGCTTTATATTCGCTAAAAGAAAAAGCGCAAAAGGCGAAAAATGCACCAAAGAAGCCTGGATCAAGAAACAGAGGCAGTTTCCTAGGCGCTAATCGCGCATCGCTGAGCAAAACTTCTTGAAAAGGAAAGCTTCTAATTTCTCAGTCACCTCTAAGCCCAAAAATTTGTAAGAAAGCAACGATAGAGGTAAAAAGTAAGACTTGAATCCTAAAACCAATGGTATTTGTCAGAAATATCTTTGAAATGGTATACCAAAAATACAACAAATACAAACAAACTAGAGACAAAAGGCTCAAGAAAAGGCATAGTCAATCCAAAGGTTAACCAAGTTGACTTGGGCTTCTTACTGGATGTACTTGGCAAAGCCACACAACCAGTGGATGACTCTCAAGTGTATCATCAATTCTGTCGAGAAGATGGTGCCAGCTCTTGCCGATTCTATTTTCGCAGCACAGCTAAAATCGGAAGTCAGCCAGCCAACTCTTCTCAAACAGATGCTGAACGCGTGCGACTTCAAGGAGCAGATACATAAATAGTTAGTAATTTTAGTTTTAGATTCAGTTTTAGTTTTAATTTCATTTTATTTTTGCCCAAAATGAGGACGGTCATTTAAACCGCATCCTACATTTTTGTAATAAGTTATTTTTAGATTTAGTTAGTAGTATTTAAACCCTTCTCATGCATTTAGAGAAGGGTCCTGAAATTTGTCAAAAACTTATCCCCAGAACATGCACTTTTGTACCCTCTGAGGAGGTTTTAATGAATGAATGGAACAGGATTTGTTGATATATACATTTAATATCTGCTACTGATGTTGCACTTCTATACTCTTATTGGATGTTGGATGAAGAAGAGATAAATCATTATCACTTGAAGCTCATGAGTAGGACTAGTTATAAATGGTACTTTTATCTCTTAACTATTTCTGCCTTTGTGTTAAAAGTGATATTCATGTTTAGTTGTTTATACATTGATGCGTGAATGCTTGTGTTATCATTCGGCACTTTTGTACAGTGATAGCTATTTATTTATGCTTAATGTATGAATAGCTTATTATGCGATATGTTTTTCACAACTGTTTCATCTAATTTTTTATACCAAGTAGTTCATCTCTATTGAATTCTTTTCTCATAACAATTGAATGATCTTTGTTACCAATTGTTATTTGAAATCATTTTATATTGCATAACAGAAGGATCACACCCCGGGTTAGTGTAGATTTAGATATTTCTGCTTATTAGAATACAATTTGCATGTTATTAGATTAGAGTTAGAAATAGAGCATCTCATTTAGGAAATTTTAGAAAGGAAATATCAATTCTTCACACACACACACATAAATTGGGAAACTGGTCCCATATCCCCAGTGGGACCCACTATACCAAACGGAAAAGGAGCTGCCAACCAAGGTCCGAACCGGGTGGGTATCCCCCTTGTTGTAGACCCGATTTTCGTGGCTTCAACACGTAGATAAAATTTTGGATGCATTAGAAATGGAAGTGCCAGAAAAGCATCACTTTCAAACCTTGGATTTGGCACTACGCTCGCAAGATGGTAGGGTACGCATAAAAACAATTTTGATGGATGGCGCGAGTACAGAAAAATGATGCGATTACAGTTTGGTTGCCCAAAAGTTCGGTTAACGAAGAAATATGATGGAAGGAATTATCTGTATGATCATTTGGCAAAATGGACTAAGGTTTATGGAGCGGAGCCACAACCTGAGTGGGTTCACTTATTTTATCATACTTTGGATGTAATACCCATGAACTGGTACCTGGAGACAGAGCTCCACCACGACACCGATGAGTGGGACATTTTGAGATAGGGATTCTTGATGACATTCAATTTTGAGGATGGATTCAAATGCATTGATGAGGTGTTGTAGGAGGTTAAGGCAGCAATCTTTAGAATACCGCCAGATCCTTTAGATTTGAGTAAACCAAATTGGACCACCTAGCTAAGCCATGCGCTGGAGTGCTACAATGTGACTGCTAAAGAAGAAGACGAGGATGCAAGGAACATTAATATTCCAGAGATAGAAGGCCGCCGCGAAGTTGAGGGACCACAGATAGAGAATCCATATATCATTGCGCCGCTGAAAACTAGACAAGTGAACATTGGCACAGAGGTAGAGCCAAAGTTTGTGAAGATAGGGGACTACTGGGATGATGCTACAATGGATAAGGTCACTGAGTTGCTCCACGAATATCAAGATTTGTTTCCCATGAAGTTTTCAGACTTAAAAGGCATCATAAGCAATTTGGGAGTGATGAAAATAACTTTGAAACCAGACGCGAAGCCTGTTAAGCAGAGGCCATATCGCCTTAATCCCAAGTACAAGTAAAAGGTACGCTTTTAGTTGGACAAGATGCTTGCAGTAGGTATTATTGAACCAATGGAGGAATATGATTGGGTAAGTCCAATGGTAGTTTAGGATAAGAAGAAGAAGGATGAAATAAGGATTTGTGTAGATCTCAGGAAGCTGAACGATGCTTGCGTTCATGATCCTTTTCCAACTTTGTTCACAGATGAAGTACTGGATAATGTTGGTAGGCAGGAGGTCTATTCATTCACTGATGGGTTCTCTGGATACCATCAGATAAAGATCACGCAAGAAGACAGGAGTAAGACTACCTTCATGATTGAGTGGGGATTCTTTTAGTATACGATAATGCCTTTTGGACTTAAGAATGCGTCGACAATATTTTCACGCGTAGTCATCACAACGTTCAAAGAGTTCATTCACAAGTTTTTCAAGGTATATTTTGATGATTGGACAATGTTTGGACTGGTAAAATGCCATGTAACTAGTCTGCGCTTGATGATGGATATGTTCCAGAGGTATCAGATCGTGCTAAAATTGAAGAAGTACTTATTTTACGTCCCTTTCGGGATCTTGCTGGGTCATGTGGTATGAAAACAAGGGTTAATGGTGGACCTTGCTAAGATCATGATTATCATTAATTTGGAGGCGCTAAGGAGTGTTAAATAGCTGCGCGCAATGCTGGGTCATACTTGATACTATCGGAAGTTCATTAAGAGTTATGCCCATATTACCGTGCCCATGGAGAAGCTATTGAAGAAGGATGCTACATTCTATTGGGATGAAGAATGTCAGTGGAGTCTGGATGTATTGAAGGAAAAAATGGTCATCACACTGATCCTAGTCTTCCTAGATTGGAAGGAGTTTCTTGTGCATGTGGATGCTTCATGTATTGCGCCGGGAGGGAGCATTACTAACACAGGCCGGTGAGGAAGAATTGGATCACCCGATAGCGTTTGCAAGCAGGAAGTTTTCTAAGGCTGAAAATAATTATTCGATGACAGAGCGCAAAGGATCGGCTATGGTGTATGCGCTCCAGAAGTTCAGACATTACCTGCTAGGTAGACACTTTAAGATGTATACAGACCATTTTGCACTAAAGTACCTAGTCAGCAAGCCTGTGTTGGGGGGGGGGAAGTATGCAGATGGATGCTGTTGTTTCAGGAGTATGATTTCGAAGTAATTGTGAAGCCAGGGTGATTGAATGTAGGGCCAGATCATCTGTCGCACATTGAAATAGGAGAGGATCCTACCAATTTAGAGGAGGGGCTGCTTGACGCGCAACTCTTTGTGGTGCGTGTAGCAGACAATCATTTTGTAGACATTATCCACTTCTTGACTATAGGAACGGCTCCAGAGGGATACACTAGTCAACAGAAGAAGGAATTAGTGGTGTGTGTGGCAGATTTTTTTTGTTATTGCAGGCCATTTGTATAAGATGGGATCAAATGAGATATTGCAATGCTATGTGCCTGATTTTGAATGAACCAGTGTCCTCGCTAAAGCTCATGGAGGAGCTGTGGGAGGCCATTATGCAAGAAAAGCAAGAACACAAAAGATTTTACACCTTGGGTTACGGTGGCCGACGCTGCATAAGGATTCCAAAGCATATTGTAGGCCATGTGATGCATGTTAGAGAACCGGCAGGCCATTGCAAAGAGATGAGTTGCCTTTGAATCCACAGATATCATTGCAGCCATTTGAGAAATGGGCAATTGATTTTGTAGGACCGATTCAGCCTCCAGGAAAGAAGATGGGTGCACGGTATATCATCATCGCGACTGAGTATTTGACCAGATGGGCGGAGGCACATCTTGTAAAGGATTGTACAGGGGCAATGACTACGAATTTCTTATTTGAATATGTGTTGACTAGGTTTGGTTTCCCGAAGATTTTGATGAGTGATCGCGGTACGCATTTCCTTAATGAAACGATCAGTGTGCTGACAGAAGAATTCCAAGTTTATCATCAGAAGAGTACACCATATCATCCTCAGGCTAATGGGATGGTTGAAGAATTTAATAAGATATTGGAGAGCGCGCTGACAAAGGTTTGCAATGCACAAAGGAATGATTGGGATGTGCGCGTACTGGAGGTGTTATGGGCTTATAGAACTACTTGTAAGAAGCTTACTAGTCAGACACCGTTTAGGTTGGTCTATGGCATAGAGGCTGTGATGCCTATGGAATACATTGTGCCTAGTCTACGCATAGTGGTGTTCACAGGAATGGCGGACCGCAGAGCCTTAGAAGAGTGGCTCGTGCAAATAGCAAAGCTCAAGGAAGATAGATTTTTGGCTGGATTCCATCAACAAGTGTAGAAGGAGCGTGAAAAGGCATGGCATGGTTGACACATCAAACTGCACACCTTCAAGGTAAATGATTTAATTTTATTATATGATAGTAATTTTGATAAGTTTCCAGGAAAATTTCAGATGCATTGGCTGGGGCCATATGTTATCAAAGAGATTACCAATGGTGGAGTAGTTTAGCTTGTGAAATCGAATGGAGATCCATTTTCGGGAAAGGTAAATGGAAGCCGATTGAATCCATACACCAGGGATCTGACCTGATGACTACATGATGGTAGCACAATTTTAGTGCTCCAGGCAGCTACAAGGAGGCGCAAGACTATAAACTACACTACCTAGGTTATAGAGTTGCGCGACAGGGGCTATACATGAAATAGGAAGGTGTCACCGTACCAGAATAAGCGCGAAGGAAGCTACGCTATAGGGATGGAGAACGCGCAATGCAACCAAAAAATGACTATTACTGTCACTGTTCATGATTTGACTGCTAGAACACAGTTAAAGGAGCGGGGGGGGGGGGGGTGGGGGGCGGCCATTTAAGGCAATTAAGGCTAAATTTAAGAGTGAAACATCTGGAAATCTACCGCTAATATCACATTTATGGATGAATTTTGGGGCGAAAGATAGAATTTGAATTCAATTCGCCTATAAAATATGCGTGGTTGTCCAGTGAAAAATACTTTGCATTCTGAGAAATTCTGAGTTGTGTTGTCTGTTGCACATGAACCGTGAGTTCTTTGAGGATTTGCTCGCAAACCTTGTGTTCGATCAGTATTCCAAGTCAGACAAAAATCTTATTCGAGACATCATGTTAGGACCAGGTCTCGCAGAAACTGCCAGCGCTGGAGAGACTATTGCCTCTTAGGGAGCTGCCCCTGAGGTTGTGAGTATGGAGGTTCCAGTAGTAGTGCCTATGGCACCGAGGTCACCTAGGCCGAAGCCTACACTGACAAGAGAGGTGAAAAAGGATAAGAAAAAGAAGCCGATGTTGGTGCGCGAGTCACCGAGGAAACATGCAGCTACACAAGCTCAATAGAAACAAAAGCCGAGTGTGAAGGAGAAAGGGAAGGTAGTAGATTTGGAGGCAGAGGAAGGAACAAAATATATTGACTTTGAGCGGGTGGACCCTATTTCTAAGATGTCGGAGTATATCCCTCCGCTCAAGGACAAAGTGAAGGTCCCGAAGGACCCAGGTGAGGGACACTTCCTCCTTAAAACACACCTGCTACCAGAGGATATAATTTTTGAAGATTTGCGCTTGGCACAGATCTTGCATTTGAAGTTAGAAGACTGGGATTTGACAGACCATGAGTGGTTCCCCCATCTCGCCATAGAGACCTTCATGACGAGAGTTTTCTATAAGGATTTTAGTGTCACCGCATTGGAGTCGGTGGAATGGATTCATAGAGTTAACAAGTCAGGATTGTTGAACTTGCTGTGGGTGCCTCACTACCACCGCGCTCCGATAAACCTGACCGTTATCAAGCAATTTTTGTGCCTGGTGCATGCCGGGTGCTTGTGGATGAATGAGCTAATATCCATCACATATATGATGATCCATCGGATCGCATTATTACCTCATTCAGGACTGAATCCGGCCAAGGCGTTTGGTGGAAAGATGAGCGAGTGCGACCTCGCTGAGAAGATGAAGGACAAGTTTAAACTTGTCAAGAAGCTGTGCATGTATTTGATTACCAGCATTACTGCCCCTGCATTGAAGGTTGCCACTCAAATTTTGGCTGGAAAAGTCATGAGGAAGTGCTGCGCGGACGAGGTGCTGACACCAATGGTTTCGCTAGCAGCTTAATGCGCGAAGGGGATACAGTTCAACTGGAAGTGCTACTTGTGTAGCGAATTCCTCGCGAACTGTAGAGAGGCACAGGATGATAGTAAGACCTTTCACTATTCGTGGCTGTTACTCTTAATTGTTCTTGTCGCATGGGAGTTGCCAAAGGACAGCCAATTTCCTCTTGTGGAGAAAGATATACCTGAAGCAGCTAAGTTTTCGTCTCTCTGGGCCACAAAAGATGTCGCGTGGGTCACAGAGAGCAAAAGATTTTGGGTACTGATGGAGGCAATCATTCAGATGGCCATCAACCAAAAGCCGCAGTTGTCACCAATTGTGTTTGAGCAACTATCAGGGTACGCGGAGTTCAAGGCAGACTTTTCACCATGTCTACATCCGGGCGCAAAAGGATCCAGATCAGAAGTGGTTCGACTTACCCCATTTGGCTATGGATGACGTTATTGAAGAGGTCATCAAGCGTTGGCCAACGGAGTGGCATTCTGCATATGATTTGGCCTCCCTAACTAGCAAGTCCGTGAAGAAAAATAAAAAGGAAGCAACCAAACAGAAGGTTTAGCAGTTGGCTGAAAAAAGGAAGAAAAAAGCCATGGAGAAGGCCTGGATAGAAGAGGAGCGCACCGTAAAGGAAAAAACAGAGCAGGAAGAGCACGACTTTGACAGAAGTTAGAAAGCTCCTTCGCATCGAATGGAGGAAGAAGAGTGGTATTCGAGCATGGCGACAAAGACCAGTAGGAGAGCACTCCCTTTCGAGTGAAGCGATATAGAGAGCAAGAAAAAGAAGGGCTGTGTAAGAAGACGAAGGCCACTAAGTCGTCCCTCGATCCAATCACCTTGACAAAGGGCGACTTGGATGATATTGGAGATAAGGTGCGGGATACAATAGAAGAACTGCTACAGTAGTTTTAGCAACAACAAAAGCAGGCACTGGCTGCCATACAGATGGGTTTGCCCAAGCTGTAGATCCAAACAACTAGACTCCAAGCAGGTGCAGGGCAGAGCGACGCGTCATCAACCAATTTGGCACCTGGGACCACTCAAGCAGCAGAGTTGGTTTGGTCATTGGATCTTCGGGCAGTAGGGCTGCCTGATGGAGCTCTGAGCGCGGAGGTAGCTGCTGACAAGGCTATTGTTAGCACTTTGAAGAATATCGGCCTCAACCTGGATGCACTCCCTAGTGAGTTTTTTCACACACTGCAAGCAGGTGTGATTTTAGAGATTAAGGCCCGAAAGCAGCGTGTGATGAGCTTGATCAACAAATAAAAAGTCAACAACGAATAGATGTTCATAGAGAAAACAACAGCGCTGGAAACATTGAAGAAAGTATAGGCACAAAACGAAAAAACTGCAGCTGTGGTGGCTGAGGCATGCAAGACTGAACTGCATATCCCAGATGAAGCGCCGGTGGACGCAAAGATTAGAAAGTTGGATGTAGGTGTCTGCAATGCCAAAATAGAAGTTGCCAAGGTTTAGTTTGAACTGAACTTGAAGATAATAAAGCTTGAGTTTAAGTCACAACATTCAACTCCACCCGAGCTCAGAGAAAAACGCGAAGCAGCTGTAAAAGATGGAGTCACAACAGTGGATGCCGCAGTGGTGGATTGCATTGCACTCTTCGAGCAATCCATGGAGGTAGTCACGACACTGCAGGGAGATCCTAACCTGCAAAGATTAAACATTGAAGCCTGTGAATTGCAACAATAGTATGATGAAGCAAGAGCGATGACGCACACCATCACTATAGCACAACGGTTGGCCAAGCTGAGCAAGGCCAAACAATTGCTTGAATATGTGGAAGCAGTGCAAAGGAAAGAGGTGGTCCTCAAGGCCAGATTGAGGCCTGCATTCTCTCCACCACCATTGAGGAGAAGTTGGCAGACCTACAGAGAATGTAGCAGAAGATCAAGGAAGACAATGTAGGACCAACAACCGAGCAGCTGGTGGAGCAGATCAAGTAGGCAGCCACACAGAGCGCGGCTGAGGTAGCAGTGGCACAAGTAGAGTTGGGAGGTCTCCACAGTAAGATATCCGCACTAGCAAAGTGACTTGAGGGCGAGTCACGACATTTGTGTTGGGGACCTATTGGGACAGGGTCCCCTAGAGTCAATTTTGGGGCAAAAGCCCAAGTTTTGGGGCAAAAATCCCAAGTTTTGTTGTAAAGAATGTAAAGTCTCTGCAAGTTATGGTCACAGAGTGCGTAGATAGTTAAGTGTCATAAAGGTTTTTACCCTTCTTTTATGTAAGTTGTGTCAGCTTTAAAAGATCTACCCATGGTCTGCGAACCATGGGATTGTATAAAAAGGAGAGTATTAGAGAGTCTAAGGCATAATAGATAGAAGCAAAGAAGATGAATGTAATGGGTCAGTAAGAGTAAGAGTGAAGAAGTCTTAGAGTAGAAGAGAGGCTCTGCAGCTGTGTGCGCAGAGGCCTATAGTAGAGTTTACTGCTGGGTGAGCGGACCCCTGCAACTTAGTGCGCTGGGTAGTCTTGAGTCTATAAGAAGAACTGAAGTATCAATAAAGAGATTATTATGGAAATATCTTTGTTTTGTTTATTTACTTCTGTTATGAATGAATGCGCTATTATGTTATGATGAATGATAGGTTTATGAATTAATATTGTAGTGATGCATGATTTTACATGATTTATGTTGTTATATGAATGCAAGTATTAGTAACTGTTTACGCAAAGAATATCCTATTGCATGTTAAAGACAACAAACAACTAAGTCGATCTGGGTAATAACAGAATTAGGAGCAATCACAAAAGTGCATAAGTGGTTGATTCACCTGTTTAGGGTCCGCGAAAGACAGTCGTAGACATTCGCGAAGGTATAAAGGTTGGTTAAAGGAAGTTATATCGATAAGCCTTAAAGGCTTATCGATATGTGCGAAGGCATGTTTAGGGCATAAAATGACATCACGCTCATATTTGGGTGCAGAAACTTGGTTCTAGCATCCACCCATACTGATTTGGGTGAGACTTTAGTCTGCGCTCCACGGGTTGATGCCGAAAGGGCCAGTAGTGTAGGGATTTGTTTGGCAAACTTAAATTTGAACCTGGGTCACGACCCACTAAGCCAACAAGAGCTAACTGCATTTTTATGGAGCGTCAAAAGGAAACCCCAGGGAGGCTTAAGTGGGAGGGGTAATTGTTAACCTCGAAGAAAAAAAAAAAATAAAGTTTGCATGGGGACTTGGAATCACAACAAATAATCAAGCTGAAGCCCTTTCTCTTTGGCAGGGTCTGAACATCAGTTTGGATAATGGTATCAAAATATTGACTATAGTTGGCAACTCTATGATGATTATACAAAAATGTGTGAAGCTCTCTGAGAATGAGAACCTTCTCGAAGATGAAACCTCCTCAATCATGGTCAGGATTATATATTTATTAAAAAATTGAAAAGGTGGATTTGTTCCATGTGTTGAGGGCCAACAACCACTTGGTGGATGGTCAGGCCAATGTTGGGGTGGCACTAGAGCAAGGTAGTTTAAGTATCAATCAAGACGTTAAAACATGTCATATCCCCCTTAACTGTAGCTTTAGGCCGACGTTGCATTGTTGGTGTACGAGTCTTCAGAGTATTAAATCAGCAGTTAAGATGGTTAGTCCCCCGATGGTCCCTTGCAACGCTTTGGAAGCTGGGATGGCAGGTAAAGAGTTAAGGCACAAGTGTGGCAGCATTAGTATGATGTTCATGTGCGAGGACAGGTGGGCGTTGAGGTCTTGGTTACTCACCGGGAGTTGCAATATAGTTACATCCATAGGGGAGGCTAGTACCATCGCTAATCGTTCCTGGTTATTTCTAGCGGTGGAGGAAATGGAGGGAAGTTTCTTTGACATGACTCTAAATCGTCTAACATTTATGAAGGATAAGACCGGGAAGAATGTCGGGGTTCAACATGCCATTATATATTGCAGTTGGTTGCAGTCGGTTAACCAAAGGATAGTGATTATATAGAGCCAGATTGCTGCGAAGATGGCCTCTGCGAGTAATGGCAGTGGTGGAGGCTCAGGGTCAGGAGGCACAGGGTCAGGTCATGGAAGTGGGGGAGGCATCGAGAGCTTGGTTGATAGCTCGTGTAAGCAAGTTATTAAGGAAATTGTAAAGGAAATAAATGAAAATATGGTAGTTCTTTATGCACAGTTATCAAGACTGGGCAAAGATATGGAGCTGCTGCAGAAGAAAATGGAAGGCATGTGCACTGATGTGTTGAGCGTGCAACAAAAGGTGGAAAACATCGAAATAACAATGGAAATTTCTACTGTTGGGGTTCTAAAGGAAGTTTTTGGGTTTGAGGAAGCCACGATCCCCAACGATGCAGGTGCTGCGGTCGTTGCTGCTGAGTGGGATCTAGATACTGGAGAGGATGACACCGAAGAATTGGAAACGACAGTGGATGAACCTTCGGGAGAAGAAATCGATCCCAATAGCAGCTAAAATATTTCATTTTAATGTTATTTTATGTTATGTCGAAATATAGAATACTGTGGAGTTTTTTGGAGAGTTTATAGTTATAGTTATGTACAAAGTCTTTATGTAAATAAAGCTGGTAGCAAGAAGGTCCTATTTCAATGTAAAATGATGAATATTGCAGAGAGCATACTCTTGAATTTTGTACGAGACCTGACCCTTTTCCAATTCATATAACGAAAATGCTACCCGTTTCTTAAAAAAAAACATATAGAACCTCTCGCATGTAGAGTGACATTTCATGCTCCCATCCTTCCTTTGATGAATTCAAGGGTCTAATGCCTCTATTTCCAACCTGCATAATCCCCAGCTTCTGATAATGGTTGTAGGTTTGAATTTTAAATCATACTCACAAATGGATTTCATTTAGTTTCCTCTTTACTCATCATGTTCCTTCTACATGAACAATGACCTTATGGCTAGGTGGGGCATTATCAACTCAATATGGTTCTTTAGAATATAGGCCCTAAAATGCTTGATTTCTTTATAAGTGAAGAAAATTTTCTTGTTGACCATTGGGAAAATCAATCCTTTCCCTTAAAGACCAATGTTCATAAAGAAAATTGGGCACTCATTCCCTTGCTCATTCTTTAGTGTGAGAATTGTTGCAAGAGAATGATTCGATGCAAGTGTGTATAGTGAGAAGTCTTTATTGAAATATGGGTTATGCAATGCTAGTGGTACAACTTGATGACCTTAACTTTGTCAAAATCCTCCTTTTCAATAGAGTTCCATCTCTATTGTGAGTCCCTTATAATAATTTTCTAAAGTGGTTTAACAACTTCAGTGAAGTCAACTATGGATCTTCATACAAAATTTATATTCCCAAAGAAAGAATGCATAGACTTCTCGTTGTTAGGCATGTGAATCTACATTATAACTTTACTTCACTCTAGATCCACATAAATCTCATTCTTGGAGATGACATGCCATGAAAGCTTACCTTTTGAAATAACAAAATGCTTTTCTTGGGATTTAGGGAAATACCATATTTCTAGTATCTTTTGAAAATTTGTCTCAAATGATGAAGGTGATTTGACCGCTTATTGGAATATATTGTGACATCATTGGGTTGACCATGACACTCTAATAAATCAATCCTTGGAATGCAATATATGGTTACATTCCCGACTTCATGCATAAGGTGTTTTTAATTAATCAGTCTCAACTACTATAACTTGATTTTATTTGGAGAAACCATATAATAATGAGAACATTTTGGTATTAAAAATGAGCAAAAAGATCTATTCCATTGAAGAAATAGAGCATTTATCCTTGTTGGGCTCCTATTTTACATTGTGGAATTCCACATAGTGTATGTTCTCCCTTGGACTTTTCCTTATACTTACTAGATTTGAAATCCTAGCTAAATGGTGAACTTTAAGATGAAGTTGGCATCCAAGAATTTATTTGACTCCTTCAATATTAATGATTCCAAATTTGGATGAAATTTACAAAGCTTCTCTTATAAAGGATATAAGTTTTCTTTGAAAGCGATGATGTGTTATATGATTTTTGTGTTTTACGTCTTCAAATTCTCATATGTCCAAGCAAGACATCCTTATAATTCACAAATAGCTAGATACATATTTTCTTCACAACATGTTCCCAAATTGAGGTATTTGGGATTTTCCTAGGTACTCTAGTTGACTAATTCACGATTCATGGAAGAAGTGTTTGTCTTAGCATTAATTGTTAATAGAAACCTTGCTTTTAGATTGAAAGAAATTTCCAAAGTTGGAACCCCTTTAGGTATTAGGTTTCCTTTGAAATTATTTAAGATATCTCTGTAGTTCTATATAGCAATTTCATTTTCCTAATCATCTATGATAGCGTCCTTGAAGGTGCCTAAACCCAACTATTCACTCATCATCACTAAATATGTTGAAGTTTACCAGCAGACAGATGCTTCTACATAATCTAGGTGTCAAGCATGAAGGAGTTGTCCCAAGTCTCATTTTGGAAACTTTCTTAATTAACCTCAATTAATTAAGTTGGTTGTTTTTTATAATTTTCCAAAGCATAACTTAGGGAAAATGAATTATTTAATGTTTTCTATTGAGCTAGGAAAGTCTGATGAAAGGTAAGTTAATTACATTAGTGACTTGAACTTAATATTAAATGTTGATCTCAAGTGAGGTGAGATTTAAACTTCGTCATCAATCATTTTGGGGATTAGGTTTAGGGGTTTAGCTCAATAAGGAATTATAAAAGGAAAACTAAGGAGAGAAGAAGGCACATATTCGAGAAAAACATTTTCTTACTGAATGAGAAAGCACAATGGGTGAAAATTGAGTTTTGCCTAAGTATTTAAACTTAGGACAAGGGAAGAATTTGCAGTAGCATTCTTGCAGAGATGAATGCTATACAATAGGATTTCTCAGTAGTCATACAAGCAAATCTCTAGATTTTATCTTTGTGTAAATTTTTTAATGCGAATTGTAAATTTTTTAGGGCCATTTTTCAAGTTAGGGAGTCCTCATTATTCTAATTAATAAAGTTAAGTTCAAATTGAGGGTAAATTTTTATATGTGTAAATTATTTCCGGTGTTTGATTATGTTGAAAATTTATGAGATGAAATTCTAATGTAATTCTTATTCAAAAAACTCAAATTTAATTTTTTTATGTTAATAATCTACTAGGAATACCAAATCAAGTATGAAATTAGAATTTTAACAAAATACCCTCCAACTTATGATACTATCTCACATTAGGGACCTAAAAATCAACTAAACAAAACAACCCTTATTCAAAGGGGAAAATGTTGAAGCTGCATTAACTAAAATGTTAGTAGCATCATTTTTTTGAGCGAGGAATAAAAGTGATATTAAATGGATTAAATTATCAATCGACCTCCAAAACTCCTATTAATAACCTTTTAGGTAAGCAAAAAAACAATTTATGGAATTTTTTACTAGTGTGATGATAATTCCCAAGTCAACAAAAACTTTTAACTATTTAACCTTCAGGCCAATGGATTTTCTCAAACCTTGAATAAGTGCCTCATATCCAATTGTGTTTGGTGCACTTAAACTCTAATCGGTATGAAATAAACATTCTTTGTTTACGTGGGTTAATTAGAATAAAATTTTCCCCAAGTCCTTCTTATGACCTAGAGCCACGAAAAAACCAAATCCAAATTTTACTATATATTTCTACACTAGTTGAACTATCCGAGTAACCAATTCTACTACTCTACGACTCTTGGTGTTATTCAAAGTGCAATGAAAGAGTTTGGACTATGTGTTTGATTCCAAGGATGATTGCTAAGATGCATAACATCATATTGGATTTCCAAAAAGAAATTTCCCAAAATTAAACGAGAAAATTTGATAGGTTCATTTTGACCTTCTAACTATGTAATGATGTGTTTCATATGGGCTTTCCTATCCACCCTGATTTGATTCATCCTTACCTTTTATGTCATCCACAAGAGAGAGTAGTTAGTGACAAAGTACCTAAGAAATAAACCATGAGATTTGAGAATGACAATAACAACATTGTCAATACTTTAGCAAACCCGTGGATCTGATGCTAATCTCATGATGACATCTTTTAGTTCACCTATGAACTTTACATCAAACCTATTTAACTAAATAATTTTGGTTATGCACTTGAAAGAAAAAAAATCGAGTCTGTGACAAACATAGTATGTCATTACATTATATTGCACTCCTAAATATACTAAACAATTATTCACATTATACATATAAATTTCAAAATTCAATAAGAATGGGGCATCTATGACTTTGAATGCATGATCATGCTGGTTATGGAAGGAGCGAATGAAAAGAAAGGTTTTGTGTAGTTAACCCATAACCGCGTGTTCATAGATGACCCAAAACCATCATGATTACAATGTGCCAAGTGCCAATAAAGAGAATGGTTTTGTGTGGTTGAACCATATCCATGGGTTTATGGATGATCCATCACTGGTTTGGCAATAGAAATATTGGAGAAAAATTTTGTGTGGTTTACCCATAACTGTGGGTTTGTGCATGACCCAGAACCGTGACAATTATTTTTAATTTTAATTAATTATTATTATTATTTTAATTTTTTAATTTATTTTAATTTGTTAATTTTTATTTAATTTAATTTATTTTGTTTTGTTTAATTTTAATTTTAATTAATTAATTATTATTATTATTTTTAATGGACCTCTTGCTACAATTGTGTTGATAATTTTTTTGCAGGTAATGAACTAAAATTTCGTCATATATCCATTTGAGGTATTGAAGATACCTTTCCATTGATATAAGATAATTGCTTTGTGATGACCTGTAGAGTGAGAAAATCATTTGTGAAACTCAAGGTACGCATGGCCACATTTCTTTACGAACATGCATGACTTCAATTGATGATATATATCAAAACATAAAGCCAAATAAAAGTCCGTAAATATATATTTGAGCTCATGAAAAATCCTTTAAAATGAGTTATTGTGCATCCTCTGAAGTGTTTCGTAGAGGTCATGGCGCTTGCATGAAGTTTGCTAAAGATTGTTGGTTTATGTTCAATCCCTTATTGTGCTTCTATGGCGGCCATATCATGATGGAAACACTAAGAAATGGTTGAGATGAGATCATACAAGATTCTATGTGCTACTGTTGTCATTGCTACAACTCCCTCCAAAATTTTGGTTATGTTTGAATTTTAGAGCCTACTTGTCATCATGTGAAGTGTCGCTTTTGATCATCAAGTGTCATTTTATGTTTTTGTACATGTTTCAAGTGTCCATGTCCCTTCCAAATTGTCATCAGAATGTGAATATTAACTATAACATACTTTTTGGCCATAGTGCACTTTCTAGCCACAAAAATGACACTTATGTGTCACAACTGCTCATGTTTTGTCTGTTGCACTTGGAGAATGTTTGTGAACTATCATTTTGATGTATATTTCTTAGTCTTAGGTCCCGTATGAGTTGTATTGATGATTTGAGATGTATAACGCTTGATCTTACTCCTAACTCACTATGTTTTTCCATGCTTTTCCCTTCCATAGTAATTTTTCTGATCTTGCAACTCCTCATCTAAGCTAGGAAGAGTGAACTGTGAATTTATAGAGCCTAATAGTGACCATCCTTGTTAGGGGGAAATGTGCCCTATGCCATTTTGAGCCTCCTCTCTCTCTTGCACATTGCACAATTCTATTCAGCAATACCCCTTTCGTTGCTGGTTACTCTTCCTCCCTACACTATCCTACCTCTGGCTCCGAATGTAGCACTATGTGCACTTCCAGTAAGTAGTGATGCCCTTCCTTGTGCCTTGGAATTATGCCCTACACCCACCTTGTGGCCTTGACCTTCCTCCCTAGTGCATGGTGCAATCCTAGTGAATAGTCCTTGCAACTTTGCTTCTTGGAACTGTGCCATGCGCTCACCACGCCTCCTCCTCTTCCCGATTTTCACATGGCACAATATCAATCAGTAGTACTTTCCTCCCTGTCTCCTAAAATTACACTCTTCACCCAGAAGGTCCTATCTCTCTCCCTTGGACATGTTTTATCCACACTCTGTACATTAAATGAATCATCATGATTAGGAGAATTTTGGGCTAATTTTTGCTTGCCATGAGTGATCCTTAACTTTATATGTTCTTAGTAAGCATGTAAAAGGATTTTGGGTTCCAAGTCATCAATTTCAATGACTTTCCTTATTTTCATCACATGATGATGTAATTTTTGAAAATATTGTAAATGTAACTATGTGGAAGTCCAAGAGTCACATATGGACAAAAGAGTCACTAGGAAAAGTGAAAATGTCTTGTGGAAGTTCGAAGGTCGTGTTAGAAGTCCAAGAGTCATGAGGGTAGTTCAAGAGTCATGGGGATATGAAAGTTCATCCCTCTTGTTATAAAAGAAGCCTCATTACTCAAGCAAAGGACTTTTTCATCTTGCCTTATCCAACTAGGCATTAGAGAGAAACAATATTCTTTTGGGGAGAAAGTAGTGGCTTAATGCTCCACTATTTGAGCTAGTGGTGTCTCATTGTAACCATGTATCTTAGAAATTTTTATTAATAATTTGAAGCTCATTGAGGCAACACACTTTCACGCATGTATCGTGAATATTGTGAGACTATTTTTTATCTGTTTGCGGTATGTGTTTATTTTATCCATGTACTACATAAATTGACTATTTCATTGACTATGGTGCTTATCTTGTTGAATGTGTGTTTTAATTACTTTAATGATCATTATGTCTATGTGAACTATTTCACTATATGGTTAACGATTCTTTCATATGTATGTGTGTGTGTCTTTATTAGAATAGTACTACTACTTTTCTTCTAGAGACTCACTTTCTCTTCCCTCCCATTGAAACAACCTTGATACATTTTACAATTGAAAATTTCACACGGCTTAGTTACTTGCTTATTCGAAAGTACATGTGTGTTTCTCTCCTATGCTTACTATTGCAACCAAGGAAAATATTTAAGATAATGGAAACCAGACCATTTTCCGGACGGGGCTTCTATACCAAATAGTGTGAGGTCTAATTGGGAATTGATATTGGGGATACCCCTTGTGTGTTGGAAATTTCCAACACCATCAAAATTCTAGCGCTAGAAGGAGGGTAGCCCTTTTATGGTTCTAATAAAGAACCTTTCATGTAAGGGAGTAACAATCTGAGTTCAACTCCAACTCACATTCTTGAGATAGGAGAGTCCTCTCACCTAAGTCTGGAACGTGCATTTGAAGTCACTTACGAGAAATTTTGGACAATCCAACCTATTACCCGTCATTTTGAAAGAGCCCTTGGATTACTTCTTGTCACTATTATTCTTCCTCATAAGCCAATAAAGAAAGAGACAAATTGTTGTGGCGTGTTAGTTTCTTTAGTGGAATATTTGGTTATTTGAAGCCTTGAATAGTTAGTTGATCCTACTGAAGGAATACATCAAAAAGGGGATCTTCCATCTATAGAGGAAAATCTAGACTGTGACGAGGATGATTTTTCATTCTCTAACGAAGAAGAGTCGAGATAAGAAGAAAATCCTGATTATCACAAAGATTTGAATGATGAAGGAGAATACTCTTTAGAATCAGAGGGTAAAGAGGAGGAGGAAAACAAAGACATGGCTGATTAGCAATTTGACTAGATGGCCCAAGGGCCTCTTGCTCCTCTGGTCAATCTTCATCATATTCCTAAGCACCCAAAAAATATGCTCTCAAAATTTGATCATGATAAGAAGATAAAAGCTGAAGACCATATTGATGACTTCTATATGTACTTGCGGATGCTAGAGGTACGTTTTGATGTTGTTGATTGTAGATTTCTTTCATACAGTTTGGAAGGTAGAGCATCAATTTGATATCATATTCTTTTGCCTAATTCAATCCATAATTAGAGGGATTTCAAAAAGTTGGTTTTCGATAAATTTATTGATAATAAAACTCCTGTGATGTTTCTCAAAGAACTCAAAAATCTTAAAATGGGGGACAAGGAAAAAGTAAAGGGATTGAATCATAGATTTACATGTTTAATGAATAAGTTCCCCACTGATGTTCAAGCACACGATTATGTTAACAAAGATTATTACGCCATTGCCTTGCCTACTAATATTTTTGTATTTATTAAAAGAGCTTCAAAGGACACATTGGATTTGAAATTTGCAAAAGAAATTGTTGTTGATAAGGAATTACATTCTATCTGAGCTATCGATGATCATGAAGATTCTAAAGACTCTAAATAAACTGGTAATAAGCCTCACGCCTATTCCACTAAAACCAAAGAGAAAGATTCTTTTTATATGGAAATCTTGGCTAAGTCTTTGAAGTTGCTCACTAATGAAGTATCTGAACTAAAGAGGAAATCAAGTGAGGAATCTACCAACAATAAGTCCTTCAATCCGCCTTTATTTAAGAAGAACAATAATCAACTGACAAAATCTACAAAAAGCTCCAATGTTGTGTTTAATATTGAAAGCTTGGGCATGGACAAATTTTGTACTTTCCATCAAGAGAGGCACTCAAAGAAGACATTTCCACAATGGAATCACAACATGAATGCTATGATGACAAATTTCATACACTTTATTACCAGAGGAGCAATTTGAGTAGACTGAAGAAGTAAGTGAATCAACCATGATAGAGGAAAGTTCAGGTGTTGGTAACTTAGTTAATTCATTCGATGTTATATTCAACAATCATAAACAAAGTGTCAATGAACGCCCAAAGTGAAGCTCCTCCACAACAAGAAACTCAACAATACAACTTGAGAAGCAAAGGACTAGTTTCTGGGCAAGAAACCACCTACTAATCCTTCTCAGAATTCACAAAATAAGTCTGGAAGTGCTCCACCTCCTAAGAACACTTCCACAAGCAATAAAAATAATTCCATTACTCTTGAGGCTTCGAACAAAGCTACACCACCTAACACTTCGACACAACCTCCTAAGGAGGAAGAGATTGATTATAACATTACTAGGGATATGAAAGGGGCTCAATCTAGCATATCAATATTTGAGCTCGTGAAGATAACAGGACAATGTGAATTAATCATCCAAGCATTTGCATCATAGCCTCTGTCAGGTAATGAAGTTTCTACTTCGAAGGCATTTTCCGGTAAGTCTCATGGTATTATTGAATCTATAGTTAACGCTGCTAATCTGAATTCCCATACTACCTACCCCCTTTTATTTTAATGGTTGAAATCTTTAACTATAATGTACATAATTGTCTTGTTGATTCTACTGCATTTGCAAATGCCATGTCGTGACCTGTCGCCAAAAAGATTAATGCAAAATGGGAAAATACCAATGCCCAAATCATACAACTCGATAGTTCACTAGTCTAGGAAATTAGTGAACTTAATAATGTTATCATCCATTTATCATCAGATGATAGAGTTCACCAATGCATCAATATTGTTTTCTTGGACATTCCTGAAGCCTATGGTTTGCTTCTAATTAGAGACTAGTCTAGCAAACTAAAATGATACTTTTCTATGGATTGGTCACATTTATAGCTTCCTTACAAGGGAAGAAATAATCAAATTTGAGGAGAGAGTGAATCTTATATGAAACATACCCTAATAGTGTTTGAGGGACATAATAAGCCAATAAAATTTGCACGTGATTTTTGGAAATTATTTCTAGAGGTTGACCACGAATGTTATCAAGCACAAACATCCCCTGTACTATCTCATACACAATTGGAGCTCCTTCCTTGTAGTCCAACTGGTGCTAATGAAAATGGATGTACATACTACTAGTGTAGGAACTAACTCAATAGTTGCTAACATTTGGTCTCTATATTTTGATGGTTGTAAGACTCAGGATGGTTCCAAAGTTGGTTGTATTCTTATTGACCCTCAAAATAAAAGGTATATCTTATCAAGCCTCTTGGATTTTAAGTGCACAAACAATATTGTTGAATATGAAGCACTTGTTATGGGATTAAAGAAGGAAATAAACCTCAAGGTGGAAGTACTCAAGGTAATCAATGATTCAAAGGTTGTTACCCACCAGGTACAAAATACCATTCATTTTGTTTCACCTAATTTGAAAAATTACAAAGAGGCATGACATCTCATTTCATACTTTGAAGTATTTAATATCAATTATATTCCTAGAAGTTGAATATTGCCGCAAATTTTTTAGCCAATGCAGCTGCTAGGATGTCACCATTAAAAGATGGATTTTCTATAGAGATTATTTATAAGCCATCTGTGCCTGAAAATGTAACTAACTTTCATGTATTTATTGATGACTAACAAATACTGCACTTCATGAGAAATGCAAATGTTTTCGAATATGCGACTATTGAATAAGATGAGCATGAAAACATCTTGCATGAAGCAACTCAAGCAGCTAAAGGAAACATTATGCCCAAAGGTGTGGTATCTCTTGAGAAACTTTATGAATTGCAAAACCGTTTTAGAGGAACAAAAAATACAAGACTCAAAGCTCAACGCTATTGCACGAACAAGTAAATTTGGGAACAAATGAAGATCTGAAATATGTGAATCTCAATACATGTTGTTCTCCTAAAAAAATGACAGGATTTCATCTGACTCTTCAAACAATATCAAGATGTATTTGCATGGACATATGATGATCTAAAGACATATGATACACGTATCATCCAACATGTAATTCCTATAAAAGAAGGGGTGAAAATGTTTCAGAAGAAGCCAAGAAAAGTTAATCTGAAGTTCAAGCCACTAATTGAAAAGGAATTCAGGAAGTTGTTGGATTCTCACATCATCTTCAAAGTTACCCATTCTACATGGGTTTCCACCCTGGTTCCTTTCAAGAAAAAGTTCGACGGGATATTTTGTGTGTTGATTTCAGCGACCTCAACATGGATTTAGATAAAGATAGCTACCCCATTCCATATATGGAGTAAATACTTTAGATGATATTTGGGTATGAAATTTTCTCGCTACTGGATGGATTCTCTGGATACAATCGAGTGCTAGTAGCGGAGCTAGATAGACTGAAAACCAAATTCAGGACGAAGTGGGGAACTTTTTCTTTTAAGCACATGCCATTTTGACTCATTAATGCTGGTGCAACATTCCAATGGACCATGGAAATTGCATTTTGTGGATTTATCAGCTAGAGTGAGGTTTTCTACTTGGATGACGTAACAACGTTTTCCAAAAAAATATTTGATCATATTCATCATCTAAAGTATATTTTTGAGCGATGTCACAAGTATGGAATATTACTAAATCTGAAGAAAAGCATCTTTAGGGTGTGTGAAGGTAACCTTTTAGGACACAATATCGCTAAGAGTGGAATCAAGGTTGACCCAAAGAGGGTCAAGGCTATTTCTCAAATCCATTTTCTTGTGAACAAGAACTCAATGCAATCCCTCTTGGGAAAAATTAATTTTCTACAGAAATTCATCTCTAATTACGTATATATCATTAAGTCATTACAAGAGATGATAAAAAAAGATGCCATATATAAATGGGAAAATAGTGATAAATATGCCTTTGCTTGAATCAAGCAAGCCATTGTTGATGCCTTAACCTTATACAACTCAAATTTTGGCAAATATTTCATGTTATACACTTCTGCTTCTGACATGTCCATTGTGGCTGTATTAACATAAAAAGGTAATCAAGGAAATGAGCGACCTATATCCTTCATGCGCACTAGTTTACAGGGATCAAAATTGAATTATACTTCCATTGATAAGAAATCATACATATTATACAAGGTGGTTAATTATTTTAGGCATTACCTCCTGAAAGCCCATACTATTATGTATGTACCCCACCCAATAGTTAGATCACTACTTGTACAACAAGAGTTGGGTGAGAGGAGGGAAAACTGGATGACATGCCTATAAGAATATGATCTTGAATTCAAATTGGTTCATACCATCAAAGGCCATGGTCTCTGTCAACTCACAGCAGAAGCAATGGATTCACTAGAAGAGGATTCTTATGGGTGGGAAAGAGAGATGGAGATGTATAATGTTGAGCTAGTTTCTCCTACAAGTAAAACCACATCCTTGTATGCAGACATATGACAATACTTAGAGCACGACACACTTAGAGCATGACACCTTGCCTTCTCACCTATCGAAAAAATATAAGAGGGAAATACGACTTAAAGCTTCATCTTACCAACTAGTGCATGGTGTGATTTTTCGGAAGCACCATAATGGTGTCTTGGTCAGATGTTTAGAGCCTCCAGATTTAGAAAGGGTGTTAAGAGATCTTCACAATGGACCACTAGGTGGGAACTTCGTAGGTGATACCACTGTTCATTAGGTGATGAGGGCTTGTAACTATTGGCCCACGTTATTTAAAAATTCTCATACCTACGCCCGGAAGTTCCCATTTGTCAAAGGTGTGTTGGTTGTGATCAAAATTCAATTGGCTGGGGTAAAGATGAGTTGAGGGTTACTATAATATGACTCAACTTCCTATGTGACCTTAAGGAAATGGAGTCGACAACTAAAGACCTTAATGACTTACCTCAAGTGCCACAGGACCTCCAGGAGTAACCTAACCCTTCCAGGTGTCCAAACCCTTAGACAACTCACTTTTTCCCTGGCCTTGAGCCCTTGTCACTCCCTTGCCAAAGCCTCCATGTGAATATGGGTTCCTAGTCACTCCCATAGGCCTGTATCAATGCGACTGTGGCCTTTTTCTTCTAGTGTTGTGCCAGTGCATGTGAGAATTAAGGCTAATTTCTAGGGCTTGGGCTAAGCCTCTGCCCAGAATGCATGAAAATTAGAGAACTCATAAAAGACACGAAGACAATGCTTACAAACCAAAACTGGAACTAGGAATTGAACTGAACGTCCCCAACCGGGACTAACATTTTTTCAAACACTTGGTAGATATGCCACCTATAGGACATGAATGCAAGTATGGACATAAGGGACTAAAAACTTAACTGAGGTTTAACAAGAAGGGTCTCTACCTCCTCACATTAACTGTTATATCATCAATCAGGTCTTGCATTCATTATTTATTTAGTTACAAATAAAAACATGAATAGAGCCATGAATGAGAACTCTCATATAACCATGATTATGACCAACATACAACTAGATAAATAACCATAAGATAACAACCATTAAAGCCACATAATAACCAATTCATTTATTTACCAAAAGCAAGAGAAACTTAGCTTTGATTAACCATAGGAAATTACCAACCAAGTTCGGGACTTCCACGTTCCACATGACCATATATTGGCTAAACCATATCTTTCTTTCAGCCAATCACCCCCGTGGCATATTCCAAGCATTAATGTGGGATCTCATGGGATAAATCGATCCAAAGACAACCAAGGGAATCCAGAGGTTAAACCACCTCCACCCTCTCCATACAATAATCACACCTAAACTAGTATCGAGATCACAAAACCAAACTGAGATTGGAAACCTCAGAATTTCTTCACCATCCTTGAGGAATTTTCACCCTTAGGCTTTACCGTGTATCCCGCCATTACTGGTCAAGGGAATCATAGGCCTTTGGGAATTTTACCAAGCGCACCTCACCCAGGATTATGAAAACATCCAACAACTGAAAGCTAAAATCAAGAACAATCCTATCACACCATGGCCATATTGAAATGGAAAGGTTAAGCTAAAATCCACTGTCGAATCTCGACAAAATGCATGTCAATGATAACAAAAGAACCATATACCAACATGCACTTACCATGCATGTCAAAGCGAGCTAGGAAATCACACATGCAATATATTGCTTGCAAGTATTCCCTCTGAAGCTTCTTGATCCTTGCCTTCCTTTGCTTTCCTTGTCCTTGTTTTACTTTATTTTCCTTTCCTTTCTTTTTCCTTTCTTTTCTTGTCCTTGTTTTCTTTTCTTTTCCTTTCCTTTCCTTGCTTGCTTACTTTCTTTCTCCTCTTGGTGCTCTTCTCCTCTCTGAAGCTAAATCAAAAATTGAACTGAAAAAATGTGACAAAAAGCTACCAACTGATGCTCATAAGCCTTTTTATTAATGAGGCCTCTATTTTCTTCAATTTTCCATTATTTTCCTTCATTTTCCCCCTCACATGCAACCTATGACATTTCAACTTCCTTTTCTCCTAATTTCCATTATTTTCATAAATAATGTGCCAAAATACGTTTTTTTTTCCTTTTCAAAGCCTTAGCCATTGCCTTTGCCAATTTCCCCTTAGCCATAAAACACAACAAGTGACTCCCACTAGGATATTTTGCCCAACATTCAGCTTGGAATGAGTGTGCCTTGCCCATGGTATTATTTTACCTTTATTAACTTTACTACATGAAATTTTAACTTGGGGATGTTATGAACCCCTTCCCCTTAGGGGAACACCGTCCTTGGTGTTCAATGACACCTACAACCAATAAGACCAATGAAAATAAAATCTTACTTCCTATGGAGCTTTATAACTTAGCTCATTGTAGTATTTAAAATCAATAACCTGCCGAAAAGAAAACCAACACACCACTTAATAGAGCTTTATAACACAACTCATTATGGTATTTACAATATCAACCACATATACATTCATGCACATTTGATTCAACCAACAAATAACCATATTGTCTATGGATCTTTATAAATACAGCTCGATACAATATTTACAATAATATACACATATGCACATTTTCTCAACCGAAAAAGAAAAGGATATGATGCATGCATCTGCAACAAGGGAGTCTAGAGGCTTAGACCTCCAGCCTCAAAGTAATACCAAGATTCACCTCCTTCCCAGGAAGTACAAAGTCCATTGCCAAATTTAAACCTGCATGCATTGTCCAACGCTACAGTCATGTGCCACTTGGCCTCTCAGTGAACAATTACCTGCTCATTGTTCCAGGGCACACTCCCAATGTGCATCTAATTTCATATGGAAATGCTAATGACCAAAACAAATCCATCCTCGACCTTCCCTTCTCTGCTACACAGTCCCTTGAGAAATCTGGTCATCCCCTTCCATGCAGTCACACACCTTCCAAGTTCCCTGACATCCCCTTTCCCGGGCGATCCATCCCTTGGCAAGGCTTCCTCGCATCGAAAGGTTAAACAACCAAGGCACATCCCTGCCTTAAAACCAACATATTGATCATAACATGCTCATGGAAATCAATGGAAACTATTGGGTACCAGTGTCCCACAATGACCCTTCTCCTGAAGTGCCTTACGAGCATATTGATGCATGTTCCAATTCCTTTTCCCACTACTGCTAATCCTTGTAGTCAGTTTCAACCACCCAACCGAGCATTTCCATGCTTTCCTGCACCAAGCACATAATTTCCATTAGACAAAAGAAATTGAAATAAATTCAAATCATACCTCATTGGTGGCCCATCAATAAGGTACACTTGCAACTCTGTTTACTTCCTGTCACAACAAGTCAAACCAGATCTTTGACCAAATCACCATGTATAAACATATCACATCCGGTTAGCTCAAAACACAACTATCATAAATCATAATCATAGATCAAATGCATAATTAAATCTGAAATAAATTACTTATAGTTATATTTCAAATGGTTCTTTTCTTTTGGCTTTGTTCTTTGTCCTTTTTGTACAAACACTGAATCGGTTGCCAAACCCGACAGGCACCAAGTTCCTACTCTTTAAGCAACAAGGGAATTCAGAGACAGAGCCACCTCCTCCCTCAATATCAACAACAAGGGAATCCAGAGAATAAATTCCCTCAACCCTTAATAGCAACAACAAGGGCATCCAGAGACTAAACCACATCAACCATCAATAACAACAACAAGGCCATCTAGAGACTAAACCGCCTCAACCCTCAATAGCCACAACAAGGGCTAGACCTACCATACCTGTCTATCCCATCACATTGTACAACACATACACATACACAATGTACAACACAACACATACACCTACCCCTGGTGTACGACACCACATATACAGCTACACCCGATGTACAACACAACACATACACCTACACTTGGTGTACAACATGATACATACACCTACACGTGATGTACAACATGAGACATACACCTACACCTGGTGTAAAAAATCACACATACAACTATACCCGATGTACACCACAATACATATATGTACACACTGTATAATACCATGAATACACATGTTGTGATACAAAGAATACACAATACCTGTAACACCATACCAAATATATACAACATGACATGTACAACATGTACAAAATACCACATGTAAAACATGTGCATAGTACCACCTGTACAAAACGCCATCTGCACAATGTGTACACAACACCACACGTATGTGACACCACTTACACAATGTGTGCACAACAACATATGTACACCACACCACTTGCACAACGTGTACACAACACTAGTTGTATGACGTGTTGCTTTCTAGGTAGATCCTCTCTGCAGACATGGGCGATCCCTCTAGCCCAATGAGTGGGACTAGCAACCTACAGGACAATCTACAAGACACTTTCCTAAATTACATTCGAAATGAGAGAAGAGGAAGATGAACTACCTCGTTCTAATGCTATAACACACTCCTTTGTTGAATATCTTGAATCTCTTGCTCCTCAGGCTCAGCTCTATTGCTCACAACGTTTGAATACCTGCACAAGAGATCAAATACACAACAAAGCATACAAGTGCAATAAGCATAATTGAAAGTAATATACTTACCAGATCAAGGAGAATTAAAATAAATGATGCATTAACGCACAGATTTATGGAAATTGAACCAACAGTTGTATATATTAATGAAATAAAGGAGGAAGCATACAACCAAGCCTTGATGTCAATAAGCTCTCCTTGAGTTAATGTCCAAGTCCAAGCTCAAGCTCTCCAAGCACTCCTTCTCCAAGCCAAATGAGTATAATGTAGGTAGTATCTCAGCATAAGGGTGAAAATAATCAGAGACCAACCATTTGGGAATGGGAGAGGATGAATATATAGGCAGGGAAAGGGAGTTAGGATCTCTCTAAAGATTGGAGAAGGCCCTAATCTCAAGGAGGTAGCTCATAGGGATAAGATCAAAGGGAAATATTGGGAGAATTTGACCACATCCACGCCGAACAACCTCCAACTCATCATTCAAGAAGCCTCTAGATCAAAAAGCTCCTTTTCCTCTTTGGGAAAACTCTCCTTTTAGGGATCAACACGAGTATCCAAGTAAAAAGCACCCTAGAAGTGTAAGACTAGTATAGTGCAACTTGTTATGAGCACTAGTTGCAAGTGTCATGGCCACAATGGTCTTGAAATTAGGGTTTTAGAGCCTACTTCTTCAGGGAAGGCCCAAGGCATGTTTCCATCAGCGTTTTAGGGAGGATTTGAACTGCATATCAGGATGGGTACATTGCATGATTTCCAAGTTTCAGGCACTTCAGGTGATCCAGGTCTGGGTGTGACAAAGGACCCTTCCAAGACCTTTTAATTTCATGATGTGTTAATTTGCATTTTTAAAAGAACATAAATGAATACATCTGCATGTTGTAAAGAAGAGGAACATGATAATCATCAACACAGGAAAACATAAGCCGTTGATAACGGAGTTCGTCCAGGAGGGACTACGTCTCTGCGTCCTGATGTCAAGATGGTGTAGGCCGCTGCATTAAGTGTTGTCAATAGTGATGATGTACATAAGAGGTGATGTCGCTATCATACAAGGAAAATTCCCACACTCAGGAGTGGCTCCAAGACATGTTCCACTACAGAAACTCTCGGTAAAAAAGGACTCCTATCAGTATGACATAAAATCATGCATGATGAGCATCCCACCAACATGGCATAAAAGGAATCTCAATGCAAACATACATGGCGACAACAGGAGTATCCCATCAACATGACGACAAAGGGATCTCAAACAAAACATGTTGAATCATGACAACAAGTACATCACACAAATGATTCTGCGTCACATCAAGCAGGAATCATGAAACAATTATGAAAACAAGATCCCACATCAAACATCAAACAAGGATCTGTGTAGCACAATGCATAGAAACATAAGTACATGAATACACTGCATATACCTCACATCTTGGGGCGATCTGAAGAAGAGTATGTCAAACTGCTGAAGCTGTTCGTGTCCTCGATCTCACGACATCAATCGCATGGAAATTGCTGCTCGCACATGAATGCTGAAACTTTCATTCCACTTAGAAAAGTGGCTGAAGAATAGGATGAGTAAACGAAAAATATGAACGCACCATCAAATTTGTGGCATCGAATAGTGAAAAATTGATTGTCAAATTCTTGAATTCTGAGAAATTGAGAATCTGGGGTTCAAGGAATCTTTTAGATTCCCCTTAAATTCCTCAAAGATTATATTCCATGGGTGGAATGGAAATATGCAACTCAAAAGGTGAATCTGACCTCTCCGTTGCGATCCCTGCGGAAAACCGTGAAAAATGACTATAAACTGGACTATATTCCGACATGGAGAAAAATTACCTCCTCGGGAAAATTTCAAGGATCATGGTTCCACCTCCATACTGAAAAATGGCCAAAAAGGCAGAAATTTGATGGAGAAATGGACAACACCATTGCGTTCGTGGCGTCGAGAAGTGCTAAAACCATATTAAATGTCAAAATCTGACAAAATGAAAATTTAGCCCTCCTATAAAATTCTGCCTCAAACTACGTGCATTACCTCCTCCCTCCTGGATGCACTGACAAACTGTGTTTAAATAAAATTTCACTGGTGGATTTTCCCAAGTTGGTAGTTGGCTGAGTTGGTTAAGGAGTCCGTTAGTATGGAGGAGGTCGAGTGGTCAAACCCCGCCTCCTTTTTTTTACAAACGAATCTTTAAAATTTTGATTGGGTCACCCACCGTATCTCCGCTGGCTCCATATTTTAAACGTCTGGTGGTTGAATGTTGCGGTTGGGTCCGTGCCCCAAGGGCCGACCCACCCAATTCATATATTGTTTGTTTCAATTAAGCCATGGTGGGGGGTGGCGGGGTCATTGCCACCTACCTAGTTTGTTTATTGTTACAAAAGTCTCAAGGGATGTGGGGAGGGGCCGGGGGTTGTGGTCCACCCCTCCATAATTATGTTGAATGGCTATGAGTTGGGGTAGCGGGGTTAGTGGCCCGCCACCCCCTTTTTTATATTTCGTTTTATTTTTAATAAAAACAAAATGTGCAATTTTTTGAAATTTGGTTTTTGATCAAAGGGGTCATTTTAAATAGGCAACGATTTCACCTAGAATCTGGCTAGAGTTGGCTGGATTCCGTCTGCTAGAAAAAGTCTAAATTGTCTCTCCATTAAGTCTGCCCAATCAACAAAATTCAACCCAACTTTGACTGCCTCTATCTCCTTCATTCGGACTCGGATTGATGAACCATTTGCACCACCGTGATCACGACGACGAGATCTTTAACATGAACCTGGTTCAAGCATAATCCAAACACTTTGATTTTTGACCATTCATAAGCCCTCTTTGTCCTGTGTGTGTCTCTGGAGCCACTTGGATCATCAGGGTATGACACAAGGAAGTGCAGGAGCCGTGACAAAATACTATGTAACAGATGCCCCCTAAAGCATGAATGAAGAACAGGGAGTGATGACTGAGATGCTTTACAAGATTTTGCAAGGACGAGAACAAACACTGTCAGGAGACTTGCAAATCAAGGATGCATATACATATAATATCTGATATCAAAACATGAGTCCACACACAACCATCCAAATAGAAAGGACTATGTGAAAATATCCATGGCATGGGCACAACCATCCGAATGGAAAGGATCATCTGTAAGTCTAAGATCCAAGGTATGGACGCAACCACTTGATATAGAAGGATCATCATCATCATAAACATTAATTCCCACGGTATGGTCACAACCATCCATATAGAAGAAACATGTGTACAATCATGAACAATACATAACTCCACACAACCTGAGTCATATTAGAAAAAACTCAAGGTCTTGCGCTCCATCCATAACTTGATCAAAGTATGAATTCTAACATTTGTATGAATGTGTCGAAGTCGAACATGCTATAAAACTACCTGATTAACAGCCAATGATGTGGACCGTAACAGGAACGAGATGAACTGCCAATAATGACAATGGATCTCAAGGTACAACAGTACAATCCATGAATGTGAAAATGAAGTTGAAGTTGAACACTCGTGGAATCATCCGATCGAATGCCAATGATGAAAACATGTCGTTGAACGTGAAGAACTTACCATTAAGGCATGCAAGCTCTAAGGTACTGAAAGGGAGTCTCGAAGTCAAATTCTTGGAAAATGAGCTGAAGTTGACACAAAGTGACTCGTTGAAGGAGGACCACAATGATTCCCCCATCATCGACACAAAACGAGGAATAAACTGGAATAAATGAGTATGATTCAAGAATGTAGAAAAAGGTCAGACAATGTATAGGTAATAAATTGCAGATAGGACTTCTCTTGAACATATCGATGACACGACTCCAGAGTGTGGAAACATTTGACTTAACATAATACCAAGGGTCATGATGACGAAATGGAATAGTCAAATGAGAGGAAAATGGATCACCCAAAACCGGAAAGATAAGTGACTGAGAAAGGATATCCCAAACCCGGCATGATAAACAAATGAGTGCCATGTTCAAAAGCGACATGCTACCTATACAAGAGATGTTTCACTTTCATTTTCCCCACTATTTCTAGCGAGTACCACAATTATTTTTTTATCACAAGCTTGAAGGGGATATCATATGCTTGTTGTATAAGTTCATTCTTCGAATGAATCCATCATAGTAAGTTTTGCGAGCCTTAGGAAGGAGAAACTCGGTCTCATCATAATGACAAGTCTTTCGTTGTTTAATTTTTTACGAGTTCGATAGAAGAATAACTTGGTATCTTTTTCATGTTTAGAGAGTTTGAAAAAGAGACGAAAAATAAAACTCCATCATGTCCATTTTTGTAATTTGTCTCTCGAACCTGAAAAGGTAGAAAACTATATTCAAGAGAACCTCTTGACCATGTCAACCAAGGTGTACCTTTTTCATAAATAGTCAATCTCAGCCCGAAAAAGGGGTAAACATATACTGAGATGACGCCAATTCATTTAATTTAATGAGTTCAAAAAGACAAGTACTCGACGATCTTTTCATATTTCGCGAGTCAGAAAAGAACTTAAAGATGACTCCAGGGGGGTTCCTTTTTCGTTTGTTTTTAACGAGTCTGAAAAAGAGATAAAACAAAAAATCGTTGAATCAGTAAAAGGTGATCATTGTAACCATTGAAAGAACCTGTAACTGCACAAAGACAACCACATATCACTGATATCGAGGAAATAATTAAATCTGGGAAAAAATGTATTTAAAAACTTATAAATAGATCAAAAGTAAATTTTTTTTTTTTACCATTTCACTTGGAGTAAATTGGAGAGTGCATTTTACCTTATTTTGCTTGTTCTTTAGGCAAGCAGTGTGAGAGATCCAGGGCACCATTTCACGAACTGTCAGTTGTAGGTAAGAGCTCTTCCTTTTCTCTTGCTTTTTATTCTAATTTCATGCCATTTCATAGGATTTTTGCTAGTTAAAAGGAAGGATTTCAAATTTTAAAATCGGGGACGATCAACGCAAGTTTGCACATCAGATCTGCGTTGATCACCCCTAAGCCCAAAAGGCTCTCGCGTTTCCAGCGTGAAAATAATTAAAATAGACATGCTGGGCATAGGGTGGAAAAAAGAAAGAGAAATCCTCTCCCTTGATCAAATTTTTTGAGTTTTCGATCCGTGGAAAGGAATTTAATTAATGTAAATGGTTTGTTTGTAGGAGATTTCAACAACATGGTCATCGAATGGAAGGAAAGGGGCCATGAGGTAGAAGATCACCAGGCTGCCCAAAGTGCTGAATGTGTCAACACTTTGAGGGACTACGGGTTATTGAAATTATTCTGAACCCCGGGACTCAAAGCTCAAAATGAGCTGCTACATTATCTTATCAGTCTCACATCAATCTATGGGATGTTGATCTGTAGATCTTCATCATCGGAGACCAAGAACTAGAGTTAGAAGTAGATGATATCTACTTCATTACTGGATTATCTAGAAGAGGGGAAAGCGTTGAACTCTTTGGATCCTGTGATGGAGGTCAGAGCACAAATTCCTTAATCAGAAGGCATTTCTCGGGTGCAGAGACAACTGTGAGCGGGAAGGTGAAGATAACAACCATCGAAAACCTTCCCTTGAGGACAGTTCTACACACCATGGCCCGTATAGCTGGGGCACAAGCTTTGCACGAGATCACGAAATCACAATTCCATTATGTGGTGGATTTCCTCACTCCAACAATGTTCAACTGGTGTGAGAGTCTACTGGTCAACATGAAGAGGCAACTAACCAAATGCAAGTTGGGAAACTTGAAGTAATTCGACTTTGGTTCGATTTGGTCACTTTCTTTTTGGAGTGTGTGCCCTTATTTTGGTACCAGGGGGTAGAAGTGGAGAATCCTGTGCTGGAAATACTGAGAGGGTGGGTGAATCAGTATTCCTTAGCAATTAGCACTTTTAAATCTTTTCAGAGCATTAGTTAATCTTCAGTTATTATTAATGTTTGTGCAGTAATAACAGTAAATAAAAGAACACAGTAGACACAATAATTTTAGGTGGAAAACCCCCTCCGCGTCAAAAACCACCGAACGCTTTTCTAATAAATTCTTTAATCTTTAGCCCCAACTGAATTGAAAGCAACAACTTCCTATAGTTATAGAAAAAAATTCTTCTCCAGCTCCCACTGGAAGGACACCCCAATGCCCTAGTTTCTTCAGTAGTCAATTGAATGGATGCCCCAACATCCTAGACCAACCTACCACCCTGAAGTGTTCACAGGCTCCAACCTGTAGGCAACTTCATGCACCAACTTAAAACCTCCCTGCCACCCTATAATGACTGAAATGAGACAAGAGTGTGGATTCCCGTACCAGGGACAATGATCCACGATAAGATATGGTTTACAATGATTTTGAATGAACACCCAATCACACTATGACCTGCAACCCAACCATGAAATCATCCCAAAAAAGACTCCTATACCTCCCAATAATGCCTTTTCGACTCTAGGCAGTTTGACTCTTTTAAATAATGACTCTTCCAATGATGAAACTTTTATAAATGAATATTTTACAACTTTACAATGATGACTCTTGGCCTTGACACTTATTCACAATATACATATGACTTTCATGTCTTTAAAGGATGTCTCGCTACAATGCTTTCTTTGATTTGATACTTCTGCTCTTGAATTCTTGCTTGAAGTTGTACTTGAATATTCTTCTACCTGCATGCAAAATTTTCTTGACGAAACCAATTCCAAAACGAAACAAAATACCCTTCAACTTACCTCTGCTTGCAAAACACATGTAAGCGCATAATAATGACGAAATAAAAATTAAAATTACAATGTGTACCTGAAGTGTGCTCGTCAATTTTATTGTTGACTTGTTGCAGAAGTAGACAAAGACTTCCACTCTTTATATATGTCTAGACTCTATGCAAGACTATATCCAAATCTGACCTAAAGATATATACAACAAAAACTGATGACAACCCCTAGACTTGTGATGGACCAAGTTCTAAGTATAACAATAGAGACCATTCTATCAACTATGACAATACAAGTAACGTGAACTTACACCATCATATAGATTTAGCAGACTTTGTGTAGCATCAAAAATATGTAGCATCAAATGTGTAGTATCAAGAACAGGACATCCGAAATGTGGTATGAAAACTAACTCTGACATATAGAGACATAAAGATATAACCAGGGCCTTGTATGTACTTATGTTATCTTTAAAAACATATGTCAGAGGTGATACTCATATTTCAAATGTAAACACTAGTCACACAAACCTTTCTGTAGGAGACTTAACCTTGAATATTGATGTGTGGTCCTTACTGCAGTGATCTTTGAATGCATGCTTTTTCTTGCCTTCTAGGAGATCGATATTGAATATGTTGTATCTATGTAATTTCGGATCTCCAGGTTCTGAAATTTCATCCTATGGTAGCCCTTTGAGTCCTCTTTCCAACCCCATATGTTTGATGAAGATTGGATTCTTCAAGAAGAGTTATGCCCAATCTCCCATGATGACTTGATTATAGACTAGTTCAGTAGAGAGAACTTGTACAAAGTTTCACGTGTCATTGTTGCGACCTTCAACCTTGAAAACACTACTCAACAAACTATAGTCCGTTCTATTTTTGTGACTATTTACAAAATTTGAATCCAATTCTCAGAGAGAAAGTTATGACGATTTTCCCAATGTCACCTGTTTGACATTGAATTCGGGAGTCTGCAAAAACCCTAGCTTCCTCAGATCATATCTCTGAAACTATAGCGAAACAAGATCTGAAATTTTATCAAACGGTTCATAAATATGTTGGATCAAATGGGTTTTAATTTCAGATTCTGAAGCTTCACAGAAGAAAAGTCATATAAAAAAGGCCACGATGACCTGTTTGAAGCCACAAAATCCCTGCTAGAGGAGGGTATGAGGGTCATTATTTATATGAATGTCATGAGCTGAGAGGGACCTCAATAAGTGAACGTTGGAGGGATTTTATGAGTGCCATGCCACAACCCCATAGGGTTTTAGCCCACTAACTAGGGTTACTAACTTCAAACATGAATATCTCTCAAACCGTGAAGAATTACTTGGTGTGCCATATATCAATGGAAACATATCGATAAGTAGAAACCATATAGAAGATCCTTGACTCATAATAGAGTAAGTTGTCAAGTCAAAATTCCCATGCAATATCAAGGTAGCCCTTGGTGCTTCTTCGGTTGACATCAATGACAACCACTGATCAACAATCTCCCCCTTTGGCATTGATGACAACACAAGTAATCCCCCTTCGATCATGGCACCTCGTCCTACTGCCTTCTCTCCCCCTTGTCATCAATGGAAAAGGGTAACTCCCCTTGACAAATAGCCATCCTACGGACCTGTACACACCTCAACTCCCCCTTTCTACTCGAGTAGATAAGAGAAAGAGTCTAATTAAAACTTGGGAGAATACCAATCTTTTGGCAAAGATAATCAAATGCTTCACGAGGTAATGGTTTGGTAAAGATGTCAGTAATTTTTTCCTTTATGCCAACATATTTAAGCTTGATATTCTTTTTAGCGACCTGCTCTCTAACGAAAAGATATTTAATCGGAATGTGCTTCGTTTTGGAATGCATCACAGGATTCTTGGAGATACTGATGGTGCTACTGTTATCGTAAAATATGGGAATAGGCTCATTGAACTTGACTTGAAGATATTGCAAAGTTTTCTTCATCCAAAGAACTTGAGTACAACAAGTTGTTGTTGTGACATATTCTGCTTCTGCTGTGGATAACGAGATTGAGGACTGCTTTTTACTTAGCCATGAAACAAGACAACCACCTAGATAGAATGCTACTCCACTGGTACTCTTATTATCATCAACACTTCCTGCCCAATCTGCATCTGTATAAGCTTGGATGAACAAATCATTTCCTTTGGGATACCATAGACCATATTCCGTTGTGCCCTTAAGATACTGAAGAATTCTTTTGATGACAATAATATGAGATTGTTTTGATGCTGCTTGGAATCTTGCTACTTGTCCAACTGCCTACATCACATCAGGTCGGGATGCTGTCATATATAAGAGACTACTAATCATGGATATATACAATCTTTGGTCCACATCCTTTGATGAATTTTCTAAGCTTAACTTGCAAGATGTTACCATGGGGGTAAGGACTGGCTTGCAATCTTTCATATGGAATTTCTTGCGCATTTCTTTGATGTAATTGGTTTGATATATGCATATTCCTTTATCCTGCTGAGAAATCTAAAACCCTAAAAAGTATATCAGTTCACCAATCATAGACATATCAAACTCACTTTGCATTTTTGTGGAAAAGTCTTTACTTAATCTATCATCACTGCTTCCAAAGATTATATCATCAACATATATTTCGATAATTGTTAGGTTATCTCGATCCACTTTCACATAAATATTGTTGTCAACGCTTCCTTTCTTGAATCCCCGTTGATGTAGATATCCGTCAAGATGAGCATAGCAAGCCCTAGGAGCTTTCTTGAGACCATATAGAGCCTTCTTTAATCCGTAGACACAATCTTCTTTATCAGGGAGTAGAAAACCTTCAGGTTGTTCAATGTAAACTTCTTCCTCCAATTCACCATTTAGAAAAGATAACTTAACATCCATTTGGTAGACCTTTATTTTTCTCGAGCAAGCATAAGTGAGAAACATCTTGATAGCTTCCATTCTGGCAACAGTGGAAAATGTTTCTTCAAAATCGATTCCTTCAACCTTTGCATATCCTTTGCAAACTAATATTTCCTTGTTCCTGGTAACCTGTAATCCTTCAATTGTTTTGCTCCCCCTGAACCTATAATGAAACTTCCATCTTGTTCAAACTACCTTCCTATCAATTGTAGACTTGTGCCATATACTGCTGCATAGACTTCTCCTTTACAAACATTAAGGAGTCAACAAGCCAGATTGTTCAAAATAGTGAGTCACCTAACGGGCCATCTTGACTTGAGTCATTATCTAAAGCAACTGTTAATTCCTCATGACCTTTTGATTTTACAAATACTGAAAGCATAATTGCTGAAACCTTGTTATCTGCTTTGTCTTCCTGTACCTATTTCCATTTCTAGGCCTTCTTATTCCCACAATCTCGATCCATGTGCCCATAGTTATGACATTTGAACAATTCAATGTTGTCAATAGGTGATTCCATCTGATATCTGCAGCCGCGAGCACTGTGGCCATAGCTATGGCATTTGAAACATTCAATGTTTGTCCCATCTAATACATATTCTCTTCTGAAAAAATCATCATGGAACCTGTCTTGTGATCCTGTAAACTTTCTTCTAGGGTTTTGCAGATAATTATTGTACCTGTCAAAACTTCACAATCCCTAGCCATATGTCCATAGTTAGCACATAAAAAGCAATAACCATTAAATAAATATGCATATCTGAATGGTTCATTCGGATGCAATGGTCCTTGATAATTGTACATGTCAATCTACAATCCTTGGCCATATGTCCATGGTTAGCGTATGAAAAACAATAACCATTAAATAAACGAACATACCTGGAAGATTTTTCATTCTTCTTTGGAGGCAATGTTGTATTTTGTTGTGGTTCTTTGTTCTTGATTGCTTTGTTCTTGTTCTTTGGAGTTGCGACATTCTTCTTTGGCTTTTCACTTTGATCAACTTCCTTCTTAGAATCATCCTGCAAAGATGTGGGGCTTGTACCTTCATCAATTGGAGCTTTACCATATTTAATTGCCTTCTTTTTTGCTTCTTCATCTATCTTATCTTGTACGTGTTCCTTTTGCGATCCCTTGAGTTTGTTGATCTCATCACAGGTTGCATCAAGTTCTTCTTTCTTTTGAGAAAGATCTTCTTGAAACCATCTTTTCAAGATCTTCCTTCTTTTTTCTGCCTCCTCAACCTGTAGCTTGAGAAGAGTGGTCTTTTCTACTTCTCTGTTGAGAATATGTATCTGTTCCTTTTGCTTCTCATTTTCACTCCTGAGCCTGCTTATTTCTACTGAATACATTTCTAATTCCTTTTGTTTTTGGTTAACATTGGATATGTATCTTTGATCATATTCCTTCCTTTCAATTTCTTCTTTCTGCATCTATTGTGTGATCTTGCTAATCTCTGCAAATGTTGTGTCGAGTTCTTGTTGCTTTTGTTGGACTTCTCTCTTGAGGTCTCGTGTCACTGTATTCTTGATTTCTTCCAATTGAGTTCTAAGGATGCTAATCATATTCTCAGACTCTTCATTTTCTTTGATGAGTTCTTTTTTGTCTTCAATTCTTCTTCCAAAATTCTTGTCTTTTCCTTTTGACTTTTGAATTTGTTTATGACCTTGATCACTTGATTTTGAAACTCAGTTTTACTCATTTCTACCATTTCTTCATCATAATCAGAAGGATCCAAATTTTCAATAACATCATGACCTGATTTCTTTGTTGAATAGATATTATGAAGCTTTTCTGAAAGAACTTTAGTTGTTGAACATTAACCAAATTTTGTTTTTACAAAATTTGGCAAAACATTCAAAATTACATTCATGGCCTTTGAATTGGACCTTTTAGCTTCATCAGTAGATGTGCCTCCAGAAACAATTGATTCCCATGCTCCATGTGCGTGCAAATGTACTTCCATCGTGGATTCCCATATCCAATAATTATCTGCATCAAAATCAAGGGTTGGTACACAATACTCACTTTCTTCAGATTTTTTTGTACTTGTACCTTCCTTTGAAATCCTTGTAACCTGCTTCTTTAAATTTCCCATCTCTATGCTCTGAAAACTAACTTCCAGCGGTTAAGTTCTTACTGAAGGAACCAAGCTCTGATACCAATTGTTGGAAATACTGGGGGGGGTGAATCAGTATTCCTTAGAAATTAGCAATTTTAAATCTTTTTAGAGCATTAGTTAATCTTCAATTATTATTAATTTTTATGCAGTAATAATAGTAAATAAAAGAACACAGTAGACACAAGAATTTTAGGTGGAAAACCCCCTCCGCGTCAAAAACCACTGAACGCTTTTCTAATCAATTCTTTAATCTTCAGCCCCTACTAGAATGAAAGAAACAACTTCCTAGAATTCTAGAAAAATATTCTTATCTAGCTCCCATTGGAAGGACGCCCCAATGCCCTGGTTTCTTTAGTAGTCAACTAAATGGATGCCCCAACATCCTAAACCAACCTACCACCCTAAAGTGTTCACAGGCTCCAACCTGTAGGTGACTTCATGCACCATCTTAGCACCTCCCTGCCACCCTATAATGACTGAAATGAGACAAGAGTGTGGATTCCCGTACCAGGGATAACGATCCACGATACAATATGATTTACAATGATTTTGAACGAACACACAATCACACTATGACCTGCAACCCAACCATGACATCATCCAAACAGAGACTCCTATACCTATAATGCCTTTTCAACTCTAGGAAGATTGACTCTTTTACAATAATTACTCTTCCAATGATGACACTTTTACAAATGAATCTTTTACAACTTTACAATGATGACTCTTGGCCTTGACACTTCTTCACAATATACAGATGGCTGTCCTATCTTTAAAGGATGTATCACTGCAATGCTTCCTTTGATTTGATACTTTTGCTCTTGAATTATTACTTGAAGTTGTACTTGAATATTCTTCTACCTGCATGCAAAATTTTCCTTGTGAAACCAATTCCAAAACAAAACAAAATACCCTTCAACTTTCCTTTGCCTGCAAAACACATGTAAGTGCATAATAATGAATAAATACAAATACAAATTACAATGCGTAACTGAAGTGTGCTTGTCACTTTTGTTGTTGACTTGTTGCAACAGTAGACAAAGACTCCCACTCTTTGTATAGGCCAAGACTCTATGCAAGACTATATCCAAAACTGACCTAAAGATATATACAATAAAAACTGATGATAGACTTTAGACTTGTGATGGACCAAGTACAACAATAGAGACCATTCTATCAACTATGACAAGACAAGTAACATGAACTTATAACATCATATATATTTAGCAGACTTGGTGTAGCATCAAGAATATGTATCATCAAATGTGTAGTATCAAGAATATGTAGCATCAAATGTGTAGTATCAGGAATAGGACATCCTAAATGTGGTATAAAAAATAACTGTGACATATAGAGACATAGAAATATAACCGAGACCGTGTATGTACTTACGTTGTCCTGCAAAAACATATGTTAGAGATGATACTCATATTTCAAATGTAAACACTAATCATATATGCCTTGCTGTGGGAGACTTACCCTTGACTGTTGACGTGTGGTCCTTACTACAGTGATCCTTGAATGAATGCTTTTTCTTTCCTTCTAGGAGCTCAAGTTTGAATCTGTTGCATCTATGTAATTTCAGATCTCCAGAGTATGAAATTTCATCGTGTGGTATCACTCTGAGTTCTCTTTCCAACCCTATAGGTTTGATCAAGATTGGATTCTTCAAGAAAGAGTTATGCCCAATCTCCCACGATGACCTGATTATAGACTAATTCAGTAGAGAAACCTTGTACGAAGTTCCACATGTCATTGTTGCGACCTTCAGCCTTGAAAACGCTACTCAAAAAACAAAATCCTTCCTTTATCTGTGAATATTTACGAAATTTGAATCCAATGCTTAGATAGAAAGTTATGACGATTTTCCCAACGTCCCCTGTTTGGCATGGAATTCGAGATCTTGCAAAAACCCTAACAACCTCAGATCATATCTCCGAAAATATAGAGAACCAAGATCTGAAATTTGGTCACAAGGTTCATCAAGATTTCATATCAAATGGGTTTTAATTTCAGCTTTTTAAGCTTTGAATAAAAAACGTTATAGCAAAAATTCCATGATGACCTGTTTGAAGCCACAAAATCCCTACTAGAGGAGGATATGAGGGTCGTTATTTATATGAATGTATTGAGTTGAGAGGGTCCTCAACAAGTGAATGTTGGAGGGATTTTAGGAGAATTTTTTTTATTATTATTAATTATTGACTATTCAATGATCACAACCAATTATGAGTGCCATTCCACAACCCCATAGGGTTTTAGACCACTAACTGGGGTTACTAACTTCAAACAAGAATATCTCTCAAACTGTGAAGAATTACCTGGCGTGCCATCTATCAACAGAAACATATCGATGAGTAGAATCCATCTAGGAGATACTTGACTCATAATACAATAAGTTTTCAAGTCAAAATGCCCATTTAAGATCGGGGTAGCCCCTGGCACTGCTTGGGTTGACATCAGTGACAACCACTGATCAACATCCAACCCCAGAAGATCTGATGCTGCTTAGATGGAGTGAGATCATCCCTCATGGGGGAGGAGGCCAATGGATGCATTTCCCTCAGTCGTTCTTTGGTTGGCTATGCCAACAACTGATTATTGTGGATGAGTATGCCTATGTAGGCACAAACTTCAGAGGAGATCCAGATCTGCCTCTACCACCAGGTGAACAATGGACTGATGCAAGTAAAACTTGTTTTTGGATTTTTTCAAGTTTTATGAGCATTTTTTTTGTTAAAGTGCATATGAGAGATTACTTGTGATAAATGTGCAGATGTGGGACCAGAAAGGCCTCCTAGCATGTTGCGAATAGCGCGACGAGTAGCACGTCAAATAGAAGATGCTCCATATGAGGAAGGAGAAAATCCTATGGTAGAGATGGAGCGAAATATGGAAGTGATTACTCGAGGGATTTTAGAATATGTGACTATAGATGAAGTGCCACTGCAATACCAGATGCACACAGTAGGAGTGTTTGCGAGACTGCATCGACCGTTAGCCTGAGTGATCAGAGCAATCTCATGCTATCATGAGCATCATGTGGGCGAATAGCCTTTTCTAGTCATATTTTTTTTGCACTATTGTAGGGTTTGAAAGGCATATGTCCTAGAACACTTATTTTTTGAAATTTTGATGAACAAACTTTGACAGATGCGATATATATATATATATATATATATATATATATATATATATTTATATACATATACATATGCATGTTTCTATCTTCTACTTATGTGTTCATATATTATGATGATGTGATCAGTTTTATAAGTTATGCAAATGTCTATCAAGAACATAATTTGCTAATGCATTTGTTAGTGTATTCAAATTCTGTGGAATGTGCTGATATGTGATATAATCAAAATTTCTTTCCAGTAATCGAACACGTAGATACATACGCAAAATTTGTGGATTTATTACTGAGTAATGACTATTCAATTGTAACACAACAAGTTGTGAATCTAACTTAACAACTAAATTTCTAATTCCAAGAGAAACCGCTTCAGATAACAATGCAATAACTACACTGTACTCATCAATATGATTAGTTGTTCATCCTGAGCAAATACCTTGTAAATCGATCAACTCACCATTAGGGGCAAAAAGTGCCCAAACTGCGGAGGATAAGTTCTGTGTATTATGACAAGCACCATCAACAAAACCAGCATAATGGTTTGATGACATTTGCAAACCGATTGAAACACAAGGTAAGCAGAGGAAACATGCCTTTAAAGCAAACAATCACACCAAAAAATAAAAAATGCACACCAATGAATTCACACACTTATGTACAAAAGTAATTACATGGAACTCACGCATAATAATTTTTCAGATAAAGCCTATTGCGGGGCTGCGATAACGTATTACATTCATATTCAACCAACTCATAGGCGCCTTTTTGCAAGACACGTTTAACGATGTATGGCCCATGCCACATAGGTCCGAACTTTCCAGCTCCCAACTTATCATTAGCTTGGTCATACAGCAAGACCAAGTCAACTTCAACAAAAACTCGTGGAGAAACAGTTTGATCAAAATGAGCTTTAAATCATTTTTTTGTGCTTCGATCAACATCGCAACAATACGACGGGTCTCATCAAGCCTCTCGAGATAAAGTAATTTCTCCTCTTTAGGTGAGGTATCGGAGAGTAGCTCGAAAGCTAGCTTTAACGAAGGAGAGACAATTCAGATCAAAAAGTTTGGTTTTGAATATAAACAATAATATCTCTGTAACACGGGTCGAGAGTGCTAATGAGAAACAAAGTTTCATCAGGAATCTGCTCAGTAGAATCAGTGGATGTGTTTGTAGAAGGAAGGGCGCAAATTAATTTGGAAAAAATGAGTGACTTCTTTTATTTGGCATTAGTGAACTCAAAATCAAACTCCTATAGGATAACAATCCATTTAGATTATTTTCTCCCACGTAATTGACGAGTCACAATATAAGTCATGGGGTTACACTCAAAAATCACTGTGGTCTTCCATAGAAGAATGCAATGGCAAAATCTTTGAACATCATGGACTGCTGCCAAGGCAAGTTTCTCAACATGAGCATATCAAGTTTCAATGTCAATAAGATTTAAAGTCAAATAATAAACCACATGTTCATTTCCATTGTCATCATCCTGGACCAGCACCATAGCAATGGTACTATCAGCTGTGACCAAGTACCAAAAATAATCATGGTGATAGTTAGGGGGATGCAATAAAGGAGCACTGATAAGTGTTTGCTTTAGAGTATCGAAAGATTTTTGGGAAATTTCATCCCAAATGAATGGGATCCCCTTTTTGAGTAAATCCCTTTGCAAGCTTAGTGTAATTAAGGACAAAGCGATGAAGAAAATTGGCCTTTCCTTGCAAACTCTACAATTGGTGCATCGATGAAAGAGGGTGTAGATTTACAATACCCTCAACTTTCAGAGGATCTATTCGGATACCTTCTATGGACACAAAAAAATCCAAGAGCTGACTAGATTCTACACAGAAGACACTTTTATGTGGATTGAGACGGATATTATAGTGTCGACAACGTAGAAAAATTGCTCGAAGGTTGTCAGGATGGTCGCGATGCTTAGCAGAATGAGCTAGTAAGTCGTCTAGAAAAGGTTGAACAATGTTTTTAATATCATGAAAGGAATATGACATTCTCTCTGAAAGGTAGCACCAACGTTTTTAAGATTGAAAGGGAGCGTCTTATAAGCAAAATTCCCCCATGGACAGATGAAAGTTGTCTTGTGTTAATCAATGGGTAATATGCTAATCTGGTTGTAGCCAAAAAAACCATCCATAAAAGAGAAGATCTCAATCCCAACGCACTCATCAATGATCTGTTCAATAAAGGGAGTGGGATAGTTATATTTAGGGAATGCGCGATTGATATTGCAGTAATCAACATAAACTCAGATTGTTCCCTGCTTTTTACTAATAGGTACAATATTAGAGACCCAATCTGTCAATGGGTTAGGGTAAATAAAACCAACCTTTAGAAGTTTCTTAACTTCTCCGTTAATAGCAATGACCTTCTTGGGATGCATGGGAAGAAGCCATTAACGAACAGGATTCACGTTAGGATATGTAGGTATTTCATGCACCACAATAGCTGGATCAATACCATGCATTTCCTCATATGACCAAGCGAAGACATCGCAAAATTATTTGAACAGGTCAGTGTAAACCCCGATCTCATCAAGAGAACAGGAAACCCCAATGTGAATGATTTCGACAATTCTAGGTTTAATGGAAATGTTGATTCACATGGTTACAATAATATTTCCCATATTACCTTCGGACAAAACATCGTGCACCAGAAAAGGTGTTTGAAGCAGATGCTTCGGGTTATGACAAACAAAAGCCTCGAGACACAAGGGAATCTTACTTAGACTTGGAAGAAACAAGGAACGATGATGGGCATCATTCCAAGGAGTTTCATCAAGAGACATAACCTCAACAATACTCTTGTCGGTAGGGAATATCTCGTTCAAGGTATTTGGAGAATCCCAAGAAGCAAGCCAAGGAGATTGCGAGTAGGTATCTAGGTGCATGTTGAGAACAACATCACTTTCTAAAGTGGTTGCTGAAGCTGAGAAAATTTCTTGATAAGCTTGTTCTAAAGAACTTAGTGACATAGTGTCACCAAACCAATCAGCCTGATCCGGAGAGGGAACAATCCACGAGTCAGTAGAGACAAAGATCATGTTGATTGAAGTGACATGTGGAGGTGGGAGAGAAAAAGTTACCATTAAGGCAGAATATTTGAAAAGACCTGCCCCTACATTCTCATATGGAATATCGATATTTCCTGCATATGGGATGTTTCCATCTGAAGCACCAAAAGAGAAAAAGGACAATTGATCGACGGTGACGATTTTCCCTTCATGGGGAAACAGAGCACCCGGAACAAAGAGGAAACCACACAAAACATGGCATGGGTCCAACTTCACCCAAGTAGAAGGTTTTAATTCAAATTCGCATCGACAACTTCTACTTCTAACTTGACAGTCTTCCTTTCCAAAGTGATGGGAAAAAATGTAGAATACCATATGGACAAGAGCCTCTACCATCAAAGGCCTTCAAGGTGTTTGGGGACTGGTTGAGAGGTGGAGAGCCAACGGCTTTCCAACATGAAACAAAAATGATGCAGGTGGAAGCTCCTTCATCAATGACAGTCTGCTTGATCGTCTTTCCTTTTATAATGACTTGAATAAAAAATTCAATTTGATGAGGAAGACGAGGAACATGGCTTGCAAGATCGAAAGTAATCAAGTTCTAATTAGCAGGATCGATGCCTCCTATAACAGACAATAATGATTTTTGCTGCGTTGGACAAGTTTGGAGAACTTCCAAAACAAACATCGCCGAAGGCGCTTGAGCTAAATCTTTGACAATATTGTAATGTTGAGCAGCTCTAACATTCGGATTATAGGATGACTTCCAAAGCACAACTTTGGGAGGTGTTCAGATGACATATTCATTATTAGGTCTCTTGATATGGAGAGGACCAAAACTGGGTGGAGCAGAAGTGGAAGGTATATCGGTGGCTTCCTTTTCCACCATCTGCTTTTGAGGGGTTTGATAATCTTTCGATCGAGTGGCTACAGAGATAGGTAATGAACCCATCATCATGTAAACTTGAGAACCATATGAGGTAGAGGATTGTGGTTGGTCTACCAACTGAGTCTGCTGAGATGGAAATGTCTCTTTCAATACAGCTAGGGTCCCTTTCAATAAACGACTAACTTTTGCATGTCAGGGAAAATCCTTGGTGTAATGATCTTCCTCACAAATGAGGCAAGGATATTTCGGCTTTCGTTTAGAAGCATCATCAACAGATGACTTAGGAGGATACTGTTTTGGGGTATCATATTTTTCTTTAAATTTACCCTTCTTATTACCTTTCGAGGCTTTGTCTGTCGTGGTAGAATGGACGACATTGACCTCGGAGGTTTTACCAAGATTTGATGGGTTTTTCGAAGGATGATTAGAACCAGTATTCGAAACATATTTTTTCTTCGAAGAAGCTTTAGTAGAAGTTTGAGATACTTATCCAATTATACCATCAATAGGTGGCGCATTTGGAGACTTCGAAGATGCAGGATTTGAAGATGGCCTTGGAGTGTCAGGTTAAATTTCGTATAGCGTGCCATATTGGGAATAAACCAAATCCAAATACTGGTCACGGGCAATAACTTGATCCTCGGTAGCACAACCTCCCATTGCTATATATTAAGTGATTTTGTTTACGAATGACTTCTTGAACCATTTGTTCAAAAACTCATCAAGGATTTTGAATTTGATGAGGTGACACCGACATCTCCATTCATGGATGTGATCGGAGATATGGGTCATGGTATGCTGTTTCAGAGATGTGAGCAAGTGGGTACTAGTTTCATAGCAAACTGGTAACTAGAAGTGGGTGAGTAAGGTCATGGCCAATGAATTGAAGTCTGCATAGGTACCTTGAGGCAACTTGATGTACCACTTTGCTGCAACACCTATCAAGGTTTGCTGAAAGAGGCGGAGATGAACATAATCGTCAACGTAAGAATTGGAAGAACACCATAAGTGATATGTCATCACATGGGCCAAAGGGTCCTCTTTAACTTTTCCTTAAAATTTGGGGTAATCGCTCGAAATTTTAGTGGGAACTAGAAGCCAATAAGGTGAATGAAGAATTATATCATTAGTAAGCCTCAAGACATCGGGCAATTCCAATGTTGCTAAAAATGGAAATTGGAGGTTAAAAGGCATATAAGGCCTTTAATGACGCCCAATCTACGGGTTCCAACCTTGTTGGTAAGGATTCTGCCCCCAAAGTGAAGGATTTTGTCCATTAGGGGCTTGATTTTTCCCGCACTGAGGGGTACCTTGACCATAAGGTGGATTACGTCCAGGGTAGGGTTGATATTGACCCGCCATAGGCCATTGACAACCATAAGGAGGATGAAAATTATGTGAGGCATATGGATTGTAAGGTTGCTGCACCTACTGACCTTGGTAATAAAGTTGTTAGTCCTGTTGCTGCATGGGTTGGCCTTGCACTTGCAAGGTTTGACCTTTTTTATATACAGGTTGGGCTTGCTGTTGCAAGGGTCGACCTTCTGACTGTAATGGTTGACCATGTGTATATAAAGGTTGGTTGGGTTGTTGGACAAACTACGTTTGTTGTTGCAAAGGTTTCCCTTTTTGCTGTAAATGCTGTTGAACAGTTACTTGAGGGATTCCCTGTTGGTACTGATAAGTTCCAATTGGGATTTGACAATATGCATCAGGAATAGGATTTTTCCCAGGTTGCACATGAGGACCAACTTGTGGAATGTAAGGTGGATTTTGCATAGCTTGTGAACCATATGGAACATAAGACTTTTGGAGAGGTATGTGGGCCATGTAAGGCTGTTGATACTAGATATTACCTACCCAAGATGGATCAATAGGATTAGGAGTACCACTAGGATTAGGTTGATTCACTCCAACCATGTGAGGTTGTGATCCACTCACATGGGTTCCACTTGGCACAAGAGGAAAATTGGGATTTTCTCCCCCAGACTGTGAATGAGGAGGTGGTACATTCTGTCCACTTGATGGAGGGACTGAGGAACTTACAAATGTATAAACCGAAATTGTCGGTTTCACTGGAATGGAAGGTTGAAATGATGGTAATGGTTGTGAGGGAATCATCGGTTGAAATGATGGTAATGGTTGTGAGGGAATCGTCGGTTGAATCAGAACTGAAGTAATGACAGTTTGCACAGGGATATGAGAGGTCACATTAGAAATAAACGAACCAGAAGTAGGCATAGCATTTGATGACAAAATTGGATTTTGGTACAATGAAGAAGCATTGGGAGTTCCTGAAACTAATTGAGCCAAGGTTTTCTAACCACGTGGAAGCATAGGCCCACTATGTTTAGGAGGCGGTTGAGATGGAACTCTTCCTACATAAGGAAAGACTTCCAGAGGAAAGTCATATTTAGATTCATTATCAACACTAGAAGTGTGAGTAGTGGAAACTTCCAAGGACATCAAGGAGAGGTTGGAATCTCACCTTCTGAAGCCATAGGTGGAAGCAACTGGCAAGGAGGAATCCAAGACGGATGAGGAGATAACTCCAAAGGAACAACTGGTTGATCATACAGACTATAAGGATGTTGAGGATATATCACAAATGGATCAAATAACAAATTTAGAGGATATATAACAAACCTTTGTGGAATCTCAGGGGTTTCTGGATCAGAATCCTCAGATGGCAATGAATCTCAAGGTGGAGTAAGAGAAGCAAGGGGTTGGATGCTTGGGACAATTCTAAGTGACTGTGAAATTTCAATATGAACTCCTTGTGAAGGCCCTTCATTATCAGACGATGAAGGGGAACTGTGAGGTGAACCTGATGGTTCAACCACGATTACTTTCTCTCAAGAGAAGAAGGAGAAGAGATGATTCATTGAGGTATGATTAAAATTTACAAGGAATTACTCAATGTGAGGCTAAGAATCAACTGGATGGGTTGGACATGTTATCATTGGCAGTTAATTTTATGACACGAAACAAAAAATAAATCAAAACAGGTAATGTTAGGCAAGAGGGTTTACCAAGTATATGTGAATTGTTATATACACCTTAGCTGAAACCAAGGACTTGAGGTACGACGACCGATCTCCCCGCATGTTGTGTTCGATGTATCACATTTACAAGGAAACTAACTCGGTTACATGTGGCTAAAATATAGCAACCTAGTGGGGTCTCCCAATATTTACTCGACGATATGGGGAGCACAAGCACTGTCTAATGCATAACCGTTCAATGAGAGCGTCCTTATATACTTTCAATACTAAAGTGCCTCCTATACACCCAAAAGTACTAAAGAACCTTCGATATACTTCCATACTGGAACGGGATTTCACCCTTAGGATACAATCCAGGTAGTTAACGATAGCTGCTATGTTTAAATATGCCAAAAGACATCTCTAGCCTAGACCTCTAGATATTTGCATTATGTGACAAATGCTCCTTAGGTTGATTGAGGTAAATTTTAAGCTTATCTTCAGTTAAGTTTCAGTTTGATGGCTCAATGATGTCACTTGAATTCCCATGATGCAACTAAATAACAAAAATGAAATCTTTTCATTCAATGAAGGCTGAACTAATGAAGGAAGAGAGACAACCAAATAATGCATCAATCAAGAAAAATGCATCAAAACACAACTCTTTATCTTTCCAATGCAAAATGTAAAAATGAGATCCAATCTCTCACTTTCACTAACAGATGCAATGCCAAGATGCAATCCTATGAGAAACAAAAATCACTTTTATTTCACTAAGATGCACTAATCATTTGTTCTTTTGCTTTCACTTTGATTCAACAATGCAAATTAATGCAATGAGAAAAGGAGAAATGCAATCTAAAACAACTAAAATGAAAATTTCACTCACTTATGGATTCTAATGCAAATTGTTTCAAAAATACTAAAATGAAGAAATATTTCACTTTTCGTTTTGAAACAAAGAAATCAAAACAAGAATTCACTTTCAGTCCTACCAAAGAAAACAATTGTAATCTATGTTTGACAATGGAACAAAAGCGATTTTCAAAGCACTAATATGATTCAATAGTAATGAAAATAACTTCACAATCATGAATTGAAAGAAACTTGGAAATGATGTCCTGATTTTAGCAAGACTCCTAAATGGAAGCAATCAATCTCAGAGAGACAGACCAAGCAATGAGCGAAGGGTGACCTAGAAACCCTAGAACCCTAGAAATCAATCAAGCTTCAAACACACATCAACAAAGCTAAGAAACAGACTGAAATCACACAAGGATGACAATCAAGACAAACACACTGTAGTTACCTTGGAAAATCACTGACAGAGGTCAAAATACACTGAAAACAAGAAGAAACCATAATTTTCTTCTATCCTTTGGGATTAGCATTGCTTGTTAAAGGAAAAAGAGCGATGAAAGGCAGAGCAACATAAATGTAATTTGAAAATCAATGCTGTCAATGCTTCTGTCAGAGCAGAAAACGTGGTGAGTGAGAAACATAAGGAAAAAATAAAAAATCTTCAGGATCAGAGCAGGCTAAACATTCTCAGGCAATAAACACTGATTGAAAATAGCTATAGTGATGCACATAAGCCAAGAAATAGACGATTGGTCAAACTCATTAGAGAATCTGATTGAAGGAATGGATGGAACGGGTTATAGCTTCCCTAGTGGAGTCGACATTTTGTTGTCTAAGTAAATCCTCTCCATGGATAGAGACAATCCCTCTAGCCCAATGAGTGGGACTAGAAATCTACGTGACAACCTACAAGACACTTTCCTAAATTACAGTCGAAATGAGAGAAGAGGAAGATGGCCTACCTTGTTCTGATGCTATAACGTACTCCTTTCTTGAAGATCTCGAACCACTTTCTCCTCAGGCTCAAATCTATTACTCACAACGTTTGAATACTTTCACAAGAGATCAAAGGCACAACAAAGCATACAAGTGTAACAAGCATAATTGAAAGTAATCTACTTAACAGATCAAGAAGCATTAAGATAAATGATGCATTAACACACACATTTATGGAAAGTGAACCAACAGTTGCATATATTAATGAAATAAAGGAGGAAGCATACAACCAAGCCTCTCCTTGAGTGAATGTCCAAGTCCAAGCTCAAGCTCTCCAAGCACTCCTTCTCCAAGCCAAATGAGTAGCATGTAGGCACTACCTCACCATAAGGGTGAAAATAATCAGAGACTAGTTGTTTGGGAATAGGAGAGGATGAATATATAGGCAGAGAAAGAGAGTTATGATCTCTCCAAAGATAGGAGAAGGTCCTTATCTCAAGGAGATAGCTCATAGGGAAAAGATCAAAGGGAAATATTGGGAGAATTCGACCACATCCACACTGAACAACCTCCAGCTCGTTGTTCTAGAAGACTCTAGATCACGAAGCTTCTTGTCCTCTTTGTAAAAACTTGCCTTTTAGGAATCAACGAGAGTATACAAGTAAAAAGCACGTTGGTAGCACGGGGCTAGTATAATGCAACCCTTCATGAGCACTAGTTGCAAGTGTCACAGTCGCGCCGGTCCAAAAATTAGGGTCTTAGAGCTTACTTCTTCAAGGAAGGCTCAAGGCATGTTTCCATCAGCGTTTTAGGGAGGATCTGAACTACATATCAGGATGGGTACATTGCATGATTTCCAAGTTTTAGGCATTTTAGGGTATGACACAGAGAAGTAGGAGGCATGACAAAATAATGTGTAACACATGTACATAGAACTACATGTACACAACACTGTTTGTACATATTACTTCATATACGAAATGTACTTAGCACCATTAGTATCGAGCACCGCATGTGCAACATGGACACAAAACGATATATGCAACATGCACACAGCCTTATACATGCAACATGCACACAACCTTCTATATGCAACATGCACACAACATCATAGGTACATCATGTACAACAGATACACAACAATAGTAGCACATCCAAAGGGGGATTTGAATAATCACAATATGTTTTGAAAATGAATATTTTAATTTGTATATAACCAAGTGAAAAGATGACTATTAATTAGCACCACACCTTTTTTACTTGTTCTACATATAACAACCTTTCCAACAATGCAATAATTTCCTTGATTAGAGTCCATATGAAAAAATTATGCTACTTGAAAGTTGACCTTCATGTCTTGACCACTATAATTTGAGAGGATGGCACATCAACCCCCATTACTCATGGAAAAGGGGCTAGCCACTTGATCACGATGAAGAAGACTCTAGAAGATCTCATATTTTAACTATAGTAAATAGTTGAAGGAGTCAAACTTAACCACTAGGAGGCTATTGGATTGGGTTATAATCGGGCCTCCTCTAGGAAGAAAAGTGGTTCCAATTTTTTCAAGTGCATTTTGTTCCATAGACAAGAATAGTAGCCAAGAGGGATATTCCCAAACTAAGATCATGTTTAAGATTATATAGTCCCATAGCTAGCATCATTCCCTATTCCTCATTCTTATGAAGAGTCCAATGATGTAGCACGTAGTTGTAGTCTCTCTCGTGAGCTTCATGCTCATTAGTGCACCAAAAACCCTAACCCCTATAAAAGATATGAAAGAAGGAAGGAACTACAACCCAAATAATAGAGATAGTATTCAGTATACCTTAGGTTCTCCTTTATATTAGGTATACACAGTCAATTACCCCTCATGCTAGGGATGATGACCTAGACCCTTAAACAAGGTATATGAAAGCTAGAGGATCAACCAATTGTATAGTCTTATAACATTGAAATAAGGTTCTCTTAATACAAATGTCATCTCTTCGACTGATTTGACAAATCCTACATTAGGTGCATCAAGAATCAATTTCAATGTAGATTTCACTACATAAAATATGGGACTAGGAATTATTGTTGTAGCAGCCCACCCCTACTTGGTGGTCTTGGTGCTTTCTTCATTGTTGCTTCCCTTGCTTTCACTAAAACATAAGCATCAAATCTTGGCTTACCTTGTTAGTTATAACTCACTCACCCATTATACGATCACTATACAATCGCTCATTATATGGATTGTAGTCAATGATTATGCTTGTGTATGCCACCATGAATACCCAGTGCATCTCTTAAGTTTGTAACATGCTTTCACTATTAGAGTTCTCTCATTGTTGCATTATTGGAAGTATGCATACACTTATATACTATAACCACACTTAGGCACCTACTAAACCCACCATACTTTATACTATGAGGAACACACTACATAAAGAGAATTCAAACATTAGCTAGTGCTTAAACAAATTGATCTGAACTTAAACATGAATGCAACAAATTACAAATATAACCATAAATACATAAATGTAGTAGGAATAACACTTCATTTCATTAAATCAGAATACTGAAATATGCTTACAAACATAATGGAAATAAACTAGCTCGTGCGATGGTAGCTTATCTCTGAGAAGAGATGTGGCGGCTACATGCACCTGACCTGTTGAGGCACCAAGGCTTATTTATTATTGAGAAACAATGTAAAATCCTAAACATCCAGAAACCTAACCCTAGGAGATGAAGCACCAAAACTGTGGGCCCTATTTGGGTAAATTGGTACATCAATTTTCAGGTGTCGTAACTTTGGCATACGATCTTCGTTTGACTATCATAATACCTCATTTCGAAGATATCGAAGAATAGGCCAAAAAATTATTGGGAAACCTATTTGAGATATTATAGTCTCTTTGTTTTCCCTAAAACCATCATTTAGGGCCTCAAAACGGCTCCGGAAGTTCAGGACCCGAAAACTGCCAAAAATAGTAAATTGTGCTACAATTAAGGAAACTGAAAAACTGAAAGAGATAGTGTTGGGGGTCCAAGTGGAATAGGAGGGTGGCCACCAATATCCACTTGGATCAGTCCTCCCCCCCAGGAAGCAATGGTCCCCATTTCATCGAGTGCCTCCATGAGATGGGGAAACTTATGTTGAACTTGGTCCCAAGTGAGCCACTTCCCTTGGTGCATGAGTTGACCAAATTTGACAACCCAATACAACTGGATATTCTACTGGCGAGTGTTCTTGATCTATGTGTCGATGATCCAATCAGTTGTGTCTTGTTCCATGCAGTCTTGGTTTAGCTCTATTGGTGTGAGTTGTTATGCAATGTCAGATGTGTCCAACAATGGTGGAAAGTATGTTTGAAGGCGGTCTACATTGAACACTGGATGCAAACCAAGGAACAGTGGAATGTTGAGCTTGAAGGCATTGTCCCCTATAGCCTTGGTGATGGTATATGGCCCATATCAGAGCGGGTGAAGGTTGCGATGGGGTCCAACAAGGCGCTCCTTCTGCAAATGTAGCCAAACTTTGTTGCCCACCTAGAACTTGTGTGACACCTGATGCTGATCATGTCGCTACTTGTACTTAGCATTGGCTCTGTCCAATATATCATGGACCTGCTGGCGGATGCATTGAATGCGCTCAATGAAGCTATTAGCCTGTCGGCTTCAGACTGGACATGAGTCGAATCTGCCTAAGTAGCTACAAATGGTATGGCCACATCAATGGGACATAATGGATGAAATCCAAAACCTACCTGAAAGGGGTTGTGGCTCGTTGACTTGTGGAGAGCTCTGTTGTAGTTGTGCTAGACATAGGGGAGGCTTTCATCCCATGTGCATGGATGCTTCAAGTTGTACATGAATAGAATGTGTATGATCATTTTGTTGATGATTTTTGTTTGGCCATTAGTTTGGGGATGGAAAGCTGTGGACTTAGTGAGCTTGGTATCCAACATCAACCATAGACTTGACCAAATTACACTTACGAATCTTTTGTCCTGATTAGAGACAATGGACTGTGGGATCCAAAAGTGTACCCACACTCACTCGGAGAAGAGCTCAACAGTGGCCTTTGCTGTGATACTCTTCTTGCATGCCGCCATAATGGTCATCTTAGTGTAGGTTTTAACCCTGTACAGAAATTACCTGCATACGAATTCTAAAACACAGAAAATAAACAATGCAATAGCATAACACATAAAATATATATACGCAGAGATTTTCCCCTAGATCCCAAAACCGGGACTACCAGCTTGATTTTTCATTATGTTCCTTTCAATGTTACAATACATATTTATACATGCCGAAGCATCCAATACCATGGACTGAAAACCATCGCATCCAAAACCATGGACCGAAAACCATCACATCCAAAACCATGGGCTGAAAACCATCACATCCAAACCCATGTGCGAAAATCATGCACAAAACCATAGGTAGGTCCACCCAACCCTAATATAGGGTCCAAAAAAAAATTTCTAGGGCGCTGCCCCGGACCCCATAGAGGGGGGTTACCTGCACCCCTCAAAACCCCTGTGACCCCCCTGCTACGCAATCGACACAACGAAGGGGGCTCCTCCCCCCCTCTAACCCCCCGGTTAACTACGTGGGCTAGTCGTGGAAAGAATATAACACAACCCAACATTCTCCCACTTGTTGTTTTTTTTCCACAAGGGGCTACAAGAGAGCTTATTCATTTATCTAGCCCTGCAACACCCATTGTTTCTCTACACCAAGAGAACTTATCAGAGCTCACAAATTTTGTCAATGCATCTGCAGTATTCTTCAACGTGTCCACCTTTACTAGCAACACCTTTTTGTATTCTATCATATCCCTTACAAAGTGATACCGAACATCAATGTGCTTTGTCTTTGAATGATATGCAGGGTTCTTTGCCAAGAAAATTGCACTTTGGCTATCACAGTCTATCCTTATAGCTCCATGTACTAACCCCATACTTGAACACAATCTCTGGAACCAAACTGCTTCCTTGCTTGCATGAGTGGCTGCCATGTATTCTGCCTCTGTAGCTGATAGTGCCACTACAGATTGTTTCTTACTCATCCAACTGACTGCACCTCCAAATAGGTTAAACACATACCCACTTGTAGATCTTCTCTGATCCAGATCTCTAGCCCAGTCTACATCAACAAAGCCATGAATATCCAACACTCTATCTATCTTGGTCTTCCTTGGTAGCACAAACCATAATCACTAGTGCCACGCAAATACTTGAAAACCCGCTTCACTACTGTCCAGTGCTCCTTCCCTGGTTTTGACATAAACCTGCTCAATACTCCCACTGCATGTGCAATGTCTGGTCTAGTACAGACCATTGCATACATCAGGCTATCGGCTGCACTTGCATATGGAAAACGAGACATGTCCTCTTCCTCTTCTTGTGTCTTGGGACACTGTTCAATAGATAACCTCACACCTACAGGAATAGGAACCTTCACCAGGTTACTATCCTGCATATTAAACCTTTGCAGTATTGTCTCGACATACTTCCTCTAGTTTAACTAGAGCTTCCTCTTTTCCCGGTCTCTTTTAATTTCCATGCCCAAAATATAGTTTGCAGCACCAAGATATTTCATGTCGAATTTGGAGGATAATTGGGTCTTCAAATCCTGGATAATTTCTTTGTCATTTCCAACCAGCAACATATCATCCACATTTAAGACCAGATAAATAACACGGTCACCAATTAATTTAAAATACACACAGTGATCTGCTTTGCTTTTGGTGAAGCCAAGTCCCCATATAAATGTATCAAATTTCTGATACCACATCCTTGGTGACTGTTTTAACCCATACAGAGTCTTCTTTAACTTGCATACCATTTCTTTATTACCCTTCACTACAAAACCTTCAGGTTGCTTCATGTAGATCTCCTCTTCCAGATCCCCGTGAATAAATGTTGTCTTCACATCCATCTATTCTACTTCAAAATCAAAAACAGCAACAACAGATAAAAGTAATCTAATAAAAGTTACCTTGGCAACAGGAGAAAAAATATCACCAAAATCAATTCTTGGCACCTGGGAATAACCTTTTGCTACCAACCGAGCTTTGTATTTCTCCACCTTTCCTTCTGCATTTGTCTTCTTCTTGAACACCCATTTGCTGCCAATGGGTTTCCTTCCAACCAGCAACTCCACCAGATCCCAAGCCTCATTTTTGTGCAAAGATGCCATTTCATCAACCATGGCCTCTTTCCAGAGTTTTCTATCCTCTGAATCTACTGCTTCCTTCACAGTTTTGGGATCATCATCAGTAACAGATAAAGCAAAATTTGAACAGAAAGAAGATGGACTATACCTTTCCGACTGTCTTCTTTCTCGAACTGATCTTCTCACACACAGAGTTTGTGGCTCTTCATCTTCTGATTCCTTCTCTACTGTAGAGTCTGATTCTTCCTCCTTAAGCTCAAACTCTATCTTCTCAGGTTCCTTTGGTTGGACTTCATGTTTAATAACATCTTTCACCTCTTTTAACACCACATCTCGGTTGTACATAACCTTCCTTGTTACTGGGTTCCAAAGCTTATAACCCTTTAAACCATCCTTATACCCAATAAAGATGCACTTTTCAGATTTACTATCCAACTTGGTTCTTTTGTCCTTTGGAACATGTACATATGCATCACATCCAAATACCCTCAGATGTGAAAGAGAGGGTTTCTTACCAGTCCATACCTCTTGTGGAGTCTTATCCTCCAACACTGATGAAGGTAATTTGTTGACCAGGTAACATGTTGTCTCCACCGCCTCTGCCCAGAATTCTTATCCTAACCCGACACCACTGAGCATGCTTCTTGCCTTTTCTATCAACGTCTTGTTCATTCTTTCTACAACTCCATTTTTCTCAAGTGTGTACGGAGTAGTCTTCTACCGTGCTATACCACACTTCTTATAGAATTCTTCAAATTCCTTACTGCAAAACTCTCCACCGTTATCTGTCCTCAACATCTTTATCTTATTCTTTGCCTTGTTTTCCACCAGAGCCTTAAATTCTTTAAACCTGTCAAAGACTTCAGGTTTATTCTTAAAGAAATATATCCATGTATTCCTTGAGAAGTCATATATAAATGATACATAGTACACAGACTTACCTAGTGATGGAACCTTCACAGGTCCAAAAACATCACTATGCACAAGTTCTACTATATGTTTCGCCCTTTTACCACCAGAGGGGAAATTCACCTGATTCTACTTCCCATATACACAATTTTCACATAAATCAAAATCTAGAGAGCTATTACTCATACCTTCTACCATACCTTTACCATGAAGTATTCGAAGGCCCTTCTCTCCAATATGTCCAAGCATTTGATGCCACAACATGGTCTTCTCTCTAGAGACCACTAGATTTTCTGCTCCACTTTCAGGAACCACATAAATGTTGCACCCATCAACAACAGTGCTACCTTGCAGCTTGTACAGAGTTCCAATTTGAACTCCCCGCATCAATACCAGTGCTCCCCGAACCATCTTGCAAGTATCCTTCTCGAACACTATTTTTACACCTGCATCATCCAACTTGCTTACGAAAATCAGATTTCTGGCCAATGCAGGAATATGCAGAATACCCGGAAGTGTTCTAACCCTTCCACCTTGCAACTTCAACTTTACTTTTCCATGACCAACGATTCTAGCCTTCCTGTCATCCCCCAAGAAGACATCACCACCATCATATTTCTCATACTTGCAGAACCACTCTCTATGGAGAGTGAAGTGAAAGGATGCACCTGAGTTAATCAACCATGCCTCATGATCTACATGTGTACTTGAAGAAGACAAGTACACATCCCCACCTTCATTTGAGGTGGTTTTTTCCTCTACAGAAGGAGAGTCATCAGATCCCTTTCCCTTGTCAGGAGATTTAGATTTACAGTCCTTTTTGTAGTGCCCTTCCTTTCCGCATTTCTAGCAAACCACCTTTACAGGTTTTCCTGGAGATTTAGATATCCCTCTAGATTTAGATCTCCCACTTGATGACTTATTTTTGTTTCTGTTTTGGGACTGTCCTCGTATAGACAAGGCATCACCATTCTAGCTCTCCATATTTTTCCCTCTCATCTCCTCCGTCAGCAAGGATGAGACTATTTCATCAAACTGCAAGACAGTTGCATTGCTACCTATTGCAATAACCAGACTATCCCACGAATCTGGTAGAGAACACAACAAATTGATGCACTTATCTTCATCTAAAATTTTAATGTCAACAGATAATAACTGACTTACCACAGTATTAAATGCATTCAGATGCTTTGTCACCGAGTCTCCATCTTTCATCCTTAGGATATACAACTTTTTCCATAGGAACAATTTATTCACCAGAGACTTAGATTGGTACAAAGTCCCTAACTTGTCCCATAAAGCCTTTGCCCTAGCTTCCCCTGATACATTCAACAATAATGAATTTGAGACACAAAATCGTATTGTGCTCTTTTCCTTCTGATCCAACTTCTTCCATTCTTCATCGGACACTCTCGTTGGTTTAGTACTCGGATCTACTGCGATCCATTGATCTTTATCCACTAATAGATCATCCATCTCGAGTTTCCACAACTCAAAACTTTGACCATTAAATTGCTCGATCTCTATCTTTTCATTGCTCGCCATCTTCTTTCACCACCAGAATCGATCTCGCAGATCTCCCACTGAACAGGGTCTACCACAGGCCTGAGAAAAACCCCTTAGCAACAAAGACGTCCCCCTTGAAGCCAAAATAGCTCTGATACCAAATGTAGGTTTTAACCTCGTATAGAAATTACCTGAATACGAATTCTAAAACACAGACAATAAACAATGCGAGAGCATAACACATAAAACATATATACAGAGAGATTTTCCCCTAGATCCCAAAATTGGGACTACCAGCTTGATTTTTCATTATGTTCATTTCAACATTACAATACACATTTATACATGCCGAAGCATCCAATACCATGGACCAAAAACCATCTCGTCCAAAACCATGGACCGAAAACCATCGCATCCAAAACCATGGACTGAAAACCATCACGTTGAAACCCATGTGTGAAAAACATGCCTTAAACCATAGGTAGGTAGGTCCACCCAAAAAGGGGGGTTACCTGCACCCCTCAAATCCCCTGTGACCCCCCCGCTATGCAATCGGCACAACGAAGGGGTGGCTCCGCCCCCCCTCTAACCCCCCGGTTAACTACATGGGCTAGTCATGGAAAGAATATAACACAACCCAATACTTAGAGAATTTGTTGACGACCAGGAAAATGCAGTCATTGTCGTGCTTAATAGAAGGAAGGCCTGACATGTAATCAATGGATATGGATTCCCAAGGTCGACTAGGAGTAGGAAAATGAGTATATATGCCTTGCTTCTTGATGGTTGGTTTAGCAATGGCGTAGGAAGTGAAATATTTAATGTACTTCCCAACATCCTGACGAAGGTTCAACCAATAAAAATACTTTTGCAATATTGCCACTATTTTCTCTACTCCAAAATGGCTAGCGACCCGATTGTAGTGCGCCTCCCAAATCATCTTGGCACGCTCTCTTGAAGGAACACAAATGTGTGCCAGGTGGCATAACAATGCATCATGGAGGTGAAAATTTGGAACTTTCTTACCTTCCAGGAGTGTCTGGTATGTGTTGTCGAATTTTGGATCACTCTTGTAAATATGTGGCCACTTTGAAGTCCTGTGCCCATAGGAGTTGAGCACAATGATCAACGCCATCACTGGTGGTCGTCTGAGGCAATCTGCAACATTATTGGTGCTTCCCTTCTTGTACTTAATGTTCAAATGGAATTTTTGCAGGTATGTGAACCATTTTTTATGGAGATCATTATGCAAATTCTCTTGTGTATGTATGAACTGTAGGGATCTATGGTCTATGTGGATGATCATTTCCTTCCCCAGAATGTAATGCTTCCATTGACGATTGGCCTGCACAATGGAATACATTTCTTTGTTGGAAGCGGGATACTTTCAGACTATGTATGAAAGTGTCTCACTGTGGTAAGCCATTGGATGCCCATGCTGAGTAAGAACCGCACCAATAGCATAGTCAGAGGCATCCGTCTTAATCTCAAATGGTTGTTGCAGGTCTGGTAATGTGAGCATTGGTGCAGAATAAAGATGATTCTTCAACTCGGAGAATTCTTGTTATGGGTTTTAGACCAAAAAAACCTCTTTTTTTTTCTCTTCCCTTGGTGACTTGACTTAAAGGCCAAGTGATATGAGAGAACCCCAACACGAACCTATGGTAGACATTGGCAAGACCCAAAAAGATGTGGAGCTTTGTTAGACTAGTTGGGGCTAGCCAATCCCGAATGACTTGTATCTTGGACGGGTCCACATGTACACCCTGCTCATTAATTATGTACCCCAGATATTGAACCTGGGTCAGGTCAAAGGTGCATTTCTCCAAGTTAGCACACAACTTGTGTTGTCGTAGGATTTGAAGGACCTGTCGAATATGGTGGAGGTACTCTTCCCAACTATGGCTGAATATCAAGATGTCATCTAAATACACCACCACAAATGCATTGTTGAAGGTTCGTAAGATGTCATCCATCAATCTCATGAAGGTTGTTGGAGAATTCATCAACCCAAAAGGCATGACCAACCATTTGAAAAGGCTCTCCTTGGATTTGATGGAAGTCTTCCACACATCAGAGGGTTCGATAGGCACCTAGTGATAACTGGACTTCAATTCAATCTTGCTGAAATATTTGGCCCCCTTGAGCTGGTCCAGAAGGTCATCAATCCGTGGGATTGGGTACTTATTCCAGACAATGATCTTGTTCATCGCCCGATAGTCATTACAGAGTCTCCAGGTCTTGTCCTTCTTCTGTACCAATACAATCGAGCTCCCACAGGGTGACGAACTTGGCTTGATGTGCCCTTTCTGTAGCAGCTCTGGAATTTTCCTCTTGATTTCATCATTCTCTAGAACATAGCGTCGATAGATCGGTCCATTGGGTAGCGGCACGCCCGGGGTTAGATTGATGGAGTGCCTAACCTGACAGTGCATAGGTACCCTTGTAGGTGAGATGAAAGTGTCCCTATACTCATCCACAACCTTGTCCATTTGCTATTGTTGTGCGGAGGAGCCTTGTCTGGAAGTTGTGGCCATAACCTTCTCTTTCCTTGAGGCGAATCATAAGAAAAACAAATTTCTTGGTATGGGAAATGATCTTACTGCATTTCTTTGCAGTGATCAAAGAGATGGTGGTAGGCAGGGCTACCTTCGGTATCCTGTACAACTTACTACCCAAAGTAATAATGACAGAGCGAGTTCTAGACTCATATACATCATGTATCTTCCACAAATATGGTTATCCCAATAATAGATCACAAATTTCAAGAGGAGAAAGATCACACAATACCTCATCTGTGAAGGGCTTGATGTTGTAGGGAAGGTGACACTGTTGGCTAAGGCTAAGATCTCGTCCTTGATGAAGCCACCCAATGGTGTACGACTATAGATGTGTTGTTGTCAGTAGGCCCAGTCGCTTCATGACCTATAATTAAATGAAGTTATTTTGGTTCCTACTGTCAACAATGAACTACAACGGAGAACGTTTCACCCACATTTGTGAGTGAAAGAGGTGTTCCCCCTCCTCTAGATTTGCAGGCTCATTCTTCTAGATTTTGGTGGTGGCCACAGTGGCACTGGGCTTCATTTCAATGATATGCTTCCCTTGGTCATTCTCCTTGTCGGGTTCTGACTCAGAGTCAGAACATGCATCTTATTCAAAATCCTTCAGCTCGACCACCAGTGACTACTTGGTCCGACACTCACTTGTGTTGTGAGGGGAGCTCTTATGGAACTCACACCATTTTCCTATTTCCTTGTCTTCATGGTGTTATTCTTTTCTTGCGGCTTCGATGGGTTGTCCTAGGCTACCTCACCTTATCTTTGGCCTTTGCTTTGTGGTTTGGGGGCACCTTTTCCTTGCTTCAGATTTGCATAACCAAAGTCTCGCTTCTTCTGTGTAAACTTCTGTTCAATATTGACAGCGTATCGGTATGTCGTGCCGAGCGAGGAGATGTCCAAGAATTCCATCTCGTCCTAGATGGAATTGTGTAGACAGTCGCGGTACTTGAGCACCAATTTTTTCTCAGAATCCTTGATACCCAACTTAGTGCAGAGGGTATGGAAAATATTTGTGAACTCTGGCACATCTTGGTCCCTTCCCTGTTGTAGCGTGGTCCACTTTATGTATTTATCTTCATAGCTCCTGATAGGTTAATATTATTCCTTGATGGCGTTTTGGAAAGGATCCCGAGAGGGTGCGGCTGAAAACAGTGAGGATCCCCTCTCGTCCTTTTGTTCACAGTAGATTTCCCACCAGTCCTTGATGTGTGGGCCGGCTTTGGGAAGTGCAAAAGTAATATTTTCCCGATTGGAAAAGCCATGAACTGAAAAATATCCTTCCAACATATTCAACCATTTATCTATGGCGTCTACATCTATTTGGCCCTCAAATATGGGAATATTGAAGTTAACTTGTACCTTAAAAGGAGTGGCAACTCCAAAGAAGTTGCTGGATCAAGATGCGCCGTCTGTGGGTAACTGTAAAAGGATTTGGGAAAAGTTATCCTTCATCACGTTCCTATGTCACTCAAGGGCTTCCTCGAGCAATATTTTGAAAGGATCTTCTAACCCCTCATCTTTATTTTCTTCCATAATGGGAAGTCGTTGGGGTTTGTGAAGTTTGTCTTGCAAAGGTTCAACCAGATCAAAGCCTAACTCCTTATACCCTGACCTTGTTGGGGACATGCAAAGAAAAATAGAGAAACAACAGACCGCTCTGATACCACTGATCCAAACTTAAACATGAATGCAACAAATTACAAATATAACTATATATACAAAAATGCAGCAGAAATAACACTCCATTTCATTAATATTAGAATACTGAAATATGCTTACAAACAGAATGGAAATAAACTAGCTCGTGCGATGAAAACACATCTCTGAGAAGAGTTGTGGTAGCTACACACCTCTGAACTATGTTATAATGAGGTGCCAAGGCCTATTTATTATTGAGAAACAATGGAAAACCCTAAACATCCATAAACCTAACCCTAGGAGATGAAGCGCCAAAAATGTGGGCCCTGTTTGGGTAAATTGGTACATCAATTTTCCAAGGTCGTAACTTTGCCATATGATCTCCGTTTGGCTATGATAAAACCTTGTTTCGAAGATCTCAAAGAGTAGTCCGAAAACAAACTAGTAAACTTGTTTGAGATATTTTAGTCTCTTTGTTTTCCCTAAAAATGTCTTTTACGACCTCAAAACGACTTCGGAAGTTCAAGACCCGAAAAACTGCAAAAAATAGTAAACTGTGCTACAATTAAGGAAACTGAAAAAACTAAAAGAGACAGTGTTGGGTGTCCAAGTGGAATAGGAGGGTGGCCACCAATATCCACGTGGATCTCAAATACCTTAGGCTGGAAAGAAAAGATATATACAAATAATTTATGAATTTAGGCACCCATGAGCATGTTCGAGAAAAAAGTAGACATAAGCACCTTAGACACAATGCTAGTGATCGGGGTATGGAACAATCAAATGCAATGACCAAGCATCATGGGGAATGCCTATTATCTCAAGTGCACCTATGTCATTACATGAAACACCTAGGAAACAAATTCATGAGAGCCTGGTCCCAACCAAGCATAATGTTTTTGAATCTGCCATCGTAACATATAGGAAAATTACTCACTAGTAGGGACTAGATATGAATAATACAACATTAAATTAATATTATGGGATCTCGCTTCCCACCTAGAGGCTGACATGGCATCACTCTAACTAGATTAAGGGTGAAGCTATAAGTTGACATATAACAATAATGATGAAGTATATTTACCAGTGCATTTCACCTTACACCTTACATATGATGCAATTACTTTGCAAAGCAAAGAATATTTAGGCATCTATTGGATTGAGGAGAGACTCAGGTATTGAGAGGGACCATACTCATTAGAGATTTTGTATCCTATAAGGATATTATTACTTAGAATGTAAAGGTCATGGAATGGGGGGTCAATATAAGTAGTTATCCTATAAAAGATAGCAAGGTTGGTGCTTATCTTCACTAGACTTTAAAGATAGGGACTCAAGCCATGGACTTCACACACATAAATCACATACATAGGAATCACAAACCTCATAAGGTTAGATTGTTTTACATTAGATAAGCCAAGGTCTAAGCACATCCAACAAACCAAAAGTTCTAATAACAACCAAGAATAGAGGAAGAAAATAGGGAGTAGAAGGATTTGTTGGTTACCCTCTCATGGAGTAGCTTAGAAAAAGTGGCTCATAAAGAAGCACAAGATCACTAGGGTCTTTATAAAAAGTCGATACATGTAGGGTAAAGGGAATCCACCATTATTATTAAGTGAAATTACCATCATGTACTATATGTAAGGGAAATGACATGACCTCTTATGACTCCTATCTCATCTTAAATCCACTTCACTACATATAGGGTAAGACTTACTGATAAAGAGACCTATACTTACTTAGATGATGAAGGATGTACAAACTGCAAGTAACCTAGTAGTGTATATGCAACAAACATAAGGTGATGGGTGTGAATGCATGGGTGATCGATGATAATGCCATTATCAGAGGGTGACAAATGTGAATGCACTGGTGTGAAATTAAATGTACGAGTGAATGTGAACAACACAACAAAAACCCGAGACATGCAAAGATGTTACATAATTGAATTTAGTTATTATAAATATAGTTCACATTTTAATGCAGAATTGAGTTTTATTAATTTTTATAGGTAGATAATTGAATTTAGTTATTTTAAATATAATTCACGTTTTAATGTAGAATTGAGTTTTATTAATTTATATAGGTAGATAATTGGAAAGTGTCAAAATAAATTTTTAATAGTGTTTTATAATTTTCAAATTCTATTAATTGATTAGGAGAATCACAAACACTATCTTTCGTTTTCAATCATCCAATTAGAAAGTTCCCACTTCCAATAAATAAAGCCTATCATTGTAATTAGGTCGAAAGGCGTTTTCACTACGTGGGAGTTTCCACTACGTGGTTGGAGTGAGCAGACACTGTTCACCTCAACCAATAATATGTCTTCATTTTCGTCGTCTTCCTCGCAATTAAAATTTGACACATGGAGGTTTTATCTCCTTTCCCACAATTAAAATGTGACACGTGGAGGTTCTGTCATCCTCTTACCGGGTACGAGTATTATTTTGACATGTGGAGGTTCTGTAATTCTCTCACCATTTACCTCTGTTTTCCTAGGACGAGTATTTATTTAACACAGGTATGAACAACTATGAAAAGCCAACCAAGATAGCAGATGAAGCTTTCACACTTTATTCCTCAATTTCATCTTGGCATGAGTTGTTGAAAGACGAATTATAGTCTCCAACGAACGTGCAATGATTTGTAATGTCCCTCCTCTAGACTGCTGCAGAAACATAAAATAAATTGCATCAAGGATATCCAAGAGAACCGATACCTCCGTAAACCAAAAAATTTCAGATGGCAGGCAGGGTGGTTATCTGACCTTAGCTTCTGAACCTGCATTACGCCTTAGCTTCTGAACCCACATTACGCATCTCGGCATACATGGATGGAATATGTTCTGATTCCTGTATGGAATATGTTCTGATTCATGTAGGTTTCCCACATTACGCATCTCGGCAGACATGGATGGATATGTTCTGATTCCTGTATGGAATATGTTCTGATTCATGTAGGTTATCACAAGACAAACACAGTTGAATATGTTCCGATTCATGTAGGTATCACAAGACAAACACAGTTGGTCCATCAAGATTATACAATTTCGCATATGAAATAAAAATATGGTAAGACAGAATCACAAGAAACGAATAAATATACTAGTTCCAGATATTGAAGAAAACCTTATCCATCAGCACGGGTTTATTTCTTCTCTTAGCACAATGAATGTATTTCTTTAATAATTTAACAGTGAGGTTATCACTTTTGGAATGCCTCGTCTTTTGCTTACCATGCAGTAGACGATTGTATTTCACAAAAATGGATGCTTCCAACTCTGGATTATCTTCTTCCTTGTGTCTTGAATTTTCGTCAGCCACCACCATCCCTGCAAAAATTAACATCGGCAGGGATATCATTTCAGCAATCTTCGCTTACCATGCAGTAGACGATTGTATTTCACAAAAATGGATGCTTCCAACTCTGGATTATCTTCTTCCTTGTGTCTTGAATTTTCGTCAGCCACCACCATCCCTGCAAAAATTAACATCGGCAGGGATATCATTTCAGCAGTCTTCCCTTACCATGCAGTAGACGATTGTATTTCACAAAAATGGATGCTTCCAACTCTGGATTATCTTCTTCCTTGTGTCTTGAATTTTCGTCAGCCACCACCATCCCTGCAAAAATTAACATCGGCAGGGATATCATTTCAGCAGTCTTCCCTTACCATGCAGTAGATGATTGTATTTCACAAAAATGGATGCTTCCAACTCTGGATTATCTTCTTCCTTGTGTCTTGAATTTTTGTCAGCCACCACCATCCCTGAAAAAATTAACATCGACAGGGATATCATTTCAGCAGTCTTCCCATAGAAGTTTTATGAGTGCAATGAATAAAAGGTCTTCTTGAATATGCAATGAAGAAGCTATGCATTATGTTGCATTTTCCAATGTTGAAGCCCTCAAAGAGAGCAACACCATCCAACCAATCAGGTGTTTTAATGCAAAGAACAAGGCAGCCCAAATACATATACAAATATAGACATCAATACGCCATGGTAGAAGTGCACAATTCAATGTTACCAGGGTAGAGTTCTCCATTGTTTTGGCTATGCCTGGTTATTCTTTTTTGAAGAGCGCTTATATATCTACAAACAACAATAACGTATGAGGAAGATGAAAGGTGGTTCCAAATAAGAGACGTGGGTATTAGTGTTATTGCTAACCTTGAAGAAACAAACAAACTGAGACATGAAAGCATTCATTCTCAGGATTGTAATTGTAATTCTTGTTGTGTTAAAGTAAACACGAAAGAATCCATAATCATTATCATCACCATTATCGTGATTCCTACTTTGCAAACGCGATCGCATCGAATTCTCAAGATGTGTGATGCATCCCATCTTCCTCTACATACACTCGAGCTGGGAGACAACACAATTTTTTCCTGGAATTGTGAGCATATGTACCAGAAAAGCATGTGAATAATGTTGGGGATTTTTCTGTCAAAATACCAAAAACAAAATCACAGAACAATGCTTTGTTTCCTCCACAGGATCTTTAACACAGCGGAAACCAAAAAAAATTATTTGCAGCAGACAGAGTTTTCACACACAAACAAATTTCTATTCATTAATAAAAGCAACTGCTGTTACAAACTTCTTCCTCTCTCTCAGAGGGATTCACCAAGAACATTTAACAAAAATTACTCTGTCTTCTCCTGAGATTTTACACTGCTGTGTGTAAGAATCTCTTCTACATTCACTGCTGTAAAAACAGACTTCAACTACAGAAAAATTACTTTCACTGCTGTGTGGAAATTACACAGATTTTCTTCACGCTGTTGCGTGGGTTACAATACATCGCACTGCTGTGCCTCACTCTTCAATTTCATTACTTCGCACTGCTGTGCATTACCATTCCTCTTCTACAATACACGAAAAAACATTACATATATATATGGCAATAAAACAAAACAAAAGAACTTACGTCAGTTTTCACTTGCCATGCTTCCGTAAAAAAATTAAATGTTTTTACCAGCCTTTACTTGTGCCCATACTCCCGCTGAAACAAAATTAAAAATTTCATCAAAACTTACCAACCCACAGTAAATTGCATTTACTGTTTTACTGACATTTACTGGCGGTAAAGAGACTTTTACTTCACGTCAAATTTATTTGCTGCTGGCCTGTACTTTAACCATTGACTTTATTTGCATCGCATCACAGAAATCGCATTTGGCCGGAACACAAAATGGAGCACACACATACGATGCGATTTGGACATTGGACATTGGATTTTTCATACCTTTGTCCTTGAGCATGATGTTGTCCTCCTTGTTGGCTGCTGCCTTGACCTTGGTTCTGATTTGGATTGCTGCCTCTTCCTTGAGCATTTGCTGGACTGTTCCTTCTGCCTCTGTTCTGGCTTCTGCCTCTTCCTCTCTTGTTTCCTCTGCCTTGACCTCTTCCTCTTCCAAAGGACATCTGGGTCTTGAAGGTTTGCTCTAGAGATGAGTTTTCATTTCTACTCAACCTCTGCTCATGTGTGATCAGTGATGCATGAAGCTCATCAACTGAAAAGTTTGAGAGATCCTTTGTCTCTTCTATGGTGGTGAAAATCACATGGAACCTTGAGGGTAGACACCTCAATAGTTTCTCCACAATCCTCCTTTCTTCAAGTATCTCTCCATGAGATCTTATTTGTGTGACCAGGCCAATTACTTGAGTGAAGAATGAGTCAATATTGTCTGACTCCTTCATGCACAGGTTCTCAAAATCTTTCCTCAGCAACTGTAGCTTTGTTGTCTTCACTCTCTCCATTCCTTGATAGGCTGTTTTAAGAGTTTGCCATGCATCCTTGGATGTCTTAGCTGCTGCTAACCTTGGAAACACGCTTCCATGCACTGCCTGATACAAGAAGAAGAGGGATTTTGAGTCCTTCTTCTTGTGGCTCTTTAACAGATCCTTCTCTCCCTGAGTTAATGCATTAAACTCATTTTCATCTGCTGGTTGTTCAAAACCATCCTCAACTATTTCCCATAAGTCTTGAGAAGCAAACAAGGCTTTCATTGTTATTGCCCAATAATCATAGTTTTTTCCATCAAATAGTGGGAGTTGCACACCCATGCTATTGCTGGTGCTTGTGTCAACCATTTTTGCACTCTTAACTATGCTTCAAAATACAGTCAAGTATTTAAGAGAAATACCTTGGATTCTTTTGCCTGAGTCTTCACACTGCTGGAGAAGTTGCTGCAATAAAAATCCTTCCTTCAGCTTCTTTGAACCCTTCAAAGAGCCTAGACCAGCTCTGATACCACTGTTGGAGATTTTTCTGATAAAATCCCAAAAACAAAATGACTAAACACAGAGACAATGCTCTGTTTTGATCTCCAGGATCTTAGCACAGGGAAGCTTAAAAAATTTCTTTGAGCAGACAGAGAGAGTATTCACATACACCACAAATTTCTATTCATTAATAAAAACTGTTGTTACAAACTGTGGTTCTTCCTCTCTCACAGAGGGATTTACAAAAAAAAACAAAAGACTCAGACTGCTGTGTCTGCTGTATATTCTATTTTGCTGCTGCTGCCTTTCTTTTTCATTCACGCGCTGCTGCGTTCTATATTTTCACTTCTTCGCACTACTGTGCATTACAACACAATTTACACTACTGTGTATTACAAATCTATTGCATGGGCGCTGTTGCGTCTCCCCTCTTCACTCTCTACTTACCCAAAAGAAAACATTACATATATATATATGACAACAAAAGGACTTACATACGTTTTCACTTCCCATGCTTCCGTAAAAAAGAATTAAATGTTTTTACCAGCCTTTACGTGTGCCCATACTCCCGCTGAAACAAAATTAAAAATTTCACCAAAACTTACCAACCCACAGTAAATAGCATTTACTGTTTTACTGACATTTACTGGCGGTAAGTAAAAAAAACTTTTACTTCACGTAAAATTTCATTTAATGCTGGCCTATACTTCACCCATTGACTTTAATTAGATCGCATCGCAAAATCCCATTTGGTCGGAACACAAAAGTGGAGCACACACATATGGTGCGATCTGCGATATGCGATCGGATCGCATCGCACCATCGCAATCGGGGAAATCAAGTGAACAAAGCGGAGGAACCAAGCACACATGCGATATGCGATCTGCGATCTCATCGCATCGCAAAGGTAAAAAAAATAGTTTGTTGCAGTTGAAATTATATTTCAACACTCCCCTTTAATTTCAACTGCTGGGTATTCAATCATACCCAAACGTTTCCTCAAATACTCAAAACTTTTCTGTCCCAAAGGCTTGGTCAAAATGTCCGCAACTTGTTCCTGAGTGCTGCAATGTTGTAGAACAATTTCTCCATTGTTCACCAATTCTTTGATGTAGTGAAACCTTGTATCAATGTGTTTCGTTCGCTTGTGAAACACAGAATTCTTGGACAATGCAATAGCTAAGCTATTGTCACAAAAAATAATTGTTGCTTTTGCCTGCTCTTGGCCTAAGCTCCTCAACATTCTTCTCATCCAAACTGCTTGACATGTTGCTGCTGTAGCTGCCACGTACTCTGCTTCTGCTGTAGACAACGCCACAATTGGCTGCTTCTTGGAAGCCCATGAAATTGCTCCTGAACCCATGTGAAAGACATAACCGGAAGTGCTTTTCCGATCATCCACACTTCCAGCCCAATTGTTATCGATGTAGCCAACCAAATCTGAATTTTCTGAAAAAGTATACAAAATGCCAAATCTTTTTGTACCTTTGACATACCTTAGAATTCTTTTTGCTGCCTGCCAATGTGCCTCTTTTGGCCTCTCCATGAATCTGGAAATCAAACTAACAGCATGCATTATATCCGGCCTAGTTGCAGTTAAATACATAAGGCTGCCAACTATGCTCTTGTACAAGCTAGGATCAAAATCCTTGCTGCTGTCCTCTTTGCTGAGTTTTAATCCCATTACCGTGGGAGTGTTTGCTGCTTTGCATTCTTGCATATTAAATCTGCTCAATACTTCATTTACATATCTTGCTTGAGAGATAAAAATTCCATTTTCATTTTGATCTACTTCTATTCCTAAGAAGTATCTCAGCAAACCCATGTCAGTCATCTCAAATTCCTCTTTCATGACTGATTTGAAGTTTTCAATGAGGTAGTCATCATTACCTGTAAAAATAACATCATCAACATACAAGACAACAATTAAAATCTTGCCATCCTTTTCTTTGATGTAGACTGTGGGTTCTCCCTCACATTTGTCAAATTCATTTTCCAGTAGATAGGAATCTATCCTACTGTACCACGCTCTTGGCGCTTGCTTCAGCCCATAAAGAGCTTTCTTCAATCTGCACACTTTGTGTTCTTGGCCTTTCTTCTCATAGCCTAGAGGTTGTTCAATGTAAACCTCCTCCTTTAACACTCCATTTAGGAATGCCGACTTCACATCCATTTGGTAGACTTTCCATTTGTTTTGTGCTGCTATGGACAACACTGCTCTCACGGTTTCCATTCTTGCAACCGGTGCAAAAGTTTCCTCATAGTCTCTCCCATATTGCTGCTTGTATCCCTTGACAACCAGCCTTGCTTTGTGTCTTTCAATTTTGCCTTCAGCATTGCATTTGGTCTTATAGACCCATTTGACTCCAATGACTTCTTTACCTTTTGGTAGCTCAACCAAATCCCATGTCTTGTTTCTTTCTATGGCATTCATCTCCTCATCCATAGCTTCTATCCATTTCTTATCTTTAATAGCATCTTCGAAATGAATAGGATCATCAACATGACAATACAAGGCAAATAAGGAATTCATTCCTTCATTATAAATGTCACTTAAGTTTCTGAATTTCTTACCTCTTTCACTTGGTGCGCCAGTGCTTGAAGATGCACTTGAATTTCCTCCTTGTGGTGTGCTTGGAGAAGCACTCTCATTTCTTCTCAAGGGTGTTCCTTGCTATCCTTGTGTTGGCGCTGCTGTTTGGGGATGCATTTCAGCCACCTCTTCATCATCTTCATCATGAGACAAACAGTTTTTAGCATTCACTGTTTTCTCTATGCTTCCATCCCAAGCTTCCTCCTCAATGAACTGAACATCTCTGCTCACAAAGAACTTCTTGGTAGATGGGATATACAGCCTGTAAGCTTTGGATTCCTCACTGTATACGATGAAGATGCATTTCTCCCCTTTGCTGTCCAACTTCCTCCTTAGTTGATCTGGAATGTGTGCATAGGCCACACATCCAAAAATTTTCATGTGGGTGACTCCTTGCTTTCTCCCACTCCATGCCTCTTCCGACACTTTATTCATCACAGCTTTTGTAGGACACCTATTCAAAATATATACTGCATATTTTACGACTTCAGCCCAATAATCATTTGGCAAATGCTTTGCCTTCAACATGCTCCTCGCCATATCCATAATGGTTCTGTTCTTCCTTTCAGCAACTCCATTTTGCTGTGGGGTGTACCTAGCTGTAAACTGTTTGTGTATTCCATTTTCTCTACAAAAACATAAAAAATCTTTGGAGATATACTCACCTCCTCTGTCAGTTCTCAAAACTTTGATGCGCAGCCCACTCTGATTTTCAACAAGTGCTTTGAAATTTCGGAATTTTTCAAAAACTTTCGATTTGTTCTTCAAGAAATAAACCCAAGTCTTTCTTGTAAAATCATCAATGAATGTTAGAAAATATTGGCTGCCTGCTAAAGATGGGGTTTGCATTGGTCCACATAAATCTGAGTGGACAATTTCTAAGGGTGCTTTTGCCCTTATGCTTTTCCCGCTTGGAAAACTTTCTCTGTGTTGTTTTCCCAATATGCAGCCTTCACAAAGGCTGTCCGGTTTCTCTATCAATGGTAATCCTCTTACCATTCCTTTTCTGCTCAACAAGTTAAGACCTCCAAAGTTGAGATGTCCAAATCTCAAGTGCCACAACCAATTTTCATCCTTTGGCACACTTTGGAGAGCCTCTTGGGAAACTGCTGCAATTGCATCTTTGTTTTTCAAATCTGCCCTTATTCTGAGAGGGAACATTCTGTTCCTCGTCATCTTCACTTCAACAATGCATCTTTTGCTGGGTGGAATATCCATGATGGTGCACACATCATTCACAAAGAAAACATTGTACCCTTTTTGGACAAGCTGTCCAATACTCAAGAGGTTACATCTCATTCCAAGAACATAATAGACATCTGCTATGGTTTTCCTTTCACTTTGCTTTGTGAATATTTTAACTTCTCCTTTGCCCATAACAGAAATTTTGCTATCAGTCCCAAGTGTGACTTGTGACTTCACACTTTGATCTAAAACAGAAAACAAAGCTATGTTTCCTGTCATATGGTTGCTACAACCGGAGTCTAAAAACCATATATCTTCACTATTTGTCTCAGCGATATTACAAGCTAACAATACATTATCTTGGCTGACATTTTCTCTAGTAATATTTGCACTAGAGCTATTATTCACATCATGTTGCTTCTTCCTACATTCACTGGCATAATGCCCATATTTTTTACAATAATAACATTGGACATTGGATTTTTCATACCTTTGTCCTTGAGCATGATGTTGTCCTCCTTGTTGGCTGCTGCCTTGACCTTGGTTCTGATTTGGATTGCTGCCTCTTCCTTGAGCATTTGCTGGACTGTTCCTTCCGCCTCTGTTCTGGCTTCTGCCTCTTCCTCTCTTGTTTCCTCTGCCTTGACCTCTTCCTCTTCCAAAGGACATCTGGGTCTTGAAGGCTTGCTCTAGAGATGAGTTTTCATTTCTACTCAACCTCTGCTCATGTGTGATCAGTGATGCATGAAGCTCATCAACTGAAAAGTTTGAGAGATCCTTTGTCTCTTCTATGGTGGTGACAATCACATGGAACCTTGAGGGTAGGCACCTCAATAGTTTCTCCACAATCCTCCTTTCTTCAAGTATCTCTCCATGAGATCTTATTTGTGTGACCAGGCCAATTACTTGAGTGAAGAATGAGTCAATATTGTCTGACTCCTTCATGCACAGGTTCTCAAAATCTTTCCTCAGCAACTGTAGCTTTGCTGTCTTCACTCTCTCCATTCCTTGATAGGCTGTTTTAAGAGTTTGCCATGCATCTTTGGATGTCTTAGCTGCTGCTAACCTTGGAAACACGCTTCCATGCACTGCCTGATACAAGAAGAAGAGGGCTTTTGAGTCCTTCTTCTTGTGGCTCTTTAACAGATCCTTCTCTCCCTGAGTTAATGCATTAAACTCATTTTCATCTGCTGGTTGTTCAAAACCATCCTCAACTATTTCCCATAAGTCTTGGGAAGCAAACAAGGCTTTCATTGTTATTGCCCAATAATCATAGTTTTTGCCATCAAATAGTGGGAGCTGCATACCCATGCTATTGCTGGTGCTTGTGCCAGCCATTTTTGCACTCTTAACTATGCTTCAAAATACAGTCAAGTATTTAAGAGAAATACCTTGGATTCTTTTGCCTGAGTCTTCACACTGCTGGAGAAGTTGCTGCAATAAGAATCCTTCCTTCAGCTTCTTTGAACCCTTCAAAGAGCCTAGACCAGCTCTGATACCACTGTTGGAGATTTTTCTGGTAAAATCCCAAAAACAAAATGACTAAACACAGAGACAATGCTCTGTTTTGATCTCCAGGATCTTAGCACAGGGAAGCTTAAAAAATTTCTTTGAGCAGACAGAGAGAGTATTCACATACACCACAAATTTCTATTCATTAATAAAAACTGTTGTTACAAACTATGGTTCTTCCTCTCTCACAGAGGGATTTACAAAAAAAAACAAAAAACTCAGACTGCTGTGTCTGCTGTATATTCTATTTTGCTGCTGCTGCCTTTCTTTTTCATTCACGCGCTGCTGCGTTCTATATTTTCACTTTTACACTGCTGTGTATTACAAATCTATTGCATGGGCGCTGCTGCTTCTCCCCTCTTCACTCTCTACTTACCCAAAAGAAAACATTACATATATATATATGACAACAAAAGGACTTACATACGTTTTCACTTCCTATGCTTCCGTAAAAAAGAATTAAATGTTTTTACCAGCCTTTACGTGTGCCCATACTCCCGCTGAAACAAAATTAAAAGTTTCACCAAAACTTACCAACCCACAGTAAATAGCATTTACTGTTTTACTGACATTGACATTTACTGGCGGTAAGTAAAAAAAAACTTTTACTTCACGTAAAATTTCATTTAATGCTGGCCTATATTTCACCCATTGACTTTAATTAGATCGCATCGCAAAATCCCATTTGGTCGGAACACAAAAGTGGAGCACACACATATGGTGCGATATGCGATCGGATCGCATCGCACCATCGCAATCGAGGAAATCAAGTGAACAAAGCGGAGGAACCAAGCACACATGCGATCTGCGATCTCATCGCATCGCAAAGGTAAAAAAAATAGTTTGTTGCAGTTGAAATTATATTTCAACAAATAAAATGTATTCATCATTTTAGCAGAGTGTATTCTCACCACCATCTTCACCTGAAGGGCAATAAAGATGCATGCGTAGAACATTCTCATATATTCAACAATCAACATCGGGTCCATTTGATGAAGAACAATAAAAACCAAATCAAAACGAGAAAGTAAAGAATTTGGAAGGCCAATATTCCTGATTAGAGTAAGTGAGCGATCATATTGGAAAAATGAAATTATTAAGAGACTGTTAGAAACAAAGGTATTCAGAAAACAAAGTGAATGCAAAAACATTATATACGATACCCATATGTTAGCCAAGAATATCAAATATGAAGTGGAGAATGCTTTGTCGTGTGCAAAAGAAGGGAGCCTATCTTGAAAATTCAATCCATTATGCAACTGCAGTAATGAAGGCTTAAGAATTAGGGGAAAAAATTACTGTGCCATATATAGGATTTGTAGCACCAACCACACTACAAAGTGCATTAAGTGATGCGTGAATGCCCGCATGAGCAATTGCAATTGTATGTTGCTCCATAACCTCGTGGATGGACACACAATCTTGATCACTCATCTTATCAAATTCATCAAAGCAAACAACACCAGGTCAGCCAAAACCATTGGTGCAGTTTCTAACTAGCATTCACCTGAATTTCTTAGAACCAGTTAGCCAAGGAACCATTGGTGCAGTTTCTAACTAGCATTCACCTGAATTTCTTAGAACCAGTTAGCCAAGGACTTCAAAGGATTCCTTCCACAACACAATTTATTTCAATTTAAACCACAAAAAGAAAATTTTATTATCCATGTTAACATGTAGAGAGAAAGTATTACCCGTTTCTTGATCGGAATCGACAACTGTTGTCAAACCTTTTAAAAAACAAATAGCATCATCATCTCCCAGTTAATTCCACCTTTGAATGCGATCATTTCCCTTTCAACTTTAGAGAAACACTACCACTAAAAGACACTTTCGTCAAAACTGCTATTAACCATTACACAGACACTACATTCCACTATATTTTCATTCACTTTCGTCAAAACTGCTATTAACCATTACACAGACACTACATTCCACTATATTTTCATTCACTTTCGTCAAAACTGCTATTAACCATTACACAGACACTACATTCCACTATATTTTCATTTTTGCTACGCTGCAAGCAACAAATGATTTCTGACACTAATAATATTCTATTCTTACATTAATTTACAGACTATCCAGTGTGAATTCTATCGTCAATGCATTCACCAGAAGTAGCAGGGAAACAAAGAATCTAGAAAAGATTGCAACAACACTAGACTTCGACATATCAACCACCTTTACTGAATCAATCACAGGGCCACACAGAGAATTCCTATCTACAACCCTCTTATTATAATATAAGTTATCAAATGCAATGCGGGACTGTTCGACCTTTGTCGTAAAGGTCACATTATTAGCCTCATAGATGTCGTTTTCCGGAGGATTATTGTAGTGGAAACTATCCGACTGATTTTCGGCGAAAGCCATGACCGCCAACGGTTCTTGGCAGCCATCGCTGGCATATCCCAAAATAAAACTCATCGTAAATTTATTGTCGGGATCTATCTCCACCATTTGTGAAATAATACCTTCTTTGGCGGAAAGAAACTCGATAGCTCACTTACCCTCGAGAACTTTGTAGTGATTAGAGTCGATATATCGCACCGCCTTGCTCGACTCTATGATCCATCCTAATAAAGATGATGTTGCCATGTCCATATTTGTCAGCAAAATAACCTCCAATGTCTCATTGGCAAACATCCATGACCCCTCCTCGAAATCTCCATTAACCACAACAGGGATCTTCTCCCAAACCAGGATTTTGGAAAATAACCTTGACATTGTCAGCTTGCGCCTGAAAAGCCCAGGCATAGGCATCCCAACCACACATATTATACAAAGTCTGCAAATCCACGTTCGGAGTCGACAGAGGCACAGAAACGTTGAGCGATTCCATCTGCGCGGTTCGGACCGCGCTAAATGTGAAAGAATATTTTCTGAAGACTTATCTGCTGGCTGATCTGGGCCTCATTGCCTACCCTCATGACATGCTTACCATCAGGAATGACCAGGTGCATGCTTCCCTCCCTCTCCCCGTCATTTTCATATTCCACCGTGCCCTCTATATTCCACCCAGACAACAAATGCAACGAGCTTGCCCTTGATCTTCTATTCTCGATCCCCGCCTCTTCAAAGTTTCCATTCACCAGCAACGATGTTGCTATCAAACCTACACCAGAGGATCCTCAGCCAGTGGTTGAAATTGCGAAAGGAGCAGAGAGCAGAGGCGAGTCTGCTACAACGTTGATAGGTCTGAGACCATGTGAAATAAGTTAAATTGTCGATGAATTAGGTGGAGTCTCCATAGACCATAGCAACTCTCTCAATGAAGTGAAATGAATTGGGGACAGAGTAGGGTGATTCGCAACACAACACTTATTTTCAGAAGAACAACACAACAATTCAAGCCCTCCATACTCTGTTACTTTAGGCCACTAGATTCTTCAGCCTGAATCTACCAATCTGAATGACTCATTCTACATGCAAAGCGTTGACCAGTTAATACATTTGTCCATCCCATGAGACGCGTGTTGATCACCTCATGACATTTCTTGCCCTTCTACAGTGAAATTGTTGATGGTGATGTGTTGTGTTAGGTTGGCGTAGTTTTGGATATTTTCCTTATGCCTTCCATTCTGGCATGTATGTGTTTTGATATATGTACTCCTTTGATTTTTTCCTGATCTCGTGGTTTATATAGGTGGGTTTGTTATATAACCGATTACAAGTAGCTGAATGATCCAAAGAATGATGGTGTCATTCTGCGGGTTGGCTTTATGATGGTGTCGGTTCTCGTTTTGATTTTTGGGATGCTCTCCACATTGAGACCTAGTTTTATTATACTTATAATGAACTCCACTGCGCATATGATATATTTTCCTAGAAATGTACCGAGCATGTATACATATATGGCAATAAAGTATTTTGAATTGTTAAAACTAAAAATATATCAGTAGTGTAGATTATAAATTAAAAAAGGAACGTGTCTCTATTTTTATAAGTTGTTTGATTCTTATAATCTATTCAGTATTTAATAAAGTAAAAAAATTAATATTTATGTTATTTAAATTTAGGAAAAATATTAATCATTATTATGTGGAAATTATTATATTATTTTTGGTAATTTATGGACATTGTGTAATATTTGTAGTTCATAATATTGAATACTATATATTTTACAGGTTTTAGGTGTAGATTATTTGGAAATGCAATGCACTATTAAAATAATGTTTTTTATGTGGTTGATTCTAATTTTAACTAATTATTTATATTGTGTATGAGATTATGTGGGGTAGACTTGAAGGTTATAGATTAGTGGATGGTATCAACAAACTTATTCCAATTATTGATTCTACCAAATACAAAATAAAATATAATACAAATTTTGGGAAATTGTTTAAAAAGATCTATTTCCTACAAGTCCAATTTTTTTTGACAATGAATATGTATTCACGAGTAGAATTAAAAAATATTTATTGAGTAGTAGAATATAAAATATTTATTGTAGTAAAATAAAAAAATGTTGTGTATATTTTTTAATTTATGAAATAATAAAAGATTTATATGTTATGATAAACATTGTCATATCTTAAATATAGACATAGCTTAATTATTCTATCTTTCTTTCTTTTTATTTTTTAGATTGTAATTTTTTATTGCTTAAAATGCATTTTTAAATGCATAAATGCATTCATTGCCCTTAAAAACCCCAACAACACTTTGATTGTGTAAAATACAAATATCAATTCATTCAAATTAATTGGAAACTATTCCAGGAAAAGGACCAAAATGTAGAAGACTTAGACTATGCTTAAAATATATATTGTATAATGGCATATATTTCAACATTTCAAATCCAATAGTGTCGATTTCAACATTTCATATAATAAATTATGGTTTGCATTTTAGCTTAACCTATAGAGCATTTTAGATCAAAAAATGTATATTCCAACATATATATAATTTATTATTCTATTATTGGATGTATAGTGTTCGTCTAATCTTCAATTCATAATTAATCATGAATGAAAAAGTAGATATATGTGAAAAGTTAATGGATGAGATTCAAAATAATATGGGGAAGTGGCAAAGCTAAAACCTTAAATAAACGAAAAGTAACATTAAAAAAAAATAAATTACGTTCATATTTCAATGAAGAGTGTAATGCGATAAGATTGATATATTAAAAAGGGAATGGCGAAGATAATGCCACTTCATTACATACAATTATGAACAAGTAAAAAGTATAAATGTCAACTTATGAGGTGATGCCACTTTATTTCATACAATCATGAAGAAGTACAAAGTACAAATGTAAACTTATGAGGTTAAGCCAATGAGAAATGTTGAAGGTAGGAAAGGAAAACTTGTAAAGTTTTTTGGAGGGAATTATGAAGCCCAAATGAAGGGTAGCTAATGGTATTGCATTTACTTGGTGATTATTTCAACAAAACTTTAGATGAAAATCTAGCAAAGAGAAAGAAACTATTCAAAATCAACATAAATAAAAACACCTCCACAAAAGACGATGAGAAAAAAGGTTAGATAATGGTATCACATTGATTCCAATAAATTTGGAAAACAAAGTGGGTGTTAGAGTGGAAATGATAGTTCAAGCAAAACCTTAATCTCCAATTGCAAAATAGAGGTAATAGGAAGAATGGGGTCAATTAAGTACTCCAAGAACATTGAACCCTTAACCAGAGACTAAGGCTTGGAATTATTTATAAAAGGAGCTTTTGAAACACCGTCATGTGTGTGTATGGAATAACTCATAGTAATGGATTCCATGGAATGCTTGTCCGTTATGATGATGATGGATATGCGTTTTATGATTTTTTTCAGTGTTCCACCCATGAAAAGAAAAATATATATACAAATTCATGGTTGCACCACTTACAAGTATTTCATACAACACATTTCACAATGATGCACACAAGCAAGAATCAAGAACCCTTGTGTAAGTCCCTGTGTATGTTTTCTTACCTCACTATTGTTTATCTGTGTGCTTTAACTTTGGGCTAACAATTTCTTCACTCCTCTAATCAAACTTGATCGTAAGCACTTAAATTCAAATCAAACACCTGCACCACCCAAACCACATCACTATTACCATCGCTCACTCACCTTCCACATAAAAAGAAAATCTCCCTTCACATGACCCCCTTTGATTGCAAGGACTGGAGTGGTTCCTGAGATGCAGAGGTTAAAAAGTTCTTTCTCTTCAGTGTGACAATGTGCACCCCATAAGGTGACATCAATATTGTAGCTTGACATGTCGCACAAAGAGATAGTTTCTTTCCACATTCCCCACTCCTCTTTTCGGCATTCCTTTCCACCTTTCAGTGCAATTGCTATTTATTTCTTCTTTAAATAAGACTTCATTTTAATGACTAAAAAAGCCTATCATTGTAATTATTTCCTTAGGAGTTCATTTTAACAACTAAAAACAAAAGGAATAGATGAAAACAACTATGTATGCCACGTCAATGTTTACCATTTGGCATCAACTGTAATGAAAGTAAAATATTATAAATGTTTGAGCCCAGACTCATGCATAAAGATAGCATTATAAAACTCTAAACCCATCGTTTATTAGGGGAGGGATGCCATTACCTGTGCGCCCTCCCCTCCACCTCAGCTACGGGCACGTGGATGCCACTCCCGTTTGTATGACACCTGCTCGACGTGTCCTGCCACGTGTTGTGGTGGGTGTCAACCTTCAAAAACCTAATTTTACTCTTTCCTTCGGTTGCTTCTACCTGTTTGCCGCGATGTCTGTTATGCTCTGTGTATTTATGTTCGAGTCCAATGTTTGGGCGAAGCCCTCCGCCGATGATGGCGCAGGACGGCTCCATTGCCTGTGCACCTTGTCTACCATTGTTGACCTGCTAACCAGGCTAGTTTTCTTGCACGCGCTCGTTAACAAAACAGGGTTTCTGTTGTTCTTGTTTCATTCCGCCTGCAATTGTTGTTCATTCTAGACCGCCGGGGGTTTACAAATACCTTGGTGGTTGTTTCATTCACACGACCTGTTGTTTAGGGAGGAGCCAGTACCAATTTCTAGCCAGTTTGAGGTTGAAGGTAAATTTACAGGTAATTTACAGGTTTTTATGGTTTTTGTTTCGAATTGTCTTTGAATATTTATGCCATTGGCTAATTTCCTACTTTTTTCATGTTTTCCAAGTTGGTTGCAGGTCTGGTGAGCTCTAGAGAAGGTCTTGACATGGAAGACACTTGGACATGGCTTCTACATCTATCCGGTAGGAAAAATCCTACCAGCCATTGCCACTGTGTTTTTCAACACCTCACCTTCCTATTGGATTTTTTGTTATTTTTGCTCTTGGAGTTTTAGGATGCATTTCAAAGGGTTTTGCAGGTTTATGGTTTTGAGGGTTTTGCAGGTTTAGGGTTTTTCTTATGCCTAATGTGAATGTATGAATTTTGAGGTTTAGGGTTTTGCTTATGCCTAATGTGAATGTATGACTTTTGAGGTTTAGGGTTTTGCTTATGCCTAATGTGAATGTATGAATTTTGATGTTTATGTTATACAATGGATTTAACTGTAGTGTGTTCCTAGATAGATTGATTTATAAGTTGTGTTGGTGGAAGATTGTTAATTGAGTTCTCGTATGGTTATGTCGTTTATAGTTTTCTTTAGGCCATCATGTGTTGCTTGAGTCAGTTATAATTTAATTTGTAGTTTGTATATTTTAATGAATCACAAAGTTATTGGCAACAATTATAACAAGTAAAAACATTTTCTTAAGGCATTTAAATGTGGACATTCGAGCATGTTAAAGAGTAGCAATGAATTCAATTTCAAAACTTGAAATTGGACAGTTGGAAGTGTCAAGTATAGAGATTGACATTTAGCAAATAAACTGCCAATAAACTTATAACAGAGGAAACCATGTGCTGGAGGCATGCTCTTGAAAGTAAACTAGCAAGCTAGCCAACCTTTTTCCTTCCACAAAATATAGGGTACCATCGAAGGGATCAATATGATTGACAACAAAAAGGTGGCTAAGTACATTGGAACTAAGCACTAGTTGTCACAGAGACTGAAGTTGAGCCATAGCCCCATAGAATATTTCAGAGCCACAATAACTAAACATGTAAATGATTTCTTTAGTGGTGCCAAAAGGAGTAGCAGGAGTAGCTATGGTGAAGTAGAATCTGTCCTCCAAGCCAAGGCAAAACCAACAGTTCTCACAAATAAAGCATTGTGAACTTTTTAATGGATTTGAACTTGCAAGCAACACACTCATCAGATTGATTATGCTTACACAATTTTGTTTATGCATCTCAATCAAATCGTTGTTACATGATGTGGTAGAGAATGTGCTTGCAACAAACTACCTTTAGCCATAGAACACTTTGTCCATCCTAACCTTGGGGAGTTCATTCTGGTGATCTCTAGCCATCTTAGATGCCATTAAATAGATTGGTGTGGATCTGCTTTCTTTTTATGGTTAGAAATGTTGGGGTATGTAGGGTTTATGGTGCCAATTATTTCCAATGACAGTGTATGCATGGATGTATAGAGGGCCATTTTGGCCCCTCTTATGGACAATATTATAATGAACACTTGTTCATTTTTGCTCATGTTCACTATTGGATCCATTTCCTGTGGCCCTGCGTTTTTGTCTGCAGGGGATGAATGTTGACCATTTCCTGCATATTTCTATTTAGGTGGCTCTGAATCTTTGTTCTTTTACACTTTTGGTCTATGCCCTAAGTAACAAATGACCAATTTAATTGAAAATTGGAGTTGAAATTTTCATCAAGGAGGTATTCCATTTAGGCTTTTACACTTGTTGTGTTTTGTTAAGTCCGTTAATTTTAATTTTTACTAGTATATTTGGGTTTTCAGATGCTATGTATATTTCTTGTGGTAATTTTTCATTCAAATATCTTGATTTCTTTTACTGGTACTTCTGGTATTGGTTAATTTTTTCAGTGATTTTACTATATTGTAAATAATGGCGTTGAATGACTTGTTTCAGATTTCTGCTCAACAAAAATCAGGGTTTTTTTGTGTGTACTATTTGGAAAGATGCAAGATTTTTCCAGAGGAAAAAACTGTAATTTTCATTCATTTATAATGGTTCAAAGTTACTTTATGTAGACACATTTCTGTTGTGTTTTCTTGATGTTTATGATTATCAGTTCAGTGATCTTTTTGCATAGCTTCCAGAGAGGATTTTTATACAATGTTCAACCAAAAAAGACGAGTGAATAGACTCCTTTCCTAATGCTGTGTGAAACTAGACAACATCTGGAGAGTTCAAAATGTATAGTAGAAAATGAAAGGGATGCAAGTAGTCAATTATCTTCCTTCTCGTGCAAGGAAATCCCTGAAATGTTTTATGTTTTAATTATAAGTATTATGTGCATTATTTGTTGTTTCATCATGAAGTATTGCTACAATCTCATGAAATGTAAACTAAAAATGTTGTCATTGTTTCACTTGTGTAAACCATTTGGTGTGTAGATGCATAATGGAAAATTCCATTTGCATTCTCAGGTAAGATTTCTACATTATAATAGACTATAGATGTTCCTTCTAAAATGGATTTTGGCTACAATGCCGCACACAGTATGAAATAAAACAACCTGGGTTGCAAGCCAAAATGTTTCTGCGACAAGAAAAAGATACAATCCATCCAAAATCCACATCATAATGTGATTACAACCAAAAACATATGACACCCCTATTCTTTATGGCCCTGGGAATCTTGAGTGCCAAAACTCCCCGAGTTACCTTCTTGAGCCAGGTAGGTTGGCCTACCTAAAAAGGGTTGATTAGGAAATGGTTGATTGCTGCCATATGATTGAGTCCAATTTGCAGCTTCCAAGCATGGAGGTATTGAGTACCCATACCTCACATTTGCACTACTGACCCCTGCATTAAGTGGAGGTGTGTAATGAGCATACATAGATTTGACACCTCCTCTAGTAGGAATAAGGAAAGTGGGTAAACCCTCAGTTTGATAGTGAGGCACTTGAATGTTTATGAGATCTTGGAATAATGGTGTATTATCTGAAATGGATTCCAATGAGTTTGAAATAATCCTGGTTTCATCAGCTATGTTTGTATCATTGTCAACCATATTGATCATCCCTTGTTCCTTTTCAAGCATTTGTCGTGTCTTTCTTGATTCCTTTTCTTGTCTTGCCATTTGTTTTTATTGGTCCTTAACTTGCCTTGCTTTATCTCTTTCAATCCTTTCATCTGCTCGACGTTGCACTGCAATAATCCTTGCTGCCTTCTTCTCCTTGACTAGATCCTTTTTTTTCTATTTTAATTCTTGTATTTCAATTTTTTTTTTTTTTTTTTTTTTTTTTTTTTTTTTTTTTCAGACTCAACTAATAGGTTTATATAGTCCTCTGAGGTGAGTAACTGTGAGCTTTGGCCCAAACAAAGACTACCTGATGTACCTTGCTTTTTTTTCATTGATACTCTCTCTACTCGTAGCTTTAGGAACCGGCCAAGTATCTTCTCCACCCCTCCCACCTGCATGTCATTGCTTGGTACTTCCCTTTCAGTATCTGATGGAACTGATTGAAATATATCATTATCTTCATTTGATGCCTCATTATGTGCTTCATCTTCTTCCATTGATCTATTGTCCACAAAAAAATGAACAATTTCACTGTTCAATTCTACTGGTTGTGAGGACATGTTCATGCTTTATTCATTGGTTGTTGAGACATTATGTGCATTCATATTAATCATTGCTTCTACTAGCCATGAAGGTGGGGTTACTTATCTTGGCAATGTCAATTGGTTATTGTCAACTGCATGTTCAAAAATGTCATTAACAATATCAACAACAGGGGTTTCATGTTCTTGAGTTGGTGGAACGATCTCCATGTTACTGTGAATTTGTTCATGGTTATACTGTGTTTCACATACAGTTTTATCATCTTCATCATATAAGTGTCCTTGAGAGAGGGAAATCATATTGCCAACTATAACCGCATCATCTTGGTCATCTACTTCTTGCACTTCAACACCTATTTGGGCATTCCCTTCTTCTTGACCATCCACATGAAACACCTGGCTACAACCAGTATCATGCATAAGAGCATCATAGTTCAGTGTGTTATCTCAAAATCAGGCCCTGGAAGGCTGCAGACCAGGCAGACTTCAAGTAACTATTTCAACCTACTTTAGGCTGAGGCTTAGCCTCCTCAACGTGAGAGGGCTCTCTCTTAAAGGATTAATGATTGTGATTAAAGCTAAGATGGCTAACTCTTATAGAACAACTGTGAAAAATATGAATGCTGGAAAAACATTAAGCATCTATCCATTGGGCTTATGGAGTCAACAACACCTCAATATAACAGTGAACTCAACCTTACATAGAAGTCAGGGCACTCAGCATTTAGACATTCAGAACATAACTCATATAGGACCACAATTTATAAATGCATACAGGAAATCAGAGCACATTCAGTGAGTTCTGAGTGATTATACATCTATACCACTGTAAAAATTATGGAAAGAACAAGATCACATATTCTGAATAATAGAAATCCCTCATGAATCCTGAGAAGTAAAGTCAAAATTATATTACTGAAATGAGTCTTTACATAAGTCAAATACAAGCTGTATCATAAAATTTTCCAACCCTCATTACATTGCTGTTTCAGCTATATATAGAACTATTATTCTAACTGATCGAGATTCCTCCTCCAGCATGAGGGGAATTCGAAAACTACTTCTAATGACACCTATTAACCCTTTAACTAACTAATGAATACAACAAGGTGCTGACTGGAGTTTTTTTAGAGATCTGAATCAACTATGACTCTAACTCCATATTACATGCATGATGGCTTTAATTACAATGATCCTCGTTCTTTGACATCTGCTCCCCTTTAGTTTGGCTGTAATGGATGTTCAAAGCTCCATGTTTGATCTTTAATGACACATCCTTTCCAATACCCTGAAACATATGAAACTATCCCTGTGTATCGGTCTTTAGTCTGCCTTAACATGTCCGGATCCAACGAAGTATATCCTTTATCTTTTAATTACCCCAAAATGGAGCAAACTGCCACGTCTTTGATGTGCTGTCCACCGTTTGCATATGTGAAAGCCAAAATTTTTGCAAACTGTAACTGTTTCACATATCCTGAAGTGTGATAAATATGAAATATGCTTCCTTTATGACAAAAATCTAAAGTTGGATTCGAATGCATATTATCTCCACGTGTCTTGACCTGGTTAACTGTTGGATAGCTTCAGATGATGCCTTGTATGCCTTTTAGATGTTTCCCTTTCAAAATTCCCGCTTATAATTCAAAACTGCTTGATTTGCGTTAAAATCATCACCTACAGCAGTTTCGTAGCGCGCTACGAAACTGCTGAGTTATTTAAAACAGCTTGCTTTTAACCCGAGACCTTTATTAGCCGAGTACTTGATTTCCAAAAACTTCTTTAGACTTTCCACATGTCGAATAGGGATTTATATTTCCTCAGGAAGATAAAATCAAGCGAATTTGTCAAAATTTTAAAACAAAATCTTACTTGACATGAAAACTCATTTAGCAGGTAGCTGACTTAGCTGTGCCTTCAGATCTTCAATTTGTTTCTTCATAGCCTTATTCCCAGCTCTCAGTTGCATATTGATCCTTCTGATGTACTTGGCTTCTTTGATTGCTGGTACTGTCCATGTGTGAAATTGTGAATGGCCATCAACCACTGAATTCAACTGGGCTTCTAGGGTTTCATTCCCTTTCCATAGAGCTTTATAATACTTTGCGTGTATGACTGCATGTTTTCTAGCGGCTTTCTTCAATTTGGCAATCTCATATTTAGCTGATTCTAATTGGCTCTTTATGGCTGCTATATTATCTCCTTGAGATGTGATGACTGTTTTGCTTGTGTTTTTCTGTGTCTCTTCCCCTGTTTCCTCTGTTCTTGGCAGTGCTTCCTGTACTTGCTGGAATCTCCTTGTCATAGGTCTTCTAGGTTTAAAAACGAATTCTTTAGCTGGCACATCAAATTTAAGCCTTTTTGAGGCCTTGGATTTCTTGGTGCTTTCTTGTTCTGACTGCATCAATTCGATTTGAACTGGTAGAGACTGCTCGAATTCAATAGCCTGTAATAAATCATTTAAACTTGCCTTGGACACTGGACTTTCTTCAACTGCTAGAGCTTTACCTTTTTCCTTATTTATCTGACTTCTTGTTCTTACCCTTGAGACTACTTCAGATGTGCTTGTTTCAGGTACAGTATTTTTACCTTGAGCTTTTTCCTTAGTTGATTGCTGAGGTTGATCTTGGATGACAAGTGGCTTCACTTGTTTTCTTACTTGTGACTTTGGAACTCTTTTAGCTCTTACTTCTGTTTGGAGCTCAGCTATTGTAGCATCTCTAATAGGTCGAGGAGTGAAGCCAGTCTGGCTTTTGAAGCCAGCCATAAAAATAAATGAATTCCAATCTCTGTCTACCTTTTGGAGCCCATCTAAAACCAGTAGTTTAATTAAACCATGATGAAACAAAGAGGTTTCACAATCCTCTTTCCTCAGTTGTACCTTATCACACATCTTGCTCAAACTACTGAACAGATAAAAAGGTAAGTCTATGGAGACCTTCCCGGTGAAGTGCAAAAGGAGTTTGAAATGGTAAGAATAAACCTTGTTATACCTTCCTTCACAAGTCAGATATTTCTGTATGCAGGTGAGTAAGTGAGCATAATGTTCTTTGACATAATTCCTGGGCACTGCCTTACTTAAATCCTCATTTACATAATCATCCTTCAAAAACTCCTTGCAAGGATTCATGTCAAATTTGAAATTTTTAAACCATTCCTCTTTTCCTCGTGGGATCTCTGTTACAGTAGATATCACTTCTGGTGAAACCTGCAATTCTAACATGGCTACCTTTGAATTCAAACCTGTGAAGTTAAGTGCAAATTCCTTAGTTACCTGTGCGTGTCCTCCTTGTAACTTTTTGCAAAACTTCCAGCACCCGGCATTTTTAAATGCTTTCTTCACCTCTTCATTTCTCAGCGTTATATCTAGGCCTTCAGGTTCAGTCCTTAGAGGTTTACCGGACCTGTGCTCTTTTTTCTCCATTGATTCTTTCAGATCTTCACAAACAATGACTACCAGCTCCGGTTGGAATTATGATTCGGCTTCTATTTGAATTCAGCCTCGCTTGATTATCAGCCTCGCTTGAATTTTGAATTTTTCCGTTTAAAACCTTTCAAGATGTAACCTTGCAGATTTTTCACTCATGCAAGACTTACGGCCATCATTAAATTTTATGCACGGTTGTCTTTCTTGGGAATGATAATTCGTGCGTATCAACAAATCTAGTGGTGGTGATAATGGCAATGAGTGGTGAAATGTGATAAGAGGGGTACATGAGCTGACATGAGAAGACATGGCCTATGACTCACCTAACAGACTTGACATTTCGGGAAAGATTCGCTGCGGAAGTACGAATCCATGATTTCGCAGCACTGTCAGTTTAAAATTTTAATGATGCGCTGCGAAACTGCCTAATCATGATACGCTGCGAAACTGCCTAACTATGATTGCACTGCGAAACTGCCTAATTGGCATTGCGCTGCGAAATTACAACAAGACACGGTGACTGACATAAGATAACCGATGGCTATAGAACAATGGTAGATGGAGGGGAACCAATGGGAGCTGAGAATAACTTGACTCAAAAAACTCATCAAAACTCCAGATTCTAAGGGAAAAAATTAAAACCAAATTAAACTAACACTGACCTTCATCATCGGGCTAGGATGGAAAGTTGCATGTATCAATTTTAGTTCTAAGTGATAACACAGTGGCCAGATTCCTGTCCTCCTAAATCCAGCCTTGATATTTGATGGTGTCAAATCCCTTTTAAAAGTTTTACTTGCAAGCTTTGCTATCTCTAACCTTTTCACCTCAACCCTTGGATTCTTTGCCATCCATGCAGCATGCTCTGATCTGAAACAGTTCTTGAAAGGGCCAAACACACTAACATCAAGGGGTTGTATTCTATGAGTGATATGAGCGAGCAATGTCAATAGGTTGATGCCTAAATTGTTTGCTTCCTCAATTGTTTGTATAGCCATGTGGCTGCCATGGCCATTTAATATCAATAGGTGTCTATTATTAGGTGAGACGCCACCTGGTACCGATGCAACAAAGTGAAAAATCCAACTTAAAAACAGTTCTTTAGTCATCCATGCATGGGGATGTGCAGCCATGCATGCACCTGGTTCACAGTTTTGTATATAGTTTTCAGTTGATTTTTACCTTTGAACAGATAAAATCTCGGGATTGAAGTACCAATTGCATTGACACAACATAAAATAGTTATCCACTCCCTACTCTTAGGCAAAATCTTTGGCACATTTCATCTCCCTCTCTTGGCAATTACCTGCATGCCACAATTCCTCCCTGCTTGTAAACCTGTTTCATCACAGTTCCATATATGGTTTGCTCCATAAGAATGTTTATCATAAGCACTAGAAATTGTGTCATAGAACTTCTGCACAACTGCAGGGTGAAAATTTAATGCCTTGTCTCTGTCAAGGCCCTCAGCAGTACGCAATACAAGTTCTGGATGCCTTTTTTAAACCCAAACCACCATGATTTGCCAGGAAACCCATCTTTGAATGGGTTTTGCCTCCCTTGACAGATTTGAGCAACTGTGGATTTGAGTTGTATCAACTCTACCCCATGTCCCAATTGGGCCATCTCTTTACACCACTCAACCACCTCGGCCTCCTCCTCCTCAGTCATAACTATAAGAGGCCCTCTATGTTTTGTACGAGACAGTCCATTTATCCAATAATGTATTGATGAGGGAGGAATACCCTGTTTTTTTGCAGATGCCCGAACTGAGTATCCATTAAACTCTATGTCGTCAATTGCAACTAACATTTCTTGTTTTTTCCATCCTCTTATAGCACTAATCTTTTTAGTTGAAATTTCCCCTTGGACTATTGTTGACGGTGGTTCTGTGGCTGATGCTATGATAACATCAGCTTCAGTCGCATGGTCATCCTCAACAATGTTCCTTGGGGCATTGTTGACATTGACATCACTTGTCCTGTGATCATCAGATGATGTGCATCGTAGTTGCGCACCCCTTGTCACTCTCCTGCCACTTCTCCTTATATGAGTAACATAACTACCTTTTTCCATAGATGCAACAACCTGTAAAATTATTGCATGCATTTAGATAAGAATATTTGTAAATTATGCTTTCATACAAGGAAAAAATACTTCTGCTTTATTACAGGAAATTATCAACATGTATGTTAGTATCCTTGAAAAATCAAATATACATAATCATTTTGTTTTATGTCTTCAAAATTATCAGTGATTGTTGTTTTGATAACTTGTATTTACACTTAAAATACCATGACTGTATTGATTGGTTTTGTTATGCATTTCCCAACAGAGCTCTTATTTGGTTTGACTACTTAAAATATTGTTTTGTTGTTTTCATAACTTGTCTTTATAGTTAAGATGCCATGAGAAGATCTGGTAGTTACTGTTGTTTGAATTAATTTGTTTAGACTCATGTTTGTTATCGCAATTGAATTCATTCACGACCCCCACTATCTCACCAAGTGGACTTGCATAATGCCTTCTAGGTCTGTTCTAGGTCTGTTCTTCGGTAATGAGGGTGAAGTTAGATATAAATATAGGCTATTGTTTGGTAGAGGGTGCATGCATGTGTCACCTTCAGTGAACTAGAGTGTTTCTTTTGTAGGTCTTCAGGTTAGCCTCCCATTCAGTTAAACATCTAGTTAAGTTCTAAGTTCAATTCAATTCTAGTTCCTCCCACTACAACCTATCCCTCTTAACATTCATTATCTCATTTATTTATTTTATTTTTTATTTATTTATTTATTTTTATTTATTTTTCTTCTATAAGGATGCAGTTCTCCAAAAATGGATCTCTGGCTATCAAGGAGTTATCATTGGCCAAACCAAGCATGGTATTTAATTTGACCAAGGCTCCAACTTGAGACCCCCTGAAGCACTCTTGATCACAACTTGGCACCATAACAAATTTTTTCCTCATGTCACTTACAATTGAAGTTTCTAGTGATGTAAACATTAATTTCAACTACAACTCTTACTTGTATCTTATCTACATATATAAGAGAGGCCATGCCTTTTTCTTAAATCAGGAAAGCATATTATCAATTTGTTAAGTTTTGAGTAATTATTGACCTCATATATGAAATTAGATAAAGTGGATAGGAGTAATGAGTGATCTGAATTGGATCCATGAAAGACTGTAAAAAAAACCATGACTGTATCAAGTTAAGAGAAATCTCTAAAGATTCCAAAACAGCGATCAAAAACACCCTGAACTAGTGGCAATGGCAGCCAACATGGAAAGACGAGGACCTCGGACAAAGCGCACTGACCGAGGCCCATGGAGACTGCGTGGGAGGTCAAAGTAGCCCCTGGGAGCCCTGGATCGGGAAACAGAGGTGGATTTTGATGCGCGATTAATTAGCGCTAGGGCGAACATGGCCAAAATGGAGGAAGCTCGAGCACATGGACGCATGGTGAGTCGGAGAACCACGGGAAAAAGGAAAAAGTGCTAAAAGTACAAAGGCGGGACCCGCGCTCTGGAAAACCGGCGTATTGATCGAGATGCCCTCAAATGGTAAGTGGTTTTGGATGAGAGCGGAGCGATTCCATTCATTGATTGATGCGTCGCAAGTGGAGGTGAGAGAAAACTGATGTTGATCGCGCGCTATCGGTCGAGTAATTCAATCGCGCGAAACGTGCGTATGGCGTTGGATCTGGGGGACCCAGATCGGATAGCTGAGATTGCGCCTGATGGAGGAAGCAGAATCGATGAGGGATTAAGCCACATTTTAGAAGGATTTCGAATCTGTTTGAATGCCACGATGGAGGAAAGATTCATCCATGACGTAACTGAAGAAACGAACCAACGAAGCAGGTTGGTGCCGTTTAGAGGAGGACATGTGGCCACTCCCTGAGCGCTGATGATGACACCGAATAGGGAACTCCAAGCGCAGCTGCAGAAGGTGAATCGACAGAGGTGGAAGAGGAGCCGAACAGTCTTGGAAAGAATGGCTAAAAGCCATGAACAGAGGAAGAAGACAGTTATCGAGAGGGACAGAGAACCCCTGAGAGACAGAGAGAGACCAGAATCCCGAGAGGAGGATGGAACACAGAGAAAGAAGACAGTGAAGCAAAAGCAGAAGAGGACAGAGGGTCGAGCTGACCAGAGGCAGCGTCGAGCACCAGAGGCTTGAGAGATCTGAGCCATCCCATAGAGGATCTGTCTAGACTGAGCACCACATTGGGCTCTTTCCACTGTAGACGTAGAAGAATTCTGTGTACTCAAGTGGCTTAGGGAATCCAAGAACCACCCTGCCAAGCATATCTGTTTCAGGTGACTCATATTGAGCTCCTGCATTGTAATTCTCTGCTTAAAGACACAATAAAATAAGGCCACCACTGAAATCTGGACCGGAGATGTAGCCCTGGAGGATAGGGTGAACTCCTTATTAAATTTTGTGTTCTTGTATTTGCTCACTATATTTCTCTGTTGTCTTTCCATTTAATTGTTTGTGTATTGGCAATCTGATCGATCCGTTGCTTTCAATAACACAGAACACACACCAGCACATGAGTCTGTAATACCTTTAAACAATAAATATTTAACTAATGTCACTCATAGGGTGATCATCAAATCAATGAGGGTGCAATTAGATAGAAATATAGGTTGTTGTTTGGTAGAGGGTGCATGCATGTGTCATCTTTAGTGAACTAGAGTGTTGCTTTTGTAGGTCTTCAGATCAACCTCCCATTCAGTTAAACATCTAGTTAAGTTCTAAGTTCAATTTAGTTCTAGTTCCTCCCACTATAATCTATCCCTCTTAACATTCATTATCTAGTTTTTTTTTTTTTTAGTAAGGATGCACTTCTCCATAAATGGATCTCTAGCTATCAAGGAGTTATCATTGGCCAAACCAAGCATGGTATTTAATTTGACCAAGGCTCCAACTTGAGACCCCCTGAAGCACTCTTGATCACAGCTTGCCACCATAACAAATTTTTTCCTCATGTCACTTATAGTTGAAGTTTCTAGTCATGTAAACATTAATTTCAACTACAACTCTTACTTGTATCCTGCCTACATATATAAGAGAGGCCATGCCTTTTTCTTAAATCGGGAAATCATATTATCAATTTGTAAAGTTTTGAGTAATTATTGACCTCATATATCAAATTAGATAAAGTGAATAGGAGTAATGATGGTGCAATTGGATAGAAATATAGGTTGTTGTTTGGTAGAGGGTGCATGCATGTGTCACCTTCAGTGAACTAGAGTGTTGCTTTTGTAGGTCTTCAGATCAGCCTCCCATTCAGTTAAACATCTAGTTAAGTTCTAAGTTCAATTCAGTTCTAGTTCCTCCCACTACAACCTATCCCTCTTAACATTCATTATCTAGTTCTTTTTTTTTTTTTAGTAAGGATGCACTTCTCCAGAAATGGATCTCTGGCTATCAAGGAGTTATCATTGGCCAAACCAAGCATGGTATTTAATTTGACCAAGGCTCCAACTTGAGACCCCCTGAAGCACTCTTGATCACAACTTGCCACCATAACAAATTTTTTCCTCGTGTCACTTATAGTTGAAGTTTATAGTCATGTAAACATTAATTTCAACTACAACTCTTACTTGTATCTTGTCTACATATATAAGAGAGGCCATGTCTTTTTCTTAAATCAGGAGAACATATTATCAATTTGTAAAGTTTTGAGTAATTATTGACCTCATATATCAAATTAGATAAAGTGAATAGGAGTAATGAGGGTGCAGTTGGATAGAAATATAGGTTGTTGTTTGGTAGAGGGTGCATGCATGTGTCACCTTCAGTGAACTAGAGTGTTGCTTTTGTAGGTCTTCAGATCAACCTCCCATTCAGTTAAACATCTAGTTAATTTCTAAGTTCAATTCAGTTCTAGTTCCTCACACTACAACCTATCCCTCTTAACATTCATTATCTAGTTTTTTTTTCTGTAAGGATGCAGTTCTCCAGAAATGGATCTCTGGCTATCAAGGACTTATCATTGGCCAAACCAAGCATGGTATTTAATTTGACCAAGGCCCCAACTTGAGACCCCCTGAAGCACTCTTGATCACAACTTGGCACCATAACAAATTTTTTCCTCATGTCACTTACAGTTGAAGTTTCTAGTCATGTAAACATTCATTTCAACTACAAATCTTATTTGTATCTTGTCTACATATATAAGAGAGGCCATGCCTTTTTCTTAAATCAGGAAAGCATATTATCAATTTGTAAAGTTTTGAGTAATAATTATTGACCTCATATATCAAATTAGATAAAGTGAATAGGAGTAATGAGGGTGTAGTTTGCCACATTTGCAAAAGTTTGAGGATGGTTATGGCTTCTTTGTGGTCCTTCATTCTGATAGGTTTCCCCTTGTGTACAACAACCTTCCAATAGGTCCCTTCCACTACTTCTTGTTCATTTGTTTATGTTATTTTCTTCCTTTTACATTGTTTTGTTTACTTTTTTATCATATTTCAAGAATGATCTAAACCCCCTTTTCCTTTTCTCCTTTCAACTTTTTCTTCACTTTATTTTGTAGGTCTTGTTTATGCTACCATTAGTCTTGATGATGTTTATTGGTGGCCTCATACAAGGTTTTCAGTTCCAACACCCAAAGTTGTATTGCAATAGTTGACCACTAATTAAGCAACTCATCTGAAGCTTCTGATCTATTTTACATCCAACACAAGGACAATAAATCTATGCTTATCTTCCAATTGGGCCATAGTTTTTGTTTCTTATTATAAAATTTCATTAAGCTTTTGTTAAAAATGATTCTCAGAAAGAAATTGCCTTGTGAAATTATGGTTAAACAAATTTCAATTGAGTTGATCATCATGTTCCTACATATTTTTGCATGTTGTCTTATGATAAGTTGCTATTTTAGCCTTCATGTCACTAGAGAAATGTCCAAGCAACCAAATTTCCGCTGCAATACCTAAGGTGCGACCATTAAAAGTTGGGGGCTTTTTCAAGTTATGGTGATTTTCAACTTCCTCTCTAGATGTAAATGATGTGAACCACATCTTTTCTTAATGAATCTTACATGTACATTTTTGTGCTTACATTGAATCCAGGAAGGATGATAGATCTTAGTCCAATATTCACGTTGATGTCGATGAATATTTTGACAACATACTTAGATATTGTTGCGTTTTGTTTGAATCCCTATGATCATTCTTTGTCAAACTCTCATTTTTTCTTAATCCATTCAATATGTTATGTTACCTATGTGGTTCTTCAGCGTTTATTTGTCCAAATCCCCATTTAACATGTTCCTCTTTTTTCACTCAAATTTTTATTGTTGCATGTTGCTTCTGTAATTTAAACACGAGATTCTTGATGTGCTCAAGGCATCAAGCATCACCCTGTTTCTTTTCATCTACTGACTAGAGTTGTTTCCTTTATTAATGGGTCTCATCTACTAGTTCTTTGTTCTTATCTACCAACTTTAAACTATTAATATAGTCCCATTAGCTGTCTATAGTGTTAGTCTTTAATATTTATCTATCCTTTAACATAAGCATTATGGACCTAAGAGAGAACTCAAAATAATCTAGTTTGTTTGTTCATTATGGATAGGATATCTAAATTGTTTAGATATGAATGAGAAGCCTTTACCTGGGTAATGGGCCCAAACGTCTCAACGACATTAAAGGTTTAAAATAGGAAAACTTTGAGAAGCCTTTACCTGGGTAATGGGTCCAAACGTCTCAACGACATTAAAGGTTTAAAACAGGAAAAACAAGCTCTATATGGATGTATCTTCAACCATCTATCTTGTGGAATATCTTTACTTCAAAGGTGGGCTTAGTTGAAATCCATGTACATGAATTGCAGTTCCATCTTCACGTCAATGTGGGTGAATATTTTGCAGGCATACTTCTTACATTTTGCTACATTTTGTTTGAATCCCTACATCATTCCTTGTCAGACTCCCATCTTGTCTTAATCCCTTCAATGTGTTATGTTACCTAAGTGGTTCTTTAGGCTTTCTTTGTCCAAATCCCCATTCAACATGTTCCTCTCTTTTCACTCAACTTTTTATTGTTGCATGTTGCTTCTGTATTTAAACATGAGATTCTTGATGTGCTAAAGGCAACAAGCGACACCCTGTTTCTCTTCATGTATTGACTAGAGTCATTTTCTTCATTAATTTGTCTCATCTACGTTTAATTTACCAACTTGATACTATTAATATTGTCCCATTAGCTTTCTATACTGTTAGTCTTTATCCATCCCTTAAAATAAGCATTATGGACCTAAGAGAGAATACCCTAGGCTGTGTGTTGATTTTCATGAAACTGAAACTGTAAGAACTGAAACTGTAACTGAAACTAAATCTGTAAGAACTGTGAGAAATGAAAATAGAACTGTAAGAAAAATGTGTTGTAATTGATATAACTAACCTGGATATACTGGCAACTGTTCTGTGATGTTTTGTCTTCAAGGTTGGTGAATAGTTTGAAAGCATAACATGCAACTCCAACAGTGGTTGAACTTCTTTTCTACTTTTTGGCACTTGAATTTAATTGGTGGTAAGGATGGACATGGATTGCAATGACTTCATTTTGAATATGTGGTCTGAATTTAATTTGATGTGATCTAATGGTTGATAATTTGTTATTTGTTGATCCATGTGCTTTGATTTGTTTTAATGAGAAATAGAATGAGTTGGGTGTTATTTATTGAAGTTATTGGGTTGGATGTCATTTATTGAACAAATTGGGTTTAAATGTTATTGGGTTGGGTGTCATTTATTGAACATAGGGGGTTTAAATGTTGAACAACACAGCAGTTATGACTGACATACATTCACTTTTATTATGTGCAGGTATGGATATTTATTTGGGATACAAAGCTTCAGTTCTGATGAGTGGGGGTTGAAGTGACTGCTACTTTGTACTTCTGGAATAGACCATTTTGGAAGCATTTATGGTTTTATCTATTTTCTAGTTGGGTCAATATGGTTTGCACTCTTAAGTATTAAGATACTATTTATGGACAGTTGTGGGCCCAGTCAATGTTTTGGGAAATTTTGGACATAAATTAATACTTATTTACACTTAATGTTATTTATCTTTGTTTAAATATTGGTTGCAAAAGTCTCAATTTCTGGTGGTTTGGTGGGACCAATACTATATCAATTACTGGTCCCTGCACAACATTAGACATCTCTCCCCTATGTCTAAGCAAATCTTTTACTATATTTACACCGAGAAGAGCAGACATTAATGGAGCACGGGTCGATGCTCTTGGAAAGGTACTATGATACCGATACGCCCAATTATGGAGTTGGACAATGAACAAAATGCGAAAAAAATAAAATCGATGTTGTATTCAATTAGATAGGTTTTTATTTTTTAATAAGGGGACTTTGATTTAAAATGTAAAGAGTTTTAGTTAATTTTTATGAAATTATTATCTATAATTTAAATATATATGTATTTAAAAAAAATATGTAATACTATTTTTAATTATGGAGATTCATTTTAATATATGGGTTTTATTTTTAATAAAACAGTTTTGATTTCAAATATATAATAATATTTTTAACCATAAAGATTTATAATATGGGATACAACTATTTCACGTCTTAAATGGGCTAATTACACCATGTCTTAAAAGACTTGAGCCCATGCAACCAAGTAAACTAATTGTTCACCAAACCAATCAAACTAACATTTTTTAACACTTTACCATAAACATTTTTAAACATGGAAATTCACCCTGCACTTAACCTTAAAGATTTTTAACCTATAAATATGCTTTGCTTTGCTACAATACCTTGGTTCACTAACTCTATATTCCCAAAAGTTATGACACTTGTTGATATGACATTTTTTTAATGCTTTGTTACAATACCATGGCTTATTAATACTACATGCCCAAAAAACCATGACACATGTTCATTTGACATTTTTTTTAATTGATTTTTATTTTCCTTAATAAATATATAGATATTTATATCTTATAATTTGGTTTCATCTAATTTAATATTATTATTTCTTCTTATTTTTTGTTTTAATACTTAGCTTAACCACAATGAGTATTATTTATAATTTTAATCCTTAATCCTCTTTTTACCTTGTATTATTATATATTGATTATTTAATGGAATTATGATTTATTTATTTATTCTTATTTTTCTTCTTTAATTTCCCTAATCTCCATATTTTTTATACTTATTTATTTTTATTTTATTAACTTATTTTGACTTTTGACTTTCGCGATCTATTTATTTTTTATAGATACTTATTTATTTTCTAATTTATTAATTTGACTTATTTGCATTTTTATAATTTATTATTATTATTATTATTTAGCCTTTAATTTCTTTTTTAATGGCTAATTGTCTTTTTCGTTTTCTTCTTTACCTAGCTCTTTTTATATGCTTGTTGGATCAGAATCTCATCATCTATTTCATCCTAATAATGAACCAAATTAGATGGTTTGAAACATATTTATGTGATGGATCTAGAAGACCCTTATAATGTTTCTACTCATAGAAGCCTCCATTCAAATAATTATAACATAACTATTTTTGAGATAAATCTCAACCTTTGAGTTGTGATTACTACTAAAAATATTCTAAGATATTTCATGAAATAAACTTAGTAAGAAATATAATAAATGAACATTATTTTATCGATTATTATACAATGCCATATAATTTAAATAATATGTTCCAAGTTCAATACTAAATACTATTAAATCAAGATGGTGTGCAAAATTCTTTTGGAAATATAAAATACATGTTTTTCTATCATCACAAGCATGGTAGTCATGTTTCAAGAAGAAGGATTTGGTATTGGATAAAACCTATATTAACTTGTATCTGATTAGAAGGTTTCTTGTATAAGTGAGAATATTTGCAAAAGGTCTACCTATATTAATGGAGTGGGATTTGGAGAAGGTTTCCTTGCACCCTTAGTGTTTCTCACAAAAAAATTGTACTAACAATTAGGTTATTAAAGGATTTTGGTTTCTTTGTCATGTTCATTCTCATTGTCTTATAACATAACATAAAATATATATATTATATTAATAAGACTAAATTTAATCTTAATCCTTGTCATCTCATGTCCATAGCATAAGTAACATATGATCCATCACCAACCATTATTTTTATGATCAATAATTTCTTAAAATAAGATTAATAGTTGTAATGCAACATAGTCCCTGTCTCTACCGCTAATTAATTGATTAAGGTTGTGCGAAGTGTGGAAGAAGTGCAATGAAATCTTTCTCCGCACTTCTGCATTCCATGCAGTGACATATTGCCCAAAGCAACACCTAGTAGAATTCATAAGACGATGAACTTTATCTTAACTGAAGAATCAATGTGGATGTTTATCCAATTAACACACGTCATTATTACAGGGGCCAAAATTAATCATGTTATCCATATCATCTATACAAGTCAAACCATATACCAATAGAGCCAAGGATTATCAGTGGACAATAATGTTTATAACATATTATATCACGTAATATTTGTAATGATAACAAGTCACGCGTAAACTATTGAAAGAATTTTGTACCAGAACATGGGAGAAAGGATAAGTGTGCAAGGCAACCATATATGGGAAATTTGTGTCGAAATAGAACAATGACGGATACCGACTACACTGCAAATGATTCTGCACTCAACATTAAAAAAGTAATTAAGGCTTAGTAGTACTATTAATATCTATTCAGCGAATCGATGCACAATCAAGCCATCGATCAAGTGTTTAATATAATTTAGTCTCATGCATTGTGTAATGATTACTGGTTGTAAACATATCAATAAAATCGCATTTATTGATATTATAAAGTAGTGTTTTCAACATTTATTTAGTGAATCCACATGTACTCAACACATCATTCAAGTGCTTCATAGCATTTATTGTTTGTAAACAAGTCAATAATATGCATAGGTCTCCATACATAGTGTCTTTCGTAGCAAATTGAAACAATGTGTGAATCTCCTTTGCATACTTCTTTCGACTCGCACATTTTTTCTATGCAATGGAAGCTTCCTCCACACCTCTGTGCTCCACATAGGTAACTTACATCATTCAATTACTTAATAACATTTACTATGATGCATTGTTTAATGATAATTCATTGTAAACATATCAAGAAGATCATTTTTATCAATATTTGTAAAATAGTTGTTTCGACATTTAAATCGATGCATAATTAACACATCGTTCAAGCGCTTAGTAGCATTTACTGCTTGTTAACAACTTAAGAAGATGCACAGGGCTATGCAACTAGTATCCATTATAACAAATTGAAACAATATGTTTCACACACTTCTTCTGTTCATGGCTTTTGGTGAAATGTTACATAGATTTAATTAAACTCTCACGACACACAGGGCATGCAATCATCACATATTTCAAGTGCTTAATATCATATTAAATTAATAAATAAGGCTTAATAATACAATCAACAAAAGCTTCCTTCCCTACTAACAGAAGAATTCATTTGGTGAATCAACATGCAATAAGAACATCGTTCCAATGCTTAATAGCATTAATGTGTTGTGTAATTCTTACCGCTTATTAACAGATCAAGAAGATTGTATCCATTGATATTATAAAATAGTCTTTAGTATTTTGGCATTTATTCAATGAATTAATATCCAATCAGTATCTGTTCTAGCATAATATAAGGATGTGCAAAAGAATGATATGTGCGGTAAGACCTTTGTTCCCTCCTTTTTTATAAATCTGCATACATTACCACTCTGTACATATTAACTTCTTGCATCACAGATTAGAAAATAATAAAAGATTAATCAAGCCTCAGTCCTATGATTAAAAAATATCTTTTCAAATCTTAATGGCAAGTACTATTGAAATCATAAGCATCCCTAGAAGAGTATTGGTTTAAAATCATTATATATTTAGAGCCTGTGTGTACAAGACTATTGAATTTCTATTAGTTCGTGTTCCTTGGTTCTTATTTATTCGTGTTATAGAGTCGTTACATTTTTACATTGTTTACTATAAGAAGAAATTGTAACAAGTTCCTCTCATGTAAATGTTGTTGAGGTCAAAATGAATAAGGGAACACAGACGAATGAAATATGGACCCTTGTTCAGAATCTAAAAATGAAATGGAGGATGAAGTTTAAGTATTCTTGTTTCAGTGTAACAGAAAGCAACATGACACAATATACATCACCTAATAAACCCATAATATTTACAATATCAAAGAACAAAGTTGAGTACAAAGGAAGGAATGAATCAAAAAGTTCAATAGACATTTTTGAGAAACTCATAGTTTATAGGTGCATTATTTATGGAAAGATAATTTATAGCACGATTTGTTTTGTCTGCTTAGTTATCGTCTTGTTGTGAATGAGGACAATGAAGAAGCAAAGAGACCTCTGTAATGCAATATAAAAAAAGATATATGTTTCTAACATTAGTTTGTTCAATGCTCAAAGATAGTAGCCATTAAAGATAAGAAATTAGAGAACAACTCTAGGATTTGTTGTGTAAAATACGTAAGTACGTGCAAACAACTTAGTGTGAGATTTGTGTTTAGCTAGGTTATGTACACATGAAGAGAGATTTCTGAAACAATGTAACCATTAGCACTGCTTCAACAACACTGCTTTAGAATTCATGTGGGTGGATCTCTTCATGTTATATGGGTTACTTAGACATAATCACATTGAATATAATAATAAAGCATCAACTACTATTTGTCCAAATTGCATGAATTATGAGATTTATTTAGATTTTATGTAATCTAGTTATTACTTACTAAGTTTGCTATTTGTATTTGTATCAATATTGAAAGTTCTTTTGTCATTGCAATTCTTTACATGACTATTGAAAGAAATGCAATTTGCAGAGCATGTAGATTTATCATGCATATTCGAACTTGGAAATAGAAAATTGATCAAACAAGCTCAATTATGTTATATTCGAACTTGGAAATAGAAAATTGATCAATTGGTTTTTGACGAATTGGGAAGAATGTTGAAATGCCCAAACGAATGCATAAATAGTTTTAAAAATATCTTTATTTTGATATCTTAAATCAATATATTTAATTAAAGAAATAAATAGTTTGATAAATTATATTACTAAACTTTGTGAAAAACATCTAAATGATATGTAAGGCATGAAACATGTCCCATAATTATTTCATTATTAAAATAATATGACCACAATTACATACGCAGATTATGGGGAGGAAGATTTCATTGTGGACATAAGTTTTCATTTTGTGGAGTTCAGATATGCCGAGTGTGGATATGTGAAGGAAACTCATATATAATATTGCTCATTATTATTTTTAGGCTTGACACAATGTATAAATCCACACATCTGCTCTTTGCTCAACATATCAATGGTAGCAGTGGCTAGAAACAATATGCAAATCTTAATATTTTATTATAATAATTTTAAGACGAATTGTTGGGTAGCCACATGTGTATAGTACAAAAATACATAGATATGAAAGTGCTATTCATTATACGTAGTGATAAGTTACAAAAGCCAAAATGACAATATATGATGGAAACAATTGCCAAAACAAAACATTCTCAAATAACAACAAAACATTGACCCACATTACTTTAATTAATTAATCCCATACCCCACAAATTACAATGTAAGACCTAACCATTTCATTATTAACCATTAAAATCCGAAAAGAAATATGCTAATCATACAATCGAACATTCTAGGCGAATAAATAGAAACCGTTATTAAAACGTATTAAAACTTTCTAAGCAAATAAATAGAAACCATTAAACCGTATTGAAAGTTTCGAAGTATTATATCATCTTTCTCAGTTCGAATTTGATGAAATAATATTTGGTTAATTTTTTTTAAACTTTATAACAGTGATATTATAGTTGTGTAAATTTCTATAAAAAATATAAAAGAATGTATTACTGATGTTATAGTTGTGTAAATTTTTATAAAAAATATAAAAGAATCATATGTTTAAGACATTATTTCAAACTAAAGAGATTTAAAAAAAAATTATAATTCATAAAAATAAATGAAAAAAATAAAAATTAAGTTACTCATAATTATCTATGAATTATTTCAAACTAAAAAGATTTAAATAAGATTATTTCCAATTAAAAAGATTTAAATAAGAAAACAATGATAGTTGATAAAAATAAAAAAAGAAAATTAATAATTAAGTTACTCATAATTATCTATTAATTATTTTAAATTTTAAACCATTATAAATATAAAGTACCAAAAATATGTAAATCTAAATGTTAAAAAACCCTAAAATGTAAAAATGGTAAAAATAGGTTTGTAATAGGTGTACATACACATACATGAAAAAAAAACACAGGACGTTGTCACTGAGCGGAGAGCACATGTCTCGCCTTCGAATTAATTATTTAGAGAAAGGAAAGAAAAGTCAATGAACATCGTCTAGCAATGATGAACAGACGGAGCGTCGAGGAGAGTATTTTTATTTTTTAATTTTTTTTCAATTATTTGCTGACAGATGAAAAAATAAGGAACTGGATGTTTTAAATGTTTCTATTACATTTTGTCAACTTGATATCTAAAACTTAAAAATTAAAAGGTGAGTATCGTTGCATGGTTTTTTTTTAATAAATTAAAGATAAGAATGGAAACTGAAAAATTATTTAGAATTTTTTTATTATTATCGGCGGGCTCATGTATTAGAGAAAGAAGAATATTTTGAGATTATTGAATTTTGATCATTTATAAATTATAAATGGGAAATTTCTCAAATCTAATTTTAATATAAACCACTTAAAGAAGAGATTATTTTTTTTTCATTTATTTGTTAAAAATTTCTCAAACTTAATTCTAATATAAACTACTTAAAGAATACTACTTAAAGAATATATATAGATATATATTAACTAAAAAAAATAAAGACCTAAATTTTTTAAATATTTTTATTAAATATAAACGATTTAAAGATGAATGAATTTTTTTTAAGGAATTTTTTTTTTTTTTTAAACTATTTGCCCACCTATGGAAAATTAAGGACCTGAATTTTTTAAATGATTTTATTAAATTTTCTAAAACAAAAGCAGAAATTATTTTTAATTGTCAATTTAATATTTAAAAACGCCAACCAAATTGCATAATTTAAAAATATGAACATATCAAAACAATTGAAACATTATTGACATATTTTCTATATTATTAATTAAATTATGTATTAAAATTTTGATTATTCTTAATTTAAAAATTCCTCGACCCCTATTCCATTATACACCACCAAAAATTGGAAATTCCTCTAGCCCTATTCCATTATACACCACCGCAATGCATTTCTGCAATTATTTTTATACACCACCACAATGCATTTCTGCAATTATTTTAAGTTTAAATTTGATGGAATAATTTTGCATTAAAAGATTCCTGAACAATCGGTCATGTAAATTTGTATAGAAAATAACTTCACAATGAAAGAAAAAGTAGAGAGCTTGAGCTGTTACCCGATGTGAGAATGAATAGTGTATATAGATTGGCAAACCCTATAATTCTGCATAGCAGATTAAGGTACTTCAAGCGAAAATGGTACATCACTGGAGTGGACTTGTAACATTGAAAAAGCCGTATAAAGAAATGTCAGCCACTTCATCAGAATTACCTTACATTGTAAACTAAGAGAAATACTACCAATATATCAAATAAATTGCAGCAAAATTGTACACTGCTGTATACCGTGACCAGATTACCAAGAAATCATGGATGGGGTGGGTAGCTAGAGTTGCGGGAGAGAGGCAAAAGATAATGGGGTAGAATTAGCAGGAGCAAACAGTTGAGGAAAAGAACGAGGAATGCCATGGACGGCGATAAAAGCGTTGGAGAAAACATCAGGGTCGTGGATGCACACATAATTGATTGAAACCTGTGTGTCTTCTTTTCCAAGAGAAGGAGAAGAAGAGAAGTTGGTGGTCACCAGCAACGACGATGAAGGATCTCCAGCCACGAGCGTCTGCAATGTGGTGCCGGTGGGCAGACGGGCCAGATCGGCGTAGAGAAAGCGTCGATTGGGAAGCACGTGGTAGCCGAAAAGATTGAAGTATTCTTGGCCCGCCTCCAAGAAAACGGAGTTATCGTCGGGCGCGAACACGGTGATGTTGTCGAATCCAAGAATGGAGGGCGCAAGACGCAGGCCAATGGCAAGAGCGCTGTACCCTCTGTCTCTCAGCGCTATCGTCGCTTCTTCCAACAGATATGTCGTTCTCCTCCTCCCCAGCTGCTCCTGCTGCCACCGCGCCTTCACAGAAACGGAATCTTCTTCTTCCTCCGCCTTAAAGAAAGTGTCGATGCCATGAATGGCCAAGAACTGGCCGTCGCTGAACATGTCAGGGTGGCTGATTTCTACTCCCTCCACCCGAATTCCCAATGTTGTGGAATATTCACGCGTTCCTGGAGCGGCGGTTACGGCGAGGAAGTGGCCTGGAAGAATTGTATGGAGCTTCGTCCCCACGGGTAGCCTAGCAAGATCTGGAGACGAAAAGAGGCCCTTCACGGTGTGATAGCCAAGAATCCGACGCGGGTCCATCGACTGGAACATGTATTTCTTGAAGGCTTCGTCGCTGGGTGCGAACAGCGTCAGTGGCGAAGAGCGATCGACAATAATTCCCTGTGTTAATAATTCTCCAACGAGCTTGCTCAGAGATCTGTAGCCCGCGTCGTCCAGGATCTGCTTCAGCTGCTCCTCTCGCTGCCTTGGCGACATTGGGTTCGCTTTCACAGGCTTCTCCATTGTTGAAGACGGAGGTGGACTAGACAACTCTTGAGGCTGCGTCGGATATTCGGCTGCCATTGCCATCGCAGGAAACCTGCACATACACAGCGCACAGAGGACAATCAACTCAAAAACGCTCTTCCGAATCATGGCCATTGTTATCGCGTGCAGTACTCCCACAGGCTTGAAACAAAAAGAAATCGAGCTTTACTGTATTCCGCTTCCCATCGTACGCTTCTGGCTTTAAATGCAACCGACAAGGATTGAGGGAAAGAGCGCGTGTCAGAAATGCTTAACCGTAACAAGTGGAGTACTGGGCGCTGCCGTGCTGTACAACAGATGGCATGCGTGGAATGTCAGTGTAGTTATTATGAGGGTGACAGGACTTAGGGTCTCTTGATAACTGAAAATTGATGTACAGGTTTGTTTAAAACAAAATTAACTTAAATTGAGTTTTAGTTCCGTGCCAGTGTAATGATGACAAATAAATATTCATTTTTAATATACAAAATTTCTGATTAAAAAAACTTTAAATCTTACCTCATGTTTAATTTTAAATATAGAGTTTCAAAATAATAATTAATATTTTCACATTTTTACATGTTAATATTTCACTCATGGTTCGAGTAGTTCGAGCATAATGTTTCTGCAAAGGCTAGGCCTACGGAATCTTCAAAGGAATGGCGCTGAAAGCATAGGTCTACAAAATAATGTGTTGGATGACGAAGTGGATGTTATCTCAATATCAATTGGGTCACACAGTCAGACCAATTCCTTATGTTAAACCATCATAGATCCATCTTAAATACAGATCTAACATGATTAGAGAGATCCAATTTCTTCAAGTGCAATTTTTTTTATGAGTCGACATTATTTAAATGTTTTGTATAGTTATTTTAATTTATTTTTTTTAGATTTTTAAAATTTTTTATTTTGACCAGCATAAGCAGGATTTCAACTTTGGTGACGGTTGGACATCCTTACACATCATACTGCCCTGTAGAGTGAGCCTCTCTATTCAATTAATGGAACTCTTATGGAAAGAAGATGTACAAATCATATTGCCTTTTAGAGTGAGCCTCTCCACTCAATTAATGAACTCTAATGGAAAGAAGACATTCAAGTTGAATTAGTCAACCATGGTCACCATCAACCATGTTCAACCACAAACAACATGGTCAACCATGATGAACTTGGTGAAATGATACTTGATCATGGTCATCATGGCTAACATAATTAACTATGCTCAAATATAATTGGATGTTCTACATGGTCAACCATAGTTTCACAATTTCTCCAAATGTCACCTTACTTTGACTCATCGGAGCCATGAAGGCCAAGTTAAATCCACATAGAAGAAGGAAGTCACTCCATACATTCCCACTTCTTACCCTCTCAACTCAATTAATGGAACTCTTATGGAAAGAAGATGTACAAATCATATCAGGTTGTAGAGTGAGCCTCTCCACTCAATTAATGGAACTCTAATGGAAAGAATATGTTCAAGTTGAATTAGTCAACCATGGTCACCATCAACCATGTTCAACCAGGATGAACTTGGTTAAATGATACTTGGCCATGGTCATCATGGCTAACATAATTAACCATCCTCAAATATAGTTGGATGTTCTATATGGTCAACCATAGTTTCACAATTTCTCCAAATGTCACCTTACTTTGACTCATTGGAGCCATGAAGGCGAAGTTAAATCCACATAGAGGAAGGAAGTCACTCCATACATTCGCACTTCTTACCATAATTTATATAGGGTACTCGAGTGCTTTTAGATTTTGGATTATATTAATCTTCTTCTTCTTCTTCTTCTTTTTTTGGAAGATTAGATTTTAGTTAATCAAACACAATGTTTGATCTTACTCTAAAACTAAAAGACAATTTGTCCGTCCTTGTCATTTTTAGAGCAATAACAATGGGATCATATGCTTTAAGAAGAAACGTACTTTTTCTTTTTTCTTTTTTTTTTCCTTTGAAAATGAACAAACTTATCATAATTAAGTTGTCAATTAACATGGAGAAGCACCATCATCATCCTTATTTCTTTACATTTTCTTCACATTTGAGAAAATTAAACTATTATACAATTATATCACTTTTAGATTTTATTCTAGAACCCAAACTAAATCCAATTTAAATATTTAAAAAATCCAATATTCTTGATCATTAGTACTAAGACTATCTTCAATAATATTATATACATTTTAATAATAATTAGATTTAATTCTACATAAAAAATAGTTTTTATTATAATTTAATTTCATATTAAAAAAGTAAATTAATTATTTAATTGATGGTTTTAGATATTAATTATGTATGTGGGTTTGTTATATGACCGATTACATGTAGCTGAATGATCGAAAGAATGATGTGTCTTTTTGGTGTTATGCGGGTTGGCTTTATGATGGTGTCGGTTCTCGTTTTGATTTTTGGGATGCTCTCCACATTGAGACCTAGTTTTGTTATACTTATAATGAACTCCACTGCGCATATGATATATTTTCCTAGAAATGTACCGAGCATGTATACATATATGGCAATAAAGTATTTTGAATGGTTAAAAATAAAAATATATCAGTGGTGTAGATTCTAAATTAAAAATATATATTTTTATGATAGATTATAAATATATCAGTAGTGTAGATTATAGATTTTTATAAGTGGTTTGATTCTTATAATCTATTCATTATTTAATAAAAAAAAAAAAAAGTTAATATTTATCTTATTTAAATTTAGAAAAAATATTAATCATTATTATGTGGAAATTATTATATTATTGTTGGGTTTTATGGACATTGTGCAATATTTGTAGTTCATAATATTGAATACTATATATTTTAGAGGTTTTAGGTGTAGATTATTTGGAAATACAGTGCACTATTAAAATAATTGTTTTTTATGTGGTTGATTCTAATCTCAACTAATTATTTATATTGTGTATGAGATTATGTGGGGTACACTTGAAGGTTATAGATTAATGGATGGAATCAACAAACTTATTCCAATTATTGATTCTACCAAATACAAAAGAAAATATAATACAAATTTTGGGAAATTGTTTAAAAAAGGTAGGAAAGTTAGATCCATTTCCTACAAGTCCAATTTTTTTGACAATGAATATATACTCACGATTAGAATTAAAAATATTTATTGAGTAGTAGAATATAAAATATTTATTGTAATAAAATAAAAAATGTTGTGTATATTTTTTAATTTATGAAATAAAATAATAAAAGATTTATATGTTATGATACACATTGTCATATCTTAAATATAGACATAACCTAATTATTCTATGTTTTATTTTTTTTACTTTGGCGAGATTGTAATTTTTTATTGTTTAAAATGCATTTTTCAATGCATAAATGCACTCAATGCCCTTAAAAACCCCAACAACACTTTGATTGTGTAAAATACAAACATCAATTCATTCAAATTAATTGGAAACTATTCCAGGAAAAGGACCAAAATGTAGAAGACTTAGACTATGCTTAAAATATATATTGTATAATGGCATATATTTCAACATTTCAAATCCAATAGTGTTGATTTCAACATTTCATATAATAATGGTTTGCATTTTAGCTTAACCTATAGAGCATATTAGATCAAAAAATGTATATTCCAACATATATAACATTTATTATTCTATTATTGGATGTATAGTGTTTGTCTAATCTTCAATTCATAATTAATCATGAATGAAAAAGTAGATCTATGTGAAAAGTTAATGGATGAGATTCAAAATAATATGGGGAAGTGACAAAGCTAAAACCTTAAATAAACGAAAAGTAACATTAAAAAATTTAAATTACATTCATAGTTCAATGAAGAGTGCAATGCGATAAGATTGATATATTAAAAAGGGAATGGTGAAGATAACGCCACTTCATTTCATACAATTATGAAGAAGTAAAAAGTATAAATGTAAACTTATGAGGTGATGCCACTTTATTTCATACAATCATGAAGAAGTACAAAGTACAAATGTAAACTTATGAGGTTAAGACAATGAGAAATGTTGAAGGTAGGAAAGGAAAACTTGTAAAGTTTTTTGGAGGGAATTATGAAGCCCAAATGAAGGGTAGCTAAAGGTATTGCATTTACTTGGTGATTATTTCAACAAAACTTTAGACGAAAATCTAGCAAAGAGAAAGAAACTATTCAAAATCAACATAAAGAAAAATGCCTCCACAAAAGACGATGAGAAAAAAGGTTAGATAATGGTATCACATTGATTCCAATAAATTTGGAAAATGAAGTGGGCGTTAGATTTGGAAATGATAGTTCAAGCAAAACCTTAATCTCCAATTGAAAAATAGAGGTAATAGGAAGAATGGGATCAATTAAGTACTCCAAGAACATTGAACCCTTAACCAGAGACTAAGGCTTGGAATTAATTATAAAAGGAGCTTTTGAAACACAATCATGTGTGTGTATGTGTGTATGGACTAACTCATAGTAATGGATTCCATATTTGTGATGATGATGGATATTCATTTCACGATTTTTTCCATAGTTCCACCCATGAAAAGAAAAATATACATACAAATTCATGGTTGCACCACTTACAAGTATTTCATACAACACATTTCACAATGATGCACACAAGCAAGAATCAAGAACCCTTGTGTAAGTCCTTGTGTATGTTTTCTTACCTCACTATTGTTTATTTGTGTGCTTCAACTTTGGGCTAACAATTTCTTCACTCCTCTGATCAAACTTGATGGTAAGCACTTAAATTCAAATCAGACACCTGCACCACCCAAACCACATCACTATTACCATCACTCACTCACCTTCCACATAAAAAAAACATCTCCCTTGACACGACCCCCTTTGATTGCAAGGACTAGAGTGGTTCACGAGATCCAGAGGTTAGAAAGTTCTTTCTCTTCAGTGTGACATTGTGCACCCCATAAGGTGACATCAATAGTGTAGCTTGACATGTCACACAAAGAGATATTTTATTTCCACATTCCCCACTTCTCTTTTCGCATTCCTTTCCGCCTTTTAGTGCAATTGCTAGTTATTTCTTCTTTAAATAAGACTTCATTTTAATGACTAAAAAAGCCTATCATTGTAATTATTTCCTTAGGAGTTCATTTTAACGACTAAAAACAAAAGGCATAGATGAAAACGATTGTGTATGCCACGTCATTGTTTACCATTCGACATCAACTGTAACAAAAGTAAAATATTATAAATGTCTGAGCCCAGACTCATGCATAAAGATAGCATTATAAAACTCTAAACCCATCGTTTATTAGGGGAGGGACACCATTACTTGTGCGCCCTCTCCTCCACCTTAGCTACAGCCACGTGGATGCCACTCCCGCTTGTACGACACCTGCTCGACATGTCCTGCCACGTGTTGTGGTGGGTGTCAGCCTTCAAAAACCTAATTTTACGCTTTCCTTCGGTTGCTTCCACCTGTTTGCTGCGATGTCTGTTCTACTCCGTGTATTTTTGTTCGGGTCTGGTGTTTGGGTGAAGCCCTCTGCCGACGATGGCACAGGACGGCTCCATTACCTGTGCACCTTGTCCACCATTGTTGACCTACTAACCAGGCTAGTTTGCTTGCACACACTCATTAATGGAATAGGGTTTCTGTTGTTCTTGTTCATTCCGCCTGCAATTGTTGTTCGTCTAGACCGCCAGGGGTTTACAAATACCTTGGTGGTTGTTTCATTCACACAGCCTGCTGTTTGGGGAGGAGCTAGTACCAATTTCTAGCCAGTTTGAGGTTGAAGGTAAATTTATAGGTGATTTACAAGTTTTTATGGTTTTTGTTTCGAATTGTCTTTGAATATTTATGCCATTGGCTAATTTCCTACTTTTTTCATGTTTTCCAAGTTGGTTGTAGGTCTGGTGAGCTCTGGAGAAGGTCTGGACATGGAAGACGCTTGGACATGGCTTCTACGTCTATCTGGTAGGAAAAATCCTACCAGCCATTGCCACTGTGTTTTTCAACATCTCACCTTCTGTGTTTTTCAACGCCTCACATTCCTATTGGAATTTTTGTTATTTTTGCTCTTAGAGTTTTAGGTTGCATTTCAAAGGGTTTCGCAGGTTTTGCAGGTTCAGGGTTTTGAGAGTTTTGCAGGTTTAGGGTTTTGAGAGTTTTGCAGGTTTAGGGTTTTGCTTATGCCTAATGTGAATGTATGAATTTCGAGGTTTAGGGTTTTGCTTATGCGTAATGTGAATGTATGAATTTTGAGGTTTAGGGTTTTGCTTATGCCTAATGTGAATGTATGAATTTTGATGTTTATGCTATACATTGGATTTAACTGTAGTGTGTTCCCAGATAGATTGATTTATAAGTTGTGTTGGTGGAAGATTGTTAATTGAGTTCTCGTATGGTTACGTCGTTTATAGTTTTCTTTAGGCCATCATGTGTTGCTTGAGTCAGTTATAATTTAATTTGTATTTGGTATATTTTAATGAATCACAAAGTTATTGGCAACAATTGTAACAAGTAAAAACATTTTCTTAAGGCATTTAAATGTGGATATTTGAGCATGTTAAAGAGTAGCAATGAATTCAATTCCAAAACTTGAAATTGGATAGTTGGAATTGTCAAGTATAGAGATTGACATTTAGCAAAATAAACTGCCAATAAACTTATAATAGAGGAAACCATGTGTTGGAGGCATGCTCTTGAAAGTAAACTAACAAGCTAGCCAAACTTTTTTCTTCCACAAAATATAGGGTATCATCGAAGGGATCAATATGATTGACAACAAAAAGGTGGCTAAGTACATTGGAATTAAGTGCTAGTTTGTCACAGAGACTGAAGTTGAGCCATAACCCCATAGAATATTTCGGAGCCATAATAACTAAACATGTAAATTATTTCTTTAGTGGTGCCAAAAGGAGTAGCAGGAGTAGCTATGGTGAACTAGATTCTGTCCTCCAAGCCAAGGAAAAACCAACAATTCTCACAAATAAAGCATTGTGAACTTTTTAGTGGATTTGAACTTGCAAGCAACACACCCATTAGATTGATTATGTTTACACAATTGTGTTTATGCATCTCAATCAGATCGTTGTTACATGATGTGGTAGAGAACGTGCTTGCAGCAAACTACCTTTAGCCATAGAACACTTTGTCCATCCTAACCTTGGGGAGTTCATTCGGGTGATCTCTGGCCATTTTGGATGCCATTAAATAGATTGGTGTGGATCTACTCTTTTTATCCTTAGAAATGTTGGGGTATGTAGGGTTTATGGTGCCAATTATTTCCAATGACAGTGTATGCATGGATGTATAGAGGGCCATTTTGGCCCCTCTTATGGACAATATTATAATGAGCACTTGTTTGTTTTTGCTCATATTCACTATTGGATCCATTTCCTGTGGCCTTGCGTTTTTGTCTGTAGGGGATGAATGTTGACCATTTCCTGCGTATTACTATTTCAGTGGCTTTGAATCTTTGTTCTTTTACAATTTTGGTCTATGCTCTCAGTAAAAAATGACCAATTTAATTGAAAAATTGAGTTGAATTTTCATCAAGGAGGTAGTCCATTCAGGCTTTTACACTTGTTGTGTTTTGTTAGTTCTGTTAGTTTTAATTTTTTCTAGTAGATTTGGTTTTTCAGATGCTATGTATATTTCTTGTGGTAATTTTGCATTCAAATATTTTGATTTCTTTTACTGGTACTTCTGGTATTGGTTAATTTTTTAAGTGATTTTACTATATTGTAAATAATGAAGTTAAATGATTTGTTTCAGATTTTTGCTCAAAAAAAATCAGGGTTTTTTGTGTGTACTATTTGAAAAGATGCAAGATTTTTCCAGAGGAAAAAACTATAATTTTCATTCATTTGTAATGGTTCAAATTTACTTTATGTAGACACATTTCTGTTGTGTATTCTTGATGTTTATGATTATCAGTTCAGTGATCTTTTTGCATAGCTTCCAGAGAGGATTTTTATATAATGTTCAGCCAAAAAAGACAAGGAGTGAATAGACTCCTTTCATAATGTTGTGTGTAGCCAGACAACATCTGGAGAGTTCAAAATGTATAGTAGAAAATGAAAGGGATGCAAGTAGTCAATTATCTTCCTTCCCGTGGAAGGAAATCCTAAAATTTTTTATGTTTTAATTATAGGTATTATGTGCATTATATGTTGTTTGATCATGAAGTATTACTACAATCTTATGAAATGTAAACTAAAATTTTTGTCATTGTTTCACTCGTGTAAACCATTTGGTGTGTAGATGCATAACAGAAAATCCCATTTGCATTCTCAAGTAAGATTTCTACATTATAATAGACTATATATGTTCCTTCTAAAATGGATTTTGGTTACAATGCTGCACACAGTATGAAATAAAACAACCTAGGTTGTAAGCCAAAATGTTTCTGTGACAAGAAAAAGATACAATCCATCCAAAATCCACATCATAATGTGGTTACAACCAAAAACATATGACACCCCTATTCTTTATGGCCCTGGGAATCTTGAGTGCCAAAACTCCTCGAGTTACCTTCTTGAGCCAGGTAGGGTGGCCTACCTAAAAAGGGTTGATTAAGAAATGGTTGATTGCTGCCATATGATTGAGTCCAATTTGCAGCTTCCAACCATGGAGGTATTGAGTACCCATACCTCACATTTGCACTACTGACCCTTGCATTAAGTGGAAGTGTGTAACGAGCATAAATAGAATTCACACCTCCTCTGGTAGGAATAAGGCAAGTGGGTAAACCCTCAGTTTCATAGTGAGGCACTTGAATGTTTATGAGATCTTGGAATAATGGTGTATTATTTGCAATGGATTCTAATGAGTTTGAAATAATCCTGGTTTCATCAACTATGCTTGTATCATTGTCAACCATATTGATCATCCCTTGTCCTTTTCAAGCATTTTCCGTGTCTTTCTTGATTCCTTTTCCTGTCTTGCCATTTGTTTTTGTTGGTCCTTAACTTGCCTTGCTTTATCTCTTTCAATCCTTTCATCTGCTCGACTTTGCATTGCAACAATCCTTGCTGCCTTCTTCTCCTTGACTAGATCCTTCTTTTTCTTTTTTAATTCTTGCATTTCAAATTTCTTTTTTTCTTAGACTCAACTAACAGGTTTACATAGTTCTTTGAGGTGAGTAACTGTGATCTTCGGCCCAAACAAAGACTACCTAGTGTACCTTGATTTTTTTCATTGATACTCTCTCTACTCATATCTTTAGGAACCGGTCAAGTATCTTCTCCACCCCTCTCACCTGCATGTCATTTCTTGGTACCCCCCTTTCAGTATCTGATGGAACTGATTTAATTATTATCATTATCTTCATTTGATGCCTCACTATGTGCTTCATCTTCTTCCATTGATCTATTGTCCACAAAAAAATAAACAATTTCATTGTTCAATTCTGCTGGTTGTGAGGGCATGTTCATGCTTTGTTCATTGGTTGTTGAGACACTATGTGCATTCATATTAATCATTGCTTCTGCTAGCCATGAAGGTGGGGTTACTTGGCTTGGAAATGTCAATTAGTCATTATCAACTGCATGTTCAACAATGTCATTAACAATATCAACAACGGGAGTTTCATGTTCTTGAGTTGGTGGAATGATCTCCATGTTACTGTCAAATTGTTCATGGTTATACTGTGTTTCACATATAGTTTCATCATCTTCATCATATAAGTGTCCTTGAGAGAGGGAAATCATATTACTAGCTGCAACCACATCATCTTGCTCATCTACTTCTTGCACTTCAACACCTGTGTGGGCATTCCCTTCTTCCTGACCATCCACATGAAATGCTTGGCTACAACCAGTATCATGCATAAGAGCATCATAGTTTAGTGGTTATATTCCTGTCCTCCTAAAGCCAGCCTTGATATCTGATAGTGTCAAAGCCCTTTTAAAATATTTACTTGCAAGCTCTGCTAGCTCGAACCTTTTCACCTCAACCCCTGGATTCTTTGCCATCCATGCAACACGCTCTAATCTGAAATAATTCTTGAAAGGGCCAAGCACACTAACATCAAGGGGTTGCAGTCTGTGAGTGGTATGAGTTGGCAATGTCAACAGGTCGATGCCTAAATTGTTTGCTTCCTCAATTGTTTGTACATCCATGTGGCTCCCATGGGCATCTAATATCAATAGGTGTCTGTTATTAGGTGAGACGCCACCTGGTACTGATGCAACAAAGTGAAAAGGCCAACTTAAAAAAAGTTCTTTAATCATCCATGCATGGGGATGTGCAGCCATGCATGCACCTGGTTCACAGTTCTGTATATAGTTTTTCAGTTGATTTTTACCTTTGAATAGATAAAATTCCGGGATTGAAGTACCAATTGCATTGACACAACATAAAATAGTTATCCCCTCCCTACTCTTAGGCAAAATCTTTGGCACATTTTGGCTCCCTCTCTTGGCAATTACCTGCATGCCACAATTCCTCCTTGCCTATAAACCTGTTTCATCACAGTTCCATATATGGTTTGCTCCATAAAAATGTTTATCATAAGCACTAGAAAGTGTGTCATAGAACTTCTGCACAACTACAGGGCGCAAATTTAATGCCTTGTCTTTGTCAAGGCCCTTAGCAGTACACAATACAAGTTATGGATGCCTTTTTTTAAACCCAAACCACCGTGATTTACTAGGAAACCCATCTTTGAATGCGTTTGGTCTCCCTTGACAGATTTGAACAACTGTGGATTTGAGTTGTATCAACTGTAGCCCATGTCCCAATTGGGCCATCTCTTTACACCACTCAACCACCTCGACCTCCTCCTCCTCAGTCATAATTGTAAGAGGTCCTCTACGTTTTGTATGAGTTAGTGCACTTATCTAATAATGTATTGATGAGGGAGGAATACCATGTCTTTTTGCAGATGCCTGAACTGAGTATCCATTAAACTCTATGTCATCAATTGTAACTAACATTTCTTATTTTTTCCCATCCTCTTATAGCACTGATATTTTTAGTTGAGCTTGCCCCTTGGACTGTTGTTGACGGTGGTTCTGAAGCTGATGATGTGATAACATCAGCTTCAGTCACATGGCCATCCTCAACAATGTTCCTTGGGGCATTGTTGAAATTGACATCACTTTTCCTATCCTCATCAGACGATGTGCATCGCAGTTGTGCACCCCTTATCACTCTCCTGCCACTTCTTCTTGTACGAGCAACATAACTACCTTTTTCCATAGATGCAACAACCTGTTAAATTATTGCATGCATTTAGATAAGAATATTTGTAAATTATTCTTTCATACAAGGAAAAAATACTTCTGCTTTATTACAGGAAATTATCAACATGTATGTTAGTATCCTTGAAAAATCAAATATACAGAATCATTTTGTTGTATGTCTTCAAAATTATCAGTGATTGTTGTTTTGATAACTTGTCTTTACACTTAAAATACCATGACTATATTGATTGGTTTTGTTATGCATTTCCCAACAGAGCTCTTGTTCAGTTTGACTACTTAAAATATTGTTTTGGTGTTTTGATAACTTGTCTTTATAGTTAAGATACCATGAGAAGATCTGGTAGTTACTATTGTTTGAATTAATTTGTTTAGACTCATGTTTGTTATCGCAATTGAATTCATTCACGGCCCCCGTTGTCTCACCAAGTGGACTTGCATAATGCCTTCTAGGTCTGTTCTAGGTCTGTTCTTCGGTAATGAGGGTGAAGTTAGATAGAAATATAGGTTTTTGTTTGGTAGAGGGTGCATGCATGTGTCACCTTCAGTGAACTAGAGTGTTTCTTTTGTAGGTCTTCAGATCAGCCTCCCATTCAGTTAAACATCTAGTTAAGTTCTAAGTTCAATTTAGTTCTAGTTCCTCCCACTACAACCTATCCCTCTTAACATTCATTATCTAATTTATTTATTTTTTATATTTTTTTTCTTCTGTAAGGATGCACTTCTCCAGAAATGGATCTCTGGCTATCAAGGAGTTATCATTGGCCAAACCAAGCATGGTATTTAATTTGACCAAGGCTCCAACTTAAGACCCCCTAAAGCACTCTTGATCACAACTTGGCACCATAACAAATTTTTTCCTCATGTCACTTACAGTTGAAGTTTCTAGTCATGTAAACATTAATTTCAACTACAACTCTTACTTGTATCTTATCTACATATATAAGAGAGGCCATGCCTTTTTCTTAAATCAGGAAAGCATATTATCAATTTTTAAAGTTTTGAGTTATTATTGACCTCATATATCAAATTAGATAAAGTGGATAGGAGTAATGAGGGTGCAGTTAGATAGAAATATAGGTTGCTGTTTGGTAGAGGGTGCATGCATGTGTCAACTTCAATGAACTAGAGTGTTGCTTTTGTAGGTCTTCAGATCAACCTCTTTCATCAATTAAACATCTAGTTAAGTTCTAAGTTCAATTAAGTTTTAGTTCCTCCCACTACAACCTATCCCTCTTAACATTCATTATCTAGTTTTTTTTTTCCTGTAAGGATGCGCTTCTCCATAAATGGATCTCTGGCTATGAAGGAGTTATCGTTGGCCAAACCAAACATGGTATTTAATTTGACCAAGGCTCCAACTTGAGACCCCTTGAAGCACTCTTGATCACAACTTGCCACCATAACAAAAATTTTCCTCATGTCACTTACAATTGAAGTTTCTAGTCATGTAAACATTAATTTCAACTACAACTCTTACTTGTATCTTGTCTACATATCTAAGAGAGGCCATGCCTTTTTCTTAAATCAGGAAAGCATATTATCAATTTGTAAAGTTTTGAGTAATTATTGACCTCATATATCAAATTAGATAAAGTGAATAGGAGTAATGAGGGTGTAGTTGGATAGAAATATAGGTTGTTGTTTGGTAGAGGGTGCATGCATGTGTCACTTTCAGTGAACTAGAGTGTTGCTTTTGTAGGTATTTAGATCAACCTCCCATTCAGTTAAACATCTAGTTAAGTTCTAAGTTAAATTCAATTCTAGTTCCTCCCACTACAACCTATCCCTCTTAACATTCATTATCTAGTTTGTTTGTTTGTTTGTTTGTTTTTTGTTTTGTTTTTTGTTTTGTTTTTGTTTTTGTTTTTGTTTTTGTTTTTGTTTTTGTTTTTGTTGTTGTTGTTTTTGTTTTTTGTTTTGTTTTTTTTTTTTTTTTTTTGCTTTGTTGTTGTTGTTGTTGTTGTTTTTTTGTTTTTTTTTTGTTTTTTTTTGTTTTTTTGTTTTGTTTTTTTTGTTTTTGTTGTTGTTGTTGTTTTTGTTTTTTTTTCTTTATGCACTTCTCCAGAAATGGATCTCTGGCTATCAAGGAGTTATCATTGGCCAAACCAAGCATGGTATTTAATTTGACCAAGGCTCCAACTTGGGGGCCCCTGAAGCACTCTTGATCACAACTGCCACCATAACAATTTTTTTCCTCATGTCACTTATAGTTGAAATTTCTGGTCATGTAAACATTAATTTCAACTACAACTCTTACTTGTATCTTGTCTACATATATAAGAGAGGCCATGCCTTTTTCTTAAATCAGGAAAGCATATTATCAATTTGTAAAGTTTTGAGTAATTATTGACCTCATATATCAAATTAGATAAAGTGAATAGGAGTAATGAGGGTGCAGTTGGATAGAAATATAGGCTGCTGTTTGGTAGAGGGTGCATGCATGTGTCACCTTCAGTGAACTAGAGTGTTTCTTTTGTAGGTCTTCAAATTAGCCTCCTATTCAGTTAAACATCTAGTTAAGTTCTAAGTTCAATTCAGTTCTAGTTCCTCCCACTACAACCTATCCCTCTTAACATTCATTATCTAGTTTTTTTTTTTTTTTTTGTAAGGATGCACTTCTCCAGAAATGGATCTTTGGCTATCAAGGAGTTATCATTGGCCAAACCAAGCATGGTATTTAATTTGACCAAGGCTCCAACTTGAGACCCCCTGAAGCACTCTTGATCACAACTTGGCACCATAACAATTTTTTTCCTCATGTCACTTACAGTTGAAGTTTCTAGTCATGTAAACATTCATTTCAACTACAACTCTTATTTGTATCTTGTCTACATATATAAGAGAGGCCATGCCTTTTTCTTAAATCAGGAAATCATATTATCAATTTGTAAAGTTTTGAGTAATTATTGACCTCATATATCAAATTAGATAAAGTGAATAGGAGTAATGAGGGTTCAGTTTGCCACATTTGCAATAGTTTGAGGCTGGTTATGGCTTCTTTGTGGTCCTTCATTCTGATAGGTTTCCCCTTGTGTACAACAACCTTCCAATAGGGCCCTTCCACTGCTTCTTGTTCATTTGTTTATGTTATTTTCTTCCTTTTACATTGTTTTGTTTACTTTCTGATCATATTTCAAGAATGATCTAAACCCCCTTTTCCTTTTCTCCTTTCAACTTTTTCTTCACTTTATTTTGCAGGTCTTGTTTATGCTACCATTAGTCTTGATGATGTTTATTGGTGGCCTCATACAAGGTTTTCGATTCCAACACCCAAATTTGTATTGCAATAGTTGACCACTAATTAAGCAACTCATCTGGAGGTTCTGATCTATTTTACAGCCAACACAAGGAAAATAAATATATGGTTATCTTCCAATTGGGCCATAATTTTTGTTTCTTATTATAAAATTTCATTAAGCTTTTGTTAAAAATGATTCTCAGAAAGAAATTGCCTTGTGAAATTATGGTTAAGCAAATTTCAATTGAGTTGATCATCATGTTCCTACATATTTTTGCATGTTGTCTTATGATAAGTTGCTATTTTAGCCTTCATGTCACTAGAGAAATGTCCAAGCAACCAAACTTCTGCTGCAATACCTAAGGTGCTACCATTAAAAGTTGGGGGCTTTTCAAGTTATGGTGATTTTCAACTTCCTCTCTATATGTAAATGAGGTGAACCACATGCTCATTTTTTCTTAATGGACCTTGCATGTACATTTTTGTGCTTACATTGACTCCAGGAAGGATGATAGCTCTTATTCCAATCTTCACGTTGATGTCGGTGAATATTTTGCTGGCATACTTAGATTTTGTTGCGTTTTGTTTGAATCCCTATGATCATTCTTTGTCAGACTCTCATTTTTTCTTAATCCCTTCAATATGTTATGTTACCTATGTGGTTCTTCGGGGTTTCTTTGTCCAAATCCCCATTTAACATGTTCCTCTTTTTTCACTCAACTTTTTATTGTTGCATGTTGCTTCTATAATTTAAACACGAGATTCTTGATGTGCTCAAGGCATCAAGCGTCACCCTGTTTCTCTTCATCTACTGACTAGAGTTGTTCCCTTTATTAATGGGTCTCATCTACCAGTTCCTTGTTCTTATCTACCAACTTTAAACTATTGTATAGTTCCATTAGCTTTCTATAGTGTTAGTCTTTAATATTTATCTATCCTTTAACATAAGCATTATGGACCTAAGAGAGAACTCAGAATAATCTAGTCTGGTGTGTTAATTCATAAATCATATAAAAAATGCTAAATTTCGAATGTTAATTTCACAGAGATGCATGGCATTTCTAACCTCATTTATGTTATGTACTTTGATATTTGGAGTGGTATCCTATAAACGCATTTTTTACATTCAGTAGAGATAGAAATGTATTTGAAACTTTGTCTCTAGGTTTGTTTGTTCATTGTGGATAGGATATCTAAATTGTTCAGATATGAATGAGAAGCCTTTACCTGGGTAATGGGTCCAAACGTCTCAACGACATTAAAGGTTTAAAACAGGAAAAATTTGAGAAGCCTTTACCTGGGTAATGGGTCCAAACATCTCAATGACATTAAAGGTTTAAAATAGGAAAACTTTAAAATAGGAAAAACAAGCTCTATATGGATGTATCTTCAACCATCTATCTTGTGGAATATCTTTACTTCAAAGGTGGGCTTAGTTGAAATCCATGTACATGAATTGCAGTTCCATCTTCACGTCAATGTGGGTGAATATTTTGCAGGCATACTTCTTACATTTTGCTGCATTTTGTTTGAATCCCTACATCATTCCTTGTCAGACTCCCATCTTGTCTTAATCCCTTCAACGTGTTATGTTATCTAAGTGGTTCTTCAGGATTTCTTTGTCCAAATCCCCATTCAACATGTTCCTCTCTCTTCAATCAAATTTTTATTGTTGCATGTTGCTTCTGTATTTAAACATGAGATTATTGATGTGCTAGAGGCAACAAGCGACACCCTGTTTCTCTTCATGTACTGACTAGAGTCGTTTTCTTCATTAATTTGTCTCATCTACTAGGTTTTTTTTTTTTACCAACTTGATACTATTAATATCGTCCCATTAGCTTTCTATACTGTTAGTCTTTATCCATCCCTTAAAATAAGCATTATGGACCTAAGAGAGAATACCCTAGGCTGTGTGTTGATTTTCATGAAACTGAAACTGTAAGAATTGAAACTGTAACTGAAACTGAATCTGTAAGAACTGAAACTGTAAGAACTGTGAGAAATGAAAATAGAATTGTAAGAAAAATGTGTTGTAATTGATATAACTAACCTGGATATACTGGCAACTGTTCTGTGATGTTTTGTCTTCAAGGTTGGTGAATAGTTTGAAAGCATAACATGCAACTTCAACAGTGGTTGAACTTCTTTTATAGTTTTTGGCACTTGAATTTAATTGGTGGTAAGGATGGACATGGATTGCAATGACTTCATTTTGAATGTGTGCTCTGGATTTCATTTGATGTGATCTAATGGTTTGGAATTTTTTATTTGTTGATCCATGTGATTTGATTTGTTTTAATGAGAAATAGAATGAGTTGGATGTCATTTATTAAAGTTACTGGGTTGGGTGTCATTTATTGAACAAAGTGGATTTAAATGTTATTGGGTTTGGTGTCATTTATTGAACATAGGGGGTTTAAATTTTGAACAACACAACAGTTATGGCTGACATACATTCACTTTTATTATGTGTAGGTATGGATATTTATTTGGGATACAAAGCTTCAATTCTGATGAGTTGGGGTTGAAGTGACTGCTACTTTGTACTTCTGGAATAAACCATTTTGGAAGCATTTATGGCTTTATCTATTTTCTAGTTGGGTCAATATGGTTTGCACTCTTAAGTATTAAGATACTATTTATGGATAGTTGTAGGCCCAGTCAATGTTTTGGGAAATTTTGGACATAAATTAATACTTATTTACACTTAATGTTATTTATCTTTGTTTAAATATTGGTTGCAAAATTCTCAATTTCTGGTGGTTTGATGGGACCAATACTATATCAATTACTGGTCCTTGCACAACATTAGACATCTCTCCCCAATGTCTAAGCAAATCTTTTACTATATTTACACCGAGAAGAGTAGACATTAATGGAGCACAGGTCGATGCTCTTGGAAAGGTACTATGATATCGATACGCCCAATGATGGAGTTGGACAACAAACAAAATGCGAAAAAAAAATAAAATCGATGATGTATTCAATTAGATAGGTTTTTATTTTTTAATAAGGGGATTTTGATTTTTTTTTTTTTCCGAGGAAATAGAGTTCGTAATTTCTATTAAAAAGATAATAATAGATATTACATGTTGTAGATGCCGAGGCATATGCTGTAGAGTGGTATAAACCACGTTACAAAAAAGAGCTAATAACAGTGTCTGAGATATCAAAGGTGAATACAGGAGATGTATGCCACCAACAGTATGGATAGTATCCCAAGAAAAAACTATAAAAGTTCACAAAAAATATACAGAAGATGTACAAAACATCCACAAGTATGGAAACCGGATATGACTATACTGATATATACAAAAATGGTGAACCCGTAGATCAGCAAAAATAATAACTAAGGTGGGGGAAGATCCCCCATCCTCTGGCCGTCAATGTAAGGGCGGTGATAGTATCTGTGCGTCCCTTCTGGTGTGAACTCTTCGATCAGCCAATCTCCTAGAGGGCGATCCGCCGCTTCTTTCAATAGCTGGTCAGCAATCTCATTTCTTTCCCTGTAGATATGAGAAACAGTGATCTGGTCAAAATGTGTTTTTAGAAAAACAATTTCTTCCAAGATATGCTTCAAAGAATATGCATGACAAACAGTTTTATTATTTGCCTAATCAATCACTATCTTTGAGTCCCCAAAGATTTGTATTTGTCTGCAATTTTAGTGAGTGCAAAATAGAGAAGGTGTCTCAAGGAGATAAGCTCCGCGAAATTGTTTGAGCCAGTCCCCAATCCCAGTCTCAGATGATAATAATGAGTATCAGATAAGTATAAAACGATCCCCCCTCCACAGCCTTGAGGCGGGGCAGCCCCATCAAAGTAGGCCCAAGGCATATCCTTGTTAATAAGTTCAGACTGTATAATTCTTGTGCAGGAGGATTTTTGCTCGAAAGGAAGTTCAGAATATGCAGCACATATGGACGTCGAGAGGAGCTGGCAGTTGGCTCTGCGATTTTCAAAAATGATAGCATTCCGTTGATGCCATATGTGACTCGAAACCACTGCAGGAAGGATTGAGGCCTTATCGGAGGCAACCGCAGCCCACCAGTTTGTCCAAGCAGTAGGAATATTCTCACCATTCCATACCGTGCTGATGTTAAGAGCCTGCGTAACCTGTAGCCAGATCATCTTTGTAGTCTCACAGTGGAGGAAGAGATGAGACGTCGATTCCTCATCTTTGTGGCAGAGAACGCACCAAGAAGGACCCAATATTGCCCGCTTTTTAAGAGTATCGCCCGTAGGTAGCTTATCTGCAATAATGTTCCACATAAGTAGTCTGCATCTAGGCGGAGCTTGGAGTTTCCAAACAACTTTCCACCAGGTTTTGAGGTGAACAGGTTGTTTAGCATCCATAAGCCGAATGTAGCCCAGCTTAGGTGAGTAAGTCCCTGTTTTGGCGGGGGCCCAAATAAGTTGATCATCGACCTCCTGTAACTTGATATGCGATTCAGTAAGAGCCCGAATATATCCATGCCACTGGCCTGTCCATTCCTCCGATATGTGCCAATGCTCATCCCTAATCCATGCTTGTGAAAATATGGTTGATCGCTCATGATCCCCAATCTGTGCCAAGTATTTGATGCCCCTGTTATTGAGATGCCGAATCAGACCTTCCGGCAGAATATGTGCGTTCCCCGATCCGGGCCAGGGGTCAAGACCAATACGAACCTGAGCACCATTACCCACTCTCCAAAGAAGATTATCTCTAATCAGTGGCATAGCTTTGAGTGTGGCTCACCAGATAGCAGATATACCATGATAATTCCACGTAGGTCTGCGAAGCCATTCCGTGATACTGGAGGGCCAAATGTATTTATGATGAACAACGTGAGCCCATAAACTGTCCATCTTGGTGAGGGACCAACCCTGCTTTGCTGTAAGAGCTTGAGCAAATTCAGGAAGGGACTTGATACCCCATCCTCCCCACTGTTTTGGCATGGCAATGAGTGACCATCTGGTCCAAGCAAAGATCTGTCCCTTTTTGTTGCCATTCCAAAGGAAGCGGGTGCATAAATGCTGAATCTTATTTAAGATGCCTTTTGGGACCCAAGTCAGTGACATCCAATATACAGGAGTGGCCTCAAGAACGGTCTTGATCAATAGGAGACGACCCGCTTTTGACAATAGACGGTGCTGCCATCCTGTAATCCTTCTTTCAATTTTATTTATAAGCCAGGTCCAGTGTGTTACTTTATAACCATCCGGCCATAATCTGAATCCGAGGTATTTGATGCCATCCATCAACTGGCTTTCCACGAAGGGAAAAAACTGACCAGCCAGCTGAGATTCCTGCTGTGTGCAATGCATCAAGGATTTGGTGGACTTTTGCTGATTTATTTCCATGCCCGTGGCTTTACAAAAAAGGAGCAGGACATCATTTAGGGCAGTAATGTCACGAATACTCCCATTAAGGAAAATTAAGATATCATCCACGAACAATAAATGGGTCAGGGCGAACTGATCCGTAATTTTGAGACCACTGATGTCTCCAGACCTTCTTGCTTCCGCAATATACCTGCTCAATCCTTCCATAACAATAAGGAATAGAAGAGGGGATAGTGGGCATCCTTGCCTAATCCCCCGGGAGATATTGAATCGATCTGAGGCAGCTCCATTGATTAGAATGGCAAAGGAAACCGAAGTAACACATCCCATTATCCAGTTAATGATAATATGGGGGAATCCCAAGTGTGTAAGGATCATCTTCAGGTATAGCCAATTAACTTTATCAAAGGCCTTAGCAAGGTCGATTTTTAAGGAAATGCCTTTCAGATTCTTCAGCTTGATGGAGTGTAAGGCTTCTTGGGCAGTGCCTATAGCCTCTTGTATGTGACGGTTCCGGAGAAAGGCGAATTGTTCAGCAGAGATATGCGAGGATAGAACAGGCTTAATGCGGTTAGCAATGATCTTGGCAATAATTTTATAAAGACAGTTACAGAGGGAAATAGGACGAAAGTCATTGAAGGATGAGGGGTCATCGGATTTAGGAATCAAGGCTATGAAGGTCTGGTTCATCGGTGGGTGGATGTGGCCCGTGATCCTGCTTTCCTCCACCACCGCCAATAGGTCATCCTTCATTAGTTCATAAAAAGCCAGATAGAACTCCACAGGCCATCCATCTGGTCCCGGACTCTTATCCTTCTTAAACCATTTAAGAGTACTTTCTAGCTCTTGATCACTGACCGGTTTGCAGAGATCATCATTGTCCTCTGGCCCTACAAATCTCGGGAACATGCCTGCAAGTCTGATGATCTCTGGAAGATTTACAACCCTTGGGGCCGTATAAAGACCCTTGAAATGTGTAATGCCCAATCTAGTCAGCTGTTGATGTGTGGTCGCCCATCCATCTGGTTCCATTGGAAGCTGCCATATGGTGTTGGAAGCTTTTCTACCATTAGCTATGCTGTGAAAATATTTTGTATTGCTGTCCCCTGCTTTGAGCCAAATGGCCCGGCTCTTGAGACGCCAGAGTTCCTCCCTCTCCTTCAAGATCTTCATTTTTTGTTCAATCAGTAGGCAAAGTTCAGATTTAGCATCATCAGAATGGTAACCCATTCCCCTTTCATCGGTCAATCTAGCTATTTTGTCTTCCATGTCCTTTAGAACCTGTTCATCTCTGCTTCGTTTCAGTTTAGCCCAGGATACCGACAAACTTTGGAGCTTCTTAAGCCTATCACAGAAATCCATAGCTTTCCTCCTATCTCTCAACGGGGGTTGTGATGCCCAGAAGTCCGAGACCATCTTGATATAATCCTGGTCTTGTAGGTGGCCAGCAAAAAATTTAAAGGGGGAGCGCGGCTTTTGTATGTTGCCACTTATCTGAAGGAGGATGGGATGATGATCAGATAGGCCACCGTTGCTGACCCATTGTCTGTATATGGGAAACATCTGAATCAAGGCCTCATGCATCATAAATCTGTCTAGTCTCCTTCCAATAGCAGCCTCTCCAGTACGCTGATTGTGCCAGGTAGGAAGTTTCTTGTTCATGGGGATGTCCACAAGGTGATGAGCATCTAATAGCATGGACATTTGTTCCGCAATAGGATCGCCCTGTGACAAGTGGCCCCATGATTCCCCAGGTCCCAACGAGAAATTAAAATCCCCTCCAATAATAGTATTCTAAGTAATATGATCCTCTGATAGGAATTTTTTCCAGAAGGTGAGCCTGTTCTGGTTGGGCCCATAAATATTGATGATTCTAATATGGGTGCCCAGATCTCCCATAATGAAGTCCATACCAAGGAAACAGCTACCTCCCCAGGCCGAAAGAGGTCTATGTATCCTTGGATTAATGCCTATGAGTAGACCACCAGATCTTCCACTGGCGTCCAGCCCATGTAAGACCCATCCAGGGAGCATAGTAAGAAGGCAATTGATAGCCAAATCAGAAGTGCAAAGGGTTTCCTGTAGGAGGATAATATCACATCGGGATTCAAGAATAAGCCGCTTAAGAGCCAATCGTTTTTTAGGGTTGGCTAATCCCCTGCAATTATAGGAGAGGCAGACCATGGGGTCACAGAGGTCAGGGGCTCATTCGCTCTAAGTGCCCTTTCAATGGTAGTCTGACGACCCAGTGCAACATCAGCAACTGCTGATAATTTAGCCGAAGAGATGTTGGAAGGTCTTCCGCGCTTTTGCTTGCGGTGCCGCCCGGGGGAGGACCCTAGGCCTAGGGCCTTTGGCCGCGTCCGGGACCTCAGGAGATATTGGTGAGCACCAGATTCCGACGGGGATGGAGGGGAGTCAGGGCCTGCTGGCTCCGGGTTTTGGGAAGGAGGAGTGGTCGAGAATGTGGGAGGGGGCGGGGCAATGGGACATGAGATGGAGGGGAGGGAGACATTCTCAACAAGGGAGGTTCTGAAATCAGAGAGTTTAAAGGAATGCAAATCATCTGAAAATAAAGGATGACATACAGGAAAGGAAATATTACCCGAATGTGAAGATGCAGTTTCCTTCTGCTTTGGAGCGGCTTCAACAGTCTTTGAACGGGTACGCGGCGGCTCTGATGAAGGTACTGCCATCTTACGGGAGTTCCTTTTCTTTCCACTGTCGCCTGACTTATTGATAGGAATCTCCGGTTGAGTCGAGCCACCTTCAGTAGTATTATTAGCTTCAGCATTTTGATTTGCAAGAGGCTGCTGTCTAGGGCCTTTAGAATTCTCCTTAGCCACCCCTGTAACCAATGGGCAGTCCTTGTAGAGATGACCAATTTTATGGCATCTGCGGCATCGAAAGGGCACGCCTTCATAATCCAGTATCTGCTTTTTGGTGACATGATTGTGATACAGGTCGATTTTCTCCTCCAGCCCAGGTTTGGTATCCAGGTGCACCAAGATACGAGCCAAAGATCTATTTCCCGTCTTCTCATAAGAACGATCATGTTCCAAGTACGTGCCGAGAGCGTCCCCAATTCGTTTGAAAGCATATGGACTCCAAAATTGCCATGGCAGGCCAGGCAAACGCACCCAGATGGGGCCAGCCCCCAGTTGTTCACGTTCAGGGTCAAACAAGGGGTCCCAGCGCTTGAGCATAACAGGCATAAGCTCTATATGCCAAAATTGGGAAAGAATCCACTGGGCATACTCAGGACAGCAGAAATGCAAGGCGAACCATCCTCTGGTGAGAACCATAACCTCCGGAACTTCCTTTAGTAGGGGTCCCCAAATCTCTTCTACCCACATCTTGAGTCTCTCCGCCGTATATGTGCGTTCGCGAACCCTACCAACCAGAACCTTGCGAGAAGCATCCATAATATCAGGCAGCGGAGCTTCAGGCCCAAAGTGAACCCTGAAGCCGGAGTCAATAGCTCGTAGACACCTTCATTTCGTAACCTTCTCCGAGCGCTTGCCAGAAAGGGACTCCCTGAGTAATTTGCGACACGGATCCGTGGAGCTATGTTGAGTTGAGCCCACCGAACGCGCTGGAACCGGCGTCGTGAAACAGCCAGAACGAATAGGAGAACGAGGATCCGAGGAGCCGGTGCCCTGCAGAAAAGGGCCGGAGGAGGGGGGGGGCATTCGTTGGCCCAGCGGCATAAATGAGACCGAGGGGGAATGGGAGCTAGATGGGGGGGGTGGCAGCGGGGGCGGAAGTAGGGGGGCTGGTAATGCTGTTGAAGAGGAGCGTCCAGTGATGGCGACACTTGAAGGCAAGTACCCAGAATCTGAAGAGTCGCCGGGGATAGGGGCGGGGTGTCGAGTGGTGCGGTGTCCGGGATGGCATATACCGGCGATTTATCTTTTCCTTTAATCGACTGGTGCGGAGGCCGTGAAGAAGAGCCAGTCAAATACCCAAGCGCAACGCTCCTCGGAATCATCGGCTGATGGTTGGTATGTGCCCATATTTCTTGGTTCGGCATGGGGTCCTCCCCATAATCAACAATGTCCTCTTCAACCATGCTAACTGTCGGTGAAAGCGCCTGTGGAGGGTTCGAACACGAGGCCGTCGGAAGCACAACGGAGGTCAGCGCCAGAAAGTGCCAAACGGGGGGGGGACCTCAGGTGGGGAAAAACCAAAACAATGTCCGTGACCAAGTGCCAATCCGCGGGAGACGGTGAAGACTGTCGGTTGACAGGTGGTCAGCCCTGACCATATTCAGAGGGCCCAGGTGTGAGATCCCGATGCGCCCAGGTGCCTGTCGCCATGGTTAGCTGAGTGAACCTGTAACAAAACCAGTGTTAACCTAGCTAGGGTTCCGCCATCGCCGCGAGCTCCGCCCAGGGGATTTTGATTTAAAAAGTAAAGAGTTTTAGTTAATTTTTATGAAATTATTATCTATAATTTATATATATATGTATTTAAAAAAAATATGTAATATTATTTTTAATTATGGAGATTCATTTTAATATATGGGTTTTATTTTTAATAAAACGGGTTTGATTTGAAATATATAATAATATTTTTAACCATAAAGATTTATAAAAAAACATTATATGGGATACAACTATTTCACGTCTTAAATAGGCTAATTACAACGTGTCTCAAAAGACTTGAACCCATGTAACCAAGTAAACTAATTGTTCACCAAACCAACCCAACTAACATTTTTTAACACTTTACCATAAATATTTTTAGCCATGGAAATTCACCCCGCACTTAACCTTAAAGAATTTTAACCTATAAATATGCTTTGCTTTGCCACAATACCTTGGTTCACTAACTCTATATTCCCAAAAGTTATGACACTTGTTGATATGACATTTTTTAATGCTTTGTTACAATACCATGGCTTATTAATACTACATGCCCAAAAAACCATGACACATGTTCATGAAACATGTATATATGATGGATCTAGAAGACTCTTATAATGTTTCTACTCATAGAAGCCTCCATTCAAATAATTATAACATAACTATTTTTGAGATGAATCTCAACCTTTGAGTTGTGACTACTACTAAATATATTCTAAGATATTTCATGAAAGTTAAAATATAAGCTTAGTAAGAAATATAATAAATGAACTTTATTTTATCGATTGTTATACAATGCCATATAATTTAAATAATATGTTCCAAGATCAATATTAAATACTATTAAATCAAGATGGTGTGCAAAATTCTTTTGGAAATAGAAAATACATGTTTTTCTATCATCACAAGCATGGTAGTTATGTTTCAAGAAGAAGGATTTGGTATTGGATAAAACCTATATTAACTTGTCCCTAATTAGAAGGTTTCTTGTATAAGTGAGAATATTTGCAAAAGGTCTACCTATATTAATGGAGTGTGATTTGGAGAAGGTTTCCTTGCACCCTCAGTGTTTTTCACAAAAAAATTGTACCAACAATTAGGTTGTTAAAGGATTTTGGTTTCTTTGTCATGTTCATTCTCCTTGTCTTATAACATAACATAAAATATATATTATATTAATAAGACTAAATTTAATCTTAATCCTTGTCATCTCATGTCAACAACATAAGTAACATATGGTCCATCAACAACCATTATTTTTATGATCAATAATTTCTTAAAATAAGATTAATAGCCGTAATGCAACATAGTCCCTGTCTCTACCGCTAATTAATTGATTAAAGTTGTGCGGAGTGTGGAAGAAGCGCAATGAAATCTATCTCGGCACTTCTGCATTCCATGTAGTGACGTATTGCCCAAAGCAACACCTAGTAGAATTCATAAGACGATGAAATTTATCTTAACCGAAGAATCAATGTGGATGTTTATCCGATTAACACACGTCATTATTACAGGGGACAAAATTAATCATGTTATCCATATCATTTGTACACGTCAAACCATATACCAATAGAACCAAGGATTATCAATAAACAATAATGTTTATAACATATTATGTCACGTAATATTTGTAATGATATACCAATAGAACCAAGGATTATCAATAAACAATCATGTTTATAACATATTATATCACATAGTATTTGTAATGATAACAAGTGACGTGTAAACTATTGAAAGAATTTTGTACCAGAGCATGGGAGAAAGTACAAGTGTGCAAGGCAACCATATATGGGAAATTTGTGTCGAAATAGAACAATGACAGATATCGACTACACTGCAAATGATTATGCACTCAACATTGAAAAAGTAATTAAGGCTTAGTAGTACTATTAATAGCTATTCAATGAATCGATGCATAATCAAGCCATCGCTTGAGTGTTTAATATCATTTAGTCTCATGCATTGTGTAATGAACACTGGTTGTAAACATATCAATAAAATCGTATTTATTGATATTATAAAGTAGTGTTTTCAACATTTATTCAACGAATCCACATGTAATCAACACATCATTCAAGTGATTCATAGCATTTACTGTTTGTAAACAAGTCAATAATATGCATAGGTCTTCGTAGATAGTGTCTTTCACAGCAAATTGAAACAATGTGTGAATCTCCTTTGCATACTTCTTTCGATTCGCACATTTTTTCTATGCAATGGAAGCTTCCTCAACACCTCTACACTGCACATAGGTAACTTACATCATTCAATTACTTAATAACATTTACTCTGATGAAATGTTTAATGATAATTCATTGTAAACATATCAAGAAGATCATTTTTATCAATATTTGTAAAATAGTTGTTTCAGCATTTATATTCAATGAATCGATGCGTAATCAACACATCGTTCAAGCGCTTAGTATCATTTACTGCTTGTTAACAACTTAAGAAGATGCACAGGGCTTTGCAACTAGTATCCATTATAACAAATTGAAACAATATGTTTCACACACTTCTTCTGTTCATGGCTTTTGGTGAAATGTTATGTAGATTTAATTAAACTCTCATGACACGCAGGGCATGCAATCATCACATATTTCAAGTGCTTAATATCATATTAAATTAATAAATAAGGCTTAATAATACGATCAACCAAAGGTTCCTTCCCTACCAACAAAAGAATTTATTCGGTGAATCAACATGCAATAAGAACATCGTTCCAATGCTTAATAGCATTAATGTGTTGTGTAATTCTTACCGCTTATTAACAGATCAAGAATATTGTACCCATTGATATTATAAAATAGTCTTTAGTATTTTGGCATTTATTCAATGAATCAATATCCAATTAGTATATGTTCTAGCTTACTAGAAGGATGTGCAAAAGAATGATATGTGCGGTAAGACCTTTGTTCCCTCCTTTTTTATAAATCTGCATACATTACCGCTCTGTACATATTAACTTCTTGCATCGCAGATTAGAAAATATTAAAAGATTAATCAAGCCTCAGTCCTATGATTAACAAATATCTTTTCAAATCTTAATGGCAAGTACTATTGAAATCATAAGCATCCCTAGAAGAGTAATGGTAAAATCATTATATATTTAGAGCCTATGTGTACAAGGCTATTGAATTTCTATTAGTTTGTGTTCCTTGGTTCTTATTTATTCGTGAAGAAATTGTAACAAGTTCTCATGTAAGTGTTGTTGAGGTCAGAATGAATAAGGGAACACAGACGAATGAAATATGGACCCTTGTTCAGAATCTAAAAATGAAATGGAGGATGAAGTTTAAGTATTCTTGTTTCAATGTTATAGAAAGCAACATGACACAATATACATCACCTAATAAACCCATAATATTTACAATATCAAAGACCAGAGTTCAGTACAGAGGAAGGAATGAATCAACAAGTTCAATAGACATTTCTGAGATACTCATAGGTCATAGATGCACTCTTTATGGAAATATAATTTATAGCACAATTTGTTTTGTCTGCTTAGTTATCATCTTATTGTGAATGAGGACAATGAAGAAGCAAAGAGACCTCTGTAATGCAATATAAAAAAAGATATATGTTTCTAATATTAGTTTGTTTAATGCTCAAAGATAGTAGCCATTAAAGATAAGAAATTAGAGAACAACTCTAGGATTTGTTATGTAAAATACGTAAGTACGTGCAAACTACTTAGTGTGAGATTTGTGTTTAGCTAGGTTATGTACATATGAAGAGAGATTTCTGAAACAATGTAACCATTATCACTGCTTCAACAGTACTGCTTTAGAATTCATGTGGGTAGATCTCTTCATGTTATATGGGTTTCTTAGACACAATCACATTGAATATAATAATAAAGCATCAACTACTATTTGTGCAAATTGCATGAATTATGAGCTTTATTCAGATTGCATGTAATCTAGTTATTACTTACTAAGTGTGCTATTTATATTTGTATCAATATTGAAAGTTCTTTTGTCATTGCAATTCTTTCCATGACTATTGAAAGAAATGCAATTGGCAGAGCATGTAGATTTATCATGCATATTCGAACTTGGAAATAGAAAATTGATCAAACAAGTACAATTATGTTATTGGTTTTTGATGAATTGGGAAGAATGTTGAAATGCGCAAACAAATGCATAAATAGTTTTAAAAACATCTTTATTTTGGCATCTTAAATCAATATATTTAATTAAAGAAATAAATAGTTTGATAAATTATATTATTAAACTTTGTGAAAAACACAAACATCTAAATGATATGTAAGGCATGAAACATGTCCCATAATCAATTCATTATTAAAATAATATGACCACAATTAGATAAGCAGATTATGGGGAGGAAGATTTCATTGTGGACATGAAGTTTTCTTTTTGCGGAGTTCAGATACGCTGAGTGTGGATATGTGAAAGAAACTGATATATAATATTGCTCATTATTATTTTTAGGCTCGACACAATGTATAAATCCACACATCCGCTCTTTGCGCAACATATCAATGGTAGCAGTGGCTAGAGATAATATGCAAATCTTAATATTCTATTATAATTTTAAGACAAATTGTTGGGTAGCCACATGTGTATAGTACGCGGAAGTGCTATTCATTATACCGAGTGCTAAGATACAAAAGCCAAAATAACAATATATGATGGAAACGATTGCCAAAACAAAACATTCTCAAATAACAACAAAACATTGACCCACATTACTTTAATCAATTAATCCCACACCCCACAAATTACAATGTAAGACCTAATTATTTCATTATCAACCATTAAAATCCTAAAAGAAATCTGCTAATCATACAATCAAACATTCTAAGCGAATAAATAGAAACCATTATTAAAACGTATTAAAACTTTCTAAGCAAATAAATAGAAACCATTAAACCCTATTGAAAGTTTTGAAGTATTATATTATCTTTCTCAATTCAAATTCGATGAAATAATATTTGATTAATTTCTTAAAACTTTATAACAATTATATTATAGTTGTGTAAATTTCTATAGAAAATATAAAAGAATGTATTACTATTGACAGAGATTACTTCAAACTAAAGAGATTTAAAAATCATAATTGATAAAAATAAATCAACATTAATAATTAAGTTATTCATAATTATCCATTAATTATTTTAAATTATTTCAAACTAAAAAGATTTAAATAAGAAACCAATGATAATGGATAAAAATTAAAAAAAGAAAATTAATAATTAAGTTACTCATAATTATTTATTAATTATTTTAAATTATAAAAACTAATAATAAATGTAAAACCATTATAAATATAAAGTACCAAAAATATGTAAATCTAAATGTTAAAAAAACCCTAAAATGTAAAAATTTAAAAAAAGGTTTATAATAGGTGTACATACACATACATGAGAAAAAAATAAAGGAAAGAAAGGTCAATGAACATCGTCTAGCGATGATGAACAGACGGAGCGTCGAGGAGAGTATTTTTATTTTTTAATTTTTTTTCAATTATTTGCTGACAGATGAAAAAATAAGGAACTGGATGTTTTAAATGTTCCTATTACATTTTGTCAACTTGATATCTAAAACTTAAAATTTAAAAGGTGAGTATCGTTGCATGGTTTTTTTTAATAAATTAAAGATAAGAACGGATACTGAAAAATTATTTAGAATTTTTTTATTATTATTGGCGGGCTCATGTATTAGAGAAAGAAGAATGTTTTGAGATTATTAAATTTTGATCATTTATAAATTATAAATTGGAAATTTCTCAAATCTAATTTTAATATAAGCCACTTAAAGAAGAGATTAATATTTTTTCAATTATTTGTTAAAAATTTCTCAAACTTAATTCTAATATAAACTACTTAAAGAAGAAATTAATTATTATTTTTTTTTAACTAGAAAAATAAGTACCTGAATTTTTTAAATATTTTTATTAAATATAAACGACTTAAAGAGGATTTTTTTTTTACTATTTGCCGATAGATGGAAAAATAAGGACCTGAATTTTTAAAATGTTTTTATTAAATTTTCTAAAACAAAAGCAGAAATTATTTTTAATGGTCAATTTAATATCTGAAAACGCCAACCAAATTGCATAATTTAAAAATATGAACATATCAAAACAATTGAAACATTGACATATTTTCTATATTATTAATTAAATTATGTATTAAAATTTTGATTATTCATAATTTAAAAATAAAGACCTGAATTTTTTAAATATTTTTATTAAATATAAACGACTTAAAGAGGAATTTTTTTTTTTGAACTATTTGCCGACAGATGGAAAAATAAGGACCTGAATTTTTTAAATGTTTTTGTTAAATTTCCTAAAACAGAAATTATTTTTAATTGTCAATTTAATATTTAAAAACCCCAACCAAATTGCATAATTTAAAAATATGAACATATCAAAACAATTGAAACATTATTGACATATTTTCTATATTATTAATTAAATTATGTATTAAAATTTTGATTATTGATAATTTAAAAATTCCTCAACCCCTATTCCATTATACACCACCACAATGCATTTCTGCAATTATTTTAAGTTTAAATTTGATGGAATAATTTTTATTTTAAGTTGAGATTTGATGGAATAATTCTGCATTAAAAGATTCCTGAACAATCGTTCATGTAAACTTGTATAGAGATTTCATATGGAGATTTCATAGTTTTTTTTGTTTCTTTCTGGTGTGAGATTATCCACTCCACCCACCTGATCATCTGTAATCCTTGCCTCATACATGGGTTTTATCTGTTTTTGCTGTGGTCCAGGCAATACTGTTATGCTGTATACATGACTTTATATTTCCTGTAATATAATATATTTGGTTTTTTTTCTTCTGGAAAAAAACTTGTATAGAAAATAACTAGAGAGCTTGAGCTGTTACCCGATGTGAGAATGAATAGTGTATATAGATTGGCAAACCCTATAATTCTGCATAGCAGATTAAGGTACTTCAAGCGAAAATGGTACATCACTGGAGTGGACTTGTAACATTGAAAAAGCCGTATAAAGAAATGTCAGCCACTTCATCAGAATTACCTTACATTGTAAACTAAGAGAAATACTACCAATATATCAAATAAATTGCAGCAAAATTGTACACTGCTGTATACCGTGACCAGATTACCAAGAAATCATGGATGGGGTGGGTAGCTAGAGTTGCGGGAGAGAGGCAAAAGATAATGGGGTAGAATTAGCAGGAGCAAACAGTTGAGGAAAAGAACGAGGAATGCCATGGACGGCGATAAAAGCGTTGGAGAAAACATCAGGGTCGTGGATGCACACATAATTGATTGAAACCTGTGTGTCTTCTTTTCCAAGAGAAGGAGAAGAAGAGAAGTTGGTGGTCACCAGCAACGACGATGAAGGATCTCCAGCCACGAGCGTCTGCAATGTGGTGCCGGTGGGCAGACGGGCCAGATCGGCGTAGAGAAAGCGTCGATTGGGAAGCACGTGGTAGCCGAAAAGATTGAAGTATTCTTGGCCCGCCTCCAAGAAAACGGAGTTATCGTCGGGCGCGAACACGGTGATGTTGTCGAATCCAAGAATGGAGGGCGCAAGACGCAGGCCAATGGCAAGAGCGCTGTACCCTCTGTCTCTCAGCGCTATCGTCGCTTCTTCCAACAGATATGTCGTTCTCCTCCTCCCCAGCTGCTCCTGCTGCCACCGCGCCTTCACAGAAACGGAATCTTCTTCTTCCTCCGCCTTAAAGAAAGTGTCGATGCCATGAATGGCCAAGAACTGGCCGTCGCTGAACATGTCAGGGTGGCTGATTTCTACTCCCTCCACCCGAATTCCCAATGTTGTGGAATATTCACGCGTTCCTGGAGCGGCGGTTACGGCGAGGAAGTGGCCTGGAAGAATTGTATGGAGCTTCGTCCCCACGGGTAGCCTAGCAAGATCTGGAGACGAAAAGAGGCCCTTCACGGTGTGATAGCCAAGAATCCGACGCGGGTCCATCGACTGGAACATGTATTTCTTGAAGGCTTCGTCGCTGGGTGCGAACAGCGTCAGTGGCGAAGAGCGATCGACAATAATTCCCTGTGTTAATAATTCTCCAACGAGCTTGCTCAGAGATCTGTAGCCCGCGTCGTCCAGGATCTGCTTCAGCTGCTCCTCTCGCTGCCTTGGCGACATTGGGTTCGCTTTCACAGGCTTCTCCATTGTTGAAGACGGAGGTGGACTAGACAACTCTTGAGGCTGCGTCGGATATTCGGCTGCCATTGCCATCGCAGGAAACCTGCACATACACAGCGCACAGAGGACAATCAACTCAAAAACGCTCTTCCGAATCATGGCCATGGTTATCGCGTGCAGTACTCCCACAGGCTTGAAACAAAAAGAAATCGAGCTTTACTGTATTCCGCTTCGCATCGTACGCTTCTGGTTTTAAATGCAACGGACAAGGATTGAGGAAAAGAGCGCGTGTCAGAAATGCTTAACCGTAACAAGTGGAGGACTGGGCGCTGCCGTGCTGTACAACAGATGGCATGCGTGGAATGTCAGTATAGTTATTATGAGGGTGACAGGACTTAGGGTCTCTTGATAACTGAAAATGATGTACAGGTTTGTTTAAAACAAAATTAACTTAAAACTCTTAAAACTCTTAAATTGAGTTTTAGTTCCGTGACAGTGTAATGATGACAAACAAATATTCATTTTTAATATACAAAATTTGTGATTAAAAAAACTTTAAATCTTACATCATGTTTAATTTTAAATATAGAATTTCAAAATAATAATTAATATTTTCACATTTTTATAGGTTAATATTTCACTCATGGTTCAAGTAGTTCAAGCATAATGTTTCTGCAAAGGCTAGGCTTACGGAATCTTCAAAGGAATGGCGCTGAAAGCATAGGTCTACAAAATAATGTGTTGGATGACGAAGTGGATGTTATCTCAATATCAAAGGAATGGCGCTGAAAGCATAGGTCTACAAAATAATGTGTTGGATGACGAAGTGGATGTTATCTCAATATCAAAGGAATGGGGCTGAAAGCATAGGTCTACAAAATAATGTGTTGGATGACGAAGTGGATGTTATCTCAATATCAATTGGGTCACACAGTCACACGTAATTCCTTATGTTAAACCATCATAGATCCATCTTAAATACAGATCTAACATGAGTAGAGGGATCCAATTTCTTCAAGTGCAATTTTTTTTTATGAGTTGACATTATTTAAATGTTTTGTATAGTTATTTTAATTTATTTTTTTTAGATTTTTTAAAATTTTTATTTTGACCAGCATAAGCAGGATTTCAACTTTGGTGACGGTTGGACATCCTTACACATCATATTGCCCTATAGAGTGAGCCTCTCTACTCAATTAATGGAACTCTTATGGAAAGAAGATGTACAAATCATATTGCCTTTTAGAGTGAGCCTCTCCACTCAATTAATGAACTCTAATGGAAAGAAGACATTCAAGTTGAATTAGTCAACCATGGTCACCATCAACCATGTTCAACCACAAACAACATGGTCAACCATGATGAACTTGGTTAAATGATACTTGATCATGGTCATCATGGCTAACATAATTAACTATGCTCAAATATAATTGGATGTTCTACATGGTCAACCATAGTTTCACAATTTCTCCAAATGTCACCTTACTTTGACTCATCGGAGCCATGAAGGCCAAGTTAAATCCACATAGAAGAAGGAAGTCACTCCATACATTCCCATTTCTTACCCTCTCAACTCATTTCATGGAACTCTTATGGAAAGAAGATGTACAAATCATATCGGGTTGCAGAGTGAGCCTCTCCACTCAATTAATGGAACTCTAATGGAAAGAATATGTTCAAGTTGAATTAGTCAACCATGGTCACCATCAACCATGTTCAACCAGGATGAACTTGGTTAAATGATACTTGGCCATGGTCATCATGGCTAACATAATTAACCATCCTCAAATATAGTTGGATATTCTACATGGTCAACCATAGTTTCACAATTTCTCCAAATGTCACCTTACTTTGACTCATTGGAGCCATGAAGGCGAAGTTAAATCCACATAGAGGAAGGAAGTCACTCCATACATTCGCACTTCTTACCATAATTTATATAGGGTACTCGCGTGCTTTTAGATTTTGGATTATATTAATCTTCTTCTTCTTCTTCTTCTTTTTGGAAGATTAGATTTTAGTTAATCAAACACAATGTTTGATCTTACTCTAAAATTAAAAGACAATTTGTCCGTCCTTGTCATTTTTAGAGCAATAACAATGGGATCATATGCTTTCAAGAAGAAACCTATTTTTTTTTCCTTTGAAAATGAACAAACTTCACAATAAAAGAAATAAGTATACCTTATCATCCTTAAACTAACAATACAATATAAGCTTTCAATAAAATTCTAGAGAATGCAAACACTAAAGTATGCAATGCAAATAAAGATAACTAGTACCTCTATAATTGAAATTTGCTTAAAACTTTAAGGGAATATGCCAAAATAAAATTAAAAAAATAATTATTTTTTTTGAAAATATTACAAAAAAATATTAATATTATTTTATTATATATATATAAAACATTTTTTTTGAAATATGTTGAACTTAACCATTATAATATTTTAAGTATGATTGAACCTTAACCATTATAATACTTGAAGTATCATTGAACTTTAATCATTATAAAAATATATTTTATCTCACTCTTAGTATTTCATCTAATATGAAGTATTTTTAATCCATTTATATAAATTTATCGATTACTTTTTATTGCTAAATTGTTTTAATGAAAAGGTTAAGATATTCATGGAAAAGAATGTTAATTTATTTTTAATGGAAATATATATATATATATATATATGTATGGGGTTTAAAAATAAATATTTAATTTAATAAAAAATTAATAATTAAATTATTGTGTTTAATATATATATATATATATATATATATATATATATATATAAAATGTGTATTGGATTAAGATGTAATCAGTTTTTTTAATATATATTTTTTTTATATTCCATGATAATGATTTCATCATTGTATTTAGTTGAGGAAGAAAGGTATTAATTATTATAAGGAATAAATTTAAGTACAATTATGTGTACATGATTTGAGTGCATTTTGTTATTATTTTTCTTGGTATTATTTATTCTTAACAACCTGCGTTTAAACTATGGTTATGAGTTGTTGTAAGAATTGAATATGGAAATGTTATTTGATATGGATCTAAACTTAGAAATTTAGGTTGATAATTCTCTATGATCTAAAAATGTGGATGTAGCATAAGTTGTTAATGCTTAGATAGTGGAGGAAGATGAAGAGAGTGCCCTAGATATTTAAATTTGAAAAGTTATGCCCCAATAGAGGAAGATGGAGAGTGCCCTTGTGGATATGTACTCTAACTTAGACATCTTAGAGGCATGTGTTTGAGGTGATGTATCATGTATTTTTATGATTGCAAGGTATTCACACTGTAATGGATCATGTAGTAGGGGGGAAAGAGATTTCAAAATAAGAATTGGACATGGTAAGTGCATTCCCATGGACTTCTAAAAGTAATACCAATAATAAAAAAAAAAAAAAAACAAAAAAAGAGAAGAAATATTTTGTAATTGAATTGATTTCTTTTTTAACCAAAGGTAAATGAGTATTTCTTTAATAGAATTAATTTCTTTTTTAAAGACATGTAAATAGGTATACTAGTGTAAGGTTTGGTTATGCATGTGTTACATAAAGTTTAGATGTAGATATAGGTAATGAGGGGATGTCCTAAGTTATCCCAAACATTTTAAGAGGAAAATGTGACATTAACCTTAAGTCTATAAAGGAATCATTGTGTTTAACTTGTGAAATGTTAAGTCAATATGTTAACTCACTAAAAAAGTTAGTGAATTTACATAAGTAATGAGAGGATGTAAGGAGGAAATGTTAGTAAATTTACATAAGTAATGAGAGGATGTAAGAAGGAAATGTTACTTTAACCTTAAGTGGGCAAATGAATCATTGTATTTACTTTGTGAAATGTTAGATGAGTATTTTAACCTTGACTCCATAAATAAATTATTACATTTACCTCAAGTGTAAATGTAATAATTTATATTTACTTTGTGAAATGTCAGGTATATTGGTGACTTTGCAAATAAGTTATTGTATTTACATGGGTATTATGGTTTTAGACTTTAACCCATGGTTTTGTGATTAAAAAGTTACCAAATTTAATGAAAAAATGAAATTTTCATAACATAAAATTTTATATATACAGAATTTACATATATTTTATTATTATTTAGTAATTATTATATTAGAAGTAATTATTAAATGGATAATACAGATTTCTTAATAACTTTTTTTTGGGGTGATATTTATATAATCAAATCTATAGTAAATTTAAAAATAAATTTCTACTTTCATATAGAAATAGAAAATAGCGAGAACCTTACTTCCTCATTGTAAATTTTACCAGATCCAAGTACATTAATGAATGTCTTTATAAAGTAAAATGTCCTAATACAATATTTATAAAATGCATTGATTACATTTACTTAGTTATCTTAACGCCCTTAGATATTTATAAATATTTCACTTCTCCTCCGTTTGTCTTAATCCGTACGTAATTCGTAAACACTTTCGTTTTCTTTAGATAGTATGAAACATTTTTCTTTAATCACACATTATGAAACTATCTGATAAAATGTGGTCAACGTGTTCTCCATAATGTGAAGTTCCAAACTGAGATCTTTACTGGAAGTCATCAAAGCATTTTATAAAACCCTTGAATCAGATGGAACCAATTATAAAAAAAAACTCGCAAAGGAAACAATTGGTACAAATAACCATCTTGTGTTGTAAATAAATAAACTCTGAATGGGACCTGCTCAATGAGAACTTTCCATATTTGGTCTTTTATCTCCTTGTTATAAGTAGAAAATCCATGTTTATATTTGAAGAAGAATTGCATGGCTATTGCAAGACCGACAGTGAACTTCTTGCAACACGGCGGCACAACCTCATGGTTTAAAAATTCCCAATTCAATTCCTTAAAGGAATGATCAAGGATGTCATTGATATTGTTTAAACCATATTCAATACTTGATTCAGGATGGTCTTTTACATAAGACTCTACGCCGGACGCTATCTGCCCATGTTCCTTCTCGTCCCTCATAGTGGAAAATGAAAAATAATTCAGAGGGGGTTAGGGAGAAATTAGTCATAATTTAAAGTTGTAAGGATAATTTATAAAATAAATCTTAATTTCAATTACAAATTCCTGGAAATCTCTGGCGTCATTGGTGAGTCTGCCCGTCAATTCAAGTAGCTCTTGGATCTTGGATGGAGACTATATTTGCTCTAGAATGTCGTCGGGGAGGAGTTCGCCCATGAACAAAAGCAGATACAAATTTAGGACACGCATCCCTTGTTGGAATTAATGCTTACATTCCATATTTGAGAAATTGGTTTGTGATGGTTGAGAAATTCTCTCAACCACTCTCTCTAAATTAGGAATAAGTTGGATCTCAAAAACTCTATTTACTAGAGTGATCTGAATGTAATTTGTGTGTGAGTGTCTTTGCACATACACCATTTGTGCATAATATATGTTTGAGTTTTTTGTGATTGTGTGATTTTAGCTGTTTCTATCATGGTATCAGAGCACAGGATCAGAGGCCTGTGTATTGTGAGTCCAAATCCATTTTTTTGTGTTTGTCCATCATAATCGACGTTGTTTTTATTTTTGTCTTTTAATGCCCGGTGCTGAACGCAAACGCGAGACAGGTATGCTGGACCTGCCAGAGAGCTGTATATCTGCCATTTTCTCCTTTACTATGCCGCGCGACATTAGCAGACTGTCAGTTGTCTCCAAGCTCTTCAAATCTGTGTCCGAATTCGGACGATCTCTGTGTCCTATCAAAATGGGTGTCTGAAATCAAGGAACCCAAAAAGAAAAGCAAAATCTGGCTCGGCTCCTTCGATACTCCAGAGATGGCCGCTCGAGCTTACAACGTCGTTGAGTTCTACCTGAAGGGCAAGAAGCAAGTGTTGCTTAATTTTTCAGAGATGATTGATCACCTTTTGCGGCAACTTTCTTTGTCTCCGCACGACATTCAGGTTGCTGCGGAAGAAGCAGCTGTTGAGTTCTATTTCAGAAAACAAGAGAGGAAAAGCCCTAGAAACCCTCCTGTAAGTAATGAGCCCCCCTCCTCGCATCAATTATTAACAGTAATTAGCTCAGGCTTTGAGTCCACAGATGTCGATCTACCAGGGGAAGCGGATACTAGTAATTATTCCTCATCGGTTTGTACACCAACCGAAGGTGTTGGTGAGTCCGAAAATACAGTGGTGGAGGACGATTCGTTCGAGTCTTTCGATTTATTTACCAATTTGGCAGAAGCTCCTCTGCTCTCTCCCCGTCCTCTGTTTAATGGGCACGAAGAGGGCTTGGTTGGAAGGATCCCCATCGAAATTGGGTTACATGTTATCTGCAAGAGCCTTAACTATCATTTGGGGCAACGACGAATGATATTGGCGTTTTGCTCGTGGAGACGGACACGACTCCAGATTCGAGGTGCTTGCGGAATTAACAGTGGTTTCGTGGTTGGAGGTTCGTGGTCAAATCGACTGCAGGCTTTTGTCTCCGGATACCAACTACAGAGTGGTGTTTGTCCTTAAATTCAGAGAACGTCAGTTTGGGTGGACAATGCCAGTTACTTTTTCAATTACAACGCCGGACAGAGAACAGATGGAAAATACATTTGTGATTATATTAGTTTAATTTCCATTATTATAAAATGTTTTGAAGAAATCAAGAAGTAGTAGTAAGGCTCAATATGGATGGTTGTCCAGATAGTATGGCAGTTGCGGATCTAGGGAAGGATCCCTCATTAGTGGTAGACGTGGAAGTGGTTTCCTAATGAGGTTATGCGACAGATTGGGATGCTGTCCAGTAATTGACTTCGGGAGGTCCTTGATTCGGGAGTTGAGGAAGGGAACTCGGGAATCCAACTTGCCAACTACACCTTTCCGAGGGTTATGAGGCAACTTGATGGAGCATCTACTGATAAGTTTGATTATTTTGTTATTTTCATGTAATGTAATCATTAAGGGGGAATGTTGGAATTAATGCTTACATTCCATATTTGAGAAATTGGTTTGTGATGGTTGAGAAATTCTCTCAACCACTCTCTCTAAATTAGGAATAAGTTGGATCTCAAAAACTCTATTTAATAGAGTGATCTGAATGTAATCTGTGTGTGAGTGTCTTTGCACATACACCATTTGTGCATAATATATGTTTGAGTTTTTGTGATTGTGTGATTTTAGCTGTTTCTATCATCCCTGTGCTTGCTTCGCCATCCTTTCGCCTGTGTGTAATTTTATCTTCCAAGATCGATATACTTTGATTGTCCACCGACTTATTCTCATATATGCAGCAACTTTGACATCCACAGATTTCTGGTTTGCGCGATAATCAAAAGATTTGGTTCAACTCTGGAGAAAGATTTGGTTCAAGATTGCTAATAATCAACTTGTGGATGTCCACATGAACAACTTTGAGACAACATGAAGAATCTGGAATCCTTGACCATGGCTGCTCCCATCGAAATGCAGATTACCATGTGCTCTGTTGTTTTCATTTCATTTGAAAAATTTGAGCGGGTGACTCTGACTCTGAATTTGAATTCCATTTTCAAAATTTGCGCGCGCGACTAAGTTTGAAATCCCCCACGCAGAGGTGACATTGATACGATCTGAGTGGAGGCCACCAGTGTCTGCGGGCAGGGTCGCCGGGGGCGTCGATGGGCAGCCGGAGGAGGATGCATGCCATGCCGGAGAGGGATGCGGTTTATGATGCATGGTCGAGGATGCATGGTTTATGATGCTGTCTGCGGCTGTCAGAGGGGGTACCTCTATAGCATTAACTTTGCTATAGAGGTGGAAATAGGACTTGCCGAGGTGGAAATAGGACTTGCCCTCGGGGCTCGCCACCCAGTCTAATGATGGAGATTCCGCGTGCACATGAAATGTCAAGTCCTGGTCGATTACTTATCTTATTGTAAACAGCTCGGGGCCCGCCACCCAGTCCTCGAAACAAGTATTAACCCATGATATGTAATAATAGTATTAGCGACATGATGATTTGACTATAGTATGTGTCGTCTTCTAAAGTCCCATATTAAATAATGTGATTTTTTTCCTTGGCCACGATGACAAAACTAGACCTTGTGCTTATACTATTAGTATAGCTTCTTGCTTCCTAATCCGTGGATCTTTTATTTAATAATTTTTTATTCTTATATTAACAATTTATTATACATGTTTCATTTTTTTTTAATATTACTTAAGAACAAGATATATCGCAATTAACTAAAGGTCAAGTTTCAGCGGTTCTACATTATCTAGGTAATTTATGAATTGATTTTCAAAAATTCTAAACATTCATTTATTATAAAAATATTTATCTATAATTTTGATATTTTTAAAATAATAATTTTATTAGTTTTATTTTAATTTGAAATTTTTTCAAAAACATTAATATTGAATTTATAAAAATAATAATGTAAATTTGTTACAAAATTATTTATCTATACTTTTATATTTTTAAAACAATATTTTTAATAGTTTTACTAGCTCTATGTTGATAAAGAAATTTAGGATTTTTTAATAGTTTTACTGGCTCTATGTTGATAAAGAAATTTATGAATTGATTTTAAAAAATTCTAACATTAAATTTATAAAAATAATAATTTAAACTTATCTATCATTTGGATATTTTTAAAATAGTAATTTTAATAATTTTATTGGTTCAACATTAAATTTGTTAAAAACAAATTTTATGTGTCTCTAATTTTAATATTTCTAAAATAATAATTTGAATTGCTTATAAAATTATTTATTTATAATTTTAATAGTGAATTAGAAGTCGAACTTTATTAATTTTAATTAATTAAAAAATTTCTAAATTGATTTTTAAAAATTCAACCCTAATTTTTTAAGAAATAATTTAAATATTAAAATAATTATTTTGAGGTGATTAAACAACTTTTATTGATTTCTTTTTCCCTTCTTCTCATTTAATGGAAAACCTATTTACTAAAATAGAATTTCAGTATATAATAATGTTATTAATCAAATATAGATTAAATATTAATTAATGTTATTAATCAAATATAGATTAAATATTAATTATGGATTTTGATGAAATATATATATATTAAATATTTGTTATTGATTTTTTGTGATGTAATTATTGTTTTTAATTGAAATTTGGTGATAATAAAGTAAAATTTTGTGTTTTCTTTTGGATATATCTTTTAGTTAAATTTGTCTATAATTTAAAAATTGTTAGTTTTATTTGTAAATTCTATATAATTTGTGTGATAGAGATTTATGTATTAAATTTATTTTTACAAATTTTAAGCAACAAAATTTTTCATCTCACCCAAATGTATTTCATCTTATTCCTATAAAAAAAAAACCAAAACATATAATAATAATAGAATAAAAAAAACTAAAACATAATTATTAATTAAAACAAAATTCATTGATTAAAGCAGTGACATTGTTACCACTTGGCTCTTGTTTTATTTTAATCATCATCATATTTCTTTTATTGAAAATGGGTACATATATCTCTATTTTTTTGTTACAAATATCAATAATATAATTAAGAATTAAAGATATTCACATATTTTTTTCATTTATTTTTAATAATAATTTTCTTTCTCTAAACCATATTTAAACCTGGTTTAAAATTTCACATTTATACATTATAAATTACCTGGTTTAAAATTTCACATTTATATATTATAAATTCACTATACGACTTATTAGTAAACCCATATTAAAATTAATATGTAAATTTAAAACATAACTTTGAAACATGCCCGTGCTTATGTAACGTTCTCCCCATTCCCATTCACGTCACCGCCATATGTATTCGTACTGAGCCAGGAATACTCCAGCCCTGGGAATACTAGGTTCTCCAAGCCGACAAGGCTAACCGTATCATATTTCAGCCCAGGCCAATATAAATTAAATGGTTAGCCAATAGGCAAATGAGTGATTGTTAGCCATCAAGCAATCAGGGGTATCCAAGTTTGCATCTCACTGTTATTCATTTACTACTTATTGCAGATGAAAGCTCCGTTGCTATTTAATTAATAAAAAGTCGACATGAATAATCATTGTTATTTATGGGCTGTTTTAGTGAAATAAACTAATAAAAAATAAGTTATTAAATTATTTTTAAGGTTGATATTAAATTATTGATATAGTGTTAATAAATATTAATCATGTTATTATTAATTGGGACTGTCTTGGATGGTTGGAGGAAGGAATGGAATCTTCTTCATTGAGGTTCAATTTGTGCAAATGATATAATAGATGTTGCCATTATTAATTTAATTATCTATAATTATTAAGTGGATGGTAGGGATTTAACCTCCATAGAATATTTTAGAATACTCATATTAGTATACACAAATCATATGCCATATATTGTTTTTACTCACATTCTCTCACCTACCATGGACCCCACCAAACATGTGAGGAGATGGTCACTATGCCGACCCAACTTCCAATGCACCATTATGGAAATGGGATCAAATTTTTCACTTTTTTTCCCTCTTCCAAAATTCAAAACAACTGCCAACATTGTATCTGTCTCATCAAGACCTTTCCGGTGACATAATTTTGCCTCATTCGGGTTTTGGAACCAAAAATTATGGTTGATTAATGTTTGGGCTATTAGGTCTGGTCACATCATCCTCACCTGCCACATGGCACCCATGTGACTCTCCCCTGACTAACAAATTCATAGTCATCTCATCACCACATGGTAGCTCCGTCCCCTCTATCAACTCATTTATGACTTCCCATTACTTACGAGACCCAACATATATATTGTTGCATTATAATGCCATGATGTCTATTACATAGGTACTAGGTCCAATATGCCACCTCGCCTCGGAAATAAAATCTCGACGGATTTTCCTTAAGTTTCTCTTCGAAAAAGTCTAGGGTGCCTCACGCAGAACCTGTCGAGGTTATGTGTCAGTTCAACATTTAATCATATACTTAGCATAAAGGATAAGCCTTCTGCTTTGCTTATGCATAGGGTTATTGACATCACACGACTCCCCACCCCACTGAACAAGCCCCATGCATTACATGTCACCTTGGGACTAAAATCTTGGAACTTTCTTCCATGCCCTCCTTCCAAACAACCTAGGGTCCAGGGTCTGGGTGACATATTAGTCCCAAAATGTCGTGGTGACATCATCCTTTGTCTCACCCTCCCCACATCAAGTGCCACATAATTATTTCTCCCACTTAAGGCTCTAGGCCCCTTGCAAATTGCATAATTTTCATCATATGGGAAATGTGGCATTTACCATAGTCTTTCACCAAGCATTGACATCAGCCCCACTACCACATCATTCAGGGACCAAAATATGGGCTTTAAGCCCCAAAACTGCTCTTGGGGGATCCTGCGCCCAACAAGCCCCAACAGAAACAAGTTGACTCACCCTCGAGTCACTCTGTAGATGCAAAGATCTTAGCACGAAGACCTCCCATATCTGTTTGGATCACTGCAACTTCGGCTGCGCACTAAGTGGTTGCCTGTTGAACTTTTTCCATGCGCTGTTCGGTGACTGTTGCTGTTGAAATGCTGCCCTGGATCCTATGCTGAGTTGCTTGCAGTCGCGTGAGATTTCCTTCAATGGAGGCTGTAATTGTGTAAGCCTCGTCAATCCATGGTTGTACGCGCGCTTTTAAGACTGCTTCCTTATGCCGAGTGGCATCCACCTGTTCCTTGAGCGCCTTTGCCTCCTCCATCCTTGCAAGCCTGTGTGTAAGGGAAATCGTCTGCATGATCCCTTTTACTTCATCATACTTCTGTTGAAGCTCGCGCGCCTTTGTCTCTAAGCACTCTACATTCGGGTCCTCCTGTAGGGTGCTTAGGACCTCGAATGACTTTCAAATAGCTACATGCAGTCTCCCACTGCGCTGTCAATCGCCGCTGTTGCTATTGTAACAATAGTGGTTCGTTGTTCCCTGATTTCTGACAGAGTTGAAGGCTAAGCCATCAACTACAGTTCTGTGATCTGCATGTTTAGCTCCAGCTGAACCCTGGCCATCTCTGCTCCAGCATCACACAGCCCTGCGGGCAGTTTGCGGGCGCATGCCTCCACTAGTTCTTCTACCTGAATGTCCAACTCCAGGACCATCCGACAGGCTTCCTCTACAACCTGCATTATCTTCTTGTTTTTCTCCACTACCTCGTTGCGCTGCAGGCCCAATTGCTCAATGTTGATGCCCTTATCACTCATCACCTAAAGTGCGCCACTGTCCCTGGCTCGAAGTTCCGCGGTGACTCCATCCTATAAGAGATAGAGCGTCTCCCGAGGGAGCGCGAAATATTTAATCCAACCCCTTTCAAACTGTTGACCGTGGCCCTGTCGGCCTCCTTTTCTGTGGTAAGTGCCCCATCTGGTAGCACTATCATGGTTGTCATCCTTGTGCGAAACATTTCCTGGATGGCTGAAGTGTCGATCACGAGGCTGGTGGACACTATGCCAGCCTGTGGAGTGCGTCCTACAACTCTGTCTTGACAGCCCCCAATACTAGCTATTGTTGTTCTTCAAATTGTTAGAGGGCCTCCACGGTGACATCCCTCACCATTTCACCGATGTCATGCAAATCCCCCTCAATGCGGGTTATTGGATCAAAAGACGTTTTGGATGCCTTGGTTTTCTTCTGCAGCATTGTCTGCTCTCGTGGCCGCATACACTTGAGCTGGGTGGACGTCCTCTGCGGGTCTGCGCCACCTTGTTCTGTGTCTGTCTCTGGTTCAAGCGAAGGTGAGTTCTGTGCCTCACGCTCTTCTCCTATTTTCTGCTGTTCCACCAACTTTGCGGCGTTGCATGCTGCCTAAGCCTTAGACTCTTCTTCCTCTTTCCTCTGCTTCTCTGCGAGCTGTACCATTCGAAGCTTTGTCTCTTCCTTCTTGTGCTACGTGGCGGACTTGTCTGTTTCCATCATGGAGCCAGCTGGAGCACGCTACTCTAGCGACCAAGACTCTAGGACTCCGGATATCACATCGTCGATCGCCAGGTATGGTAAATCATGCCACGTCTTCATAGGGTCCTTCTGCGCCCTAATGAAGACATGGTGGAAATCTGATTTGAACTCTGCAAAGCTCTGTAAACTATTGTATACTGTGGGAAACAACCGCGGCTTGTGATTGATCCCCATACAGATATTCATATCCATTAATATCCAAAATATCTTGCTCTCCTTTATCCTTTGCGTGTCCTTGGTCGCCCACAGTGAAGCGTACTTCGCTGCCTCTAGAAGGTCCGGTGTAACTGAAGGGAACTGGCTGTCTTCGGGCAGCTCCCATGCCACCAGTACTATCAACAATAGCAACCATGCATAATGAAATGTTTTTCCCTGCTCCTGTGCCTCGCGATAGTTCGCAAGGAACTCACCACATAAATAGTTCGCCCAGTAGAACTGGACCCATTCTGCACATTGGGCCACTAGTGCAACGACGGGCATGGGCACCTCATCTGTGCGGCACTTCCGCATCACCTTCCCTGCTAGGATTCATGTCACGACCTTGACGGCAGGGTTGTTGATGCTAGAGACGGCGTATCCTCACTTTTTCTTTTCGAACTTGAACATCTTCTTCATTGCTCCTGCAAGGGCCAACTCACCACCTTTTCCTTCAGAAATATTGGTTGGATCCTCCCCAGAGTAAGGCAGTCATGTAATTCGGTGAATCATATGGTCTATGATTCGAATGGGCTCCTCCAGCCACAAGCACCCATCATGCACCAGGCAAAGCAACTGCCTAATGACGAAGATGGTCACTGGAGCATGGTGATAATGTGGCACACAAAGAAGGTTAAGCAACTAGGCTTTTTCTACACCTCTGAGCCATGTGTGTGTCTCCAATTTAATTGTTCCAACTGTTTAGTCAATCCTCTGGCACATTAGCTTCACGATCGCTAAATGCGGGAACTTCTCGTTGTCTGTGAGGTCCCAATCTTCAAATTTCAACATAGGAACCCACCCCAAGTGAGGTCCCTCAAAAACAATATCGTCTGGGAGCAGCGGAGTTTGTAGAGAGCTCTTGCTCTCATTTATATCCTTTGGCACCTTGGCTTTAGCCTTGTGTGGAGGCACATATTCAGGCAGCCTGGTGATAGGGTCTGCACCCTGGGTTTCAACATCCATCTCTACATCCTCCTCCTCCACCAAAATTTCTTCAGACTCTTGCTCATCGGCCTCCAGATTAATGGCCTTCCCATTTTCCTGCAATGTGAGTTTGGTCCTCAGTGGATCTCTGGGCAAGACATGCACTGAGAACATGGCCTACTTATGCTTCTTAGGACTCGGTGTTGGTGGTGATTTAGGGACCTTAACGATTATTCTGGCACTCTCTAGGGCTTCCACTTTCGCAATTCCCTGCGCGGCTTCCGTGGGTGTCGACATTCTAGTTAGAAGGTCCTGCGTCTCCTTTGGCAATGTTTCAAACTCATAACTTGCTCTCAAAGGCTCAATGTTTGGAAGGTCCATACACACTTGATAGCACAACAAATCAGTTCTCAAAATGCCAACTGTTTTTCGCTAGACAACCACTTGTAATTTATAGGGCCTTTTGAATTTGAATTCGAATGTTCCCCCCACATTCAGTCCATTAATGCTAGACTAGAGACAAATTTTCAAGAATCTATCCCATAAGGTTCACCTTAAATGCCTGCCGCCAACTCCGTTTGGCCTCAAACAAACCATCAAATCATGAATAGTGATTGTAACGGTCACTTTCTGACAAACCTGCGCGTGAGCACAACTGTCTTCGCATTGTCGCGGACTCTATGACACTTCGCTGCTTCACGCAGTCTTGAAATTATGCAGCACCTAGGCCATGTAGTTTATAGTCCCGCGCCTCCTTTCAGCGACTTGGAGCGCTAAGAATGTGCTTCGGTCGGCCAGTCAAATGGCTAAGCCTCCTGTGTATGGCTTCAAATGACTGCCATTCACTTTTCCTGGGAAGGGATCTCCATTTAACTTAACCAACTGTACCGCGCCATCGTTGGTAATCTCCTCAATAACATATGGCCCCAGTTAATGCATTCTGAGTTTCCCTAGAAATTTATCAAACTTACTGTCATATAATAGCACCAAGTCATTCACCTTAAAGGTGTGCAACTTAATATGCCGGTGGTGCCATGCCTTTTCGCGCTTCTTTTGGACTTGTTGGTGAAATCTATCCAAAAATCTTTCTCCATCGAGCTCATCCAACTGCGTGAGCCTCTCTTCTAGGGCTCCGTGATCCGTCATATGTTTGAGCGCTGCTATGCGCAAACTAGGCACGATATATTCCATAGGCATTACAACTTCAACTCTGTAGACTAGCCTAAAGGGTGTCTATCATGTTAACTTCTTACACGTCGCCCGATAAGCCCATAATACTATAGGTATGCATAGGTCCCAATCACTTTGCTGAGCATTGCATACCTTAGTCAGCACGTTCTCCAGTACTTTGTTGAATGCTTCCACTGTCCCATTAGCCTGTGGGTGATAAGGTGTGCTCTTTTGATGGTACCCCTGAAATTCCTATGTTAGTGCACTGAATGTCTTATTCAAAAAGTACATACCACGATCACTCATCAATATCTTTGTACAACTAAATCACGTCCGAACATGGTCAAATAGAATCTTCGTGGTAGTCATGCCCGTGCAATCCTTCATCGGCTACACTTCTGCCCAACGAGTCAAGTACTCTGTCATAGTGATAATATACCTCACGCCTCTCTTTCCTTAGGGCTGAATCAGTCCTACAAAATATATTGCCCACTTCTCAAAGGGTTGCAACATCATTTGTGGATTCAAAGGCATTTCATCCCTTCGCGATGGCCTACCTGTTCTCTGACGTACGTTGCACGCCTTGCAATATGCTTTTGAATCCTGATGAAGGGTTGGCCACCACATCCCTACGTGTAGAATCCTCTACACAGTTACTCTCCCTACATAATTTCCTCTCACAGCGCCCCCATGACTGTCCGCGAGGATGCTACTTCGTTCGAACTCAGGTACATACCTTCACAGTATCTCAGCATTCCCCATCTTGTATAGATTCCCAGCAATGACAGATAAATCTGTCGTGCGCACCATTAATTCCTTCTTTTGTTGGACAAAGTATCCTTCTAGTGCAGTTCCTGTTGTTAGGAAATGTATTATGTCCTCGAAATGTCCATCCGTGACGCGTACAGTAAAACACTGCGCATCAGGTAATCCTTCCTCCAAATTAGTGGGTTCCTCCCCTGTCTCGATGTGCGACAGGTGGTCAGGTCCCACGCTCAACCATCGAGGCTTCACAAAAACTTCAAAATCATATTCCTAGAACAATAATAGCCATCTGCAGATGCACCCCCCAACACAGGCTTATTGACCAAGCACTTCAGCGCAGAGTACAGGTGCACCTACTCAGGTTGTGGCTTTTCTCTGTAAGCCTGCGTCCACATGGCCAGATTCGCACACACAGATCATTCTACCCATCATACTTGTCTGTCAATCACATCTTAGGCTTCCCAAATTGTGTTTGCATCATTTTCCTACATTCGCGTCAATCATCGAAACTCCCCTTGTGTGTACCCCACCATTTTGTGGGTGTAGTGCACAGTACCCAGTCCAAGGCCTGGAATCATTGTTTTTTTGGCACTTCCCTTTCAAATGCATCGAAAAAGACATCTGCCTCATTTAGACCATCATAAATGGGCAGATTTCTTACCTTTGAGGATATGCAGCACATCGACCAGGTCATCATGTTGCAATTCAGTGTAGTTACTTCTTGTAACTGATTCTGTCAGCATTTTGTCTCTTCATTGGAATTTCAAGTGCAGGAGCTCTCACACTTCCATGTAATCTGCCCATTCGTGGTGGGATTCACCTAGTCTTGGTCTCACACTGTTATCTTATAGATGTAGTCTAGATCATCATCGCTCTCATAGTCGTGAACCGGCTTCGTATAGTGTGATCCTTCAGCGGGATCGAGGGGTATTATTACGCATAGTGACTTCTTCTCAAAAATCAACTTTCGTTTCTTCAAATTGATGACCTTGTTCTTATCAGTAGCCTAGTCAATTCCTAAGAGCGCGGGGTAGGGATTACTGCCATCAACAATCTCTATGACTTCAAAATCCGCAGCGCGCTTGCTCCTTCAATACCCACGGCTACTCCTTGAAGCCGCCCCTTGGGTATGATTTTCTACTGGTTCGCCATCCTTAATTGAATCAGAGACCATTGCAGTGCAGGTCTCCCCATTCACGACCATGTCTGTTTCAGGAGAACATTCACATCAGATCCCAAATCTAGGATGACTTGATCCATTTCGTATTCTCCAATCTGCGCGGTGAGTCTCATTTCACGTCCCATCCTTGTTTAATGCTTTATGATCTTGCGGACTACATGCGGTTCACCTAGCATGGTCCCAACACATCTATTTATAAGTTCTTGTAACCATTTCATAGCCTTACTGCCGTGCAGTAACTTAATAGATGTTTCTTTATTAATTTAATTATCTATAATTATTAGGTGGATGGTATGGATTTAACATCCATGGAATATTTTAGAATATTCATATTAGTATACACAAATCATATGTCATATGTTGTTCTTACTCACACTCTCTCACCTACCATCAAGGATAATTTTAGGGGCGAATGTTCGCCTTTTGGCGAAATTAAGGGGTTTTAAATTTTTAGTGGGTGAATATTTTGTATCATAGTACATTTTTACAAATCACCTCAACTAGCCCACCTTATTTTAAGGGAGAGGGTAAAAAAGGTAAATTTAGCCCTTGAAATTAGGACTTACAACCTTCCATTCGCCCATTTTCAAGAATAGGTTTTATTTAAGTGAATCCATTCGCCCATTTTCAAGAATAGGTTTTATGTAAGTGAATCCTATGGGCCAAATACCATATTTATAAAAGAGGTATGGTAAATTAATAAAAATATAAATAAATGAGAGGTATGGTAAATAAATAAAACATTTTTTATATTTACTCCATAAGTCACCTTATATACATCTAAGGGTGTAAACAAATAAAAATATAAGTAAAGTGGAGGTATGGTAAATAAATAAAACGTTTTTTATATTTACTCCATAAGTCACCTTATATACATGTAAGGGTGTAAACAAATAAAAATAAGGGTGTAAACAAATAAAAATATAAGTAAAGTGGAGGTATGGTAAATAAATAAAACGTTTTTTATATTTACTCCATAAGTCACCTTATATACATGTAAGGGTGTAAACAAATAAAAATATAAGTAAAGTGGAGGTATGGTAAATAAATAAAACGTCTTTTTATACTTACTCAAAAGGTATGGTAAATAAATAAAAATATAAATAAACTAGACGTATCGTAAATAAATAAAACCTCTTTTTATATTTGGTCCATAACCCTCGTTCTAGGCTCAAGAAAGAGGTTTTATTTAAGTGAATCCTATGGGCCAAATACCATATTTGTAAAAGAGGTATGGTAAATTAATAAAAATACAAATAAACGAGAGGTATGGTAAACAAATAAAACATTTTTTCATATTTACTCCATAAGTCACCTTATATTTACGAACACTCAAAAAATGGGTTATATTTAGGTGAAACCTATGGCCAAAATACTATGGGACAAATACCATGGACTAGATTGTTATTAATACCATGCAAAAAACCATTATTAACCCTAATATTAGAATTAATAAAAACAAAAATGGCACATGGTATTGACCCATGGTATTCACCAAAATGGCACATGGTATTGACCCATGGTATTCACCTGGAATGTAGCCTATTTAAATGGGGGAATTAAACCAGCATGTAGCCTATGCTAAGATTCACTAGGACTTTACAAAGTTTTATTATTTAGTGAAAGACTCGCCAAGATCTTACAAGATTTTATAATTGAGTAAAATATTCGCCATGCCTGGTGAGAGATTCGCCAAAAAATTATATATACATATTATATTATTGATAAAATCGCCTTCCATTTTTCCTATATACCATGGAGATTCGCCCATTTATTATATTTATAAATTTAGGGGGGGTTCTTAAAATTTTCCCTACCTACCATGGATCCCACCAAGCATGCGAGGAGATGGTCACTATGCCGACCCAACTTCCAATGCACCATTATGGAAATGGGATCAAAATTTTCACTTTTTTTTCCTCTTCCAAAATTCAAAGCAACTGCCAACATTGCATCTGTTTCATCAAGACCTTTCCGGTGACATAATTTTGCAACATTCAGGTTTTGGAACCAAAAATTATGGTTGATTAAATTTTGGGCTATTAGGTCTGGTCACATCATCCTCACCTGCCACATGGTACCCATGTGACTCTCCCATGACTACCAAATTTATAGTCATCTCATCTCCACATGGTAGCTTCGTCCCCTCTATCAACTCATTTATGACTTCCCATTACTTATGAGACCTGAGATATATATTGTTTCATTTACAATGCCATGATGTCTGTTACATAGGTACTAGGCCCGCAGTGCCACCTCACCCCGGAAATAAAATCTCGATGGATTTTCCTTGAGTTTCTCTTCGAAAAAGTCTAGGGTGCCTCATGCAGAACCTGTCGAGGTTACGTGTCAGTCTCAACATTTAATCATATACTTAGCATAAAGGATAAGCCTTCCCCTTTGCTTATGCATAGGGTTATGGAAATCACACAGCTCCCCACCCTATTGAACAAGCCCCATGTTGGGTCCCTATAATACTAGTGATTACCCCATTACTATTGTAGTTATACCCCTTATTAATATTTTTGTGCCCCTATTGCCTAAATTCTAAGGCGTTGATCAATCTTTTCTATCTTTTCTTGAGCTGGTTTCATAACATTTGGTATCAAAGCTTTGGATTCTAGGGTTTCGCTGCTCCAAACAGGTCATCGTGGCATTTTCGCTATAACTTTTTTTCTGCGATGTTTCAGAAGTTGCAAAAAAACCCATTTGAGAAGAAATCGCGCTAAACCTTGGATCTAAATTTCAGAGCTTTTTGCGCTATATTTGCGGAGATATGATCTGAGGAAGTTGGTCTTCTTGTAGAATCCTTAATTACATTCCAAACAGGTGACCTGGGGAAAATCATCATAACTTTTTCCCTGAGCATTGGATTGAAATTTTGTAAGAAGGTGAAGAAAGAGCACGGACTGTAGTTTCTTGTATATATTTTTCAGATCCAAAGAAAGAAACAGTGACTCGTGGCACGTCGTACAAGTTTGCTATACTGAACTAGTCTATAATCAGGTCACTGTGGGAGATTTTGCATAACTCTTCCTTGGAGAATCCAAATTGGATCAGACTGGTGGCATTGGAAAGAGGACACAGAGGGCTACCACAGGTTGCAATTTCAGAACTGGATGATTTGAAAGTACAGAGATACATCAGAGGCAATATCGAGCTCCTACAAAGTGAAAAAAGGTGTGTAGATTCTTTTAAATTTTTGCTTAAGAGTGGTTTGAAAATTTATTTTGAAGGAATTCAAAGGGCTAGTAGAGCATTATTATCAGTAACTGATGCCCTAAGGAAAGAAAATGCAAACACCTAGTAAGGAACCTGAAAGCTCTAGCATGACTCATGAAGAAGAAGAAGAAATGCTATATGATATATCAAAATTACAAGAACAAGTGCAACAAGTGTCACTTGCACAAAAAGCAACAGAATCTAAGATGGATGGTTTAAGGAAAGATGTAGAAGCTAAGATGGATGGTTTAAAGAAAGGTGTAGAAGCTAAGATGGATTGTTTAAAGAAAGGCGTAGAAGCTAAGATGGATGGAATGGAAGCTAAGGTGAATGGCATGGACGCTAAAATTGATGGCATGGATGATAAGATGGACGAATTGAAGATAAATCTGAATAAGTTGCTACAAGAAATGGTCACTAATGGTGAAATGGTACTAAAGGAAACACATGATGAGAACAAAAGAAATGTTAATCATGATTCCGTAGACTCTAATGTTGGACCGAAGACTCACCATATTCCAAAAATCGATATGAGGAAGTTTGATGGCAAGGATCCCACCACATGGATATTATAGATGGAGCAATTCTTTGATCTCAATAATGTGCAAAACACACAAAAGGTACGTATGGCAACTTTATATTTGGAACCAAATCAGTTTGTATGGTATCAATGGCTTTTCTCTCGTAAAGAATTTATCACTTGGGCAATTTTTACGGAAGAATTAATAGCACATTATGAGGATACAAAAAGCAACACTTTTTTTAGCCAATTGATAAGTCTCAAACAAAAGGGTTCAATAATGGAGCACATTGTGGAGTTCCAAAGATTGAACATAAGGGTAAAATATATTCGAGAGGAGCATAGGATTGATGTGTTCATAGGGTCTTTAAAGGATAATATTCAACATGATGTTCACCTTTGGGAACCTGATTCATTAGAGAAGGCATTCAGGTTAGCAAGAAAAATGGAAAGCAAAATTATGGCAACCAGGAAGCATACCACTCACAACTATAAAGACGGATGTGTTGTTGCCCCTAGTCTTCCACAACCTATAAGGTTAACACCTAAACAATTGGAAGAAAAAAGAGCAAAAGGGCTTTGTTATAGTTGTGATAGCAAATACACTAAAGGTCATAAGTGTGCTGAGAAGAAATTATTCTACATAGATTGTGAAGAGGAAAAAGAAAAGGAGCAAGAAAGGTCAAAAGAAGAGGATATACTCCAGGAACAAAGCATAGATGAAGAAAAAATAAATCTGACCATATCTTGTAATGCATTGGCGGGAATTACCACTCCTCAAACCATCAAGATAGAAGGACAAATCAAGAAGAAAAAGGTAATAGTGTTGATTGATTCAGCAAGCACCCACAATTTTATTCATTATAAGGTAGCAAAAGAATTGAATTTCTTCCTATATCCAGCACCAGAGTGTCAAGTGATGCTTGCAAATGGAGGAACAATAAATCGCTCTGGAAAGTGCAATAATATCAAGCTATCCATGGGAGAATATGTATTGACTAGCCCAATGCTTTCCATTTCAATGGGAGGTGTTGATGTTGTATTAGGAGTCCAATGGCTACAATCCTTGGGTACAATAGCTTTTAATTTTCAAGAACTTTTCATCAAATTTTCTATGGAAGGAAAGGAAGTTGAATTCAGGGGTATTGTAAGGAAACCAGGAAAGATAGTCAGCTCTAATGGTATGACAAAGCTTCTAAAAAAGGAACAAAGAGGTGTAATTGCAAAATTATGTTTGCTAGATGTTTCCACATCGGAATCATCTATTTCTCCAGATCTCCAAAAAGTCCTGGAAAATCATTCCAAGGTATTTGAGACTCCCAAAGGTCTCCCACATATGCGTGATCATGATCATGCTATTCATCTGATTCCAGGAAGTGTTCCTCCAAACATTAGGCCGTACAGATATCCCTATGTCCAAAAGAGTGAAATTGAACGTATGGTTGCAGAAATGCTAGAGGTTGGTATAATTCAACCAAGTCAAAGTCCCTTCTCTGCTCCAGTAGTATTGGTGCACAAGAAGGATGGATCATGGCGCATGTGTTCGGATTATAGGGAGCTCAACAAGCTCACTATTAAAGATAAGTTCCCCATTCCTATCATTGATGAATTAATGGATGAATTGCATGGATCAATTTACTTCACCAAGTTGGATCTTCGTTCAGGATATCATCAAATCAGAATGAAGACTGAAGACATTCCAAAAACAACATTTAGAACTCATGAGGGTCATTATGAATTTTTGGTCATGCCTTTTGGCCTTACCAATGCACCTTCAACATTTCAAGGTTTGATGAATTCAATTTTCAAACCATTCCTTAGAAAATTTGTGTTAGTATTTTTTGATGATATACTAATCTACAGCAAGTCTTGGAAGGATCATGTTGAACATGTTGACAGGGTGCTACAACTATTGGAGGAGAAACAATTATATGCAAAAAGATCCAAATGTTTCTTTGGAGTCCAGGAGGTGGAATATCTGGGTCATATTGTATCTCATGAAGGCGTTAAGGTAGACCCTAGCAAAATTAAAGCCATTAAGGAATGGAAAATCCCCACATCCATAAAGCATCTGCGAGGATTTCTTGGGTTGACAAGGTATTATCGCAAGTTTTTTAAGAATTATGGGAGAATAGCAGCACCTCTAACAACATTATTGAAGAAAGATGCATTTTCATGGACTCCGGAAGCAACAAAGGCCTTTGAACATCTTAAAGAGGCAATGTGCCAAGCACCGGTCTTAGCTACACTGGACTTCACAAAAACCTTTATTGTGGAATGTGATGCTTCAGGAAATGGAATTGGTGTTGTTCTAATGCAAGATGAAAGACCCATTTCTTTTGAAAGTCGTCCAATCAAGGGAAAGTTTTTAAGCAAAGCTATTTATGAGAAGGAAATGTTGGCAATACTCCATGCACTTAAGAAATGGCGACCCTACCTAATGGGAAGACACTTCAAGGTAAAAACGGATCATGATAGCCTTAAATACTTTTTAGAACAAAGATTATCCTCTGAAGAGCAACAAAAGTGGGTCACAAAGATGTTGGGTTATGACTTTGAAATCATCTACAAAAAAGGGAAGCAAAATGTGGTGGCAGATGCACTCTCAAGAAAGGATGAGGATGTGGAAGCATTGTTGTGCGCCATTTATATTATCCAACCAGATTGGATAAACGAAGCAAGGAAGGAATGGAAGAATGACGAAGAAGTGTGGGCACTTATTCGAAATTTACAACAAGATTCCAGTACGTCTGATACATTTAGCTGGAAAAATGATTCGTTATGGTACAAAGATCGCTTATACCTCTGTAAGAATTCCAAGCTAAAACAAAAGATTCTTATGGAATTGCACACTTCTCCCTTAGGAGGGCACTCAGGATTTTTAAAAACTTACCACAGGGTTAAGAAGGAATTTTTTTGGGATGGCCTTAAATCAGATATTCAAAAGTTTGTGGCAGAATGTTTGGTTTGCCAACAAATTAAAGTTGAAACAATTAAGACACTGGGTCTATTACAACCTTTATCCATTCCAAGCCAACGTTGAGAGGAGGTTTCAATGGATTTTATCACAGGTTTACCCAAGTCTGAGGGAAAGAATGTCATCATGGTGGTAGTTGACAGACTTACCAAGTATGCACACTTTTATGCATTATCACATCCATTTAAGGCCAGTACAATTTCTACTGCATTTATGGAAACAATTCAAAAGCTACATGGAAACCCAAAGATTATTGTAAGTGACAGAGATCCCATTTTCACTGGAAAATTTTGGACATAATTATTTTCTTGTCTTGGTACTCAGTTAGCTCATAGCTCATCTTATCATCCTCAATCTGATGGAAAACTGAGATAGTAAACAAATGTTTGGAAGGATATCTTCGTTGCTTTGTATCTGATAAACAGACACAATGGGTCAAATGGTTGCCTCTGGCTGAATGGTGGTATAACACTTCCTTCCATACAGCAACAAAAATGACCCCATTTATGGCACTTTATGGGTATCAACCACCATCCATCACATCATATTTAAGAGAAAATTCTAAGGTTCATGCAGTGGAACATCACATCGAACATCAACAACAAGTCCTCCAACTCTTAAAGGATAACCTCGTGTTGGCACAGAATAGAATGAAACAACAGGCAGATCAATATCGCAGTGAAAGAAGTTTTGATGTAGGTGATTGGGTATTCCTATGGCTACAACCATATAAGCAAATGTCCCTCAAGCAAGCTAAGAAGGATAATAAATTATCACCAAAGTATTATGGTCCATACAAGGTGTTGCAAAATATTGGTACTATGGCATACAAATTAGAGCTTCCTGCAACTTTTCGATTGCACCCAGTTTTCCATGTTTCATGTTTAAAGAAGGTTATAGGCAACAAGCTCCCAGTTCAAACAATATTTCCAGAACTTGACGAGGAAGGAAAAATTATATTGGAACCGGAAGCAGTCACATAAACAAGAACTCGACAGCTATGAAATCGATCAATTTCGGAGTATCTTATCAAGTGGAAGAACTTATCTGCCGAAGGTTCCACATGGGAGGATGAGAATTTTATACATAAGTATCCAGAACTACTCAAGTGTTGAGGACAACACTTTTTTGAAGGAGAGGGGCATGTTGGGTCCCCATAATACTAGTGATTACCCCATTACTATTGTAGCTATACCCCATATTAATATTGTTGTGCCCCTATTGCCCCCATATTGTTATTACTATGCCCCATAGAATCCCTCTATTGTTATTTTTGTGGCTTTATATTATTATTGTTAGGTCGGCTAGGTTATATTGTGACTCCTTAGACTCCTATATTTAGAAAGGAGGTTTTGTCATTTGTATCATCCAAGAATTGTTCATTTATGTAATGTAAAGGAGGTTTCCCCCTCGAAGAGGCTAAATTATAAGGTGTTGATCTATCTTTTCTATCTTTTCTTGAGATGGTTTCATAACACCCCATGCGTTCCATGTCACCCCGGGACTAAAATCTTGGGACTTTCTTCCATGCCCTCCTTCCAAACAATCTAGGGTACAGGGTCTAGGGTGACATCACTAGTACCAAAATGTCATCGTGACATCATCCTTTGTCTCACCCTCTCCACATCAAGTGCCACATAATTATTTCTTCCACTTAAGGCTCTAGGTCCCTTGAAAATTGCATAATTTTCGTCATATGGAAAATGTGATGTTTACCATAGTCTTTCACCAAGCATTGACATCAACCCCACTGCCACATCATTCAGGGACCAAAATATGGGCTTTAAGCCCCAAAACTACTCTTGGGGGATCCCGCGCTTAACGGGCCCCCAACATAAACAACGTGACTTGCCCTCGAGTCACTCTGTAGGTGCAGAGATCTTAGCATGAAGACCTCCCATATCTGTTTGGATCGTTGCAACTTTGGCTGTGCACTAAGTGGTTGCCTACTGAACTTTCTCCACGTACTGTTCGGTGAATGCTGCTAAACTGTTGCCCTGAATCCTTTGCTAAGTTGCTTGCAGTTGCGCGAGCTTTCCTTCAATGGAGGTTGTAATTGTGTAAGCCTCATCGATACATGGTTGTAGGCATGCTTTTAAGAATGCTTCCTTATGCCGAGGGGCATCCACCTATTCCTTGAGCACCTTTGCCTCCTCCATCCTTGCAAGCCTCTGTGTAAGGGAAACCGTCTACATGGTCCCTTTTACTTTGTCACACTTCTATTGAAGCTTGTGCGCCTCTATCTCTAGGCACTCTACATTTGGGTCCTCCTACAGGGTGGTTAGGACCTCGAATGATTATTCAAACCGATGCATGCAGTCTGCCACTGTGCTGTCAATCACTCTTGTTGCTATTGTAACAATAGTGGTTCGTTGTTCCCTGATTTCCAATAGAGTTGAAGGCTAAGCCTTCAACTGCAGTTTTGTGATCTGTAGGTTCAGCTCCAGCTGAACCCTGGCCATCTCTGCTCTAGCGTCGCACACCCCTGCAGCTAGTTTGCAGACGCATGCCTCCACTAGTTCTTCTACCTGAATGTCCAACTCTGGGACCATCCGGCAGGATTCCTCTACAACCTACATTATCTTCCTGTTCTGCTCCACTGCCTCGTTGCACTGCAGGCCCAACTGCTCAATGTTGATGCACTGCTCACTCATCACCTGCAGTGCGCGACTCTCCCTGGCTCGATGTTCCGTGGTGAATCCATCCTATAAGAGATAGAGCATCTTCTGAGGGAGCACGACCATATTTAATCCAACCCCTTTCAAACTCCTGCTCGTGGCCTTGTCGACCTCCTTTCCTATGATAAGTGCCCCATCTGGTAGCACTATCATGTTGGTCACCCTTATGTGCAAAATTTCCTCGACAGCCGAAGTGTCGATCACGAGGCTGGTGGACACTATGCTAGCCTATGGAACATGTCTTGAAACTCCTGCAACTTTGTCCTGAGAGCCCCCACTACTAGCTACTGTTGTTCTTCAAATTGTTGGAGGGCCTCCACGGTGACATCCCTCACCGTTTCGACGATGTCATGCGAATCCCCCTCAATGAGGGTGATTGGGTCAAAAGACATTTTGGATGCCTTGGTTTTCTTCCGCAGCACTGTCTGCTCTCGTGGCCACATACACTTGATCTGGGTGGACGCTCTCTGTGGGTCTGTGCCACCTTGTTTTGTGTTTGTCTCTGGTTTGAGCGAAGGTGACTTCTGTGCTTCGCACTCTTTTCCTATTTTCTGTTGTTCTACCAACTTCGTAGCGTTGCGTGCTGCCTGAGCCTTAGCCTCTTCTTCCTCTTTCCTACACTTCTCTGCCAGCTGTACCATCGAAGCTTTGTCTCTTCCTTCTTGCGCTATGCGGCGGACTTGTCTGTTTCATCGCGGAGCTAGCTGGAGCATGCTACTATGGCAACCAAGACTCAAGGACTCCGGATATCACATCATCGATCGCCGGGTATGGTAAATCATGCCACGTCTTCGTAGGGTCCTTCCGCGCCCTAATGAAGACATGGTGGAAATCTACTTTGAACTCTGCAAAGCTCTGTAAACTGTTGTACACTGTGGGCAACAACCACGGCTTGTGATTGATCCACATACAGATATTCATCTCCATTAATATCCAAAATATCTTGCTCTCCTTTATCCTCTGTGTGTCCCTGGTCGCCCACAGTGAAGTGTACTTCGCTGCCTCTGGAAGGTCCGGTGCGACCGAAGGGAACTGGCTATCTTTGGGTACCTCCCATGCCACCTGTACTATCGACAACAGGGGCCATGTGTAATGAAATATTTTTCCCTGCTCCTGTTCCTCGCAATAGTTCACAAGGAACTCACTGCATAGATAGTTCACCCAGTTGAATTGGACTCCTTCCGCACATTGGGCCACTAGTGCAACTACGGGCATGGGCACCTCATCTACGTGCCACTTCCGCATCACCTTCCCTATTAGGATTTGTGTCACGACCTTGACGGCAGGGTCATTGATGCTAGAGATGGCGTATCCTCGCTTTTTCTTCTCCAACTTGAACCTCTTCTTCATTGCTCCTGCAAGGGCCAACTCGCCACCTTTTCCTTCAGAAATATTGGCTGGATCCTCCCCAGAGTAAGGCAATCATGTAATTCGGTGAATCAAATGGTTTATGATGGGAATGGGCTCCTCCAGCCACAAGCACCCATCATGCACCAGGCAAAGCAGTTGCTTGATGATGAAGACGATCACTGAAGCATGGTGGTAATGTGGCACACAGAGCAGGTTAAGCAACTCAGCTTTCTCTACACCTCTGAGCCATGTGCGTGACTCTAACTGAATTGTGCTAGCTGTCTATTCAATCCTCTGGCACATTAGCTTTGCAGTTACTAAATGCGGGAACTTCTCATGGTCTGCAAGGTCCTGATCTTCAAATTTCAACACGGGAACCCGCCCCAAGTGCGGTCCCTCAAAAACAATATCGTTTTGGAGCAGTGGAGTTTGTAGAGAGCTCTTTCTCTCATCTATATCCTTCGGCACCTTGGCTTTAGCCTTGCATGGAGGCACATATTCAGGTAGCCTGGTGATAGGGTCTGCACCCTACATTTCAACGCCCATCTCTACATCCTCCTCCTCCACCAAGATTTCTTTAGACTCCTGCTCATCGGCCTCTAGATTAATGGCCTTCCCCTTCTCCTGCAATATGAGTTTGGTCCTTAGTGGATCTTTGGGCAAGACGTGCACCGGGAATATGGCCTACTTATCCTTGGGACTCGGTGTTTGCGGTGATTTAGGGACCTTAACGATTATTCTGGCACTCTCTAGGGCTTCCACTTCCACAATTTCCTGTGTGGCTTCCGTGGGTGTCGACATTCTAGTTAGAAGGTCCCGCGTCTCCTTTGGCAATGTTTCAAACACTTAACTTGCTCTCAAAGCCTCAAAGTTTGAAAGGTCCATACACACTTGATAGCGCAACAGCTCAGTTCTCAAAATGCCAAGTGTTTTTCGTTAGATAGCCACTTGTAATTTATAGGGCCTTTTGAATTTGAATTCGACCGATCACCCCACATTCGGTCCATTAATGTTAGATTGGCGACAGATTTTCTGGAATCTATCCCATAAGGTTCACCTTAAATGACTGTCGCCCACTCCATTTGGCCTCAAACCAACCATCAAATTGTGAATAGTGACTGTAACTGTCACTTTCCAAAAAACCTGCGCGTGAGCACGCTGTCTTCACACTGTCATGGACCCTGTGACACTTCGCTACTTTGCGCAGTCTTGAAATTGTGTAGGACCCTGTATGGCTTCAAACGACTGCCATTCACTTTTCCTGGGAAGGGATCTCCATTTAACTTAACCAATTGTACCACACCACCATCGGTAATCTCCTTAATAACATATGGCCCAAGCCAATGCATTTTGAGTTTCCCTGGAAATTTATCAAACTTACTGTCATATAATAGCACCAAGTCATTCACCTTAAAGGTGCGCAACTTAATATGCCAATTGCACCATGCCTTTTCGCACTGCTTTCGGACTTCCTGGTGAAATCCATCCAAAAATCTTTCTTTGTCGAGCTCATCCAACTGCGCGAGCCTCTCTTCTAGGGCTTCGCGATCCATCATATCTGTGAGCACTGTTATGCGCAGACTAGGCACGGTATATTCCATAGGCATTACAGCTTCAACCCCATCGACTAGCCTAAAGGGTGTCTATCATGTTAACTTCTTACATGTCATCCGATAAGCCCATAATATTGCAGGTATGCGTAGGTCCCAATCACTTCGCTAAGCATTGCATACCTTGGTCAACACGTTCTCTAGTACTTTGTTGAATGCTTCCACTATCCCATTAGCCTGTTGGTGATAAGGTGTGCTCTTTCGATGGTACACCTGAAATTCCTATGTTAGTGCGCTGAACGTCTCATTCAAAAAGTGCATACCACAATCACTCGTCAATATCTTCGTACTACTAAATCGTGTTAGAACATGCTCAAATAGAATCTTCGTGCTAGTCATGCCCGTGCAATCCTTCACCGGCTACGCTTCTGCCCAACGAATCAAGTACTTTTTCGTAGTGATAATATACCTCATGCCTCTCTTTCCTTGGGGCTGAATCGGTCCTACAATATCTATTGCCCACTTCTCGAAGGGTTGCAATGTCATTTGTGGATTCAAAGGCATTTCATCCCTCCGTGATGGCCTACCTATTCTCTGACGTATGTCGCACGCTTTGCAATATACTTTTGAATCCTGATGAAGGGTTGGCCACCACAACCCTTTGTGTAGAATCCTCTGCGTAGTTTCTCTCTCTACATAATGTCCTCCCATGGCACCCCCATGAGCGTCCGCGAGGATGCTACTTCGTTCGAACTTAGGTACATACCTTCGCAGTATCTCATCATTCCCCATCTTGTATAGATTCCCAGCAATGACAAATAAATCTGTCACAAACACCAACAATTCCTTCTTTTGTTCGACAAAGTATACTTCCATTGCAGTTCCTATTGATAGGAAATTTATTATGTCCTCGAAATGTCCATCCATGACGCATATAGCAAAACGCTCCGTGTCAAGTAATCCTTCCTCCAAATTAGTGGGTTCCTTTTCTATCTCGATGTGCGACAGGTGGTCAGGTCATGCGCTCAACCGTCGAGGCTTCACAAAAACTTCAAAATCATATTCCTGGAACAATAATAGCCATCTGTAGATGCGCCCCCCAACACAGGCTTATTGACCAAGCACTTCAGCGCGGAGTACAGATGCACCTGCTTAGGTTGTGGCTTTTCTCCATAAGCCTGCGTCCACTTGGCCAGATGTGCGCGCGTGGATCATTCTGCCCATCATAGTTGTCTGCCAGTCACATCTTAGGCTTCCCAAATTGTGTTCGCATCATTTTCCTACATTCGCACTAATCATCGAAACTCCCCTTGTGTGTACCCCACCATCTTGTGGGTGTAGTGCGCAGTACCCAGCCCAAGGCCTGGAATCATTGTTTTTTTGGAACTTCTCTTTTAAATGCATCTATAAAGACATTTGCCTCGTTTAGACCATCATAAAAAGGCAGATCTCTTACCTTTGAGGATACACAGCACAGCGATCGGGTCATCATGTTGCAATTCAGCGTAGTTACTTCGTGTAACCGATTCTACCAACATTTTATCTGTTCATTGGAATCTGAAGTGCAGGAGATCTCACGCTCCCATGTAATCCACCCATCTGTGGTGGGATTCAACCAGTCTTGGTCTCGTGCTGTTATCTTATAGATGTAGTCTAGATCATCATCACTCTCATAGTCTTGGACCGGCTCCATATAGCACGATGCTTCAGTGAGATCGAGGGCTATTATTACGCATAGTGACTTCTTCTAAAAAATCAACTTTCGCTTTTTCAAATTGATGACCCCATTCATATCAGTAGCCTAGACAATTCCCAAGAGTGCAGGGTAGGAATTGCTGTCATCAAAAATCTCTATGACTTCAAAATCCGCAGCGTGCTTGCTCCTTCAATATCCACAGTTACTCCTTGCAGCCGCCCCATGGGTATGATTTTTTGCTGGTTCGCCATCCTTAACTGAATCGGAGACCATTGCAGCGCAGGTCTCCCCATTTGCTGCCATGTCTGTTTCAGTAGAACATTCACATCAGATCCCAAATCTAGGATGACTTGATCCATTTCGTATTCTCCGATCTGCGGTGAGTCTCATTTCACGTCCCATCCTTGTTTAATGCTTTCTGATCTTGCGGACTACATGCGGTTCACCTGGCGTGGTCCCATCACATCTATTTATAAGTTCCTATAACCCTTTCACAACCTTATTATCGTGCTATAACTTCATACAGGTTTCCAAGAAAGTTGTAAGCATGGATGGGTCCATCTCTAACTCAGGATTATCTTTGCTTCCTGAAGTGGAGGTCTCAGCAAAGCTCTTCTTAGCTTCCATGAAGATTTCCCGAGCGCACTCCAAACCAAATTGAACTTCTTTAATTGGGGCTTTGCGAACCCATGTATTGTCTTCCGGTTGTTTTCCTTTGTCATCTCCCATCGTGATTCCACTTTAGAGCACTATGTTTACGTTTGGATCTTCCTTGCGTGGCTAAGACCTCATCATCTATAGGTTCTGAGTCAGGCGAGTCGATAGCGCTCCTTTCTCATGTATCCTAGCTATCAGGATAGTATAATCTTCTGTTTCGTGATCAAATAGCGTGCAATACTTACACGGTGGGTGTGTTCGATTAGTGCAATCACGGACATAGTGTCTTGGCCCTCCACAATTGTAGCAAATCAACTATCTGCAACCTCTATCGGGTCCTCCTTTGCGTCGGCCTCGTCTGCGCCCCTAGAATCCTGTCTGCGCCATCCTGCATTCGAGTCAAGGGATTGCGTTTTGGCCTGAACCCTGTAGGCAGGTGTTCTATCCATTATCAATTCATAGCTTCTGCAAGTACGCTTGTCATGTCCCACCGACCTGCAAAAGTTGTAGAACAACTGTTGTGGAGTTTGCATATACTTCTGTAACAAGTGGTAGTTATCCGTGGCATGTTTTCCTCCTATTTGTTAGATAACGCACCACAAATCAGGTGCCATGCTAGGTCCTGCTTGAGCTTCCAACCTTAAAGGCATCGATCATCCTCCTCCAAGGTAATTTGTAAATACGGGTAGTGGTCTTTGTCATTGCCCTGATTTTTGCATTTCACACACCATATTTCTTCACGTACCTCTGGTCGAACTGTCCTATCCTGCTTCAAGATTTGCATATAAAGGCACAAATTCTTTAGCTGAGTGTGGATCTGCTAAACTCCTAGATTATGATCTTGCATCGGAGTCTCATGGAAATCTCCAAGGCCTCTACATGAGTTGTTATTTTCTGCTTCTGTAGCGCGCTCCTTAAATGTGGTAGTAACGAAGCTACAAACCACTTGCAATGTTGTCCATCCGTCAAATTCATGTTGGCTTCATAGATCATACATTTTAGCCTTTGATGTAGTTCCCAAGGCGTCTCACCTGGTAGCATCATGATCTCTTTGAATCCCGCAATCGACCGTGCTTCAGATTTAGGCCTGCTAAATTCCCTATTTAGCATTACTTGGATGTCCACAACTCTCGCATTCGGGTTATCGTTGGAGTACTTAATATACTAGTTCAACGCGTGATCTTGCAGAGCACTAAAGAGTGTCGCTTTCTTTATATGCTCATCTGTGACACCTTACGCTTCCCATACAACCCTTACAACAAACCAAAATTGGTCCGGATCTTCATTTCCCAAACTTTTGAATACAAGAAACTTCACTATGGTTACCATACTAAATCATGGTGGTGGTGGAGGTGGTATGGGTGAAGTTGGAGGTGATGCCAGTGAAGATGGAGGTGGTGTGGGCGGAGGTGGTATTCTCAGAAATCCCTATCTTATGAATTGAATAGCACTTCGCGGAGAGACCTTCGAGATCCCTTCTTTGTCTCCTTGCAGAGGTGATATCAAGGGGTTATGCTTTGGACCCTTATTTCCTTCGTTTCTGTAAATTCTTCTGCTTCACGTAGACCCAAACATCAAGGTCACTGCATAACTCGTTTTTTGCACAACAACATTTTAATCCAAGTATTCAAATATTTTACGTACTTATCTCATGGTCCTTGGAGAAAACGTCGCTTTACCTCGCTATAACTGACTGAGGTGTCGACCACGAACTCAGTAACAAAACCTTCTATAATGTGATTGAGCCAATGATCGACAACGCGCATGATCTTATCCTTCATCGCTTCCAACATTCGCACTAGCTTTGGAGTCCACACAACAGGACCATCAAGTTTCCACCTTCCTTGGCTATCTGCTAGGTTCGTGATCCACTCGTATAACTCAGTAGGGAAGGACACAAAAAATATTTCGTGGATCTCCATATATAGGTAGTTGTCTAGCCACTGTTCTTTTGACAGTCGTGGGTTTATGTTCTCTTTCGCCACGGACTCGTGAATTCTTCTGTCCAACCTGCCTTCGATTTCTTTCTTAATTGGATTCCAGGGATACGACATTGCACATCTCTCATGCAGATTCCAATCCCGAAAACAAAACCATTTGTTCGCTTATGGGGGCCTGACCCAGGTTCAACGTTAGTTAGCCAAACAAATCCTTACACTACTGGCCCTTTCGGTATTAACCCATAGAGCGCAGACCGAAGTCTCACTCGAAGCAGTATGGGGGGATGCTGAAACAAAGTTTCTGCACCCTCGAGATGGATGTGATGTTGATTTATTCCAACTATACCTGCTTTCGCGTAGCATGCTTATCCGTTTGTTCTACCCTTCAGTATCTTCACAAACTATTACAATCATCTTTCGCACAACCCTAACCAAGGGTTGATCTGCTTTTGCACTGCTAGGGTAGCGAACTGTGATATTTCCCAAACTACGCTAAGCATATTACTTATCTTATTAACAAATCTTAGTTAGCTTCACATAAACAAATGTTCTTACTTGCATTCACTTAACCAATACAGTTATACACATTCGTGCATCATATAAACATCAGAAGTGAAATTCATACCCAATAAAATAAAAGTGTGAACAAGAAATAAAAATGCAGAAATGATAGAATATTTCTTTTTATTGATAATTCCAGATGATTACAGATTCGACTCTCCCCGTGCACTTAGCTTCAGGGGTCCGCACACTAAGCTGCAGACTTCTAGGCCTCTCCGCACTTAGCTGCAGAGCCTCTACCTACGCTACGACCCAAACTCAGACTTCTACTCCAAAGATATCACTCAATTCTTTGTCATTGATTAGTTGATGCCTTAACTACTTAGAGCTTCACTTTATTTATACAATCCCATGGTCCGCGGACAATCAATAGATATTTTACAACCGACATTACATTATCAAAATAATGGGGGACAACCCTATGACTCTTTAACAACTACGCACTCTGCAACCACAAAATGCAGAGTCTTTACATTAGGGTTACAAAATTGGACCAAAATATGGGCTTTAAGCCCCAAAACGGCCCTTTGGGGATCCCACATCCAACAAGCCACATTAGCCATATCTGAAGCATAAAAATCAGAATGCAATACATACTTATCCATAGAAATATTCAAATCTTTATAAACTTGCACTTCCTCATTATTAACCTGTGTGTGCTTCATTTGTTTGGCTCAGACTTGCAATCTTTTAGCCATATGAACATTAATAGAATTATACTTGCAACTAGGATTGATAGACACAGTTATCTTCTCTTTCTGAATACATCTATGAACCTGTAATAAGGAGATACCAGTATAAAATAACCCCACATGTTTCCCATTATCTTGTTTTCTAACGTGAGACCATTTGTTTAGAAATAATTTTTCAAATTCTTCATCGGGCAAGTTTAATCGCTTCGTTCTGTTAAGTGATTCCCACCATGTGGCCACCTCCTCTTTAAACTGAGCCACTCTGAAAGTTTTCCAACTTGTCATCCATAATGACTTATGTATTTCTATTAATTCTTCAATAGTAGGGCCATCATCTTTTCGTGTAAAATATTTCTTGCTAGAAGCCATGAAGAGGGTTTTGAAAAAATCACTTACGTGACGAAAATTAAAATGGCCATAGTTTGGTCAATATTGCTCATAATGCTTATTATGACCTGTTTTCAAAAATGGAACAACCATTCTACATCTTCCCATGTGATAGAAATCCCTATCTAGGCACTGGAATTTCAGATTCGCGCTACAACTATCCCGTCGTCACAAAAATTTTTGAAAAGAAAAACTGATTTTAAATCAGCGATACCTCTCTCATTCAGACTACGATTTGACCAATTTTTTTTTTAAATTAGGTAATTTTCCAAGAATATCTCATATTTTCAATTTATTTCTCAAAATTCCCCACAAAAATGACAAATATTAACTAGAGATCCACCGTCCACAAATCACTACAACAAAACCAGCGATTAGCGTCCCTTTTTACTTCTTTTTTTGCATCTAGAGCCCATTTTTGGTGCTATTTGCATCCATTTATCAAATATGGTGCAAAACTTGACAGAAAATTTGCATCAAGTTTTGCACCAAATCTTACACCAAGTTTAGCACCAGGTATTGCAATAGGTTTTGCACCACGTTTTGCACCAAATTTTATGCCAAGTTTTGTGTCATCCTTTACACCAGGTTTTGTTCCAGTTTTGCATCAAGTTTGGCACCTAATTTCGTTTGACATACTTTTGCATCCTCATTTGCATCCACTTTTTGCACCTACACTTGCATCAACTTTTGCATCGACTTTTGCATCCTTTTTTGCAAAATCATTTTTTGCATCCATTTTTTCATCCATTTGTGCATCCCTTTTGCGCCAAGTTTTACATCGAGTTTTGCATAAAATTTTGCATCTACTTTTGTTGCATCCACTTTTCCCTCTTGTTTGGCATCCATATTTACATCCTCTTTTGCATCTATTATTGTACCCACTATTGCATCTAATATTTTTGTGCCACAATTAGCGCCTAGTTTGGCACCTCCTTTTGCACCCACTTTTGATTATAATTTTGCATCCACATTTGCATCCTCATTTGCGTCTAGGTTTTCATCAACTACTACATCTATTTTTGCATCCCTTTTTGTATCCAATTTTGGACTGGGATTTGCATCGGGTTTTGTGTCTCGTTTTGCATCTACTTTTGCATCGACTTCTATTGCATCCACTTTTGCACACAATTTTGCATCCATTGTTGCACCCATTTTAAATTTCACTTTTTGCATCCGTTTTTACATCTTCATTTGCATCATACTTTGATTCTTTTTTTGCATCTATCATTACATCCACTTTTGTTATGCCACAATTTGCACCATGTTTTGCACTCACTGTTGTATCCACGTTTGCTTCCAATGTTGCAACCATGTTCACATCCTCTTTTGCATCAAATATTGCATCTATTTTTGCATCCACTTTTATGTCAGGTTTATGCATTGGGTTTTGCATCTCGTTTTGTATCTACTTTTGCATCTACTTACATTATATCCATTTTTTGCATCCAATTTTGTTTTGCCTGTTGCATCAATGTTTGCTTCCACTTTTACATCCATTTTTGCATCTTATTTTGCATATTTTTTTGTCTATTGTTACATCCACTTTTGTTGCACCATATCTTGCGGCTACCATTGCAACCACATTTGCTTCCACGTTTGCATCCCCTATTGCATCCACTTTTGTTTCATCCATTTTTGCATATACTTTTGTTTCCTTTGTTGCATCCGCATTTGTTTCACCACAATTTGTGCCAAGTTTTACACCTACCATTGGACCCATGTTTGCTTCCACTTTTGCCTTCATGTTTGCATCCAAGTTTGCATTGACAACTGCATCTACTTTTGCATCCACTTTTGTGTCAGGTTTTTCATGTTGTTGTGCATCTACTTATGTTGTATCCACTTTTCATCCAATTTTACTTCTATTGTTGCCCCCATTTCTATGTTCGCTTTTGCATCCCTTTTCCAACACTCATCATATTTTCTGCATTGATGATATTCCTTATGGCATTGACAATTATGAACAATTGATGACAATGTCAATAATATTGACAATGATGAAAATGAAGATGATGGCGATGACATGAATTGTGATTATGATGATAAAGACGATAGTGGTTACAATGACAATGATGATGATGGCAATGATTATGATGATGACGATGCTAATGACGTTGGCGAATCTTCCCAATTTTAGATGTTGTCATTCTCATAATCATAAGCATTATCTTTGGTGTCATGATCATCATTTTCATCTAGGTCATCATCAAAAACAATAATGGCATGAATGATGATGATGCATGATTACAACAATGTCGATAGAAATTACATTAATGATGATGATGGGGATGATAAAAATGACAATGACGATGATAATGGTGGTGATGATGATGATCATCGATCATCTGTCAAAAATAGAGTTGTTATTTCTCTTACGTATATCAATGTGTCCTAAACAACCCTTTTCTAGCACTGATCACATTTTTTGGGTTGATGATATTTCTTACAACATCTACAATTATGAACAATTGCAAACAATGTCCATAATGATGATGATGATGGCATGAATGGTGATTATGATGATAATGTAATGATGGCAATAACAATGACAAGGATGATGGTGATGATGATGACAATGATTATGATAATGAGAATGACCTTACAATCTTATGGATTCGTGAACAATTACTAGTTTCAATACCATCTTCTGGATACGTATTGCTATCATACTTTTAAAATTTTCTGTCTCTCTTGAGGTATCTTACTATAATGGTGTTGTCAACACTAGAAAGATATCTTGTTGTAATGGTGGTTCTAATGTTAGCACTAGCAAAGTTTTTGTTAAATTTTGGTTAAAAAAAACCGATTTATGCAATTATTTTGACAATCTATGTAAAAAAGTAAATAACATCCAATTATTTTGACTGTAGTCCCATTGATTATCATGAATTCACCAGTCTGAAGACCATCTTCTACATACATATTATTATTAAACTTTTTGCATTATATCCCTCTTATATCTTGTGGTAATGGCAATATTAGCACTAGAAAAATATCTTGTTGTAATGGTGATGTTAGTATTAGCACTAAAAAAATCACTAAATTTTGGTAAAAAAAGTTTATCATTTATTTATTTTTAATTTGGGAAATTTTTGTTTTTATATTTTTTGTTTTTAATTCTATTTTTATGAAGTAATATTTTTTTTGGTTGAATTTTGGTAGTAACTAGTTTTTGGTCTAATCATATGTATTAACCATGTTCTTTATGCTACAAGTATAATTGTTGGGACAAAATTGCTCTTTCAAATAAGTTGCAAAAAGCATATAAATGGAAGAATAGCGATGACAACTATTTTCATTGTCCAACTGTTCAGTATATCATGTATGAAAATATTCAACATTTTTATAAACAATGGATTAGAGGTGAGTCTGTAATTGTACATAATGTTTGGATGATACATAAAAACAAAGTTTGTTTCATTGATGTGGTTAGGATCTACTTTGGATACGAAACCCTAGGTTTGGAAGTATGCAAATAATGAATTTGGTTTACCTTTGATAACAAATGAAATTTTATTTCTTTTTCCTCGTAAAACCAAGGAAGATATGGCAATAATTCTCATTAGAAAACTACTTCTTGTTGAAGGTTTATAATTGGTTGCAAAAGTTCAACAACTGGGTATAGAAGTTTTTAGTTGCTATTAAGGAAACAATGTGATTATAGGTTTTAGCAGACATAGATCATTCTTGGTATTTGATTCACTTTGACGATGGCCTCTTCTGACTAATATATGAGATTGTGAATTTGTTGATATTTTTTAGATTACCAAGTAGATATAGTTGTTTATAGGAATTTTGTAAAACCTGAAGTATTGACAAATGGTTTTTCACTGTTAAGCAAATTTAAGTCAAATTGGGTTGCAAAACTTAAGGAGAAAGCAAAAACAATTGTTAGTAGTTGTGAATTGATATAGTCATTAAATAATTCCCAACCATTTTCTTTGTGCTACAAGTCTAATTTTCAAGACAAAATTAATAATTTTGTTCAGTTACAAAGAGCATATAAGTAGAATAATATCAACCGTACTGGAAACTATTTGTAGTGTCCATTAACTATTCAATATATCATGCGTGAAAATATTTAACATTTTAAAAAACAATGAAAATGACAAGTGAACTTGTAAATATACAGAATGCTTGGATGATACATCCAAGACAAAGTTGCATTCATCAATGTGTTCAAGATCTACCTTGGAATAGAAACCATATGTTTTGGAAGTGTGCAAAAAAATAATTTGATCTACCTTTAAAGATAGTCTAGTATGGTAACCTTTTATGACCAATGATTTTTTTTTTTCTCATCATCATCATATACATATATATATATATTAGAAACCAAGGAAGATATGATGATAATCGTCATCAAAAATGACCTATGATAGTGGTGGCGATGGTGAATATGATGACGATGACAATGGCAATGAGGATGATGATTAAATGATGATACCGATGACAACAATACAATGATAGGGACCCTATGCCATTAGGGATTCCCTATATGGGGAAAATATTACCTGCGTGTGGGAAAGTTATTATTGATCACAAAAATGAATAAACTCAGTAGAAAATTTGAATCACCTTCATTACCCATCCAAATATCCTTAATAATTCGAATTTTTATTGTAGTGTAGTTTAATATATTTGTGTTAATTAATTCCATAAATTCAACTTAACAAGTTATATTTGTGTGTTAAGCTATATTTGTCTATATTCACAATATGTGACAATTTATACACACATAAATTATTTTCATTTTGTCTCAGTCATAACTTCATATTATTTCTAACCATTTTCAACTAATAGATGAAACTAACCATAGTAACTCTTATCTAACTAACTGAGCTTGTTATTTCCAACCAACAAACCATATTAACTAACATACATTTTAATGACATTAATTGCATCAAGTAATGAGTATACCTATAAGAATATTCAAAACACCAATTTAGATTATGAGTTCTAAACATGGTAATTAAATGACTATTACAACCAAATAACAATGAATCATTTCAAAATGGGACATAATAATTGTCCTTATTTAAACATGAATGACATACCCTGTAAATTATCTAGAAGTCTTCATTTATGTTATCATCTGCATCTATGTCTTCCAATGCTTCCTTGTCAATGTTCATATGTTCTTGCAAGAAATTAATATTACTCTTCCTAAACCATTCTGCTAAAGTCATATTGTGATCATCCTCATCTTCACCTTCGTCATATTCTGTATCAATAAAAGTTGTTTCGTCATCAAAAATATCAGTGTTACCAGATCTATTAATTTGATCTTCATATTGTATATCATTAATATTGCCTTCTTCTATAAGATCATTTGCCTTTGGAAATTGTTGGTTGTCATGGTGAATTGCCTCATCTAATTTATCATTTTGTGAAAATACACCTCTAGCCCTGCTTGTCCATACTGCTAAAGGAATGTTGTCACCATCATCTAGTTCACAGTCCTCTGGTTGAACATCATCATTGATGCCAATTTGTTCTATGTTCCCCGATTCTTGAACTATATTTGGTTGGTCATCATTAATTTTCTCTGTATTGATTGAGGCATCTTCGAATATATGCCTTAATCTTGGATCATAATGAATGACAAATATCCATTTTGGATCCAAAATATCTTCATAGAAAAAAACCTGCATGTGAAGAAGATAAATATATTAGATCTCCAGTGGTATCAAATTTTATTATCAATGAGAATGTATATATCCACAATAAAAAATGAATTACAAAATTACATACAACCGTTATTTCTTATATTTCTTATATTGTTTTAGTGAAAAAATACCTGCTCACAATGAATTGGTAGAACATAGGGCTCCTTATCCAGTGGTAGGTATTTTGATGAATCTATAGAAAACAATCCACTATGGATAGCATGTCTCCGTGTCCTGTCAAATGCTTCATACCATTTACATTTAAAAATACTACATTTGAAAGAGCGGTAATCTAACTCAATAATTTCTTGTATTTTTCCAACGTATTGAAGATTCCCTTCAATAACATTTTTATCTTTTGAACTTGCTCGACTTGATTGCTTGAAATCAACCATGACCCCACAATCGAAGGATCGTCTTTTTGCATCTACTCTTTCTACACGATAATGATGACCGTATGCCCACATTGCAGGATACTTCCTCACCTGTGACAAGCCATTTACTTGAGTGAAATTAAATATGATTGTGCATAGTTAAATAGTTAACAATGTGATTAATGTATTCAAGCAACATTTTGTAATAATTCAAAATTTACCTTTTTTTCACATCCTCTGCACATGTTGATCTCATCTTCTATTATGTTTGCATCTATTCCTTCCTCATCTATTTGGTTTTGAATTTGTTTAGAAACCCATTCTATTGTGCATTCTTTTCCCCATTGACCGGAAATATTAGTGGGAAGTGGGGTATTCCTTGGGTTTGATATCTTAAATTGTTTCCTTGCTTCTAACACTTCTTTCCTTTTTATATCATACATATCAATCCATTTATTCATGAATTCCATTTGGTAGAGGACAAATTTGTTGAGCACAACACTTTCATCAACACCTATTAAAAATCAACATGTATAATTCAAACTTAAAATATTATTCTTTCAATTCGGGAAGCCCAAAATGATATAGTAAATGATTCTAAAATAACTATAATAATGAATATTTTACATACCAATTACTTCTTGAACACCATTAGTTTGAGGCTTTTCTCCATCTATAATATCAGATGCACGTTCTTGATCCCAAAATTGTGCACCATCTTCAAAATCTTTACCAAGGAATTCACATAGGAAGAAAAATGCTTCATTTAGTACATACCCTTCAGCCATGCAACCCTCTGGATGTGCCTTCTGTCGGACATATCTTTTTAGGGTTTTCATGTATCTCTCAAAGAAAAACATCCATCTTGTTGAAATGATACCTGCCATTTCAATGTCATCAACTAGATGTATAAGTAAATGGACCTGTAGGTCCATGAAACTTGTAGGGAGCTCCTTTTCAAATACACATACAATTTCTGTGATTTCTTTCTTCCATCTTGGCACTTCAGACTCATGGATCTCTTTAGAGGTCACCCACCTAATTAGATATTGTCATTAAGTTAGTATGAATTTTTAGTGACATTTAGAATGAGATATAATATATCATTGTATCATATAGAGGAACATTTCATACCATGTAAAACCTTGTAAATATCAAGCGACCACATACCTCGTAAAGGCTGACAATCGACATATGGCATTCCTTAAGTCAGTTGTAAGGCATGAATCCCCTCTTATTGCTAGTGGCATGATATGCTATCAAACCAAATTATTATAGTTCATTAGTATTGATTTATCATAATATATCAAAATAAGTTTTAGTAAGTAAATGATAAGAATAACAATTAATTGATGTTAATACCTTCATAAAATTGTGATAATCATGTGTTTTGAATCCTGTGATATGTCCCTCTACTGTAAAAGCTTTATTCAATGATGATCCATATCCAGTGGGTGTTCTTATTGAACGAATCACATTTTTTAGTTGATCTAACTCTTTCCTTTTTAGTATCCATGGAGCTTCTGCATATGATTCATTTTCCTTACTTGGCCACAAATGTCTTCTATCAAATTTGGTACGTGAAAGAGCAATATCCCTCCTTGATGACAAAGTGTCTTTATCTTTGCTAGATATATGTCGAAAAATAGAATCAGGGACATTTTTGAAAACATGCATAGGATCTATTAAATGAGATATTAATAGATCCTTCCAGTAAGGGAGATCATAAAATATGGATTTCCTTTTCATTCCTTTTGGCATTTCAACCATAACTTGTTCTGGTTCCTCAATTGAATGATCATGACGAAAAAAATGGTTCCAAGCTTTTGATTCAGCATCTCCATACATTTTAAGCCAATCAGCTGGACCCATAACCTTGGGAGGAGGTTTATTTTCAATTTTTCCATCAAATTGATTCTTTAGGCGGCTTCTGAACTTATGGTCAGGTGGTAGAAAAACCCTGTTGTTTGCATATATAACTTTGTGTAGATCTTTAGAATATCGCCCCTCAAATTGTTCTGCACATCTTGGACATGCAAAAATCCCTTTTGTTTGTAGCCCTATAATCAATAACTAGCTTACATAAGAAAACAATAATAATGTAATACTTATATACAACTTGAATTGAAAATAAATTATGATGTACTACGAATATGCAAATTATTTGATCTCTTACCAGAACAAACACCAAGTCCTGGGAAATCATGAATTGTCCAACATAGTATGCCATAAAACATGAAGGACCTATTTGATGGAGGACGTGATATGTCATACATTCTTATGCCTTTCCATAACAATTGCATCTCATCAATAAAAGGTGCAATGTAAACATCCATTTTTTTCACTTGATGTTTTCCTGGAACGATGAGAGTTAGCATAAGGTGTTCCTTTCTAACACTCATCCATGGGGGAATATTGTATACTATCAGTCCAACTGGCCAAACACTATAATTTGAGCTTAGGAAAGAGAAAGGGCACACTCCATCCATTGCAAGTCCTAACCTAATACTGCGAGGTTCATCCTTGAATTTTCTTGGCCATTTTTCCTCTATATGTTTCATTGCTTTGGAGTCCATAGGAATTCGCATGAATCCATCTTTACTCCTATTCTTTGCATGCCAATCCATCAATTGTGCAAGAGATTTACAACGAAACATCCGTTGTAGTCTAGGAATAATTGGCATGTGTCCTAAAACCTTATTTGGAACTGTAGAACCTTGTACATCCGTACGATATCTTTTCTCTTTGCAAACATGACATTCTTCATTGTCTTTATATTCATCTCTATATAAGATGCAATCATTTTTACATGCATGAATTTGCTTATATTCAATCCCCAACTTGACTAACAATTGACGCGCTTCTCTACAAGTTGATGGCAACACATTATCTTCAGGGAATATTTTATCCTTTAGAGCCCTGCAAGTTTTTTTTTCAAACCTACACGTTAAAAATGTCATTTATAAGGTTGTTTATATACCATAATGTAAAATCCACCTCAAATTAAATTAAATGAAGTTAGTACTTATATTCTAATTGAGGACACAAATTGACAGTGCAAAACTAGAAAAATAATTCAAATAATTACTTTAGTAAGGTAGTGAAGCTATTGTCTGACCAACCAAATAATGACTTGATTTCCAATAATATTAATGTGCATGAAAGCTTGGATGTTCTACTTGCACCCGATTTGAACACCACTGTCTTTGCTGCTTGCTTAATTGATGCATTGATGTTGATATCATCATAATTATGTTGGCGGTAGTTTCCCTCTATATCAGCATCATCATTATTATGCATAGGATCATCACCCTCATCATTGTTTCCATCCCCAAAGAAACTTGTGAGCATTTCATTCAATCCTTCTTCATGCATTACATTTCCATCGACATCTCTACTCTGAGTAGTGGATGGCATGTCATCAATGTATGCTAATTTCATCAATTCCTCAAATTTTTCACGTGGTAGTGCTCTCTTCAATGCTTCTCTTCTTCTCCTAGTATGGTTTAAAGGATGAATTGGATCATCTCGTTGAATTCTTAATGGTCTAGTTGGATCTTGATCATTAATAGGTGTATCATCAACATCGTTTACCTATAATTAAATGCAACCATTATTTAATGTTAGATAGCAATTACTGTATAGAACATGGATCCATTTCAAAGATATACGCAATAAATTACTCAACAAAACAACATTATACATGTATACAATAAATTAAAAATATTATTTTTGAACACATTATTTTAAAAACAAGCCACATTAATTTCATATTCTTAGATTTTCTACCTTAGGAACATCCAAAAACAACAATTGTCTCAAATTATTCATCTATGCATGTAGTATCATCATGACCAACCTCTTGTTCATTGTGTTGATTTTCTATTTCATTTACAAACTCCATTGTCATATCCTCTTCCACCCATTTCTTTTTGCGTGATTTAATTGTACGGCGTAGGCCACGTCCATATGCAGGTATTTGTATTGGTCTATCAAAATGATTAAACTCCTCATTTGTTCTGATTCCATTGCCAACCTAAAATAATTGATACATGCATTATTTTTTCCAAGGTTAGAGATTAGACTATATGATGTACTTATATCGTCCATTAATTTATAACTGAACTTATTTATAACACCCACAAAGTATAACAATTGTATCAAAGTATTCATTCCATGTATTATCATCATGACTAACCTCTTGTTCATTGCCACCAATTTCTATTGTATTTGTAGAGTCAATTGTCATATCTTCTTCCACCCACTTTCTCATGCGATGTGCTTTAACAGTATGGTGTCCACCCTTGTGTACATATTTTGGTTGTTTTACAGTAAAAGGGTTCAACTTTGTATTTGTTGAAAACACATTTTCCACCTAAAAGAATCAACGACATGCATTATTTTTTTTCAAGTTTGAATAATAAACTATATAAATTACTAGGTTTAGGAAAACAAGGATCAGGAACTAAATTTCATTTTATTATATTTCATAAATTAATGTAATATTCAAGTACCTGATGCCCTAAATCATGTTGTGTGTCTTCATTGGAAATAAATTCATTTGTTTCCATGGCCTCTCCTAGCACCTGCAATACACAACAATGATAACAATTTTTATTAAAGTCATCTATGGAATTGTTATAGTCTTATTTCTTATTCCATTGTTTCAACCATTCTATTTTTCATGTTAGCTATTTGCATTTTCAATTATGAAATTCTCCACCATTGTTGTGACACTCTTATGATAATGATTGAACCCGAGTTGAAGTCTTAACTTTTCCTGCAGATCTACACTTCTGATTATTAGGGTCATATCTATTGAATTTTGGATATATACTAGTTTTTAACATGGATATCAAGTTGCCTATCTAGTTTGAATGTACATTAGGAACATAGCGTTGTTTGAATCCTATGGAGATTTCAATATTTAGCGAACATTAGATGTTGAACATATTATACTACCATGTCATACATGTGAAGCATATTTAATATATGTTAGATGATCTAAATTACACCTTTGCATTAATATTAATACACAAATAATATTTTTTTCTTATTGGAAAAAAAACACTATGGCATTTCCAACCTAAGTCAATAATGACTAAAAGAATTATTGCATAAATAAATAAATCCTAAAATGATGCCTAAGTGATCTATTCCTCCCAAAGAGACAGGAGTAAAGTATAAATGGTACAACTATGGGCACTACAATGTAAACAACACATGTTCAAACCTTTACAGGGGTAGAGCCTCTATGCACTGTGCATGAGGGAAGGTGTTTGATATCTTATAGTTGGTTTCCCTTCATCACCAAAGTGGATTAGGTTATGAGTGGATTGGCAAAGCAACCCTTATTTGTTCCTTTTAGTTTTTGAGAAATCTCAAGTTCAACTAGTGCTAGTAAATCTTCTGTTCTCCTAAGATATAGGCTTCCCAGATCAAAGTACTGGTTACCGGGGGTTGTGGGTTTCTCTATTGAAGGCATTGAACCTTGCCAATAGAGCCAAAAAGAATAGACAGAATAGGATGTCTTATATACGTATTAACAACTGAATCGGAATTGGGAGGATGAAATAAGAAAGAAAAGAATAGACAAAACAATATATATATATATATATATATATATATATATATATATATATATATATATATATATATATATATATATATATATATATATATATGTTTATACGTATTATTAACAAATGAACTTTAGAAAGAGTTCTTTCTGAGGCGGCTATAGCAGGAGGCTTGGATGCGTGAGAGAGTTAACCACTCTTACCTGGATGCTCGGATGCCGGTAGTAGTGCATCGATACCATATCTTTATGCGTGTGTGAAATCTCCCGCTTCTTAATTAGTGGGCGGATCATTTGGTTACTCAACTGCAACAGGATAGGGGTTGGATGGTGTAGTTTCACTGGCCTCAACTGCTTCTTCATTAGCTGGTAATCGTGCTCCAGAAAACCCCGATCCGCCCCTCATTTCCATGTTCAATGGCCTGACCAGAGCGTTCACTCCAGAAAACCCCGATCCGCCCCTCATTTCCTTGTTCAATGGGCTGACCAGACCGTTCACTCTAGAAAACCCCGATCCGCTCCAGGAAACCCCGATTTCGAATAGGATAGAAAGCGGAAGGAGGGGAATTGGGAGGATAACCCGAAAAAGAGGCGGCGGGAATGAAAAAAAAGCCAGTGCTGGAACCTATGGATCTCACTCCCATGTTTGATGTGCTGATCATAGATCATTCGCACACGAAAACCCCGATTCGCTCCAGAAAACTTAGTAGATCATTCGCGGCAGGAAACTCCGATTCGCTCCAGAAAACCTCGATTTCGAACAGGAAAAAAGGCGGAAGGAGGGGAATTGGGAGGATAACCAGAAAAAACGCGGTGGGAACGAAAAAGGGCCAGCACTGGAACCTATGGATCTCCTCCATCTTCAATATGCTGACCATAGAACATTCGCTCTGGGAAAACCCTGATTTGGAATAGGAAAAAAGGTGGAAGGAGGGGACTTGGGAGGATTACCAAAAACAGAAAAGGACGCGATGGGAACGAAAAAGGGCCAGCAATACCAGATCATCGTTAGATTGAAGTTATTGAAGCTATTGGTGGCAGGAGAGAAGGAAAGTGCACGGGTCAGGGAGGCAGTGGGATATGTTCCCTTGTTCAGGTATAACTGATTCTATTCTTGAAACAGAAGCAGACATTTCAATCGATTTTGTAGACTGCAAGAATGTGTTCTCTCATCAAGATATGTATGATTTTGTTCCAGATAAAAGATGGATTGTCTCAGTAATGATAGTATTGATGTGTTGTTCCCTCTGATGTAATGACTGGTTACAAAGTTTGTAGGTTTTTTTACATGACTCTCGCCACAGGAAGTCTCTCGCTCTAAATCTTTATTGTTCTTAAGGGACCTTGTTATTGCTCTCAGTTACAGTCTCCCATCTCTTGTATACTACATTGTACACTGTTCATCCATTCATCAATGGTCACATTGACATAGAGACATTGTTCCTTTGCGACATAGTAGGCTTCACTGCACATATGTGTCTCACTATCCTCTGTATATATATAGATGTGTCTTTGGCTCTACACATAGATGTTCCAACATGAAAAAGTGCACCTTGTGATCTTCCTATCAACTTCTTTTCCTTCACTGTACCACATGGCATCCTTTCTGCCATCTGACTACTGTTCCTACCTTGCTACTTAGACAATCAGAGGTACTTGTTGAATGGTGGGTCCTCCTTCTAGGGGATGCATTCTCCTTGAGTTGCTTTGTCTGCAATTTCGGCTTGGCTTGTGTTTCTTATATAAGGCATCCTGTTCAGCATGTTGAGTGTATTAGGGTGGAGCTAGACTCCATGACCACTCATGCAAAAAGTGGGCCCTTATGGGAGTGCAAGACTCTTGGCAAAACTTATCACTTTGTGACAATTAAATTCGTGTGTTCTTCCCTTGGCCTGAGAGTCAATTTGGTGGTATGGTGACAAAAGAGGATAATTACTTTGAACAATGGGGATTTAATGACTTGGCTAGCACTTTGAGATGAAGATGTAACCATTTCAATGCTGGAAATCATTGGAAAGTAACCATCAACTGCTATTGCACTCATAAACTTGTTGGCTGCGCTGATAAACCTACTAGTTGCACTCACTACCTTACTGGTTGCATTTTATGTTCTACATCTGGAGAACAACATTTCATGTTTTACATGGCTTTTGTATCTGTGTTATTTTGGTTACCATTGCCTGTTCTACAACTGGAGGACAACTTTTTACGTTCTACATGGCTTTTTTGTCAGTGTTATTTTGGTTGCCATTGTTTAGGTGTTCAGGTTTTCTTCCCTCTTTTGTAAATTAGTGATAGGAGTTGCTTTTTCGTAATAGTAATCAGAGTTGCTTTCTCATATTAGTAATGTAAATGCCTAATAAATTTGAAGTTACAAATTTAGTGGAAGTAATTCATTTTTCTACTCCTAAAAGCTTGTGTTAAGAGTAAGAGGGCTATTAATGGGACATGCCACTATAGCAATAAGAATTGCAGTGATTGTGGATATGGATATCACAAAGATAATTGAGAATAGAGACTAAGAATGTCTATATGGATAACCCCCAGTCTCCCAATTTGCATTTATCTGTTCATCAACCATTCGTACAACTTAGGATTCATAAGAGGCGATGCATCATCTGCAAGGTACATCGCCCTAAACCAGTCTTATGGCCTGGCGAGAGAATATTGGTTAGGCCCTTGGGGTATTGTCCTTAGCAGAGAACATTGTCCTACTAGCTTAAAATATAAAAAATTTCCATAAACTTTGTCTTCCAATATTCAGCTGTCAAGTTTGGTCTTTCAGTAAAAAAGCTTCGGCATTTTTGATCATCAGCAAATAAAATTTAAAAAACAGGGTTCAACAGGGTTTTAGTGTTTCCATTCAATTTGTTTTATAATCTTTGACTTAATCCTCATTATTTGAATTAAGTTTGTTTACTATCAATCTTTGTTCCCTCCATTGGTCTTTGCCCGCTAGCAATTGAGAATAAATTAGTCATCCATATTCTCTCTTACGGCTAATGGCTGCATGCATGGAATTCACTATTACTGTGTTTTTAACCAACATACAATGTGATGACTCTATCACATTGTATTTATTTTTCATATCACGTTTGGGCCATTGCTACGTTAGCTGGTAAAGATAATTGTATCCATAGTTACCAGACTCAGCTGAGTTAACTTGGCTAGTCTGACTCTGCTGGGATCTAAATATGAGCAGATCAGACGGAGTTGAAGCTTAACTTGGTCAGAACTCAGGGTCTAACTCAGACTCAAACAAAACTTGAGAGTTATCTTAGGATCTGACTTGGGCTTGGCAAGAATCAGGTAAAACTTGACAACTAGAAAATAAAAGTTTTGTCCAAGTTATTTTCTTTTGCCCAACTTTCCTGAATTATGTCTTAAGTCTTGCCTGATTTTAAGTCAAACCTTGATTCTTTGTCCATGCTGAGTTGCACATAATGCTTTATAGAAACAGTTTCCTTAATGCTATTTTATAGAGACATATAATTGAGTTCAGGATCAGCTGATGCTTCCTTCACTTTGTTTAATGAGGTTGTTTGTATTTCCAGAATCTCTTTTAGGAAGTAGCTATTCCCTGAATATGAAGTTATGCATTATTTCTCAGTTCTCAGTTTTCTTTTTTGTTATGGATAAAAGATGTAGTGAGCATGCTATGCCAAGTTTATTCATAGAGATTAGTAATGAAAATCCAAATACAGCATATAGAAGATTAGGTTGACAATGGATGGTTGATTGGCTCCAAAGATACTATAATTATATTTTCCTTTCCAGTGATCACTTTGTTGGTGGATTTTTTTGGTATTTTTCACTTGTCCATGCTTCAGTCCTGTGTTTCAAGCTTTGGAATATAATTTCCTTCATTCCATTGTTGCTCAAGTTCAACAGCTTTATTGCATCTAAGCTTCACTCACTTACACACAAACATAGGAAATGCATAGGAATTCGTTTCATTCAGAAACGGAACTAGAATAAAGAACAAAGGAAGAAAACATCTTTACTTATCAAAATTGTGCTGATTATTATTGCTAAGGCTTAATACCATCAAGAATGACTGTTGAATAGGACTACAACAAGAGAATGGAAAGCAAAATTTGGGAATTTTACTTCCATGAGGAGTGACTTATGCATAAAACAAAATTTGGTCGTTCTCATTATTTACTACTTACAATCACAGTATTCCCTTTCTCCCCATCTCGATGCTATATTTAATGGAATTTGATATTGTTTTTATGTTGATCTTGAACAACACCATAGGTTGACTGATTCGAATTTGGAAAAAAGTATGAAAGGTATAGCCAAAATTATGCTAGCAAATCTAGGTCCAACATCTATAGTGTTCTGGGATATAAAAGCGAACACGAATTCATTCTTTTATTTTTTAAACAAGAACAATTTATGTTTATATTATGAAAGATAGTTTACATACTGTGAAGTCTTGTTTAGAGGCAAAACATACTTAGAGTGACACTTAGCTACATAAACAGCTGCATTGAAACCGACTTCCTGAGACAGTCATCCTTATAGTTTGTAATTTCTCAATACTGCTTTGCCGTGATTGACAAAACTATTCACCACTTGTTAATATGTCGAAGTATATCTTTGTCTGCCTTACAGGAACCCCCAACAGGGTATCCTCCAGAGGAGTGTCATTTGGAGTAGAGTAAGAAGTGCTTGAATCAAAGCCTTCGCTCCACTATGATGGGAGGTACTTCCTTGAAAGCTGACCATAGATTCTAGCATATTGGGATAAGAAAACAGAGTTATTCGATGGAACTTTTCTGTTGCATAATCTCTGTACAGAGGCCTCTTGAAATTGGGATTTCGTCTCTTGAAGTTGAGAGCCTTTTGAAGCTAGGATTTGGTCTCTTGAAGTTGAGAGCCTTTTGAATCTGGGATTTGGTCTTGTGAAGTTGCTTTGTAGGGAGTGAGAACTTCAATAGTTGTTGGTCTCACTTGCAAGGAATTAATGCTGGAAGCCAATCCTTCACAGAGAGTTGAGAACAGAGGAAGCACGGAGAGAAGGAAAGCGTTCCCAATATAGCCTGCTAGCTCAGTCATAATGTCATATGTTGAAGCAAGGACACCACACCTCTTCCAGCTCCTTGTTTTTTGTGTTTCATTTTCATGGAAAATTCGGACATGTTTATATTTTTTTCCAATACAAGGTGCTTTCCCTCCCAAACGTGGAATTTCCTTAGAGTCTCTCTAAATCTGTTTATGTTTCTTTCTATCTCGACATTCAAAGAACTTGAAATTCCCATTTATGAAGCTACTACTACTTGTCAGTCTCTAAGTACTGTTAGATCTTCTGAGGTGTTCTTTTGTAAGTTTTAATATAAGTATTCCTTTTGAGTGATGCCAAGGATTCTACATAGTTGTTGGTTGCTACTCCAATGTCCCAAGTTAAATTTTCAAATAATCTTCCTTTTGTTGTTAAGATTATCCATGCCATGAACGAATGGCTTGGATCTCCTTTTGATGTTCATCAAAGAGCATTGTTAAAATCTTCACATCCAATCATTAATATAATCAAATTTGCAGGAGATTACTTAAATGGGATTACATTCATGTACTTTTTTCGGTGATGGTTTCCCTCCCTTTCTCTTCCCAATTTGCCAAATCATAACTATTCTTCCAACCTTTTTCTTGTTGGCTTAATTCACTCTGCCTAATTTTTGAATTTTTCTAATCAAGTTGGCATTGATTCTTTAGACGTATTGGGAATATACCTATTTTCATTGAATATCTTGTCATTTTGATCAGCTGTATCTTCGAAAGAGAATAATATTCCAAATTACCTTTATAATTGGCTTGTTTTTGAATCCTTCAAGCAATAAAAGAAACCAGTTACTGAACAGTTCTTCTTTAGAAGATGCTGTAATAGAGGAGGGGAGACTCATTTCTATAACAGAAGAACGTAGGAAAGGGGGTTTCGTTGTTTACAAAACAATAGTCACATCTTGAAGGATCATTGATTCCTTGTTTCACCAGGTTCTCCTCTGTTAAAAGTGTCTCATTTGGCCAGACATTAAAAGTCAAGTTTGGAGATGGAATAGCTCAATTCGATCTTGTTTCATTTGATTTCTAGAGAGAGGAAGGATCCGCTCCTTCCAAGAAGTTTGAGGTATCCTTCTTTAATAATCTATTTTCTTGATTAGGTGCCCTGTTTTACTTATTCCTTTCTTATTGGAGCTTTCCCATCCGGGACTTGGGTCGAAGTTTGAGGTATCCTTCTTTAACAATCTATTTTCTTGATTGGGTGCCCTGTTTTACTTATTCCTTTCTTATTGGAGCTTTCCCATCCAGGACTTGGGTCAGAAAGGTCCAAAGGGTGTTCAGAGTATTAAGAAGGGAAATGGGATAGATCCACTTCGTTTAAAGGGGAAGAATGTGAATCAGCCTAGGAGGATATATGTGCCAAAAATGAAGGATTGTTAACTTTAGACCATCTTCTAAATGGAGAGAATTCCAGATTTGATATTTGAAGGGTTTCCAAGGACACGGTTTTCGAAATATTTCCACAAGAGGCATCCTTTGGCTGTAAAGTTAGATAGTTGTATATTTATAATTTATTTCAAGCTCATGGCCTAGCTAGACACTAAAATGATGTATGAGACCCACTTGTTTGTGAGACAAAAAACCCTCTCCACATAACATTTGCATTATTTAATTTATAATAGTGTATATCTAGACTAACTCTGGTTGTGCCGTTTTCATTGTTTAATTTACAGTGGTATACATACCGTAGCTTTCTAGAATAACTCCTATTGTACTTGTATTTATGTTTGCTAATGGTGTCCCATGCAAAGCTTTCTAGAATATCTCCTATTGTACTTGTATTTATGTTTGCTAATGGTGTCCCATGCAAATCTCCTGTTACATTTTAGTAAAAACAATGTTCACATATTTGTGTGGAGATGATGCTAGGTACCAATTCTGACTTCTTAATCAAAGGGATACTTTCATACTTCCTAAATGCTTCCAACACATTATATTATCGTGCAAAGTTGTTGTTTATTGTTGACAACTATTTGTGCAATGCATTTCCATTTAAAAAAACAACAAAACAGAACTCACAAAACCTTCATTGAATTCACATGCATATGATGGGCATAGAGCCGTCACATGCATTTCATAACATATAGTTTGAGTGGGATGTACTAATTATAAGTAGCGTCTTTTATCTTGTAATCCAAACGATAAAGTTTCATAATGTAATGACATATCAACCTTCGACTTACTGGCTGCCATTATAACACCAATGGTATATCCAACAATGCAAAAACTGGATATACCAATAATTTATGACTTAGCAAGGGTTGAGATGTCCTTTGTAGTGAGGGTGCCTAACCTTCTAGCCTTATCACAACAGGCAAAACATGCCCCTTGGAATTGAACCTGGGTGGATAGGAGAACAAACTATGCTCCCAACCACTTGAGCTACTAAGACAAGACAATAACCTTTGTGGTTATTGATTGGCACGGATGGACATGACAAAAGGTTGATAGCTAAAAATAGTTAGTTTATAGGTACCCTTGTTGATGGCAAGGTGCACCATGGACATGTCTATTGCCATTTGTCAAACTTGGCACATTGCAAATTTGTGTAGCTCCCATTAGTTAGGCCTACTAAGAGAAGCTCGGAAGGGAACTTGGTGATTTGCAAGTATGACGCATGATGAACAAGATTGGCATAAAGAACTTGATTAGATTTTATAGACTTGTGATCCTAGGATACATGTAGATTCCAAGAGTTGGGGATTTGCTATTTTAGGGTTGCAATGGATGGGTAGAAGTGCCCTAAGGCGTAAGCATCCGAGAGTACAATTGTACAATGCACTAGTTGGGTTCACATTCATTTGGCACACATCCACTAGATGAACTTCTTATGTGCACCATTGCTAAGCACACTTGGGTGTGATGGGCACATTTGTTGGGTGTGTGGCATCTCGGGCCCAACGTGATAAAGATGTTTGATAGTTGATGGAACAAGAATGAAGTGGGAAAATGCACCATTGGCCACACATTCGTCAGGCACACATCAACTGGACACACTTGTTGGGTGTACCTTTGTTGGTTGTGCTTGGGCACCTTCAGCACAGCAGCATTGGATGTCAGATAGTGGATGGACAAGAAGGGGCAGAGACTAATAGGCACACATATGTTAGACATGCTTACTGGGTGCACCCTTAGGCACCATTGGCTACACATTCGTCAGGCACACATCAACTGGACACACTTGTTGGGTGTACCTTTGTTGGTTGTGCTTGGGCACCTTCTACACAACACCATTGGATGTCAGATAGTGGATGGACAAGAAGGGGTAGAGACTAATAGGCACACATATGTTAGACATGCTTACTGGGTGCACCCTTGCCATGTGTGCTTGGGTGCCTTGGGCACACTTGTTAGGTGTGTTGTGACTTAAGCACAACACCATTAGATGTTGGAAAATTTGAAATCAAGTAATGAAGGGGGTTAAATGCATCATTGATCATAGAAGTTGGTGATGTGGACACTTGAGTCCACTTAAGCATAGAGAGGTTTGTAATATGCCAAAGAAGGATGCAAGTGTGAGACAAGTCTTGTATAAGTAGTGGACACCTCAAAGTTGCTAAGGCATCATCCATTGATCATTCACCAAGAGTGTAAATGAGCTCGATTATCGTGCTAAGTTCAAGGTTGGCATGGTAGGGTGAAACTGCACTAACTGAGTGAGAAGAAAAAGAAGACAAGAATTACAAGAGGCAATCTTTCAATTTTTTAAAGGGTTTGGATTGCGAAAGTCTATTGGGTAGTAGTTAAGGCAATACTTTCTTTGACTCATTGTATATCTAGAATAAAGTTGCAATTATGTTGTTATATATCTGTGACATTTTTTATATGATAACAATAAGGCACTTGCCTTGGATGGTACCTCTACTTTGTGTGTTGTTATAATATGTTTACTTGAATGAATGTTATGTTCCTTGCAATGTATTTTGTTGGTTAAGTGTTAAGTATTGTTGGGATGTTTTAAAGGTTGTGGTGGGACATGTGCCTATTGTTTAATGAATTTGATTAAGTTGGATTCATTTGCATTTGATACATTGTAGCTTACAGTAGAGTTATGAGTAGACCTCAAGTTAAAGTGTGTAGTGTGGTTGTTGTAGGTGTATGTTGGCCAACCGACTGTGGTTGAGTAAAACTAGTGTCACACAACCTCAAGAGTCAAAACAGGCTTGGGGAAACTTAGGTTCTTGTAGAAAAATTCTAGCAAACTGTAGGTTCATGACAAATCGTATCAAAGCAGTGCAAATGTTCATTATGTTTGACCAAACTTGAGGCAAATTAGTAGGTTTGGGGACAAAATCAACCACAAGAGTGACTTAAAGGTTGGAACAAAAACTTTGTTCCTTTTTTAATCAAGCAATCAAGACTACATTTTTGCACAAAAGTTGAATACTTCAACCTCTCTTAACCATGACTTAGAAGGGCGCTTCAAGCTTCGGTGGCAAGTTAAGCAGGTTGACAAAAGTAGGCTGAGGTAGTAAAGTAGATTGAGTCTTTGAGACTTCGGGTAGATTCTTTGCCCATACCTATATGCAGATGGATGGTGCAAAAGAAGAGTATGTGATGACAATGAAGCAATTGAAATTGCCCAAATCTAGTGTTAAGAATGTTGTTTGTTTCCTTTATTATCAGAATCATTTTGCTATTGATTTTCCTTTGAAGAAGATGTTGGAAGACTTGGAAGTACTCCAAGTGCAAAAAATTTAGAAGATAAAAACAACAGTGTTGGGAGGAGCCCAAGTGTACCAAACTTCAAAGGCATAGGTTCTTGATAGGCAAATTTAGGGTAGTAGTTTGGTAGGCAAGTGTACCAAACTTTTGCATGTAGTTTAATATATTTGTGTTAATTAATTCCATAAATTCAACTTAACAAGTTATATTTGTGTTGATGGGTTGAATTTGTTGTTTGGATGGACTCTATGGTATGTAATCTTAGTTGGATTGCCAATATACTTTTAAACCATATTTTCATTTTATTTTTTAGTACTATTAGATATTATATCTTACCTCATTTTATGGTTAACATTGTATAACAAAAACATGCGTTGTGTTATGTAATTAATACTAACATGTAATATTGATTTTTTTTGTCAGAATGCTATAGGTAATGATTGCCAAGACGATGATCCAAATTATGTTCAACATATATCAAGAGATGATGAGGATGAGGATGAGGATGATGGTGGTGAAGGAGGAGATGATGATGATAGTTGCGGTGTTGGTGATGATGTGGATCAGAGTAATGAGGATGGTCAACATGATTATGAGGATGATCTTGGTGGTGGTAGCTAGGCATGCACATGCATTGTTTTTTATGAAGAAATTATTGTGTAGAATGACATTGTTATGTTTAGATGGGTGTTGTGAATTTACCCTATATCAATGAGACATTTTGATTTTGTAATCATACGATGAGTTTGATTTATGTATGTTGTTAATTTATCGTAGAATAACGATATTCATGAAATATTTTGATTTGTTAATCATATTTGAATTTTAGTTGTTTTGATTAAAAATAATACTGATTTTATTAGTATTATGTTGCTATTTTATACATGTTTTGAAAATTGTTAATGGCACATTGTTATTTTTTTGGATGGATGTTGTCAATTTCTCTTAAATTTCTTTACAAATGATTTTGAATTGTGATATCTGCTTTAATGATATTTAGAAACTATCATATATTTCACTATGAATCTATAAAGGGGGTCATATATGTAAAGAAAAATATACTCTATATAAGAAGTCAAATGCGGATGTAACCATGGATGCAAAATTGAAAGTAAAATTGGATGTTAAACTAGGAATTAATACAAAATGCAAACAATTGACATACAAAGTGTTTTAAATTAGAAGTGAAAAATTGTGCAATAGTTGACACAAAGAAGGGAACAAAACATGGCATACAAAAGGATATCAAATTGGGCAAAAACAAGGACACATAAATGGGCACCAAATTAGATGCAAAAAAAGACAACAACTAGATGTAAAATAAGATGCAAAGTTGAGCGTTAAAAAGAAGCAAAAAATGTTACAAATTAATATGCCAAATGATGATGCAAATAATGGTGTAAATTTGGGATGCAAACTTGGGTGCAAAAAAGGAAAAAAAAAAGATGTAAGAAAAGACATAAAACAAGATGCAAAATGGGGCTGAAAAAAGGTGAAACCAAGGATGCCATATTGGATGTAAAAAATGATTCCTAATCACATGCAAATTTAGGCTCGAACTCAGACACAAAATTATATGCAAATGTGGACACAAAATGAGGCAAAAAAAGATGCAAATTTGGATGGTGAAAACGATGTAAAACTAGACACCAAAGAAATGCAAAATTGGATGAAAAAGTCGGTGTAAATAATGGTGCAACATTGGACACAAGTAGACAAAAAATGGTGCAAAAAGGGGCATAAAATAGCTTAAAATTGGATGCAAAACTTGGTGCAAAAACAAATACAAAATTAGACGTAAAAAATGGCTCTACATTGAATGTACCATTAGACACAAAATAAGATGCAAAGGTGGACACAACACATGACTCAACATAAGATGCAAATATAAATGCAAATTTGGATGCTCAAAATGATGTAACATTAGATGCAAGAGATGGTGTTAAAAATGATGCAAAATTGGATGAAACAAATGACGCAAAATATGGTGCAAAATGAGATGGGAAAAATGGAGACAAATCAAACGTAAATGTGGATGTAAAAAATGGTCCAAAAAAAGATGCAAAAATGGGCACAAAAATGGATGCAAAATTTGGTGCTAAATCAAATTCAACACATGGTGCAAAGATAGGCACCAAAGCTGGTGCAAAAATAGAAGCAAAAACTAGTGTAAGACTAGATACAAAACCTGGCGTAAGATTAGATGCAAAAACTGACACAAAATGGATGCATAAAAAGACGTTAAATTGGATTCAAAATACAGTGTAAACTTGATGCAAATGATGGTGCAAAAATGGAAGCAAAGAATGACACAAAATAGGAAGCAAAAGAGAATGAAAAATAGATGCAAAAAATGACACAAAACTAGAAGCAAAACCTGTCATAAAATAAGATGCAAATCTTGGTTCAAAATTTGACGCAATAAATGATGCATAGTTTGGTGTAAAAAATGATGCAAAATCTAGCGTGAAAAAGGATGCAAAATCAGGTGCAAAAAAGGACGCTTTAAAAATTGTACAATAGAGCCAGATTTAGCGCCAGGTTGCTCATCACAATTACAAAAAAAATGCACTAAAATCTGGCGCTAAATCTGGCGCAAATCGCTGGTTTTGTTGTAGTGAATGTTCGTCAAAACATTTATGCAGCACAACTGATTTTTAAATCAACGATATCTCCCTCATCCGGACTCCAATTCGGGCGATTTTTGTTTTGGAATTGGGCATTTTTTCACAAAAAATCTAGATCTGCGATTTGTTTCTTCAAAATTTTCACTAGAAGTTACAGATCTGATCTGCAAAATCTCCGCCCCAAAAAATTTCCTCAAAACAAAAAAAATAATCTGCTTTTCCCAAGAAAGTTCTCTGATACCACTTGTAATAGATATGACATGTAATATATGAAGTAATGCCAATATACCCAATAATTGTAAACAAACACAAAATATAGAAATGCTTCTTTATTAATATCAAACCCTTCAGGTAGGGAAACACCATACAATCAGTCCTTAAGGAAGGAGAAAACTCCACAAGCCATATGCTTGTTCATACATTATTCCTTACATCTCCCAATGGGTTGTCTCTAGCCTCTATATATTATTCATACATACAATACCATGGGCCATTACCATTGTTCTCTCAATACCATATATCTAATACCACGGGCTTACCTTATAACTATGGCCCATATCATTATTACATTATTTCCTTGGGTACCTCCCTCTGTATCCCATACTATCCCCCCTAGGTATGCTAAAAAAGACATGTAGCAAATGTCACAACAAGTGGCCAAGAATAAGGAGAAGACGAGTTATGTTGCAACATCTAAGTTAGACACAAAAGAGGAAGAAAGGGGGAAGCTGGAACCCTAGTCAACCTTGCCCCTAGTATATGACTTCCTTTTTGCGGTTGTTGTGGCACCAGACCTTGCTGGTGTCATAGATGGTGTTGGTTCAAAGGTTGGTGGCGGTGGATTGTTATGCACATGTTCATGTCATAAGGCCTACTAGAGAATCTTCAGGTGCTTACTTGTCGATCATAGTATCTTCGAGCTTTATTTTATTGTTGGTTAAATCTTCTTCCAGAGCTTCTAGGGTGGTTTTGTGATTCAGTGAGGCATGTCAGAGCATCTCTAACTTTTACTTACCATTATGAATATTTCCAACATTGTTTTCTTACCGGTTAGAGTATCTTCTAGAGCTACTTGGGTGTCTTTAGGGTTTTTGCTCGGAAATGTCTATGACCCATTTGGGTCTATGGATGTGCCTTGCTCCTTTTCTTCTGCTTTTAGATTTTTGTTGCGGCTTCTTGACCCACATTGTAATGATTGGTCACCCATTGTTTGGACTAAAATTGATTCTCCCTAGACTAACACTAGAAAGGAAGCTGAATAAGTCAGGTCGGGATTTGAACCCCGACCCTTGCAAACATACACAATACATTTCGCTTGAAAGATAATTGTAACTGTTTAAAACTAATAGATTAACAATGAACTTCAATAAAACCCCCTCACAAATATGCAATCTGCCTATCACCCTTAAGGGTCGGCATTGTTAAAAACGTAATTGGTTAAGTATGCTAACATCACAATAGTGTCCATATAGATCCGCTATTGGAGCCAAGACCTCAAAACACGAAAGAACTCTTTTACGAAAACGTTAAGAAAACTCAAGTACCTAGAGGGGACTTTAGCATGCTCAGAGGACTGAGCAAGAGCTCCCACCAGCATTTTGTGCAAGACACTAACACACGCAACACCCCCCATCCCAGCTGGGAGGAGTAACCCAAATTAAAAAGTGAATAATGAAAAACCAAAATTGTAAAGAAGGGATTGCATCTTGAGTCAAAGGAAACCAAAGAACATCGACAATTACCTGTTTTGGAGACACTTGTGCAAACCCTCGTCACTGCAAAGTATCGAACCGGAGGCCAATACGCCTTCCAAGAAGACTAGAGACAATTAAGGGTCATGGTATGACAACAACAGAAAAAAGTTCAGATTACAAAACAAAAGAACTTTTAAACATTACTTGATCGGTGACTTTGGTGCAAGCCCTTGTTGTTGTAGAGTGCTGAGCCAGAGGCCGATATGGCTGCCATGGAGGCCAAAGACAATTAGGAATCATGGAATGACAACAAAGAACCAGTTTTACAATACAAACCACACTAGCTATGAGCAACAGATCTGTGAGCACCTCGGTATGGAGAAAACCCTTCTGAGCACGCGGTTTCCATCTCCAGGAAGGAAAAGAATGATGAATAACATCATTTTTTCCAAAGCATAGAACCCCCGAGGTTCCCTCCACCGTCTGATCCAAACAGCGAGCGGAGGCCGTTAATCTTGAACTAGTCCTAAGACCATCGACGGAGCGGTACGACCATGAAGACTCTAGAGAGGGGAAGCCTCCACCTAGGTTGATACGATAGCCAGAACATTAATGCAGCGTGGGAGAGCAAGTGGTAAGAGTTAATATCGCTCAGAAAGCTAGACAACTATTAAGTCCAGTTTTAAATGCTAAGGAGTTGGAAAAGTCTTTCATGTGTCAGAGGGACAAGTGGCTTGGTTAGAAAGTCGACTACCTTTTTTCAACTTGTAAATATAGTCATGGAAGGTATGTAAGGGTCGCAGTGGGTCATATTGAAAGGGGTTCACATTTTTAATGTATAAATCTTACAAATAACTAGAATCACTTTGGAAAAACATTTCATAGTTCTGTTAAAAATAGTAATTGTTCACATGGTAATAGTTTTGTATTTAATTTACAATACTTTACTTAATTTACCTTTTTTATTTATGTATATTTTAACTTGTGGATGTGTGACACTACCTGAAAAATAGGTCGTCAACAAACATCATACGGGTGAACTATCGAATTGGATATAAGTTAATTGAAATCATATAATACCAAAATTATATTTAATATATTCACGTCCACTGTAATGAAATTAGATTTTATTTCAAAATATAAAGTTTTGTGATATATTAGTATCAATTTCTTGGTATTGTTTTTTTAGCGTTTGAAGATTGCAAATCAAAGAGATTGAATTGAAAAAAAACTAAAAACAAGAAACTAATAATCCCATAAACTATTTTTAATCGGATAAACTTTAAAATATCATTTCATTTCATATATAATTCTAAATTTGTAAAAGACCCAAATGTGGAATATTATCTGGGATTGGGTACTGGATAGGTGTTACTAGTTTATAGCTATTGTATTAAGAATTTGGTCACCCTAGAGATTAAGGAGAGAACACCTATCATAATGGATGTTTCATGTTACCATAATAGAAAAAAGATTTGGAGCATCAGCAATGCCGTAGCTGTAAAATCGCAAGCAATCTTCGGCCATGATTATACATCCGTATATTGGTATCACACTTTTCAATTAAATAATGTGATTTTTTTTCCTTGGCGACGATGACAAAACTAGACCTTGGGCTTACACTATTTGTATAGTTTCTTGCTTCCTAATCTGTGGATCTTTTATTTAATAATTTTTTATTCTTATATTAACAATTTATTATACATGTTTCATTTTTTATATATATATATTTTAATTTTATTATATTACTTAAGAACAAGATACATTGCAATTAACTAAAGGTCACGTTTCAGCAGTAATTTATGAATTGATTTTAAAAAATTCTAACATTCATTTATTATAAAAATATTTATAATAATTTTGATATTTTTAAAATAATAATTTTATTAGTTTTATTTTAATAAGATTAATTTTCAAAAACTTTAATATTGAATTTATAAAAATAATAATGTAAATTTGTTATAAAATTATATATCTATACTTTTATATTTTTAAAACAATATTTTTAATAGTTTTATTGGCTCTATATTGATAAGGAAATTTATGAATGGATTTTAAAAAATTCTAACATCAAATTTCTAAAAATAATAATTTAAACTTATCATAAAATTATTTATCTATGATTTGGATATTTTTAAAATAGTAATTTATCTATGATTTGGATATGTTTAAAATAGTAATTTTAAAAATCTTATTGGTTCAACATTAAATTTGTTAAAAACAAATTTTATTTGTCTCTAATTTTAATATTTCTAAAATAATAATTTGAATTTGTTATAAAATTATATATTTATAATTTCAATAATGAATTAAAAGTCGAATTTTCTTAATTTTAATTAATTAAAAAAATTCTAAATTGATTTCTAAAAATTCAATCTATTTTTTTTAGAAATAATTTAAATATTAAAATAATTATTCTGAGGTGATTCAATAACTTTTACTAATTTTTTTTTTCTTCTTCTCATTTAATGGAAAACCTGTTTACTAAAATAGAATTTTTTAGTATATAGTAATGTTATTAATCAAATATATATTAAATATTAATTATGGATTTTGATTATATATATATTATTATTGATTTTTTGTGATGTAATTATTGTTTTTAATTGAAATTTGGAGATAATAAAGTAAAATTTTGTGTTTTTTTTTGGATATATTTTCTAGTTAAATTTGTCCATAATTTGGTAAGAATTGTTAGTTTTATTTGTAAAAGAATTTGTGTGGTAGAGATTTATGTATTAAATTTATTTTTGAAAATTTTAAACAACAAAATTTGTGATCTCACCAAAATGTATTTCATCTTATTTCTATAAAAAAAACCAAAACATATTATAATAATAATAAAAAAAACTAAATCATAATTATTAATTAGAACAAAATTCATTGATTAAAGCAATAACATTGTTACCACTTGGCTCTTGTTTTATTTTAATCATCATCGTATTTCTTTTATTGAAAATTTGTACATAAATCTCTATTTTTTTTTGTTACAAATATCAATAATATAATTAAGAATTAAAGATATTCACATATTTTCTTTATTTATTTTTAATAGTAATTTTCTTTCTCTAAACTATATTCACTACACGACTAATTAGTAAGCCCATATTAAAATTAATATGTAAATTTAAAACATAACTTTGAAACATGCCCGTGCTTATGTAACGTTCTCCCCATTCCCATTCTCGTCACCCCATACGTATTCGCACTAAGTTCGCACTAAGCCACGAATACTCCAACCCTGGGAATACTAGGTTCTCCAAGTCGAGAAGGCTAAGCGTATAATATTTCAGCCCAGGCCAATATAAATTAAATGATTAGCCAACAGGCAAATGAGTGATTGTTAGCCATCAAGCTCTCAGGGGTATCCAAGTTTGCATCTCGCTGTTATTCATTTACTACTTATTGCAGATGAAAGCTCCGTTGCTATTTAATTAATAAAAAGTAGACATGAATAATCGTTGTTATTTATGGGCCGTTTTAATGAAATAAACTAATAAAAAATGAATTATTAAATTATTTTTAATGTTGATATTAAATTATTGATATAGTGTTAATAAATATTAATGATGTTATTGTTAATTGGGATTGTCTTGGATGGTTGGAGGAAGGAATGGATCTTCTTCATTGAGGTTCAATTTATGCAAATGACATAAATAGATGTTGACATTATTAATTTAATTATATATAATTATTAGGTGGATGGTAGGGATTTAACCTCCATGGAATATTTTAGAATATTCATATTAGTATACACAAATCATACACCATATGTCGTTTTTACTCACACTCTCTCACCTGCCATGGATCCCACCAAGGATGCGAGGAGATGGTCACTATGCTGACCCAACTTCCAAGGCACCATTATGGAAACGGGATCAATTTTTTCACTTTTTTTCCCTCTTCCAAAATTCGAAGCAACTGCTAGCATTGCATCTATCTCATCAAGACCTTTCTGGTGACATAATTTTGCCTCATTCAGGTTTTGGAACCAAAAATTCTGGTCGATTAAAGTTTGGGCTATTAGGTCTGGTCACATCATCCTCACCTTCCACATGGAACCCATGTGACTCTCCTGTGACTACCAAAGTCATAGTCATCTCATCACTGCATGACAGCTTCGTCCTCGCTATCAGCTCGTTTATGACTTCCCATTACCTACGAGACCCAACATATATATTGTTGCATTACAATGCCACGATGTCTGTTACATAGGTACTAGGCCCGCAATGCCACCTCACCCTGGAAATAAAATCTTGAGGGATTTTCCTTGAGTTTCTCTTTGTAAAAGTCTAGGGTGCCTCACGCAGAACCTGTTGAGGTTATGTGTTAGTATCAACATTTAATCATATACTTAGCATAAAGGCTAAGCCTTTGCCTTCACTTATGCATAGGGTTATTGACATCACACAACTCCCCACCCCACTGAACAAGCCCCATGCATTCCATGTCAACCCAAGACTAAAATCTTGGGACTTTCTTCCATGCCCTCCTTCCAAACAACCTAGGGTCCAGGGTCTGGGGTGACATCACTAGTCCCAAAATGTTGTGGTGACATCTTCCTTTATCTCACCCTCCCCACATCAAGTGCCACATAATTATTTCTTCCACTTAAGGCTCTAGGCCCCTTGCAAATTGCATAATTTTCATCATATGGGAAATGTGGTGTTTACCATAGTCTTTTACCAAGCATTGACATTGGTCCCACTGCCACATCATTTAGGGATTTTAAATCCCTTGAGTTCTACCTGGGCCTCCCTTCGAAGCCATCAGGATGCCAAACCTTCAGAGTCCATCTAACAATGAGAAAATGTTTATGACACCAACAACCTAGATTGAGTCTAGAGGTCACCCGACCCCATAATACCATCTCGTACTTGGTATTGAATGCGAAGAATTTCCCCCCTTGTGCTCTATTTGAAACTCCCAGGGAGAAACCTCTTGGGTCATCAACGATTATACAATGCTTAGCCCTTAACGACTCAGATTCCTCCTACTTAAGCACTTAGTCGACATGCCTTATCACAAGGTTGAACGACGTTTAAGCCATTTCCTCTAGGGTTTCCTCCCTCCCGAACACACACACACACACACATATATATAGTTGTGAAACTCCTTTGGAGTTATCCCTCCTTATATTTCCGAGACTCAACCATGGCCATTAAACTAATATATATATATATATATATATATATATATATCCTATGCTATCTCTGCTAATATTTGTAATAAATAAGGCCAACTCAGCATGTAATAGGAAATTAAGAAACATAGCTATCCCTCTTGAGCTTCTTAGCGAATATTGGCCTATCGTGGCCATATATAAACACACACACACACACACAAACATATATACACACATATTTGTATATTTACAAATGTATCTCTCTTGAGCTTATAACATAGAATTTAAGTCATAATAACTAAATCCTTTTAGTCAAGCCACCATTTAGTTAACAGAGATGTGCCCATCTCACAAATTCATACCTTTTAGGTTGTCATTCCTTGTATATTGCACAACATTTAGCAATATTCATTCACACCTGAATTAACACTCCTCAATATTAACATGATCAATAAACCAACATATTAAACATATGCATGATATTCAAAATGTGGAGGCTTAAATAAACACTTATCTAATGAAGTGTGATTTGGAAATTGAGATTGAGACTTTAACTCTCCACCCAACCTTAGACAACCTACAACCACATTTACTTGTAGTGTTGATGAGTCCCATCAATAGGTACATTTTTAAGATTAATATCCCACCCTCCATCCTTAAAACAATCATTCTCTTGCATTAATTCACATTTTTTGTTATATTATGCTTAGTAAGAGGAGTAAAAGGTGTTTGTCATAATATGTGGCCTAATATGGTTTAATTGTAGGAAAATGAAGCATTTCTAAGGCTATTACTATGCAAGGGATTAATTGAGACAACTAGGATAGAATCTAGGGGATTTTTCCACCTCCTTAACTCCCTAAAATCGGCTTGGGATCACCATATCCTCTCGAACAAGCTCGAGTTCATTGGCATCTGGGTGACTCCTAGTCCAAGTAAAGATCAAGAAGGACAAGATCCACCATTTTCGAGATCAAGGAGGGAACCATTCGTACTTTCAACGAAGCTTCTTCATGTTCCATTTTGTATAAATAAACCAGAAGAAAATCTCATTATCAAAGTTTTTTTTTCAAATATGTGTAGCTATGGAGATCCAAGCCTGACATTGTTATTTTCAACTTTTATGTGATGTATTAGACCTGCACTTTTTGATAATGAGAAGTTGGATTTTAAGCTTCATATGAGCTAGTTTCATAGGGTTGAGACCCTTGGGCTTGGGCCCAACCTAGAGGCTTTGGTCCCTCTTCTTGTACTTATTTTTCTTCTTGATTTCAAGAATTTCATAGTTTCCTACATTTTAGTAAAAAATAACCTATAAAATCTTCTGGTTGGAGTCTCTACATCACCTCTGTTGTGGGAGAATGAGTGGAAGGATTCACAGCCACAACAAAAAATGGCTATGTTTATGATTTCTTGGAAACACATTAGTGTTAGTTGTCATGTTTTTCATTTTCTTTCTGTACTTTAGGAGTTATTTTAGTGATTAGATCAGTGGTATTGCATGAATTATATGTCATTTAAACTCAAATCATCTTTTCCACCATAAGTTATTTCATTTTGTAAATGATAAATGGACAAATGCATGTGATTTATTGTACGGTTGATTGATCTGCAAGGAAGGGCACCTTCACCACTTCCATCCTAATCTCTTTCATCTTCTCCTTCCACCTCCAAAATCTGTCCCAAAAACCCTGTTTTATAAGCTATTATGCCTAGGTCACTAAGAGCACTCTTCCTAGTGCAAGATAGGCCTCCGAGAGGTCTTGAGATTGGCTAGGGGCTCAAACAAAACTCCTTTCATTTTCTTTAACTACTATCCACCTCTTCATACCCTCAAGCCAATGTTTTCACCTTCAAAAACCATTCAGATGCCATCTTGTAGCATTACAAACCTTCCCATAGCATTACATGCCTCTTATAGCAATCACCTGTAGCAAACCTATAGAAGCGTTTTCTTTCATCAGTTTGACCCCCACTGCAACTTTGACTTAACATAGATACATCAATACCCACATCTATGATAACATGATCAAGGAAAGCTCCTAGGCCCTCTAAACCTTCATCTTCGTCACTGCAAAAACAAAGTAGATTTAGTTTCTTTATTATGCAAATAGGTTATTGATTTATGAGCAAGTGTGAGCTACGTAGATGGTACATGAAATTCTAATTGGTAGTTTGATGAATCATGCAAGACAAACTTGTTTCCTTTATGAAAGTAGATGAGGTAATTTGATGAATTATGCAAGATAACGTAGCTTTATTTCTGCAAGTAGGCATTAGAGAAACTTTCAGCCTAAAACTGATCTCCCAAGGAAAAATAATAAAATAATAGTTGAAATAATAAAATAAGAGATGAATTTTGGAGGGAAAATAAGAAAACTACTTTTTTTAATTGTATTTTTGGCTTATCTCCTTATAGTTTTACTCAAATTTCAAGTGTAGACACTCGTTGGATGTAGAATTAAATTTTGCATACAGTTCAACATGATTTTTTAATGTATATTCAATTTTTATCAATGTGATTCTTCTCAAAAGTATGCATGATGGGAACTCATTGGATGTGAATTTAATTTCATATCCAATGAGTGTTTACACTTGAAATTTGAGTAAACCTATAAGAAGATAAACCAAAAATACAATTAAAAAAGTAGTTTTTCTTCTTTTCCCTCCAAAATATTTACATGTACCTCTTTTTAAATTTAAAGGATTTTGATTGTTTTACATATTATGACATGGAAATTTCATGGGCACTTTTAGGCTAAAATTTCCTCCAATGTTAGCCTTTCTCCTTTCATGAATTGAGTAGGTAAGGATTTATAGGTTTAGTCAATGGCATTTCTATTTTCATAGCTAAAAGAAACTTAAAATTGTCCTTTTATCAATCTTTCATTCTAATTCAGTAGGAGGAAGGGTCTTTGAGAACTTTTTAATCTAATGTCATAACTGAGGGTGGAATGGGTGGAATCCTATTTGCTATGCATATAGCACTATCACCTCGAAGTTTGTATAAACCTCAGGTTGATAATTTGAGTTTAGGATCCCTTGGGAGTTGCAACATTCTTGGTGGAATACCAAGGCTCACCACTTTTTAGTGTCATTGTTGGGGAGGTGTCTAAGTAGATGTTTTTTTTGCTTAAGCATTGTTTTCTATTTTGAAAACAGATTTTGAAAAAGTAACATTAAAAAAATGTATTTCATGCCTTGTAGGAGTAGGGATATCAAGGAAAATTCTTACCAAGAAACTCCACACCCTCAAACAGTCAATCTTCGCTCTTCTTTGGTGACTCTCAGCTTCCCTCTTTGACTATAGGGGAGTTAGAAGACCCTCTAGCTGAGCAACCTAAAATTTTTGAAGAACATATTAGGGAAGAAGAAGAACCCAATTCACCTACCCAAAATATGATTGAAAATAGGGACAATGAGGTTTCCCTATCAGAGACACCAATGGAGAGGTTAGAATGAAGAATATAAGCTCTAATGCCCTTCCACACTTCCATGGTTGAACCTCAGAGGATCATGATACCTTTATGTTTGAATTTTTTGTTTTCTGTAGGACCTATAACTATGCCTCTGATGAGAAGAAGTTGAATTTATTCCCCTCTTCCCTTAAGGATTTAGCCTTGCGCTGGTCTATGGGTTTCCCTAAGGGTAGCATTACTACCTGGACCCAAATGCAACAAGCCTTCAGGAAAAAGTACAGGGACTACTGTAGGTCAAAAGAAACCAAGCAAGAAATCTTTAGGATGACCCTTGGACTTGATGAATCCTTAGAAGACTATGAGGAGAGATTTCAACTCAGTTATAGGAGGGCCAACTACAGCCTTGATCTTAAATCACTTAAACTAGTTCTTCTCCAAGGGATCAGGGAAGACATGTTGGAGACTCTCAACATACTTTTTGGGGGATATATCTATCATTTATCCTATGATGACATTAAGACTATGTTCAAGAATCACTCTAGGGCCGCTAGAAAGAAGGGTAGGGCTAGTCAAGGCTTCATCATTTCCTCTCCCTCCATAACATCCATTAAGAATGAGATAGGCAACATGCTGGAGGATTTCAAGAGTGAAATGATGCATAACTTTTCACTGCAAATGGATTCCATGAAAATCAAAAGAAAGGAGGAAGCAGAAAGGGCAGAAACTATTTTCTGCCCAAGATGCACCAAAAGACATCCTAGGAATGAGTGCCCCTTAAATTTCATAGAGGTATGCGTTGTAAAATGATTAATTTTGGTACACTGAAAATTAAAAAAAAAGTTCAATGAGAAATTTCCCATTTCCTTCTGGGCCAAATTGTGAGATATGTATTTATGATGCTTTCGAATGGTTTATTTTTATATATGATAATTTTATTTTAAATAATTTATTTTTATAGAAATATAATTATATATGTTTATGGAAATATTTATTTAAAATTAAAATTATATTATAAAAATTCGATCCTGATTGTAAACCAAGTCAGAAGGTAAAATCATATGGCCCACCCCACACTCAGCCATTTAAACCCACCTATTTTCCCATGCCTCAGATATGGGCACATTAATACAAGGGCTAAAAATAATTTTTGGACCCCCTAGCTCTTCTGACGAAAAACAGTTTTAATGAAAGACCCCAAACCTACGTGTCACCACCTTATAAATTTGCAACCCCCTTCCTAAACCACTTGCCACTACCCCCTCTACAAACCAAAAACTTTATTGTTTTGAGTTTTATAAATGTGAAACCCCCAAACCAAACTTCGCAGCCCCCTTCCTAAACCACTTACCACTACCCTCCTCTGCAAACCATAAAGTTTATTGTTTTGACTTTTATAAACCTAACTTCGCAGGGCCATTCCTAAACCACTTACCACTACCCCCCTCTGTAAACCATAAACTTTATTGTTTTGATTTTTATAAATGTGGCGGGAATGGAATTTTATGTGATTATGAAATAAATGCTTTATTGTTTTGACTTTTATAAATGTGGTGGCAATGGAATTTGATACGATTATGAAATAAATGCTATGTGGATGCGAGGCCAAATGCATAAGATAAGGTGAAACTACATTTTACAGGAAATTCATAGCTGGAAGACCAAGTGGGTGAAATAAATTTACAGGCATGGTTAAATCAATTTACAAAAATGGTTAAATCAGTTTACAGGTGTAAAATCACATTGTAGGTGAAAGTAAAAGAGTAAAGTGAAGACACTCTACCAATCACACAAATCAACACATGGTTTTGCAAAACCATCAAGTATTCTACAAGGGTAAAAGGAATTCACAGATATGAAATACATTTACAGAGGAAAGTGAAAAGGAGAAACAAGTCATGGATTTTAAAAACTACACATGGTTTTGTAAATCCATGGGAATGAAAAACAACACATGGTTTTGGGAATACATGATAAGGAAAGCAATGCATAATCGGTGGATGAATTATTCAACAAAATTTATTTAAACAGATATTTTCTGAAAATAGAAAAATATAAAATTCATTTACAAAATATTTGAAAATATTTATAAAATATTTCATTCCAAATATTTAATGAAATTTTTGAAGCATTGTCAAAAAATGACATAAAATCATTCCAAGAAGATCTTCAACAACAACATCTTAAACCCCATATTTTAAGGCACAAAATTATCAATTGAAGGACAAATGACAAAATCAACAACTCTAGATGGCATGGAGATATTAGCATTCATAAGGCATGCAACAACATAAGACCAACCATATTGATTTCTTTTCTGCAAATTTTCAGTAGTCATTCAACTAATTTCCAGATATCAAGGCACAATATTTTCAAACTGTTCCAAATTTCTGGCAGAGTATCTAGGGATTTTTTATTTTTAGTATATTCTTTATAATATTATTCTAGAGATATTTGTAACAAATCTTGATATTTTAAATCAAGATATTTTGTAATACTTGTATAAATAATTCATCAATTGAGATGGAAGGTGTGGGATTTTGATGTCAAGGCTTTTCACTTTGTAATAGCTTCTATTATAGTATTTCTAATGAAAGCCTTTTGGCTCCAGTTTGACAGAATTTTGTGTTTTCTAGTATGTCTTTCTAGTGTTTCATATCTTATTTCTACACATCTTCAAAGCATTTATATGAAGGTGTGGGTAAGTGTAGATTAAGTCTTAATCTCTCTGAAATCCCCTGCAAATTAATAGCCATGAAAAGATATTAGCTTATTAGACTATCTGTCCGAAATAGCTTCTCTTAGAATTGGTTTTAGTTTGGCCTTCATTTTCCTTTCAACATATTTTGTTGAGTTGTACAATTCTTCTACACACATCTAAATTTCCCTAGTTGTTAAAAAGTCTCTCTGATTGCTTAGTTATTAAGAATCTCCTTACATTATTCTATCATAATCCTTGAAAAGCTAAGTCATTATGTCAGATTGGAAGCTGACACTTTGAGAAGGGACCTTGTGAGAGAGGAATTTAATCATAAATATGGATTGTCATTGATCACCAACCACCCCCAATTAAAAGCATAAATCTAGCTATTGTGCTTCAAAGGTTGTTGTCCAATGACAGGTGAACAAAACTAAACAAAGCCTCGTAACCACTCAGGGAGACCTCTCTGGTTCAATGGCCATCTTAAACGTAAAGGTTGGTTGAGTTGGTTTCCTAGCGTAGTTTTTGCAACCAAGGATTTCCTATGGGAAACAGGTACAACATCTAGCATCATTTTCAAGGAGCGAAGTAACAAAGATATCTTTCTCCAGGGAACGATAAAGATTAGATATATTCATTGCTAGTGAACAAGGAGTAGGCATTTATTATTGGTTGCATTTCCTTCACCTTGCGACTCCACTTTGTCATATGTTGATTCCATTGGGTAACTGATCCCACTGTTTCGAAATTTCAGCTACCTTTACTTCTATGCAAGGTTCATTGATACTTGCAATCAACATTATATGTCTCTCCCTCTCAGCCATGGTCAGAAATCTAAAATGTCTACAAAGGATGCAACTTTTAAAGTACACCTGCGAGTATAAGTTTCCCATGGGATTTCATGTTCATATTGTATGTATTCTTCATATTTTTTGTTCTTGGCAACGTGGTTTGTCAATAAATCCACTCCACACTTAGTTACATTGGAAAGAATATTACACCTAACAGTGTAAAGTTTTTCAGTTTAGTGAGATAGAGGTTTGGGTATTGAATAAATATTCTGAGTTTGAGTTTGCAGTAGATCATCATGTTCATTGTCTATGAGCGATGTCATTTGAAGAGTATACGATAGATCAACTTATATTTTCAGTCTCTAGAAATTTTCAGTTTTTAGATTTCAGTATGAAAGAGTATTCTAATTAGTGCAGGGATATGGTTTCATTTTATAGTTGTGGGTTGCAGTATGCAGTAGCAGAGTATTCAAATGACAACACTAATCTGTGGGGATTGGTTATATTTCTACATAAGATGGAAAATCAGTGGTTGATGGTTTTTTGGTATGAATCCATTGCCAACACTAATGGAAACTTGTTTATTAATTCTTTGCATCCCATAGGAGGGAGCAGTCCCAATTGTAGCTGATGTTGTAACATGATTAATTTTTGTACACTAAAAAAAAAAAAAAAAAATCAGTGAGATATTGGCGGGCCAAATGCTGAGATATATATTTATTATGCTTTCGAATGGTTTATTTTTACATATGATAATTTTTATTTTAAATAATTTATTTTTATAAAAATATAATTATATATTTTTATGGAAATATTTATTTAAAATTAAAATTATATTATAAAAATTTGATCCTAATTGCAAACCAAGTTAGAAGTTAAAAGCTTATAGCCCACCCCGCACTCAACCATTTAAACCTCCCTATTTTCCTATGCCTCGAGATATGAGCACATTAATCCAAGGGTTAAAAATATTTTTTGGACCCATAGCTCTTCCGACATTTAACAAGGGGAGGTCCAAAAAGCAATTTTGAAGGAAGACCCCAAACCTGCATGTCACCACCTTATAATTTCGTACCCCCTTCCTAAACCACTTACCACTACCCCCCTCAACAAATCATAATCTTTATTGTTTTGAATTTTATAACTGTGGCGGGAATGGCATTTGATACGATTATGAAATAAATGCTTTATTGTTTTGACTTTTATAAATTTGGCAGGAATGGAATTTGATGCCATTATGAAATAAATGCTATGTGGATGGGAGGCCGAATGCAAAAGATAAGGTGAAACTACATTTTACACGAAATTCATAGATGGCATACCAAGTGGGTGAAATAAATTTACAGGCATGGTTAAATCAATTTACAGAAATGGTGAAATCAGTTTACATGTGTAAAATCATGTTGTAGGTGAAGGTAAAAGAGTAAAGTGAAAACACTCTACGAACCACACAATTCAACACATGGTTTTGGAAAACCATCCAAGTATTCTACAAAGGTAAAAATCAACACATGGTTTTGCAAAACCATCCAAATATTCTACAAAGGTAAAAGGAATTCACATATATGAAATAAATTTACAGAGGAAAGTGAAAAGGAGAAACAAGCTGTGGATTTTAAGAACTACACATGGTTTTGGAAATCCATGGGAATGAAAAACAACACATGGTTTTGGGAATACATGATAAGGAAAACAAACCATAATGGGTCGATGAATTATTCAACAAAATTTATTGAAAGTGATAGATAGAAAAATATGAAATTCATTTATACAATATTTGAAAACATTTATAAACTATTTCATTCCAAATATTTTATGAAATTTGTGAATCATTATCAAAAAGTGACAGAAAATCTTCCAAGCATATCTTCAAACTCCATATTTTAAGGCACAAAATTATCAATTGAAGGACAAATGGAAGAATCAACAACTTTAGAGGGCATGGAGATATTAACATTAAGAAGGCATCTAGCAGCAGAAGACCAACCATATTGATTTCTTTTCTTCAAATTTCTAGCAGTCATTCAACTAATTTCCAGAAGGCAGAACACTTTCAAACTATTCCAAATTTCTGGCAGAGTATCCAGGTATTTTTTAATTTTTAGTATATTTTTTAGGATATTATTCCAGAGATATTTGTAACAAATTAAAACTTGTATAAATACTTCATCAATTGAGATGAAAGGTGTGGGCTTTTGATGCTAAGGCTCTTCACTTTGTAATAGCTTCTATTATAGTATTTATAATGAAAGCCTTCTGGCTCCAGTTTGATAGAATTTTGTGTTTTCTAGTATGTCTTTCTAGTGTTTCATATCTTATTTCTACACATGCCCAAGGAATATATATGAAGGTGTGGGTAAGTGTAGGATTAAGTCTTAATCTCTCTGAAATCCCCTGCAGATTAATATCCATTAAAAGATATTATCTTATTGGACTATCTGTCCGAAATATCTCCTTATAGAATTGGTTTCAATTTGGCCTTTAATTTCCTTTCAATATACTTTGTTGGGCTATACAAATCTTCTACACACATCTAAATTTCCCTAGTTGTTAAAAAGTCTGTCTAATTGCTTAATTATTAGGAATATCCTTACATTATTCTATCATAATCCTTGAAAATATAAGTCATTCTATCAGACTGGAACCTGAAACTTTTAGAAGGGACCCTGTGAGAGAGGCATTTAATTATAAATAGGGATTGTCATTGATCGCCACCCACCCCAAATTAAAAGCATAAATATGGCCATTGTGCTTCAAAGGTTGTTGTTCAGTGACAGGTGAACAACATTAAACAAAGCCTCGTAACCACTGAGGGAGACCCCTTTGGTTCAAGGGCCATCTTGAACCTAAAAGTTGGTTGAGTTGGTTTCCTGGTGTAGTTTTTGCAGCCAAGGACTGCCTACGGGAAAAGGTACAACCTCTGGCACCGTTTCCACGGAGCGAAGTAATGAATATACCTTTCTCCAGGGAATGATAAATATTAGATCTATTCCTTGCTGGTGAAAGGAGTAGGTATTTATTATTGGTTGCATTTCTTTCACTTGGTGACTCCACTTTGTCATATGGTTATTACATTGGGTAACGGATCCCACTGTTTCAAAATTTCAGCTGCCTTTACTTCTATGCAAGGTTCATATACTTGTATTCAACGGTATATGTCTCTCCCTCTCAGCCATGGTCAGAAATCTAAAATGTCTACAAAGGATGCAGCTTTTAAAGTACACTTGCAAGTATAACTCTCCCATGGGATTTCATGTTCATATTGTATATATTCTTTAGATTTTTTTGCTGCTCACAACGTGGTTTGTCAATAAATCCACTCCGCACTTGGTTACATTGGAAAGCAGATTACACCTAACAGTGTAAAGTTTTTCAGTTTAGTTAGATAGAGGTTTGGGTATTGAATAGATATTCTAAGTTTGAGTATGCAATAGATCAATGTGTTCATTGTTTATGAGTGATGTGATTTGAAGAGTATATGATAGATCAACTTATATTTTTAGTCTCTAGAAATTTTAAGTTTTTAGTTTTTAGTATGAAAGAGTATCCAAATTAGTGCAAGCATATGGTTTCATTTTACAATTGCAGGTTGCAGTATGCAGTAGCAGAGTATTCAAATGAAAACACTGATTCATGGGGATTGGTTATATTTCTACATAAGATGGAAAATAAATGGTTGATGGTTTTTTGGTATGACTTCATGCCTAACACTAAAGGAAACTGATCTACTAATTCTCTACATCCCATAGGGGGAAACAGTGCCCATTGGAGCCGATGTTGTAACATGATTAATTTTGGTACACTGAAAATTAAAAAAAAAATCAATCAGTGAGAAATTACCCATTTCCTTTCGGGCCAAACACTGAGATATATATTTATTATGCTTTCGAATAGTTTATTTTTATATATGATAATTTTTATTTTAAATAATTTATTTTTATAAAAATATAATTATATATTTTTATGAAAATATTTATTTAAATTAAAATTATATTATAAAAACTTGATCCTAATTGCAAACCAAGTCAGAAGGTAAAAGCTTATGGACCACCCCACACTCAATAATTTAAACCCCTTATTTTCCCATGCCTCAAGATACGGGCACATTAATCCAAGGGTTAAAAATATTTTTTGGACCCCCAGCTCCTCCGGAATTTAACTAAGGGGGCATCTGAAAAGCAGTTTTAAAGGAAGACCCAAAACCTACGTGTCACCACCTTATAACTTTGTACCCCCTTCCTAAACCACTTACCACTACCCCCTCCGCAAACCATAAACATAAACTTTATTGTTTTGACTTTTATAAATGTGGCGGGAATGGAATTTGATAGGATTATGAAATAAATGATTTATTGAATACTATATGGGAATGGAATTTGATAGGATTATGAAATAAATTCTTTATTGAATACTATGTGGATAGGAGGCTGAATGCAAAAGATAAGGTGAAACTACATTTTACAGGAAATTCAGAGATGGCAGACAAGGTGGGTGAAATAAATTTATAGGCATGGTTGAATCAATTTACAGAAATGGTGAAATTAGTTTACATGTGTAAAATCATGTTGCAGGTGAAAGTAAAAGAGTAAAGTGAAAACACTCTACCAACCGCACAAATCAACACATGGTTTTGCAAAACCATCCAAGTATTCTACAAAGGTAAAAATCAACACATGGTTTTGCAAAACCATCAAAGTATTTTACAAAGGTAAAAGGAATTCACATATATGAAATAAATTTACAGAAGAAAGTGAAAAGGAGAAACAAGTCATGGATTTTAAAAACTACACATGGTTTTGTAAATCCATGGGAATGAAAAACAACACATGATTTTGGGAATACATGATAAGGAAAACAACGCATAATGGGTGGATGAATTATTCAACAAAATTTATTTAAAGAGATAAATAGAAAAGTATAGAATTCATTTACAGAATATTTGAAAACATTTATAAAATATTTCATTCCAAATATTTTATGACATTTGTGAAGCATTGTCAAAAAGTGACATAAAATCATTCCAAGCATATTTTCAACGACAACATCATAAACCCCTTATTTTAAAGCACAAAATTATCAATTGAAGGACAAATGGTAGAATCAACAACTTTAGAGGGCATGGAGATATTAACATTCAGAAAGCACCTAGCCGCAGAAGACCAACCATATTGATTTATTTTCTGCAAATTTTCAGTAGTCATTCAACTAATTTCTAGATATCAAGGCAGAATACTTTCAAACTATTCCAAATTTCTGGCAGAGTATTTAGGGATAGTTTTAGTTTTAGTATATTTCTTAGGATATTATTCCAGAGATATTTGTAACAAATCTTGATATTTTAAATCAAGATATTTTGTAATACTTGTATAAATACTTCATCAGTTGAGATGAAAGGTGTGGGCTTTTGATGCCAAAGCTCTTCACTTTGTAACAGCTTCTATTATAGTATTTCTAATGAAAACCTTTCGGCTCAAGTTTGACACAATTTTGTGTTTTCTAGTATGTCTTTCTAGTGTTTCATATCTTATGTCTACACATGTTCAAATCATTTATATGAAGGTGTGGGTAAGTGTATATTAAGTCTTAGTCTCTCTGAAATCCCCCGCAGATTAATAACCATTAAAAGATATTAGCTTATTGGACTATCTGTCTGAGATAGCTCCTCTTAGAATTGGTTTCAGTTTAGCCTTCAATTTCCATTTAATATATTTTGTTGGGTTGTACAAATCTTCTACACGCATATAAATTTCCATAGTTGTAAAAAATTCTGTTTGATTTCTTAATTATTAGGAATCTACTAACATTCTTCTATCATAATCCTTGAAAATATAAGTCATTCTGTTAGGCTGGAAGCTAACACTTTGAGAAGGGACCCTATGAGAGAGGCATTTAACCATAAATATGGATTGTCATTGATCGCCAACCACCCCAAATTAAAACCATAAATCTGGCCATTGTGCTTCAAAGGATGTTGTTCAGTGACAGGTGAATAGCATTAAACAGAGCCTCATAACCATTGAAGGAGCCCCCTTTGGTTCAAGGACCATCTTGAAACTAAAGGCTAGTTGAGTTGGTTTCCTAGCGTAGTTTTTGTAGCCAAGGACTGCCTACGGAAAACTGGTACAACATCTGGCGCCGTTGCCGGGGAGCGAAGTAACAAAGGTATCTTTCTCTAAGGAATGATAAAGATTAGATCTATTTCTTTCTAGTGAACAAGGAGTAGGAATTTATTATTGGTTGCATTTCTTTCACCTGGCGACTCCACCTTGTCATATGGTGATTCCACTAGGTAACCGATCTCACTGTTTTGAAATTTCAGTTGCCTTTACTGCTATGGATGGTTCATTGATACTTGCAATCAACAGTATATGTCTCTCCCTCTCAGCCATGGTCATAAATTTACAAAGGATGCAACTTTTAAAGTACACCTATGACTATAAGTTTCCCATGGGATTATAAGTTCATATTGTATATATTCTTTAGATTTTTTTCTGCTCACAACGTGGTTTCTCAATAAACCCATGGAATTTACTCATGGTATTGTAAGTGGCATCCACTTATGGTATTTATCCACCCATGGTATTGTAAGTGACATCCACCGATGGTATTCATTCACCCATGGTATTTTTCTATGGTATTGTGACTTCCACCCATGGTATTCATTCACACATTGAATTGACCTATGGTATTGTGACATCCACCCATGGTATTCATTCACCTATGGAATTGACCCATGGTATTGTAACTAAAAAATATTATAAGTAACAAGTCACATTTTGTAAAATGACAGTTTGTCTGCCACAATGTAGCTTTTATAGTTCTTTTCTGTTTTAATAAAAAATTTCTTTGTGGTTTTGTTTATTGGGAACTCTCCTTTTTTTCTTCTGGCATTTCAATTTTTCAGATCTTGAGGGCCTCTCCTTTAAGATCCATTTCAATTTTTCAGATCCTGGGGGCCTCTCCCCCAAAATCCATTTCAATTTTTTAGATCTTGGGGGCCTCCCCACAAGATCTGGATCAATGGTATCAAAGTAGGTTATGATTCCATGGGAATGGGGGTTTGATGCATATTTCAATTTCAAATTTTGCAGCAATATTCAACAAACTTCATGCATGTGCTACGACCTCCACAAAGCACTTTCTTGGGCAAAGCAGGAAGAATTTGTCTTTTTCCATTTTTTTGCAGGAATTTTTTGGGCGGTGAGTTTGCAGATCATATCTGAAAATTTTGGTACAAAATTTACAAAAAAATAATAACATATCTGGATTCCTTGCGAAAAAATACCCAAATTCAAAAAACAAATTGGCTGAATCGGAGTCCAGATGAGGGAGATATCACTGATTTAAAATCAGCTATGTTGTAGAAATGTTTCTGATGGCAATTCGTGGAATACGACTCTCCTATAATTCTTTGTAGATTTCATGTAGAATTTTAGAAAACTGATTACACATCTAAGCTCCTCTCGAAAAATTACTCAATTAAAAAAAATGGGTCTAATCAGAGTTCGGATGTGGGAGATATTGCTAATTTAAAATCAACTATTTTTTCAGAACTTTTGTGACGACAGAAAAGTTGCAGCGTGAATATGAGATTCTAGAGTGTCTAGATAAGGATTTCCAACACATGGGAAGATGCAGAATGGTCCATTTGTTTCCAAAAACAAGTTATAATAACTATTTTGAGTTATATTGACCGAGTTATGTCCATTTTAATTCAGGGGCAACATTTGGAGCGGGTTCCCTTTGAAGATGTGCCCTCTGACCCTAGGCTATAGGCACCTGCTACTTCATCAACAACCAACATCACGGTTATGGATCAACCACACAAAATCCTTGTCTTTGAAATCCATTTGCCAGGACACACATTGTTAGTATCACAGTTGGTCACAAGCATTACAGGGTATCTCTATCCTCGGATTTTCGTTTGTCATGGTTATGGGTCATCCACAAACCCACACTTCATCGAAGTCCATTTGCTAGGCCGCCCACTGTCAATGTCGCAGTTGGTCACAAGCATTACATGGTATCTCTATCCTCGGATCTTCGTTCATCATGGTTATGGGTCATCCACAAACCCACGCTTCATCAAAGTACATTTGTTAGGCTGCACACTATCAGTATCATAGTTGGTCACAAGCATGACAGGGTATCTCTATCCTCAGATCTTCATTCATCATGGTTATGGGTTAACCACGTAAAACCCTTCTCTTTAGTGACTCTTCATATTCAACAAAGGCTTTGTAGGAGAGAAAATCACGTAATGGGTGCCATTGCTTCTTAAGGAGAGAGGAATGATCTGAATGAAAAATGGCATCAACCCATGGTATTCATCCCCCCATGTTATTCATCGACCCATGGAATTTACCCATGGTATTGCAAGTGGCATCCACCCATAGTATTTATCCACCCATTGTATTGTAAGTGACATCCACCCATGGTATTGTGACATCCATCGATGGTATTCATTCACCCATGGAATTGACCCATGGTATTGTGACATCCACCCATGGTATTCAATCACCCATGGAATTGACCCATGGTATTGTAACCGAAAAATACTATAAGTAACAAGTCACATTTTGTAAAAGGAAAGTTTGTCTACCATAATGTAGCTTTTACAGTTCTTCTCCATTTTAATAAAAATTTTCTTTGTGGTTTTGTTTATCGGGCATTCTCCTCTTTTTCTTCTGGCATTTCAATTTTTCAGATCTAACAATGTAAACTTTGAAATAGGAACTAATACTGTTACTCGTTTCGTAGAGATAGCAAAAAATTGATCCGATTTTGAAAAGGGGCGATGTAGAACACACATTTTTTTAGAGCATAGTTTTTGACACTTTAAATAACCGATACGATTACCCGTTTCATAGGAGTAGGAAAAGTGTGACCCGATTTTGAAAAGCGGTAATGCAAAATACAATTATTTTTTTTGGGAGCATATTTTTAACACTTTAAATTTTCTTATGTATCAAATATAAATATTTGTTTTAAATGTTAGTGATTTTCATGCTGATTTCGAAACGTGCTCATGCAACTTGTAACACATATCATTTTTTTGGAGGACTTATTTTTCACACTTTAAAATTTATTATGTCTATTTTTTTTTTAAATTATGTTTATTTAACGAATTTTTAGTTTGTTTTATATTTCTTTTTTAAAATTTTGATTAATTAAAAAAAGCAAATATAAAAATATATATAAGAAAATACAAAAGACAAAATAAAAAATGTTCAAAAAAAAACATTATCTCATAAACCCTAAAAGAATTTGGAAAAAAGAACAAAAATTTTAAAAATATATATATATAACTAAGTAAAATTAAAAAATTAAAAAAAAACTAGAAAAAAAAAAATTAAAAACAAATTAGATTAAAAATAATAGAAAATTAACAAAAAAAAAATACTAGTAAAATTAATATTAAAAACATTTAAAAAAAAAAAAAAGATGTTGAAAATTTTAAGAATATATATTTCTTTTCAAATTAAAAATAAAAATAAAAATAAAAAACACTTAAAGTTTTAAAGAAATATGTATTTTTAATTTAAAAAAAAAAAAGAAAAAAAAAAACAAGCAAACAAACAAACAAACAAACTTTTCATTAAGCTTACATTTTTTATTTCAAAACAAAAAAAATTAAAGATTAAAAAAAAATTATTAAAAATTTTAAATAAAAATTTAAACATTTTTTTAAAGAAATTATAAAAAATAAAATAAAATTTAAACACACATTTTTTTAAACAATTTTTTTGTTAATTAAAAAAAAATTATTAAAAAATAAAATAAATATTTAAACAATTTTTCTTTTAATTAAAAATTAAAGCATTTAAGATTTTAAAATTTAAAATTTAAAATTATAAAAATTATAAAAAAAAAAATGAATTTTTTTATTAAAAAAAAAGTCGTGGCCCCCATGCTCGCCTGCCACCGGTGGTGGTGCGACTCTCCTCCCAGGTTCGCACTGCCACGAGGGGAGGGCGGACAGACGAGCGATTCTCAATGCAGGCCCTTTGCCCAGGCCTGCGCCCCCATGCGCAGCGGAGGGGCCACGGTTATTATTATTATTTTTTTCAAATAATAAAAACAAATCGATAAAAAAAATCAATTATTTTTAATAATTTTTTTTGGATAATTTTTTAAATTTTTTAAATTTTAAATAAAAAAAAATTAAATTTGTTTAATTTTTTTTTTATTTGTTTAATGATTTTTTATTTTATAAATAATAAAAAAATGTTTAAAAAAACAATTAAATTTTTTTAATAGTTTTATCTAAAAAAAAATTTAATTTAATTTTTATTTTTATTTTTGTTAATTTTCTATTTTTTTTAATCTAGTCTGTTTTTTTTTCCCTAGTTTTTGTTAGTGTTTTTTTTTTTAATTTTTCTATTTTTACTTACTTAATTTTATATGTTTTTTTTTTTTTTTTTGTTATGAGATAATTTTTTTTTTTTTTTAACATTTTTTTATTTATTTTTTCCTTTTTATATATATTTTTGTATTTGTTTTTTTAAGTAATCAACATTTTAATCTCAATTTTAGTAGTTTTTATTTCTTTTGGTTATTTTTTTATTTTTTTTGAAATCTAGTTTGATTCTAATTTTCATTCTTTTTCTTAATTTTCTGTTAATGTCTTTTTAATTTTTCTATTTCTACCTACTTAATTTTATAGTTTATTTTTTATTTTCTATATATATATATTTTTTGTCTTATATATATATATATATATATATATATATATATATATATATATATATATTTCCTTTTGTTTTTTTAAATATGTTTTTTTTCACTATTTATTTGTTTATAACCCAGCAGTAGAGATAGAGGTTACGGCAAAGTAAGATACGGACGCGGATCCTACAGAATTTATAATTTTTTTTTAGTTTTTTCATTCTTATCATTAATTTTGTTTTTTGTTTTTACATTTTTATGAATGTTTTTATTTTTTTTAATGTCTGAATTTTTTTTTTTTTAATCTTGTTTTATATATTTATTTTTTTTTTTGTTTTTTTTATTTTTTTTTTTCTTTTATGTTTTGTTTTTAGTATATATTTTAATTTATGTTTTGTTATTTTTTTAACTTGTTTTTGTTTTGCGTTTTTTCATTGTTTTTATTTTTTATTTTTTTTATTTTATGTTTTCATTATTTTTTTAAAATTTTAATGTTTTTGGGGGTCATGATAAAATATTTTACGCCGTTATTTCGAAATGTTGAAATTTTACCGTTGAAAAAAGAAAGTGTTATCCCAGGGTCAACACTTCTCGTTTTGAGGGTCTTTTTTGGACAATTTCTACACAAAAAAAAAAATTGTTTTCACCGACATTTTTAAAACATGTTGAAAATTTACCCTAGAAAAGAAAAAGGTATTATTCCAACACTTTTCGTTTTTAGCACTGTTTTTGATGTTTTTGTGGGGTTTTTTGGCTAGAGTTCGCGTTTTGAGTTTATAGTTCGCATTTCAAAATTTACATTGTTATCTTAGGGGCCTCTTTCCCAAGATCCATTTCATTTTTTCAAATCTCGGGGGCCTCTCCCCCAAAATTCATTTCAATATTTTAGATCTTGGGGGCCTCCCCCTAAGATCTGGATCGAACAAGATCATACATTCAGTGTTTTATGGCTGAGAATGAGAATTTGAAATAGAACTTGCAATTTCCACGCAAGAGGCAAAACAACTCCATGCAGCAGCGGATAATGCAGTTTCTGCACATGTTTACTTAGAGGGGATGAGAGTAGAGATACTTTATGAAGTATCAATACTTGGAGAAACCATGCGGAAGCTCTATGTGGGGTTTTTCATCGTATATAAAGTAGTTTTTCTGTTTTCATGTCCTAAAACCAGGGAAAATTTTAAGAACCACCCTAAATTTATATGTATAATAAATGGGTGAATCCCCATGATACATTGGAAAAATGGGAGGCGATTTTATCACTAATATATATATATATATATATATATATATATATATATATATATATATATATATATATTTGGTGAATCTCTCACCAGATTATATTATCTTATAAAATCATGGCAAATCTTTCACTGAATTATAAAATCTTGTAAGTTTTAGTGGCCACGTTTGTCATGGTAGGAGAGATTAATGTTTTCTCTACCACTTTTGCCAAGCTATCAAATTTCTTTCTTATTCCATAGACTCAAACTGCGAGATAAAAAAAACAGATCAAGTTTGTTTAGCCCAACACGCCAACAAGTAGCAAGCCCCAACTATATAATATAATGAAGTAGTAGGTATCCCAAGGGTCTAAAGGGGATCTAATGGAAAGAATTAACCGTTGTCAGAAGCCTTCCAATCAATATATAAATATATAAATATAGATTTACTATTATTTTAATTGGAAATCTTCAATTAAATAATAAAATTTAATTACGCCTCTCCCAATCTAAATTTCTTATTAGCATAATTCACTACCTTCATACCATTTTAACAATGTTGTAACATGTGGATTAATTTCCTTTTTGGTGTACAATCTCCGCCTTTTAGGACAATATGGTGCAGTGACCCAACCCGGAATTAAGATGGATCTAAGCTAATAGAATTTCCCCTTTAAATAGTCTATGCTCACATGAATACCATGGTATTACCGTGGGTCAATACCATGGGTTATCATAAACCTGGAGCTTAAAAATGACTATTAGTAATTTATAAAAGTTAATAAAAGTTAATAATTGATTTTTATTTTATTCTTTTATTTTAACCAAGTTAAAATGTTTAAGTGACATTAAATTACAAGATCCATTTTTACTCTTGATCTACCAAGCCCCGAGAGGGATCAAATATTTTTTCACTCTATGTTAGTTTTCATCTCATGATAGATGGATCTATGCTAGTTTAATTCCCCCCTTTAAATAGGTTGCATTCCATGTGAATACCATGGGTCAATACCATGTGCCATTTTTATTTTTATTAATACTAATATTAGGGTTAATAATGTTTTTTTGCATGGTATTAATAATAATTTGGCCCATCGAAATATAACACATTTTTTGAGTGTTTGTAAATATAAGGTGGCTTATGGAGTAAATATAAAAAATGTTTTATTTATTTACCATACCTCTCGTTTATTTATATTTTTATTAATTTATCATACCTTTTTTTATAAATATGGTATTTAGCCCATAGGATTCAATTAAATAAAACCTCTCTTTTGGGCCTTCTTAAATAGAAAGAGGGTTATGGACTAAATATGGAAAGAGGTTTTATTTATTTACCATACCTCCACTTTATTTATATTTTTATTTAATTACATGCTTGCGTGTTCATAAATATAAGGTGACATATGGAGTAAATATAAAAAAATGTTTTATTTATTTACCATACCTCTCGTTTATTTATATTTTTATTAATTTATCATACCTCTTTATAAATATGGCATTTGGCCCATAGGATTCACTTAAATGAAACCTCGTTTTTGAGCCTTCTTAAATAGAAAGAGAGTTATGGACTAAATATAAAAAAAGGTTTTATTTATTTACCATACCTTTAGTTTATTTGTATTTTTATTTATTTATCATATCTCCACTGTATTTATATTTTTATTTATAACTATCATAAATACATTTTCTTGAAAATGAGAGATTGTAACTCCTAATTTCAAGGCTAAATTTACTTTTTTTACCCTCTCCCTTAAAATAAGGTGGGCTAACCTCCATAACTAATTTTTTTATAAAATAAATTTGAGGCCATTTGTAACAATGTACTATGATACAAAATATTCACCCAATAAAAATATAAAACCCCTTAATTTAGCCCAAGGGCGAAAATTTGCCCCTAAAATTTTCCATGCCTAAAACAACATAAAAAAGAGTTTGTTAAAACTCGCAAGAACATACAGGTTACCATTATGTATGTGCAAGAGTGGATAATGTGATACAAAGGCGCACCACTTGACTTAATGAAGAAAATGAAGCCACAAGCAGAGATGGAGAAAGCAAAGGTTAGAATTTTGATTCACAACAACAAGCAGCTCACCTCATTCATTGGCAACATCCATGCCTCATATGTACAGTTGTTTAGTAGTTTGTATGTCTTAGTGAGAACAAACTAGATCCCATCAGTCGGTTCACTCACCAAAGCTAAACCCAAGAACCAAGTCTGGAAAGCGATCAAACAATACTTCGAGCAGGTCAGACAAAATGCCACTAGGGAAGACTTGGATTTGAACAGACAAAACATGCAAAATTTCATTGGTGGTCCTATCCAAGTTAGAACAATGATGCTCATTCTTCAGAATGCACTACACACAGGTTCCAAGATAGTGATCTCGGATGCCATGGAGGCCAGAGTCTGCTTCCAGCCAGACACCATTACGCAGTTTGGGGACATCATCACACAATATCAAGGTTAGCACCAATATTTGAGTGAGAAACACCAAGTGGAGGTTACTGAGCTAGACTTTTCCCAAAATCAAGTATCATAGCGTTGTGTCTTGTTAGGCTGTCAATTTGCCTCTACCCTATTTTGTCTTATATGGGTACAAGTGTAAAATGTAATATTATTTTTAACTATGTTGTAAGTGAAATTCCAAGTGCCAATTTGGAATATGAAGAGTCATCATGGAATGTAATGTGTCATTTTGTAAAAAAGTTGAAGAGTCATGAGTGTAGTCTAAAGGTCACAAAGGGGTGTTGAAGAGTCACCCCTTATTGTTATAAATAGAACCTCATAACTCATGTAAAAGGTTTTTGAGAGCCAAGCTTTTAGCTAGGCTTAGGATTAGGAAGAGTTTGGGAGTATTGTGAAGAGCCTTGGCTTCTCCGTAGCATAGAGAAAGTATAATTCTATGGAGGAGAAGGTGTTCTTGATTGTAATGTTCCATAATTGGGGCTAGTTGTTATCAATGGTATATGTATGAATGGAACTTCCACTTATAATAATAAAATCAGAGCCAACATGTTTTCATGGATATGTTGTGAATATAGTAGGACTATTCTTGTTGTATTTTCAATGTATGTTATTTAACTTATGTTTATTCCTATGAACTATTTCGCTTGGATCTACATGAATCTTGTTAAATGTGTGTTGTTGTATTAACTCATCACTTTAACTTGTGGGATATTCTAAATCTTAGCTTGTGATTTCATTTTTCTCGTGCGTTCCTTTCAAGTTGCGTACTATGACATGCTTCCAAGGGGCGCACTTTCTTTTCCATTCATGTGTTGGAACCTTCATGCATCACACTTGACTCTCCACGGGTCCCACACTTGCTCTCACCCAAAGTTATCATACTTCCCTCAACGCGTTTTAATAGTCAAGGCATAACATTACCACCCACTGCTGGGACTCCTACTCTAAACAATGAGAGATATAGTTGGGACTTGATATTGGGGAGATCCCGTGAATGTTTTTAGGTCCAACACCATCAACATTTCTGGCACTAGAAGGAGGAACAGATGACAAAATAAGCCCTTGAATTTTGTTTTGAATTTCTGCACACATTTAATGACTTCTCACCAAATCATAACCCTAACATGTTTTTCAGACACACAAATCTGAAAGTTTCGATGATAATTATTGATGACTTGTCCAATTTGAAATTCAATGGAGAGGGTGAAACAACCTTATTTGAACATACCACACAATTTCTTGATTTATACACAAAGCACAACATCCACTATGAGGATGTTGGTTGTAGGTTTTTCATTCTCATGTTCAAAGGGCACATGCGAGAATGGTGTAACACATTGCCTAATGACTCCATTCACTCTTTCAAACAACTTTTCATAGAGTCATGTCATGCTTTCAATTTCTATGATCGTAAAGCTCTTAATAAGAAAATTTTAAAATTGCGAAAAGCACCTGATGAATCTATTCAGGATTTTCACGATTGTTTCATCCATTACTGCTTTGAATTTCCTAAAGATGAAGTTGATTGGTCTTTCTTGGTAGACATATTTCTATATCTTGTTCAAATTTTAGAAAATCCACACAAGTTAGAATATTTTGAACCTCTCCCAACATACCTCGGTGTTAGGGCTTCTAAATCTGCAATGAACATGGTTGTTGCTCCAAGTGACCCTTCGTTCCCTTCTCATCAAATAACTTTAGTTTTGTAGGTATAGGTGGGAGAAATTGAGAATTCATCTATTGATCTACCACCATCTTCTCCTACCCCACTTACTAAGAAGTTCAACGTAGGTTTGGACTGTGACTTTTACGGTTGTGATGAAGTGCTATCTCCTTGTCTTCCACACTTTGGTCCATATGATCATATGGATTGTGATTTGTTGTGTTCACTTGTTTCAGATCTCTCTCTTGATTTTCACGAGGATCAAGTTAGGGATGGAGCTGGTGTTGAATAACCAATAGATAGTTGCGATACCCTAATTCACCCAAATCTATTTAAAAGATGATTGTAGAGCTCATTTTCACATTCAATCTTAGAGCTCTAGAATTCCTGAGGAGATAAAGGAACCTTCAGTGCGATCGTCGTCGCTTTTTCGGGTGAGTTTTCCTTTCATTGTCTTTTGCCACTTTTTCTATCGATTTTTTTCGTTTGGCTTGTGCGAGTGTTATTTCACTTGTTTATATTCATGGTTGTTGGAATTTTAACTTGTTTTAACTTTTCGAAGTGTTGTTTTAAGTTTCAGATTTCCTTTCCCAAGTGTCTCATTAGTTTTCCTATTTTTGCACCAATGGTTGTCGTTGCGGCGACTCTCCTCACATACTTCATTTTCCTTCCATTTGATTAATTATTACACTTGATTCCTGTGCATTTACTCACACTTAGTTAGATCTACACTCAAATTCACACTATCTCTCAGATCCGTTCATTTCCGCACTTCCCTTGGTCAAATCTCCACTTCCCTTAGCTGATTTCAACTTTGCCCAGCTGGAACTTCACAATCCTAAGGCTAAAGCCATGAGCTTGGCCTATGTAATTGCACAGTTTGTAGTCCATGCTGGCTCCAACTACGCACTACATAGATCCATGATCCAACCTATCATCTCGGCCACTGAGACTGCACAATGTGCAGTCTTTCCCAGGCCTCTGCCTAGGCTTGAACTGCACATTGCACAATTTCAAGCCACAACATTCAACCTTGGTTGTTGGTACTTCACAGTGTAGATTTCCCATAGTCATAGAGTCACTCTTTCTAATGAGAATTGCACAATCCTCCCCATCTGATGCCTAGTTTGCTGCTTGAACTTACCTTGTAAGTAGATTTTCTTAAGACTGATATTTGCATACCATGAGTGTGTTTTTTGTCTGACAGGTACAACATTTATTGAGAACCTCTCCAACAGTCACTATTACCATGGTGCCTAAGAGAGATTATTGAAAAGAAACAATTGACAGAAGTACTTGGGAAGTAGTTTAGCAGATGTCAATTGATTTTCCAGTGTATGCAGATACTCAATTGTTTATATAAAAATGATCATAACTGACATGGAAGTAGGTTAAAGATGTTTTTGCAAACAACTTTGAGGAAGACTTAGAGGAATGCCAATTTTATCTTAGCATCCAATAGTCAGGGCTATACAAGGTTGCATGCAGGTATCCAGCTTTCCTATGTACAGATTTCATCAGCTGGATTGTCTCACACATTGATGAGAATACATGACATTGAGCGACGCCACCGGGAAAAATCTTGCCACCTTCCAGGAAGAAGATTATCAATGAATATATCACTTAGCCAAGTGAGTAGAGGGAATGGACTCACTTTTCTATGACACCCACAACCATGTAAACACAAGAGACATTGTTAAAGGCTGGGTGAAAGAGCCATCGAATTTTCGACAAACACCCACCCATGTTACAAGACAAAGTCCCTCAGGAAGGCCTATCATATCTTGGTTATCTTCGCTTGCCATATCCATGGTCAGGAGAGCATGAGAATCTTTCCTGAAGGGTGGGTAGTCTTATTGGACGAAGTGGTGAACGATGGGAAGTCTTTCAACTGGTTAAATTTTTGGCTCGATAATTGAAGGCCCATGTAGCACAGGCTTAAAATCCTCCCAAGGGTCAGCAAGAAAGGTTCTATCTGTTTTCATACTTACAGGATGAAATCTATGCACAACAATAGTTTCTTGCCGTTAAATGGACATGGACACTACAAGAAACTACCGTGCACATCTATCGCAAGTTTCTTTTGGAATGCAATTATTGATGATTAATGGAACGACTAACTGACCACTTCATCATGCTGTTGCACAAGATTATCTTTGAAGAAGATCCAACTTGCATGTCATGACAAGGAATGGAGGCAATAACAGACATTGCAGATTGGTATGCCTCGCTAGGTGGCACCTTCATTAGAATCTTTGGTAGAGAGAAGCATCTTCATGTTTTGCTAAGGTATGCCCACCGACAAACTTGTCATGTAAGAAGTATCATACCATCTTACCATAGGGTTGTGAGTAGCGTTTCACAGGAAGAATAAAGAACCATGGTCCAATCTTCCTTTGCATATTGGATTATATGAGATAAAGAACTTGAAATTCATGGATGTTGAGGTAAAGGAGATAGTGAGATTTGAATTTGGAAATTGGGACTTTAATTCGTATGATCCTCGTAATGTTTGTAAAGACCATTGTGTGAGAGTTTACTTTCTTTGGATAGATGAGGAATTCCATTGGCTGGAGGAGGATTCATGGAGGTAATGATGCAATGTCTCCAGACTCCAATGTCGGTGAGTTTAACACAAACTTCACAGGTTGCTCCACAGATAGTAGCAAGTTTGGAAGAAACAACAACTGAAGGCACCAATCTCATTCAGGACAAGGGAAAGAGGAAGATTTTTGATAGTCAAGAGGGAGAAAAAATATGCAAGATGAAAGTAAATCCTCTTCTCATGAAAGAAGCTTTGAAAACATAAGCAAAGAGGAAGTAGTGGATACAAAGAGTAGAGCGGAGGAAGAGAGAAAATTAGAGGTTGTAGGAAGCAGAACTAAAGCTATAGGAGACAAAGCATAAGTTGAAGTAAGAATCGAAGTTTAGAAGGAGAGAATGAGAAGAGAAGCAGAAGCAACAAGAAGAAAAATGGCAAGGCACAATGATAGAGGAAACAATACTAATACAGGTTGAAGAGAAGGAGCAAAACGAACCAATAGATGAGGAGGAAGGTGAACAAATGCAGGATTGAGAGATTTCTTAGAATATTGATCAATTGATTGAAGTGACAAACATGGAGATGGAACATGAGCTACAAAATGAAAATGTTGGTCTAATGCCGAGTGCACCACAAGTCACTGTACAGTCTCCACTACCTCCAGTAGTAGGGCCATCCCCGAGCAAGTAATGGGGTGTTATTCCCCTTAATGATGACCTGATAATGGATGTGTATAATCTATCATTCGATGAGTTCCAAAGGAGGATTCTACAAGCATGGATAAATTTCTTTCCAGATGGTCATGCATCACGTGCATTTGTTAGAGAAAGGGTATTAGTGTCAGACACCAGGAAGCATCCAAATGCCATTGTCGAAGCTAACTTGGCCTATTCAAGAACAACAAGATAAAACATTCTGTATTTTATGGTCGAGAATGAGCAATTGGCACAAAAATTGCAGGTTGGCCGATAAGAGGCAGAACAACTCCACGTAGCAGCAAAAAATGTAGTTTCCACACATGTTTACTTAGAGGAGATGAGAGCAGAAATAATTGCTAAAGTATCAACACTTGGAGAAACCATGCGGAAGCTCTATGAGGGTTTGTCACTGTACATAAAGCAGTTGTTCATTTGCATGGCCTGAAGCAGTAGAGCAAAGTGTTTGTTAAAACTCTCAAGAACATACAAGCTTCAATTACCTATGTGCAAGACCATACACTGTGATAAAAAGGGGCACTGCTTGACTTAGTGAAGAAAATTAAGCCACAAAAGGGCTAGAGAAAGCAAAGATTCGAATGTGGATTCAGAACAAAAAAAAATCACCTCATTCATTGGCAACATTAAGGCGTCATATTTATGTTTGTTCAGTAGTTTCGATGTCTTGGTGAGAACACACCAAATCCCATCAGTCAATTCACTCACCAAAGCTAAACCTAAGAACCAAGTTCGACAAGAGATCGAAGAGTATTTGGAGCAGTTGAGACAAAATTCCACTAGGGAGGACTTGGAGCTAAACAGATAGAACATGTGGAATTCTATCAGTGGTCCTATCCAAGTCAAAATAATGTTGCTCATGCTTTAGAACAAACTGGACATAGGTTTAAAGAAAGTGTACCCAGATTCCATGGAGAACATGGTCTGCTTCCAGCCAAACACCATTACAGAGTTTGGGGAAATCATCACACAGTATCAAAAATCGCACCAATATGTGACCAAGAAACAACAAGTGGAGGTTATTGAGCCATTCTTCATGTAAACTCAAGCATCATAGTGTTGTGTCTTGTTAGGCTTTCAAGTTGTCTCTACACTATTTTGTCTTATATGGGTACAAGTGTAAAATGTAGTATTATTTGTAATTATGTTGTAAGTGAAATTCCAAGTGGAAATATTGGAATATGAAGAGTCATCATGTAATGTAATGTGTCATTTTGTAGAGAATTTGAAGAGTCGTGAGGGTAGTCCAAAGGTTACAAAGGGGAGTTGAAGATTCACCCCCTCTTGTTATAAATAGAACCTCATAACTCATGTAAAGGGATTTTGGGAGCCAAGATTTTGGCTAGGTTTAGGCTTAGGAAGAGCTTGGGAGTATTGTGAAGAGCGTTGGCTTCTCTGTAGTGTAGAGAGAGTATAATTCTTTGGAAGAGCATGTGTTCTTGACTATAACATTCCACTATTAGGGCTAGTGATTTTCAATGGTGTATGTATGAATGGAACTTTCACTTATAATAATAAAATCAAAGCCAACATGCTTTCACGCATATGTTGTAAATATAGTAGGACTATTCTTGTTTTATTTGCAATGTATGTTATTTAACTTATGCTTATGCTTATCAATTATTTCATTTGGATTTATATGAATCCTCTTGAATGCATGTTGTTGTATTAACTCATCACTTCAACTTGTGGAAAATTCTCCATCTTAGCATGTAATGCCATTTTGCTCGTGCATTCCTTTCAAGATGTGTACTATTATAGGCTTCCGAGGGGCGCACTTCCTTTTCCCTTCATGTGTTGTAACATTCATGCATCGCACTTGACTCTCCACAAGGTCACACACTTTCTCTCACCAAAATTTATCATACTTCCCTTTCTGTGTTTTCGTAGTCAAGGCATAACATTACCACCCATTGTTGGGGCTCCTACTCAAAACAGTGTGAAGTCTAGTTGGGACTCCATATCGGGGAAATCCACTAAATTTTGGCAAGTCTAGCACTGTCAAAATTTTCCTAAGACATTTTAATTTTGATGCTAATTAATTAATTTTTTGTCTTAGGATTTAATTTTTATTTTGCCAGAAAAATTAATTAATTATATTAAGAGGGGATTAATTGTTTTTTCTACTCTCTAACATTTTAACCATGGTGTCTAAGTATGAGGGACCATACATTGAAATATTTTTTACCTAAGATTTACAATTTCAACGCTCAAAAGGGGATACCCATTTAGCATAGAACCTCATAATACATTCTGAATTCTGTGACACAATATGATCTAGTAAACCAAGTGATTTGTAATAAAATAATTTATCCAATTAGCTTAAATTAATCCCAAATAACTTTTACATAATACTTGACTATAACACTAGGAATCACTTATGAATTTGACGAATAATTCCACGCTATCTTTGGTGTGAGGCTGGAGGAAAAAACTCTGCCAACCATCTAATAAATATCCATTCAAAATCAAAATCATCATATACAGATAATAAATATTGTTGGAATAGAAAAATATACTCTAACAAACTGAAATACAAAAGACATAATATAAATGCGTGAAATATAACTATCTAATGACATGAAATAAAATGGAGTAGGGTTATAAATACTCTAGAAATGATTCCCCATGGCATCAAATATCATCAATGTGGATCAATCTTGGGCATCTACTGAATGACTTGTAGATCACTAGGTTGCTTTTCATATGTCCCTTGTTGAATTTTGACCCTCTTTGGTTGGTGTGATTGCTTATCATTGCACTGAATGTCTATGTCATACTAAAGCTTGCTTCCCTTTTTTCTCAGAGGAGGGGATGGGCAGTGGAACAAAGAAAAGTGGCATATTGACTGGACAAATGATGACTCAAAATATGGCGGGTGACCCTATGGCACAACTTGTTAACCATTTTCCAGCTTCTTTGGAACTTCCATGTGATATCTTCTTTCTACTTCTCTATATACTCTGACCATGCCACTTGTTGTTGCAGGAATAGTGGCATAAGATAGATCCATCTGAATAGAACCACCCATGTCATCTGCAAACTTCCTGTAATTAAGTATTCCCAACACATATGGCACATCAATCACTGCTATGTCCATCGTGATGATTTTATATTGGTAATAAGCTAAGGGAACTTGTAAATCCTTAACCACACCAAAGACTTCAACTTTACTAGAGTCCATGGAACAAATGTTATGGTAAGGTCGTAAGGTCGTGAAATTCTCAAGTTCGATTTTTCCATAACTTTCTTTGTCATAATGTTTGTAGATGCACCACAATTATGCACACAATTATGAAGCAATCAGTCATTTATGTCCACAATAAGAAAGAATGACTGATTGTCTTCATTAGTCATATAATAGTTAATATCCTTTCATTTAATTTCTTTGTCCTTGTGATTATTTCAGTCATTGTTCTGCTTAAGTATGCTCGAATCCTTGAAGAAAGATGCCCTTTGAGATGGAATTTTCAACAATTCAAGCACTGGGATAGACATTTTAATGTTGTTTATTCATGCTGCCCAATCCACCTTTCACCAAGACTTATACCTTTCATAACGAACTTGCTTTTTTCGATTCAGATCTTTTCTTTTCCTTTGATAAATATAACCCTTAATTTTGGCAAGCTCTATAATCTTATCATGTGATGGTTTAATCACCATATGCTTGAGTAATGGGGTCCTTCTCTTCACTAAAAGTGTTGATGGTGAGGGATGAAGAAATTATGTTGGCATATCGAATTTTTTTGGAGATATCTTGACTTGTGTTATTATTCTTTTTATTTCTACTTTCTTCCAAGATTCTATTAGAAAATGCTCATCTACTTTCCTCATTAAAATTATCACAAGGTTTGCAGAAAGGAATATGTTCATCAATCATATTGGCAGACTCAAGTGTTGTAGGAGGCCTTTGGTCATTTGGAGGATTTCTTCTTGGCCACAGATTATTATTCTTACCCTTGTTACTAATATTATTATTCCTCGATGACATACTTTGCATTCACATTATTTCCATCTGTACTAATTGATTATGTATCTCTCTTATTTGTTTGGTATGCTCAATTTTTATTTCCATAACCATTAAAGTTAATTCTTTCACATTTTTTTACTCTTCTTTGATTTCCTTCCCTCTAGACATGACTTGAACTCTTGCAAATCCTAGGATTTATGACTTTTCTAAGGCTTTCTTATCCTTCTCCAATTCTTTAGTTGTGCTTTGGGGAACAAGTAGAGTATTGGGACAAGCATGTCTTATCTCATACTAAACTTATGCATGGTACAACTCAAGATATGTTTAGACCGTCGTGTCACTAGGCTTGTAGTCCTGAGCCATATCTTTTAGGAGTTTGTTGAATATTTGGTTAAATTCTTCTACCGTCTCATTCTCTCTTTTCTTAATAGTATTAAACTCTTTAACCACAAATTTTCCTCCTCTCTCATCCCCATATTTCTCTTTGAATGCATGAAGGAGAGATCTCAAATAATTAAAGGTATTATCGGCTTTATCCTTAAACCAATTAAGAGCACCATCTTCTAGAGAAAGGATAAATAACTTCATTATCACATCTTCATGATTGTAATCGTTAGTATAAGAAAATACTTGAATGAAGTAGTTGAATTTATTTATATGTGCTTCAGTGTTGATGGCATTGTTCCCTTGGAGAAGTGGTAGATTTCTAATGGTAGATTCATTTGGTAAATCATGTGGATACCCATGGACGTTTGTGAAGTTTCAAGTCTTGTAAAAGTCACCCATGATGTCTTGATTCAGAGGGTTGATTAAAATAAAATGGAGATTAGGGAGGGAGTCCTATTCGAGAAAATTTAGTCGCTATATAGAATGTAATTTGTTTAACCAGGCTCTTATAACGTTTTAGGATCAGGGGCGGGGTTAACCAAGCTACTAGGATTCCTTCTAGAGTAAGCTCTTATGAATGGATGTATAAGTGGAGTCACCACCCAAATAGGAAACCAACCTAAATGTCTAGGTGCTAAAAGTGAGAATGAAAAATATGAGAGGATTATTGAGAGGAATAATGATAACGTGATGAAAATATGAAGAATGATGAAAGAGAGTGCCAAAAAAATGTTGTGGGGTTGATGCGCTAATGAATATATTATAAGATTAGGAAGATTATAAGGATGTCATGAGGACCAAGGATAGAAAAAGATATCCCTCACAGTGACGCCAAAAAAATGTTAGCATTGACAGGATAATGAATGGATTAGAAGATTATGAAGATTATCGTAAACCCCAGGAACGGAAATATTTATCCTCGACAACAATGCCAAAAAAATTTGTTGCTTAGATTGTATAGGAATTGCGACAACCACTGAAGGCGGGGGTTGTCGCTCTGATCCCTGCCCACTCCATTCTAGCTATCTCCCAATAATAGGCTATGGGGGGTAGTCCCTATGGAATTGGGTGAAGGACAACCAATTAGGAAGCGACTTGTTTGGGAGACACAGATTAGTGTCCTACCTAATTGGTTAAATTTAGCAAGATTAATGATTAGATTAGATTTTAAGTATGAGACCAGTTCCTTAGGAAGTCACAATTCTTGCTTAATATAAATTAATGCCAAGATATAACGAGATGGAAACCCACTTCTTGATATGATAAACTAACCTATATGAGATGCAACTCCTAAGAACTAAGTGAGATGCAAGGATGTTGGTAAATTTAAGATTAAATGCCTAGTCTAAGTAGAACTGCTCGCTTAACTATTTTCAGAAACAATATTCATTGTAGGTTGTGGGATGGAATCCAACTGGAAGCAGGTAAGGGCCTGATTAATTATACCTCCCCTTGTGTTCCAACCACTTAATGCCTCTGGTGTTGTAGAGAATATGGCTATAGCGATTGCAAGATCACTTTGTTAAAAACTAAGAAAAGTTGAATTGCTCAAGCTAATTGGAAAAGAGTTGTCCTAGGAGTCTATCAACCTAGCTAATTCTAGGAGGTAATTTTTATTGCAAGCTAGATCCTATAATGATCGTGTAAAGGAGATGAGTGACATTACATGAATTAAGATTGTTTAAGTTGTTTTAGTACTTAATTTGAATTATCTTATAACAAGAGTAATTAACAATGATGAGATAACAATCTTCTACAAGATAAACACTTAAAGGCACAAGTGTAAGATTCAACTATAGATTAATCCACAAGATTCTTAACCAATTTCTTAATAAGAACTTAAAGCGATTTATCCACTTATAGATTAGCCACAAAGTTAAAAGATGCCAATCAAAATTACAAAATATATTTCAAAACAAGACTATGTGTGATCTTATTACATAATGCCAATTATTAAGAGAAACTCAAGCAGATTCACAAGATGCTAATATGCCCAAGAGACTTATCACCAAGGTGATTTATGATTTAAGTGTTTTAGTGAGTGAGCTAATTAGATGTGAAATATGAATTCTTATCGTGCATAAACTCACGAGAAGACACAATGTTAGTCACTTCCACCATGTAAATGTTAGGAACAAGTAACAACAAACTATAACATTGTGAAGAGACTTATATACTTTCTGTTCCAAACATCATTTTATGAGCAATAAATGAATTTTATGACAATAGCAAGAGACTTATAACAATAGTAAGTAAATTATCTTTAGATGTCAAATTCAAAGTGCATATGCTTACCCAATGTCGTAAAGATAAACTCAACTACCAAATAAAATTATCCAATTCAAGAATAACATGTATTAGCCCTCTTAAGATGTATTTTTCTACTATTATACTTGACCCTAAATGTTAAATAGATTAGTAAGGAAAACACCCTAGATCCAATAAATGACAAGCCAATAGTGACTAGCAATGATCAGTAAATTGCCCAAGATCTTGCCAAAGCAAAATATGAGTTTCAAACAACTTTAACATGCATTATTTAGTGATAATATAGATATGAAACAAGTTATTAGAAAAATAAATTAACTAATATATTATCAAACTAATGATGCTACAACCAATGCCCTAAATGCCCAAAAATAGGAAAAATTCACCAAAATTGAAAAAAATCAAATTTTGAGCCCTCTTTAGTTGTGTGATTCAGAAAATTTCAGACATGATTCAATAATTTACATAGTAAAGTTGAGCAAGTAAATTTTTATATCTAAGCTAGATCTAAGATGCTCAAGTGGCCAAAATTTACGAAAATTTAGATTTTGATATTTTGAGTGATTTCGATCAAGTTACATGTGATTTTATGGCTATTAGATCACTGTTATCACTTTCATAATAAAACAAAGGTAAAATGATGGTTTAGAGAAAAAACCCTAGGACCAAGGACTTGAAGATGAACTTTCCCAGCTTGTCCAAAATTTGAGGATGAATATGCCACGTGAAAATCAAACTTTTGAAGCCTAAAGACTTGCAAAACCACCAAAGAATCAGCCCTAAAAACTTCAGAGATGAATCTAGGGTATATTAGGCCAAGTAGGGGTAATGATAGGCCAAACAAGGCTAGCGTTGAAGGAAGAGGAGGCTAGGAGGCAGATCATGGTTCAAAAAGGCAAGAGGAGGCCAAAAAAAGCCAACATTGAAGGGAGAGGAGGCCTAAAGGCTAGATGTTATGGATTAGAGGGAAAATGGATAGAGCTTAGGGGTAAAAAATCCGACGACCCACGATAAGACAACCGTCTAAGGAGGAGAAGAGTGGCTGAAGCCTCATAGGGCCACAACCAGCCCAAAAAAGGGCCTAAACCCTGGTGCAGAGGGCTAGCGGGAGGGTTGAGGCCCTTAGAAGCTACGACCTACCTCCAAGTTGCTAAAAATGATGACACAAAGAGCAAAAAGGTGGGCAGAAGGGCCTTAGAGGCTAATGATGGATTGGAGGAGGCTCGATCTAGGCCTGGGAGGCCTAAAAAGTGAAACCCTTGCTTCAATTTTTTTTTCTCATATAGATCTGAATTTTGTTGCAAAATCTTGAGTGGGTAGACCTGCAAAATATTCTAGAGACTAGATCTTACCTCAAGGGCCTCGATCTAGATCTACTTTAGCTTGATCTCTTAATTCAACCCACAACATTCATCACAACATAAGAAAGCCTATATTTAGTACATACCACAAATATTGAACATAGATCACCTTGAATTACACACCAAAATCTTTATTATGATAGAAAAAATAGTTCTGAGCACGACAATAGTTTACATGAAAGCTTCAACAACAATTTTCTAGCTAGAGACCATCATGTTAGAGTCTCAAATGACTCTCTAATTTAGAGTTAAATCCTCCAAGTGGAAAAATAACGATTAATTTCTTTGATCCTTATCAAAATAATATCGACCATAAAAAAATACTTGATCATATTTCAATCTTAGTCGTTGAATTTTTAGTTTTGAGGAATTTTCGAATTTCTTATTTAACTCCATTTTTATTAGCTCAAAATTAATTATTTTGAGTTAATTTCCTCAAAAAAGTGACTTTGACTTAACCCCAAGGTCCAAGGATCCATTTTTTCTTGAAATATCCAATATTCCCTTGGTGGAGGACCTCCAAAAATTAATTATTTTGATACCCACAAATATTTCCACCTGGAAATTTAATTTTCCTAACACATTTTAATTTTGACTCTGATTAATTAATTTTCTGGTTTAGGATTTAATTTTTATTTTTCCAGAAAATTTAATCAATTGAGTTAGGAAGGGATTAATTATTTTTCCAACCCTCTAATACTTTAACCGTGGTATCTAAATATGGGGGAACATGCATTAAAATATTTTTTACATAAGATTTACAATTTCAACCCCCAAAGGCGGAATGACCGTTCAACCTAGACACTTATAACACATACCCAATTCTACAACACAATATAATCTAGCAACAAAGTGATCTGTAATAAAATAATTTAGTCAATTAGTTTAAATTATTCCAAAATCATTTTTAGATAGGACTAGACTAGAACACTAGGACTCACCTAACACTCCGATAAAAAAAATTCCACCCTAGCTTTGGGTGAGGCTAGAGGGAAAAACTCTGTTGACCATCCTTGTTCAGAAAGACACATGAGTGAGTGAGGCGAAAAACCTCCAAAGATGAAACTTTCTGCTAAAATAATAAGCTTACCTAGGTTGTTACATACATTCAAAGTCTTACTAGGATCCTTTACATTACATAAATTGCAAAATTGGTTTACAATGACACATGAAACTACTGATAGAAAAAAATTGTACTTCTGCTTCCTTAAAACTTTTACAAATTGAGTGCCACAATGCCTTGGAGGAGATTGTGGGGAGGTAAGTTATCGAATCTCAGGAAATTTGTGTTTTATAGGCATAGAAGGGGCGGGAGTGGAGAATGTGGTGAGGGAAATGATACTTGTCCTATGGGGAAATACTGTAGGGTTCCCTAGCTTACGTTGGGGTAATTCAAATGCTACTCAACATCATATGGTGCTAAATTTGGAGATATGTCTTATCGACGAGAGCCATTCATGGCTTCGTTTAGGTGGCATTCTAATTAGTGCCCATATTACAAATTTTTCAGGTCAAGGGAGACATTATATTTTAGTTGTTTTATTAATTATTATTATAATGTCCAAGGGTCGTAGCCCATGTGGTAAAGGAGGGAATTAATCTTTTATTTAAGTTTAATTTTTACTGTGATTATATTGGTTTGATCCAAAGAATAAGTTGTCAATACAATGAATATCTATGATTTTCCATTAAATATGTATGACATGGAAAATTATATAAATGTTGAAAAACATCAAAACATCTAATTCATAATAAAATGATAAAAAAATAATGAAATAATAATTTTATTATTACTATTATTTATAAAAACAATTAGTATATGAGTTATATATAAATAGATTTAAAAGGACATTTTTAATTATGGATATTTTCTCCCATTTTACTATGGAGATGTTTAATTTGTAAATAGGATTTGTTACAATACCATTAGCCAATGGCATGGCTCACTAATACCACATGTCCCAAAATCCATAACTCATGTCCATGTAATATTTTTTTAATTAAGCAGTTTAATTAAAAACAAAAAAGAGCATATCTACTTCAAAGATAAATTTCAATCTTTGAATTGTGCTTATTATTAAAAATAGTATAAAATTTCATGTATAAGTTAATTCATTACCATCCAATTATTAATTATTAATAACTAAACTAGCCTAGATGCATCTTAACTTTGGATATAGGGATCAAATCTCTCAAGTTGCAAAACAATTTTTTTTTAATGCAAAATTTGAGGAAAGGTTGGCACGTAGCGATGAAATCTCGCAAGATGCAAAACTCTTTTCTTTAGTGCAAAAATCGAGGAAGGGCTAGCACCTAGCGATCAAATCTCTAAGGTGCAAACCTTGTTCTTGAGTGCAAAACATAAGCAAAGGTTGGGGCACCTCTCTAGGCACTTTCTTGAGATACTGAGTTAAGTGGAGATCCAAGTGAATTGTGATCCTAAGTTAAGTGAAAATCCGAGCAAAGGTTGGGGCACCTCTCTAGGCACTTGAGCTTGACATACTAAGTTAAGTGGAGATCCAAGTGAATCACGATCCTATGTTAAGTAAAAAACCAAGTGGATCCTAAGTTAAGTGAAAATCCAAGTGGTTTGCGATCCTAAGTTAAATGGAGATCCAAGTGGTTTGCATCATGCCATAAGTGTTTTGATGTTTATAATGAGAAATTTATATAAATAATCTATTGATATCTTTCAAGTAAAATAACTTTATTTATACCCATAAAATAAAAATATACAATATAACTAAAATATTAAAAAATAAAATGTGAATAAAAAAATAAAACCAAATAAAAATAGAAATAATAAATTTAAAATAAAAATAAAAATACCAATTTAAAATATTTAAGAAAATGTTATATTATTAAAATAAATATTAATATAATTATAATACTAATTAAATTAATTCAAATACAATTTTTTTCCTAATGTTTACACTAAAAAAATATTTATATTTTCAATTTTTTTTTTTTTTTTTTTTTTAAATTTGATAACATCTAGAATTAAAATATATCATATTTTCACACAAAATACATAACATACCATATCACACCATAACTACTTAAATAAATGTAAATAAGTGCATATCCTTATCCTTTATCCAAAATTATGTAGTTTTTCCTTTGATATCTAGATGGAATGTTAGGATATTTATTTTTTATATGTTTGGAAAAAATTATTATAATTTGGTATTAAATTGGAGCAGTAGTGAGACGATTATTATTACTAGAAATTGTCCCAAAAGGTACAAATAGAGGCCGATAGGATTATTAAATTGGAATTGTTGAATTTTTTTAGAAGAGATATTGGTTCAATCAGCCTGGTTTCTACACTGCCACAACTCTTCCCGGTAAACCCTGACAACGATTCTGCTTTTGTGAAAAATTAAAATTTGCACCAGTAAACGTCACACATATACCTATACAATTGGATTGTTGATTGATATCTTTGGACGTTGAATAATTTAAGGTAAATCTATTCGCTATTACACATTTGTGAAAAAATGAAAATTTGCACCAGTGAGCATCACAAATATATACAGTTGGATTGTTGATTCATACCTTTGGACATGCTCGATTAATGAATAATTTAGGGTATAATCTATTACGTAAACAAAGGATCAAAGGGGAAGGGGTGGGGTTTGTGTACTGGATCAAGCCTTTGAGATTCATGGGAGAAATGAAGGAAGAATCCCCGCCCAAAACCTCCTCTGCAATCATCCACTGTACCCTCTCAGTTGGATGAAATTTGTCCCAGTAAACATATTCCTTGGGATCCTTGCAGATTGAGCACCCTGGATTCAACCCACAGCCTACATGGCCATTGTATGGACCATCTCCACAGAAAACTTGTTGACCCACCCCGTACCTCCTAGTCTTCGTCATCCAAAATGAGGTCTAGTTTGCAGCACCCTAGGCCGATGGCCTAGGCTGCCCTGGTTCGAGTCCTCCTGCCGACAGAGCCCTCATCGCTCTCTTTTTCACATCCCCCCTCAAGTGAGAAAGGATTCATAACCCTATATAATCTTATTAATGAATATTATTTATATAATATTATATTAATATTAAGGTTTAATCCTATTCATATTACCAAAAATAATTTAAGAGAGTCATAAACTAGGCAATATGGGGATTAACAAAAAAAATTAATTAATTAATCTATAAATAAATAAAAATAATTTTTTAGGAAGAAAGCGCAGGAATCTAGCATCTGTTGATACTCCAGCCATCATCTCTATTTAAATTAACAAGTCTTTTTTTTCAATTTCTAAGGCCTCTCTAAATTTACGATAATGAAAATGGTCAATCCTCGCAATGACCTTAGCCTCTTCAATGGAGATGTGATGATTGGTTTTTTCTGCATGCTCTACCAAAGCGGAGGAGCGAGACCTTCCATGCCTGATGTCGGCAGCATGTTCACAAATCCTTTGGTTAATGGATTGACCAGTCTCACCAATATAAGGAGCTCGACAAGAACAGGGAATGATATAAACACCCTTCTAATCCTTGGGGTTAATCGGGTCCTTAACAAAATGAAGAGAACTTCATATAGTGTTAAGAGGTCTAAAAGAAGAATGAATCTCATGCTTCCTCAAGATCCTAGCAATTTTATCCGTGGTCCCTTGAATAAAGGGAAGATGAACACCGGAAGACCAATCCTTGGGGTCAATCTTACTCTTAGGACCCTTTTCAGCATTTTGAAAAGCCTTAGACCTTGAGACCTACTATAACCATTCTTATTAAAAACTTCCAGGAGGTAAGTTTTCTCATCTTCAAGGTGATTTTCGTCATAAACTTGCAACGCCCGCCGAAGTAGCTAAGGTGTTGAGAACGCCTATCTTTTGAGCAGGAAAATGATGGGAGCTAGCATGGAATTAAATTGAATTTAATTATTTTAGAGAGATGTTACAATGTTTAACATTTTGACTTAGTCAAATTAAAATTAAAATATAAAATATAAAATTTTCCAACCCATGGTTTTTCCTTATCATATTTTTAATCTATGGTTTTTTCCATGGTATTTTTCTCTAATGTGAGTTATTTAAAGGTTAATATTTAAACTAATCTAAATTCATTTTAACTCTACATCTACCAAATGCCAAAAAAATCAAATCTCTTTTCACTCTTAAAAAATCAAAGTGTCAAAAAAATCCCTCTCAACACATAATAAAACTTACAACTAAAAATAAATCTAAACTAATTTTTAAATTTAAAATTTAAAATTTATATTTCAATTAAATTATAAAATAAATTAATAATACATTGCATTTAAAAATTAAAAATCCTCAAAAATCTTTGCTTTTCTGAGCTTTTTCTTTCTATCTTTGATTTTTATGATCTTTTTCGTGCTTTCTTGATTTTTTTGCATAGAATCTTTTTTGAGCTTTTGTGCTTTCTTGACTTTCCGTGCTTTCTGATTTTCCATTGTTTTGTTTTCTGGTTCAGATCAACGGTTGAAAGTGTTTCATCTGATCTAACGGATCAAAGTAAAAGTGTTGACGAAAAGTTGATGCATAGGAAAGGCCTATCGGCCTAACTAATTATTGGCTATTTTTCAGATCCATGTTCAAAGGTTATAAAAGTTAATGCGCAATCACGGTTCAGAAGACAGACATGTTATTGGCTCTTTTACAGATCCATGTTCAAAGGTTATAAAAGTTAATGCGCAATCACGGTTCAGAAGACAGAAACATGTTTCAATGACCGACTCTGCATATACAAGTTTGTGAACCTAGGCTATTAGTGGTAACATTATTTGCGGTCAAGAAACACCATGTTTAACGAGTATGATGTGTTAGCTCCATTAGTTTATGCACATTGCTGCCTAAAATTATGGAATTTAAACAGTCTTTCCTTAACTTATGGAAACCAATGCAGTAGTTTCCTTAAGTTAAGGAAATCAACTGCAGCTAATAAATTTATTGTTAGGAGCTACTGAAGTGGTCCATTACTCCCATGAGTTCTTGCTTGATCTGTGGGACATGTGACACATAGCTATCAGAAGCTTGATGGAAGCTTAGCTAATAAATTCATGTTTGGTCCCCAAGCTCATATCTCAATCCCTTCAGTTCTACACCATCTAGCTGAGATAGCAGAGCTTGGAAGTGCCTTCAGATCAGCTGCATTCTTTTCCTTTTGCTTGGACTGCTGGAGCGTGGTTTTTCAGAAGAAGTTGCATCGAGAGTTCACCAATGGCTAGAGGTAATTCGTATCCTGAGCATTAAGATTCAGTGATTTTTTTCAGTTCTTTCCGCATGCAGAATCGTTGTTTAAGTTTATTAGTTTTCTAACATGATGCTGTTATGATAGGTGGATTTATCATTGCCTTAATTTCAATGCTCCTCAACAAAATTTTTGACGGCATCCTTGTGGTCTATTGCCGCCAAAAGCAAGTGGATTCTCTGCGGGCTAGTTCAGAGCAATCGGCCATTGCTTGTGCAAATTGGAGAGCTTTATCATATTCCATGGATGAAGAACTTGATCGTGCTGATTCCTAATTCATGAATCAGCCACA